>OW285235.1:18867490-20095156 GCA_935421215.2 Melolontha melolontha | reverse complement strand
ATGCAGTGAGTTAAGATGTTAATCTGTTGGCATTCACCTTCAACGAGAAGGAAAACCACGAAAACCTACAACCTACGTGAAATGACAGCCTAGTCAGGAATCTAAACACGGAACTGCCAGCATGATAAGCCAGTGTACAGATATTTAAATAACATATGATAGACATTTATATAATAACAACATATATTCATGATGGTAAATTGCAGATCGTTACATTATTAGGTTCTAGTATATACTGCTTAGATTTTTTATAACACTTCTGTTATTAATCACACCTTAAATCGCCGACTCATTGAATCTTCTATATATATATGAAGGTGTAGTTTCTCGGGTTCTTGACCGCTCAGGCCAATATTAAGTTCTGTCGGATCTTCAACGCAAGCCCTAGCACGATACATGGCACAGCAACTCCAGGTACACGCCGAACAAATGGCATTATATGTGAAGAATGCGGACCACTTATAGAGTTAACAAAAGACGTACGCATACAACCAACGGATCTGCTAGTCAGTTTCGACGTAACATCGTTATTCACGCAAGTGCCGATCGCAGAAACCATTTCCATATTAGAAAATAAATACCAAGTACCAAAGGACACGATTCATCTAATAGAACACTGCCTGGCAAACACTTATTTCACCTACAACAGCCAAAAATACCGACAAGTGGAGGGCGCACCGATGGGATCTCCACTGTCACCGATTATTGCCAACATATTCATGGAGAACTTCGAAACAAAGGCATTAAACAACTGCGCAGACAAGCCCAATTTGTGGCTACGTTATGTCGACGATACATTCGTCATTTGGACACATGGCAGAGAGAAGCTGGATATTTTTCTACACCATTTGAATGCCGAACATCCAAACATACGTTTCACAATGGAGGTAGAAGAACAAGGGAAACTCCCTTTCCTTGACGTGTTGGTAATCAAAAAAGAGAACGGACTACTGGGACACACGGTATATCGAAAACCTACACACACAAATAGATATTTAAAAGCACAATCACACCATCACCCGGCACAACTAAATTCCGTTGTAAAAATACTAGTTTTGCGATCTGAGAGACTAACAGACATGGAACACATACACGAAGAAAGAAGGAACATAAGAAACGTCCTCATCACGAACGGCTATTCATCAAAAACAATAAATAAAGCCAGAATTAACGTCAACAGAAAAACAGAAAAACAAGAGTTCGCGTCCAGGGCTTTCCTTCCATATATAAAGGGAACTACAGACAAAATCAGTAGATTATTAAGAAGACACAACATCGACACCGTTTTCACAACACACAGAAAAATAGCCGATGAAATAGGTAATGCGAAAGACAGAATTCCTCTAGAAGATCAGGGCGTTACGAAATACCATGTTCAATGTGTGATCAATCATATGTGGGGCAGACGAACAGGCGAGTTAGCGTGAGAAGAGAAGAACACCGAAACGCGGTCGTCAAGAAATAAGTAACGTCATCGTTAGCACAACATAAACTTTTGACAGGGCACTTTATCGACTTTGAAAGCACGAAGATCCTAGCCAAAAGTGAAAACCTAACGACGAGAATTACAAGATAAGGGGTAGAAATAGAAAAGCGTCCTAAGTGCTTAAATAAACGTGACGACGGCCAGCGCTTGCCGCATACATGGAAACCGCTCCTAGTTCACCGACAGATAAAAACACAACCAAATCCCGACTGATCGCAACCCCTACACAGACGCACGGACCGACCAGGGAACTTACAGGCACTCGGACCAATTACACGAAGCCGCGCACGCATGATGTCAATAGTGGGACGCCCCCTCCCGACACAGCAGCATATAACAAAAGGTAGTGCTAGGCTAGTGCTAGGAAAATTAAAATTAACCCACTAAAAACCGCGGCAATTTACTTCCAACACAGAAAACGTCACAAAAGGCCGGACGAAATCAAACTCGAAGGTCACACAATACACTGGCAGGAAAAAGTTAAATATCTCGGGGTCACAATGGACTCACAACTTACATACACGGCACATATTAAAGAAATAAAACGAAAAATAGGGTTCACAACACACGCACTATACCCGATACTAAACGGCAAAAGCAAACTAACACTGGAAAATAAAATATTAATAATCAAAACGATAATACTCGCGGGGGCAACATATGCCGGAGAAATATGGCATCAAGCCAGCGAAAGGCAAAGACAATCGGTACAAGGGAAAATAAACAAGGTTACTATACTCGCGATAAATGCACAGCGATACATGACAAGCGCGCAAATACATAAAGAGACGAAACTCGAAACACTGGAAACAATAATATGCAAACGAACACTAAAAACAATAGAAACAATAAAGTCACACGAAAACCCCACAATAAGGAATATAATAAACCCAAAACGGAGACTAATTAAAAAAGACGGACTCAAACAATTTAAAAGACGCGCAGAGGATAACGACATCCAATTAACCGCGAAAAATATCAAAAATTAACAGATAAACAGAGGTCAACACAAACACACAAAAATGTAGCAAAACACGCAGCATTCCTTATAGGCTAAACAAACGTAACACACACCTACACACAATAACACAAAACATTCACAACCCCGGGTAATGAGATTGGAGTGGAAATGGAGGAAACTTCGATCACCAAAGAAAAAATCAAAAGGACGCATATAAAAAAGGCGCACATTAGACGATCTCCAGCTCTAACCAGCGACAGACCGACTAGCTCCTGAAGATGACGAGTGCGATCTCGTTGAAACGTAGAGTAAATAGTCCTTTTCAGGACAAAACTCACACGCGGCCAAGAACCCGAGAAACTACACCTTCATCATACGTCCGCGAGAACATCAAGAGTAACATATATATATACCTTCGCCTGTCTGCGCCTTGCCTCGTTGGGGCGGGGGTCAGACCGTCGAAGTACTGCACGGAATTGTAAAGAAGTTGTCGGGAAAGGGTTGGCGGCCCTACGCAACGGCTGGTTTTCCGACCTCTCTAAATTCATGCGACCGATCACTAAACACACGCACGAACGCACCGACATACAAAACCCTACACTTACGCTCTCACACAAAACCACACACCCATAGAGAGACGCAAGCTGCCAGCAGCAACCAACACACAAGTTCATACCCAGAAGGAGACACAAATTGCTAGCAGCGAACAACACATATTTTCACACCTTGTTATCTATTTTTTGGAATACTAAGGCATGATTTATTATTATTACTAGAATGTATCTTTGAATAATTTAAACCATAGCAACCTAATTACTTGACATTTATATCCTGTCATTCATATTTTGTATTCTCTTGATAAAGGCGTATACAGCCGAAACATGTAGAGTTTTTTAAATACATATATTTTGAAGTAATATACAGACCTTTAATCGCCTACTGATTAGGTTCACCATATCATACCAAGGTCACGAAGATATTATATATATATATATATATATATATATATATATATATATATATATATAGTAAACCTAATCAGTAGGCGATTAAAGGTCTGTATATTACTTCAAAATATATGTATTTAAAAAACTCTACATGTTTCGGCGGTACGCCTTTATCAAGAGTATACAAAATATAAATGACAGAATATAAATTAATTTATATTCTGTCATTTATATTTTGTATACTCTTGATAAAGGCGTACCGCCGAAACATGTAGAGTTTTTTAAATACATATATTTTGAAGTAATATACAGACCTTTAATCGCCTACTGATTAGGTTTACCATATCATACCAAGGTCACGAAGTTATTATATTTATATATATATATATATATATATATATATATATATATATATATAACATAATGTACTATCGTGAGCAATTGAAAGTAAACGCACTATTATAGCTGCGTAAATTTTACCAAATTGTCAAGCTAATGTCATTTATGTTATGATTAAATGCTGACACTGACACTTCAAAAGTACTGTATACATTAGATAAATTTTGAAATTTCGACATGTCAACATAATAAAGTGTGCACTTTCATTTGCTCACGATAGTACATAACCTATAACATAAATTTGTCAAAAATAAATATCGCATAGTTTACATATGGCTTTGCTTGATGGTCCGCGGAAATAAAAATAATTCCACGTTTCTAAACTGTAATAAAATTTATTGTGAATAATAATAATAATAATAATAATAATATATTTCGTTCCATCAGGCAAGAAGTATAAAACATGTCAAATATAAAAAAAATATGTCAAGTACAATAAACAAATATAAAATAATATATAACAAATAAGTAAAAAACAAATATACGATTGGAAATAGCAATCATTCATACATATATAAAAAATTTGAATTATTTTTATATCTTTCCGAAAGAAATCGTGCCTTCTCGAGTAAGTCTTTAGTATCCGTTTAAATATTTTACTAGGTTTGTCTTTTATGTTGTTGGGAATGCGATTATATATTTTTATGCACTGGAAGACTACACTTTCGTCAGTTTTGTTTGTGACGGAATTAGATACATGCGCAAGTTACCTCTGGTATTATGACAGTAGTCACCTTCAAATTTCTGGAAAAATTAATTATAATTTCTTCTTACAAACAACGCGGACTTTAAGACATAAATATCTGTTTGCGAGAATCTCGCCGGCTTAATTTAAAAATAATGCTTATTAAAGATTTTTGTAAAATAGAATTTAATCTAAACTTTGTACTTAGGTTTAAGATTAGAACTTAATTAGCATAGTTTAAAAGTATATTGCCGGGTATTATTGCTAGCAGGTACCATCTACCAAGACTTTCAAAATTACCTCAAATTATGTCGTCATCTTCCCGTACAATCGATACGGTTCGTATTATTAGTTAAGTAATAGTTTGTGTGGGTAATGACAAATTTTGCCTCTTTATAGTATTTATAAAAAGAGCAAGAAACAGAGCCTCATTCGGATCACAACACATAGGTAACGAGCAAGAGTTTAAACATTGGATTCAGTGAAGAATTATTATAGTTAAAAGTACATTTTTATTATCCAACAAAAAAGGAGTGAAAACTCCAGCGCAAATCTTTACATCGACTAAGACAAATTTAACCCATAACACTTTTGCTGCTTATTGTTTTGCATACAAATGTAATTTAAAGAACTGCATTTAAATTCTCGATAAACTAACTTTCTGTGCGTAAGAAATCATATAAGAGATGAAAACTTTTTTTAAATTTCAGCTTCCAGTACAACTTTAAACCTAGTTGCATCAAATTCATTAAAGAAATTAATTACAGTCACATTCCGAAGTCTAACTAAACTATCTAGAACAATAAATTACAAGCACATGTCCGATGTGGTGGCATTCAATGCACGAGAGCTAAGTATTCTTTCATTTCTAGTACTAATTAGTACCTATCGAGCATGAGTCTGCTGTGAGCCGAAGGAATTATCCCGGCAATAGCACGAACAGCAGAAAAGCGTGTGTATCCATCGACAGTGAGCGCGGAATCGCGAATTCCTCCAACTTCTTCGGCATCCTGAATTTGTGCACAGCCATAACCGATCTAGTGCAAGTTCACGTATAAGGCTGTTGAACTCGTGGCTCTTTCTAGTATCGACTATCGGAATCCAGGCGGCACACGATGGTGGTGGGCCGTTTACTATTGTTTTAACTTGTTTATATGTGTATGTGTGTGTGTTTGTATGGGTGTGGGTGTATATATATAGGCATTTAATAACGAATTATCAAGCTGTATGTCAGAGTTGAATTGGTCGGTCTGTTTTTAGTGTGTGCTTGTATATGTGTGTGTATGTGTGCGGAACAGAATAATTTCTTGTTCGCGATTTAAAAGATTAAAAGAGAAAAAATAAGAAGCAAAGGCTTGATTGTTATGCGGTGCATGTAGAAAAAAAGTAATACTATTGATGTATCACTCTTAGACCCACGCCGATCGAAACGGTAATTATTAATTACGGTTTTAGGTTGGTCGAACAATAAATTACTGTGATTTTTAAGCAGTACATAATTGCAAATTATAGGTTTAGTTTTTCAACCGATCAAAAGAAAGGCAAACATGGGGAATAAATAGGAGGGACACATCGTTTATTTCAAGAAGATATCTTCACAGTTCAGATCGATTAGAAGATCTTTGATTGATCGAGATAAGATCATGTTGCGAGAAAAAATTATATAAATCGCAAATACAGTATTGTCCTTTATTTACTAGCTGGCCCGACAGATGTACTGTCCAAATTTCAATAAATTTGTTTGTGATCGTTTTGTGAACTTGTGAAAAACTATTAGAAATGTGTAAACGAAATAAAAATGAGACAGAAACGTATTTCTGAGTGATCATTGTATATATTAACGATTGTGGCCGTGGGTATTCAATTTGAGAAGCAGTACATTCAGAAGTACGCCAATGGTAAATTTTACATGCGTTATGAATTCTTCACGAAACAACCTGAAAGTAAAAACAAATATAATTTTATTTTAATTTAGACTAGAATGCGTTTTTCCAGATTTTTCTCCAAATCTTCCAGAATTTTTTTTCGGTTGAAAACATTCTATTAGGTCGTTCCCTGGAGCATAACGAACAAAACAAAAAAGAATCAACGAAATATGTCGTTTCTATCGTCAGTTATTATCGAAAGTGCATATAAAAATTATGATTTTTGTCCGAAGTTTCCAATTGTCCCGATTTTTTCTTTTCCTTAAAACTTTTGCAAGACCATAACGAACAAAACATGAACAGAATTACGTATATCCATCGTTCGAATGGTGAGTTATGGTCTTCAATTCATATAAAAATCCCATAGAAAAAGCACTTTCAGCTTATCTCAAATTTTCCTATTTTCTGGGCATCTTTTCCAATTTTAATAACATGATTTTAACATCTCGTATTTAGTTACGTTAACTGCGAATCTTTAACTCTACTTTTCTTCTCCTGACGAAGTAACAAATGGTTACGAAATATAGAGGTTGAAATAATATTTTTAATTGACAGACCGCTTACCTGATATAATTAATTATTCACTATTTCTTAGACGTTTATTTAATATATCATTTGATAAATTCCTGGAGTTTCGGCTTTTCATTAAATATTTTAAATTTCGCGAAGTAATGTGAATGTAAACATTGCCGTCTACAATTACGACGCTAATTATTCGAAATTTTTATTTGAAAAACTTTCGTCCTAGGTGGGACTTGAACCCACGTCCATAGCTTGTCGGACCATCGCTCTAACCAACTGAGCTACGAGGACTTAGTTTCAAGTTTATTAGAAATGCCTTATAAGGAACAATTATCAAATGATATATTAAATAAACGGCTAAGAAATAGATTGTCCCTATATTATTAAATAGCTATGGATGAAAATTTAGCAATTTCCTTATAGGGCATTTCTAAAGAACTTGAAACCAAGTCCTCGTAGCTCAGTTGGTTAGAGCGATGATCCGGCAAGTCATGGACGTGGGTTCAAGCCCCACCTAGGACAGCAATGTTTACATTCACATTACTTCGCGAAATAACATACTAATTTAAAATACTTGATATAAAGCCAAAACTCCAAGCATTTACTGGGCATCAGATTAGAATGGGCACCTATCAATCGATTAACTGTTCGTTTAGATCATTTTGAACGATCAATATATTATAAACAGGACATTCATCTTGTTGAAACTGTTTTGCCTGCATATCGAAGCAAGACTTCGATCCGTTAGTAGAATTTGAGACCTGAATAATTCAAGATATTGATTGCCTGGTAAGGAGCCGTCAATAAAAAATATCATGCTAATCTTTGAATACCACTTAGCCCTCCCAATCAGTAAGTTCAACAGGTTCAGCGCCAGAGCGGACACCGGTGTCCGCTATGCTTCCAGCCGTCATCGCCATGGCGGACACCGGTGTCCGCTCAGCATTCTAATATTTGTCGATTCTGGCTTGCCACACGGACGCGTCTTCATGAAATTTGACATAGCAATAAGTCAGCTATGGCCCTGCACAAATGCATCCTGGTGCCAGGTTGTTTGTAGTAATTATTATTTAGAAAATACAGGTTGCCAAATAATGGTTCTATAAACGCATATACAGGGTGGGGCATAGGAATCAAGTGTTTTTGAAATGATAATAAAATTATTAGTTTTTACTCTAAAAAAAATTTATTGGTAGTACAACATAGCTAATAATAAAGCATTTTGAAATATTCAAGTACGGAAAATTACATCTGGCATATGATGTCCGTTTTCATTGATACACTGTTGCAGCCGTTGACGAAAATTGGCCTCCACTCTTTCCAGCATGTCTCTGTCGATTAGGGAGATTTCATAACGAATCGATTCCTTTAATGCGTCTAACGTACGGGGTTTGGCCTCGTAAACACGTGACTTGAGGTACCCCCATAGATAAAAATCACAAATCGATAAGTCGGGAGACCGAGGAGGCCACAAAACGTCACCAAATCTCGAAATTAGACGATTTGGAAACAGGTGGCGAAGAACAGCCATAGATGCTCTGGCGGTGTGTGCCGTGGCCCCATCTTGCTGTAACCACAAATCTTGAATATCCACACCTCTTCTTAACAATTCAGGTATGAAAAAGTTATTCACCATATGAATGTAACGCGCAGATGTTACTGTAGCGGTGACCCCATTTTCATGTAACTGTCGTGGATTCTCGTCAGCCCAGTGTACCGGCAATTTTGTTTATTGACGGCCCCCGTAAGATGGAAATGAGCTTCATCACTCATGAGTAACAACATGTTTTCATTCTCCTGAACAAGTTCAAGCATTTGTTGTACGAAACTCAAGCGTTGGGCGTAATCTCTTACATTTAATTGTTGGGCAACCAGTATTTTGTATGGGTGAAAATGTAAGTCACCATGCAAAATCCGCCGTACAGTGCGATTGCTGATTTGAAGTGCAGCTGAATGTCGACGTGCAGAGCGGCGTGGACTTCGCAGTAATGCTTCTCTCGCCCTTTCAATATTCTCAGGAGTACGCACAGTACGTTGACGACCGGGCGGCTTTCTTTTCATTATTGAACCTACTGTTCGAAGGTTATTGACCCAGCGTAAGATGGTGTCTCGGGCAGGAACAGAGACATTACGATGGATATTAAATCTTCTGCGAAATTCACGCTGTACTGCAGTCACCGACTCGCCACTTCGAACAAAACAATCATACGCGAACACGCGATGCTCTAGCGTCCACCTCTCCATGATGGCAAGTGGCAACTGAGAAAGTGAAATGCTTTGAGTCGAGGAATGGATTGTAATAAACCGCGCGCCCATCCCTTTTCTAATGGCCTAGTACTACCCAAACCAAAAACACTTGGTTCCTATGCCCCACCCTGTATATCCAATGATTTTATTCAAGTAATGCAAATAGATAATTTTCTTATTATTTATTATGATATTCGCTGAAGCACTCTAGACAATATCTTGGATTCCCCTCGCAATGTTGGCAATAAGTGGTGACTTTTTCACCTTATTCTTTTCGACAATGCCATCCACCTTTTTCTTAAGGTATTTTTAATAATATAAAATACCTTTGTATTATACAAAACTGGTGAGATTTACCTACTCATGTATGTTTCAATTATTCTGATACATTACACATGCGGTTAGTCCGTAGTATGAGTGAAGACACAAACAAAATGCAGTTTCTAGAGAGATGGCTGTGCCACCTTTGGAAGGGCGTCGTTACTTCACATTGGTTATGTGGACGGGGCGAGGTACTTCGGCTGTCTGTCAACAGGCAGGGCTGAATTTACTTCTACGCTCGGTCTGGATAATTTCTGTGATGTGGCGATGTGGTTCTTTTTTGTGAATGTGTCTGAAGATATCCTTTCTCCAGCAGGGGCGTACCGATGAGCCTGTAGAAAGGCGAAATACGTATCTACGTCTCTGGGGAGGGATATGTTCGGACACGTTCACAAAAATATTTATAGTGAACCTGTATTTGTGTTCTTCAGACCAGATTTTTAATAATATTTTATATTATTAAAAATACCTTTGTATTATACAAAACTGGTGGGATTTACCTACTCATGTATGTTTCAATTATTCTGATACATTAATTAATTCTTGTCAAATATTTTCACGCCGCATTTCAAAATGTTAAACTTTCCACATCATTTTTTCTTTTTTGGAACAACACCATTTCAGCTAGCAATGTTGTGTCTACTTCTTTGAAACGTATTTATACAACAAGTAGCCGTTTTAATTACTTATTACAACATACGCTAAACAAACGTACACGAAACACATAAAATATTATATCTTTTTAATTGTAAATGATACACCGCAATTGTCATTCACTTAAATTAACGTACACTTTATACCGGACTTTCTAAAATTATTGCAAAATGCAGTCGTTGTTGTCGGTTGATACTTAATTGTGTCAACGCGTACGTTATTCTACAATAGACTTGCCGCATTGCTTGTACGTAAGTACATAATATGACTGATATAATTGAAACGAAGGTATATTTAGTGATATAATTGCCACTCGTTCTGTTGCAATTTTTGCGGTTATTAATCTTAATTGAATAAATTCGCGGAAGCTTGATACGATTCGGTGTGGATATACTCTGCGGTCTCGATTTAGTGAATTGATTTTTGCAAGGCAGCATTACTGTTTAAGATGTTTTGTGGCAGAAGACCACACAAGACATGTAATGGGTGATTTATTTAGAGATACGTTTTCCAAAAGCAAAGAACAAATGAAAAAGGCCAATTTATTTAAGAAACTTGATTATCATACAAAAGAACCATTCTTTACAATTATTTTTTAAAGATTATTTCTCTCAAATGTTGGCCGCGACTGCGGTTAACGTAGTCTATTCTGCTGTTCCAATTTTCAATGACGCGTTCTAGCATTTCGAGTGGTATTTGTCCAATGACCCGAGTAATATTGGCCACCAATGCCTCAATTGTAGCCGGTTTTCCATGTAGACTTTAGACTTCACGTAGCCCCACAGGAAAAAGTCTAATGGTGTGATGTCACAAGACCTAGGCGGCCAATTTACTGGTCCGAAGCGTGAAATTAAATGTTCACCGAATCGTTCTCGTAGTAAAGCCATAGTTTCACGAGCTGTATGGCTAGTGGCGCCATCTTGTTGGAACTAAATGTCTTGTAGACCACGGGTGTCAAGTTCAGGCAGCAAATAGTCCCTTATCAGGGCGCGATAACGGTCGCCATTCACAGTCACATTCCGGCCGGCTTCTGTTTTGAAGAAATATGGACCAATTATTCCACCGGCCCATAATCCGCACCAAACAGTTGTTTTGTCTGGATGTAATGGTAGCACTTCAATCTCTTCAGGTTGCTCATCACCCCAAATACGGGCATTTTGCTTATTCAAGTACCCATTAAGCCAGAAATTTGCCTCATCGGAGAACAAAATTTTTGTCGAAAACAGTGGATCTTCTGCAAGTTTATCAAGAGTCCAATGGCTGAAACGGAAACGATTCGGAATGTCGGTCGCCTTTAGTTCTTTTACTAGTTGAATTTTGTATGCTTTTAAACCAAGATCCTTTCGTAAAATACGCCAAGTTGTTGCATACGACAAACCAAGCTGTTGAGAACGGCGACGAATTGATTCTTCCCGGTCTTCGCGTACACTCGCTGCTACCGCCGCTATATTTCTTTCACTACGTGCTGGATGAGGTCTACGTGGTCGCGTATTATCCATTATTGTAAATTGAGTTTCAAACTTATTGATGGTATAGCGAATTGTGCGTTCGGTAGGCCGATTATGTGGTCCATATTGTTACGCCTAGCGTATGGAAGTTTAATTAATACACATATATTCGTTTTTAAATATCTCATATTAATTATATTTTAACTTAAGACATTTCTTCTGTATATTCGTTTCCAAAGAGAAAGTATTTTCTTTTGTTATATATCTTGAACTGACCGCCGACGACCCTTATTACCTGGACCGCCAACCGATGACCGAAATGTAGAATTTAGAATATCGAATTTCTTCTAGTACATTCCAATTTTTAAATTGTTTAAATTTAATATTATTTACATCTTCTTTTATGTGTCGTGTTTGATATCGTTAGCAAGCTTATATCACAAGGGTTATTTTAAGAATATTTATGACATTGACAGACCAAGTCTTCAGGCCGCGCGTTTAATTAACTATTATTCGAGATATCGACCCCCTCTTCGATACATCATAAACCAACCGTTTCTAGACATTTTCTATCGACGAAAACTAACAGTTCCTTCTTCTCTCTCGAACCTTTCGTGAGAAAACAACTCCTCGTGTACTGTCCAAGTCATGACGCTATCACGCCGACCAGGTGTTCTTCAACTTCTAAGGTAACCTGCATTGTTCTATGCATATTGTTCTTTTAAGTGAATTCATATTAATTTAACTCATTTCTTATTCCTCCGGAAAAACATCGCCCTACATATACTTGTTCGAGTATATCTTCAGACCACGTGGACGCCCATCGCCAACTTTAAGGTAACTGTATTGTTCTATACAGAGACTATTTTTTATTCATCGTAATTAATTAACCCTTAATTTACTACTCCATTTAACGTTCGTTTCAGAGTATTTTTATGTGTTAATTTTAGTTACGTAATTGCCGCTCCTCGTGTACATATTACTTTATTTTGATTGCTTTTAAATATACGGGTTTCAATTTATTACTATGTAAATATAAATACAAAATTTAAGGACGCCGCTGTGTTTTATTTTATGTATTAAGTTGTTGTATATTTATTTTAATTAACCAATACCACGCACGTCCTGGACCTTTGATGAGACTTCACCAACACCACAAATTATTATCTTAATTATTACAAAATAACTAAAGTATAATTTTATATTATTTATCTTAGAATAATTTTATTATTATAAATAGCCCCCCCCCCCCCCATGTATTTGTAATAAGTGACGCCCGGAACGTGAGGCAAAATTTGATTTAGTGTAAATCAACGAATCCACAACAACATGGTGAAGTCAAAGGAACAACAGGAAAACTCTTCTAATTCCAAATCGAATGATTTGGTGGCGCCTAACGAAAATTCATCCGATATACAAGGTTTAATCAATGTTTTACAGGAATTTTGTAGATCAGTTGCAACACCACGTGTATCACCTCCAAAGCCAGATGTTTTTAGTGGAGATATTTTCCAGGACCCTGAAGTATTCCTCCAACAACTAGAAGCACATCTGAAAGCAGAAACGCTAAGCCCTCCACGAACGATAGACGAAATCGCAACATATCTTCACGGAGAAGCAGCATTATGGTTTGAGCAATTCGATAATCAAATTGATTCTTTTGAATGTTTTAGCGAATTATTTCTTGAACGTTACAAGTCGAACGAACGTAAGGACAAACTTCAGGAAATTTTATACGGACATTTTCAGCAAGAGAATGAACGCGCAGTTCCCTTTCTCTTAAAGAAAAAACGATTGTGCAATCGTTTATATCCAAATTTGGATGATACGAAGATCGCAGCGTTAATCAAGAGGCAATTACGATCCGAATACAAAGTGATGTTAGGACCGAAACTTCTAGAAACATCGAAAGCGTTAAGAGAAGCATGCATGGAAATAGACAACTACATTCATGGCGATCCAGCAGACATTTACGCAAGTAAGATATCGTCTTTATCATCTAAATCAATTTCAGGCAACAAAGTGAAGCAATTAACGACGAAAGGATTACCGCCATGTGATTACTGTTCTGATAATCACTGGCATCGCAACTGCCCAGTTCTGCGAAAGAAACAAGAACCATCGCTGAATTATATACAGCATAATTCATCATCGACAACACCTCGTATATGTATGGAAGTCACAGGACACGCTGTCGACGCCATCTTAGACACCGCAGCGACAAATAACTTTGCCGCTCCTGCAATTGTTCGACGCATAACATCAAACAAGGTCAGTACAGCATCATTAGGACATAAATTTGCACACATGACTATTACCGGAACTGGGATCGTAAGAGCACGCATCCAGAATCAAGTAATAGAAGTCCCTGTACTAATTGCACCGGATTTGCGAGAAAATTTAATATTGGGAATGCCATTCTTCGAAACGCAAGAAGCGGTATTAAATATAGGACGACGTTGTTTACATTTTGGTAAGAAAAACGTAATACAATTAAATTCTTTACAGCGCCCGAATCTTACCATGAAACCAAATGTAATCCTACAATTAACCTTATCCCACCTCCACGCACAATCGAGTCTGTTTATTTTTCACAGAAATCAAAATCGCCTAAGTTAACTAGGTAAACGCAGATACAGCGAAAGAATTCTCCGAATCGACACCGAAATCCAATGCATCAACGAAGGGACGCGGAGCAGGTAGTCGAGCGACGCCGCCGCTGCATACCTATCTTGACTGCCGTCGATTTGCAAGACCGGGGACAGTCAACAGCAACCGACCGACAACGGACAAAACACGCCATCGAAAATCCAAGAATCGACGCCAAATACCAACAGCAAGATCGCCGCTACAGGGTGAATAGTACGCGAACGGGTATTTCAATTAAATGTTAGCAATAATAATTTAATCAAATTAGTTAGATATGTAATGATAGATTAGGGCCCATTCTCCTTTTTGTTTTCGTTCGATATTACATATTTATACTACATTGTATCGCGACTAACACCTAGCGACTTACTAATCAGTTCAGTTTTTTTCTTTTGCATTTAATTAATCGAACACTGATTAATTACTCAAGTCAATTAGTTCAAACTGTACCTCTGATTTTTAAGAGCGCAGACTTGCCTAGTACGGGTTTCCAGGTTTCCCCGTACGCCATACGTAACATGGTGTGGGTACAGTATAGCACAATCGGTCCTGGCCGTGATTTGTCCTTAAATTAAAGTTAAACTTAACGTGTAATTAAAAAAAAAAAATTTCTTATGCAAGACACTCATAGACAAAAAAAATGTCTTTCAAAGGGTGGGCGAATTGTTACGCCTAGCGTATGGAAGTTTAATTAATTTATGTAAATACACATATATTCGTTTTTAAATATCTCATATTAATTATATTTTAACTTAAGACATTTCTTCTGTATATTCGTTTCCAAAGAGAAAGTATTTTCTTTTGTTATATATCTTGAACTGACCGCCGACGACCCTTATTACCTGGACCGCCAACCGATGACCGAAATGTAGAATTTAGAATATCGAATTTCTTCTAGTACATTCCAATTTTTAAATTGTTTAAATTTAATATTATTTACATCTTCTTTTATGTGTCGTGTTTGATATCGTTAGCAAGCTTATATCACAAGGGTTATTTTAAGAATATTTATGACATTGACAGACCAAGTCTTCAGGCCGCGCGTTTAATTAACTATTATTCGAGATATCGACCCCCTCTTCGATACATCATAAACCAACCGTTTCTAGACATTTTCTATCGACGAAAACTAACAGTTCCTTCTTCTCTCTCGAACCTTTCGTGAGAAAACAACTCCTCGTGTACTGTCCAAGTCATGACGCTATCACGCCGACCAGGTGTTCTTCAACTTCTAAGGTAACCTGCATTGTTCTATGCATATTGTTCTTTTAAGTGAATTCATATTAATTTAACTCATTTCTTATTCCTCCGGAAAAACATCGCCCTACATATACTTGTTCGAGTATATCTTCAGACCACGTGGACGCCCATCGCCAACTTTAAGGTAACTGTATTGTTCTATACAGAGATTATTTTTTATTCATCGTAATTAATTAACCCTTAATTTACTACTCCATTTAACGTTCGTTTCAGAGTATTTTTATGTGTTAATTTTAGTTACGTAATTGCCGCTCCTCGTGTACATATTACTTTATTTTGATTGCTTTTAAATATACGGGTTTCAATTTATTACTATGTAAATATAAATACAAAATTTAAGGACGCCGCTGTGTTTTATTTTATGTATTAAGTTGTTGTATATTTATTTTAATTAACCAATACCACGCACGTCCTGGACCTTTAATGAGACTTCACCAACACCACAAATTATTATCTTAATTATTACAAAATAACTAAAGTATAATTTTATATTATTTATCTTAGAATAATTTTATTATTATAAATAGCCCCCCCCCCCATGTATTTGTAATAATATGTTGCTCTAAGCGCACGATACACATTCTTTGTAGAACGCCCATTTTCGTAATAAAGCTGTACTATTTGTAGACGCTGTGGCGGACTAAGTCTTTCCATTACGTAATGTCAAATAGTACTGAACCAGAATGCGCAGTCCGCTGACGCGTCGCATGCGCACTCAGTCATTAAATCCCCACCTAAAAAAGTACCTCCAAATGAATCACCCATTATATTGTAAATAAATAAATTTACTTTAATGAGTTGATTATTACTATTTACGATAATAAGTCACAACAAAGCCCACATCAAAATTCAAATGTAGTTTGCTCAGACGGTGACCAGCAAACCATAAAATTAATAGCTGATTGTAATTTAATCTGCGGAATTAGATACAACGGGTTTATAATTTAATATCAGCATTGGTAAGAGACAAGCAGGGTAAGGAATTCAAGACATCTTTAACAAATAATGTAGAAAGTAATGGACCTAGGTTTGAGCCTTAATGTATACCGGAAACTGAACAGAAATCAAAAGTCTATAACTAAGACAAGAAGTAAGTTAATAAGAGTATACGAGATGCTACCCAGAAATTTCCGGAATGTGAAAAGTACACAATAAATTGTTCTTACAACTTATTCACTACCATCTCCTTCAAAATACTCTCGCTTTGCATAAATACACCGACCCCAGCGACTTGTCCATGACTGACAGCAGTACTGAAAGTCTTCGCGTGTTACCGTGTTCAGCACTGCTTGCGATTTGATCTGGATCTCTTCAAACGGGCTCCTTCAGCGTCACCTTCAACTTTGGAATCAGGAAGAAGTCACAAGTGGCAAAATCTTAGACGCAGGGAGGGTGTGGTAGTACTGCCGTCTTCGTTGAGGCTAGAAACTGGCGCAAAACAAGTAACGTGTGGTTGCTTGCTTGCTATTGTCGTTGTGTAGGATCCACGAATTGTTACGCTACTTGGCAGGCCGCTTCGCGTCTATTGTTTTCTCTAAGGGCCCAAGAAAATTGTCCATTAACTGTTTCATCTGGTGGGAGAAATTCTTTGTGCACGATGCCATCAGCGTCAAAGAAGCAAATCAATATTGACTCGACCTTACTTCGAACTTGCCGTGGTTTCTTCGGTTGCGGTGACGATGGCATCTTCCACTGCAATGACTGCTGCTTTGTTTCGGAAACATATCCGAACACCTACAATTCGTCGCCAGTAAGGATTCTGGTACTGGTACGAGCATCCCTTTCGGTAGTTTCTTTCAGCTCTGTGCGCACAGACACACGGTGCCATTTTTGTTCAATGTTGAGTAGCATCACGCACTTTAGTAACATTTTGTGGCGTGTTTGCCGTCTATGGACGACAGGAACGCTCGTCAATCGACACGCGTCCATTTTTAAAACGGTCGTACAACTCATAAGTTTGTATCTGACCTAAAGCATCCTCACCAAACGGTTGTTTAAGCATTTTCAGAGTTTCCACTGCCAAAATTTCCATGTAGTTTTAGTAGAATTAGTATCAACGGAAATAATAACAAATATGCCGAAGAGAGAAACAAAAACCCGTTAACAAAACAAAATACTAGATTAACTGCAAACAATAAATAGAATTACGACAAAATGTGTTTCTACGATAGATCTATTTCATTCGACAGCCAGTACTGAATCGATGCTGGTCGCATTGTCCATATGTGTTTAGCAGCTGGCGCTAGCCGTAAGCGCGACCTCGCTTATTTCCGCATATTACCGACTACTATAGGTGACTATTGGACGCTCGCCCATACGTAAAACATTACTACATATTGCAGTGAATTGTGATGTTGATTGCTTATTTAACTTTAGTTCACAATATACAGTAGCTTTGCCGGTCTGTCTCAGTCGGGTCGCCTTCCAGGAGCTCTTGAATCTTCAAGGTTTACCCTCCTAGGGTAAGTGGCACGAATAAAACACAAAAGGTATTAGGAAAACAAACAAAAATTTACCCCACAAAATTTTAATCCCATAAAAAAAAGAAAAAAGGAAAAATTAAACTTTATAAAGTATAAAGTTGTACTGAAACATCTATCATGTGAGGAAAACTTGTGTAAAATATGACTGATACACTAGGCTAAAAACCTCACTAATATTGACCGCGAGCAAATAATAAATTAAATATTTAGAAAAAACTATCAGATGTTATCAATTACGTTATACCAAATATCAAACGTCAAACAGCACAATAGCTCTTTGTACACGTAAACAAAATTCTAGATCATGCGCACATTTAACATGATATAAATACCTTTTCCCACCAATTCTAATCTTCTAGAACATATTATTTGAAAAAAATCACTTCCAAAAATCTGATAACTTTTCTTAATATTCATCTGACTACAAAATATTTTATAAACTTAAAATTACAGACTTTACTGAGCTCAATTATCTTAATAGTATTACAAAATTATTTCTAAATACATAAATGTAATAGCAAAAATATACGTACATTAATTAATGTAAACGTCACTTCACAAAAAATGATTACAAGAGAGACTACAGATAGGTCATTCGAATCAAAATTACAAGTATACAAGACTCGTAATAAATCGAGAATTAACTTTAAACACATCAATATCACCACACTAAAAATAAACCGAATTTATCTAAAAATATCTGAATAAAAAGAAGTTCTATTCAGCAGAAAAAAAAACTAGACCTATCTGTTCAATGACTGGTAAATCTCTACATCTCCTTCCTCCCGGAAACGGAATCATACCCCTACCTAACATAAAGCAAAAGAGCTACAATATGAAAATACTACCACTCCATCCGGACTGCATACATCAAAACTACTCTCGCAAAATATACAAGTGTGGACAAAAATATATATTATAATAAAATATACATAAAATATAAAATATCCTCAAATATTTCTCTGGAATAAAATACACATAAATATATTGTCTGTTATAGTTTCTTCAAAATTTCTCTTCGGGGAAAAATCATAGCATGATGTTGCCAGATGTTATCATCTTCAGAATTTTTTTTTTAAAGAAGCTGGCATGATAGTTGACGAAATGTTAAATTTCTTGCATTTACTTTCCCATAATTTGTCTAAAATTATAAATTATTCATAAAGGGTTACCGCTGAATAGCGCTTAAGCTATGCGAATATGAAAAATACGTAAAAATATCTAAATGAAAATCAAAAAAGAAATTTCGTTATAATAATTACGTTCAGTTTGAATTCAAATATTTTACCGCGCTAAAAGTGGGAGTAACAAATGTAGTTGTTCCTTTTTTTACTGTATGGGTGACTTGGGTGTAAGATGGCACCAAGTACATAATGCATAATGTATATGTAATGTATGTATTAAATTTACTCATAAGTTTTTAAGTACTCGTAAATAGTTAAAAATTACAACGTGTGTTTTCTTAATATGAAACTAGAGCCAGTAATGTAATAAAACCCAACAAATTTATTTGTAATTCATCAAAAATTTCCAAATTTTTAGGAGTAAAATGTAAATAAAGTCGGTCCATATCTTTGTTTATTCAGGGGATTTTCCTAGTGGTGAATATTATGGTAATTTAAATACCATCCTTGGTTAGGATAGATGCGTCGATAAAGAGCATACAAATGCAAAATCTGGCTGATGAACTTCTCTGTGTTGAAACCACTCACAGAAAATAACCCCGCGGGAAAAATATAATTCCGTTAAGTTGGATATGATACGGACAAAGTAAATTAGTTTTAAAAACTTGATGCACCGAGACATATTTACTTTCCATGCTAGGATTTTCGTACTTTGCCCCGGCTAAGTAAGATAATTGTGAGAGCCGTGTATCGACTTCGGAATACGGGATCAGTAATTCCATGTTTCGAAGGTCGTTGGCTTCAAAGATCACGCAGAGTGCAACAAGCAGAAGAGGATATTTTAAATATCACGATTTGCTAAATCTTCGGTCACGTTCTACCTTCTCAAAGTTTTTCCAACGACAGTTCGTGATATTAGATGCCCATCTTGATGCAAATTGTTAAATAAATCGCATAATTCTTCATAAGTTTTGAAGCGGTCACCAAAACCAATCATCATCAGAAGTTCAATACATTCTTTTTCAGTTCCATTGAACCATTATTAATATTTTCATACCTGCTGAAAATTCGGTTAAACGCGGCTGTTTGCGTATCATCCTTGCTGTATGTTTATGAATTATCGAAAGACTGTGTTTCATTAGAGAATCTTTTCCGCTAGAAATATTAATGTCTTTACTGCAGATCTTACATCTTGCAAAATTTTTTCCCTTTTTACTTCTAGAAAGCCATCTCTCAAAGTCTTCCAGCTTTTCCCAATCTTTTTTATAATTTTGGGAATATTTTATTTTTTTTGCTATATTACTTGGGCCAGCTTGTTCACAGTCACTACCCATATTTTAACACTAGGTATATTAATTTAAGAAAAAATCAAGTGACACCTATGTATGTGTTCTTCTAGAACCGATATAGGATACTGATTTCAAATTTTAAATGCAAAAACCGAAATAAACCCTTCACTCAGGATGCCCACTGTTTTAAACTCATAGAAATAAGAAAATAACCAAATAGATATCGCTTTTATTCATTATTGAATGATATGTTGTATTTATTTCATTCATTCATTTGTTCGAATGAAAAGGATTATTTCATTGTTGTAGTATTTTGAAATAATTATATTCGGGGGAATAAGTATTTTTATTTGAAAAGCAATGTTTCTTTAAGATAATTTTTAACCGGAATAGTCCCTTTATTTAGAATAAAGAGCGCTTGAGAAGCGTGCAAATAAATACCTACCGACATACATAATTGTTGCCTTTGAATTCAAGCATTATATCGACTACAATCCATAGTAGCTTTTATTACTGTCATTACTCATAAAATTGCTTGCCTGTTTTAATTTTCTGTTTATTATAGTCATAGATTAAAGATGAATGCCATTATAGTAGTAATTTATTATATTTTTATTCTTTATTATACATTAAAAAAAAATAAGCCTATATATATTTACATTAACACGTATTATTTACATGAATATAAACAGTTTTAGCACAATTTTATTTTTTTTTTCTCATTCTTTTAAAAATCGGTAGATATGATGGCTTCATCGGTAGATCGGTAGAAGTGTAAAAAAATCGGTAGATCTACCGAAAAATCGGTAGACGGAACAACACTGTTTAAAAGCTTAAATCGCCTATATGGTATAGCAAATTTCGTCCTATCAGATAGCACCATATAATATAGTGACTTCTGACGGACGAAAGAGACTATGCCGAAAATGGCAACCCTTCCCTTGACCGGCTAAGCTGGTACAAAAGAGAAGAAAATGCGCATATAGGTGTAAGTCCATTAACACGATGCCAGATGGCAGTGAATATACAAAAAAGGTTTAAGTATATCAATACGTTAAGCACGTATTACGCATTTGTTACAAATGAAACAGACATGCCGGTCAAGGGAAGGGTTGCCATTTTCGGCATAGTCTCTTTCGTCCGTCAGATGTCACTATATTATATGGTGCTATCTGATAGGACGAAATTTGCTATACCATATAGGCGATTTAAGCTTTTAAATTACTTCACTAGCTTAACTGACGACGCTTAATAGTAATAGCAGAAACATATGTCTTAAGCAGAAGTAAAAAGCTGGAAAATACGAGGTGTGTTGTCCATGTTTACAGTTACAGATGTTTATTTTTTTACATGTCTGTTTCATTTGTAATCTGCTCAATACCAAGCCATAAAATTTTATAATCATTTACAACAAAAAAATCATAGAATTACCATTAAATAAATTTAAAATACTAATAAAACAGAATCTAATACATAGTGCCTTCTATAAAATAGAAGATTTTTTACGTCTAATATGCAAAAACCATTTTATATAAATAATAGTATTTAAACAATATTAATATATTTATAAATTTCTTTCCATTGTGACATTCCATGTAATTCAGGAAATAAATAAATAAATATGTCCTCTAATTACTATTATATTTTAAATATCGTTAATGCATTTACAAGCACACAAAATAAATAATCACGAAAGTATGTAATTAAAACAAGTTCTATGATTCACATAATTCACATGCGTGTATTATCTGACGATCTTAAAACGCAATAAAGAAGACATAAGGAACATCATTGAAGAACGGTATTGTTCATCATAGAGTGCGAAAAACTGAACTAACTGTATACGTATTTCTCAAAAAAACGTACACATACAAAGCGAAAGAGCCGGTCGCATCTACAAAAGATTAACCGCTAGAACGCCTACCAAGCACGAATGGCAGACGATCTTTTTTATCCACCAGTAAAAGCCTTTCTACCTACCACATCTTTAATTACTCCTACGAAAATAATACCCGAGCATACTCACTTATAAACTGAAAAAGGAAGCGAATGTTAATTTATAACAAAACATAACAGCTGCTTATTCGTAATTATTGTTCGTTAGATCGTTAGTTTGTAGAGTATAGCTAGAACATTAGTTCGGTATGAACACTTTCACAAGCGTAGTACTTACCGCTAACGAAAGTTGTACCGTTTTATTTTGAACGGCGACTGTATATATTGGATGAATTGTGTTTTACCTTAAAAGTCATCAAAAAAAAAGGAGAACGAACCAACGGATTACTTTCAATTTCGACCGATTATATTTGCTTTCTAAGATAACGAGATGTTTTAGTGGTTTAAGATTTTATCGCCTTTATTTATAGACGAAAATCGTGCTTGTTACGATTAGGCGGTGCGAAAACTAATTAATTTGGTAACACTGCAAAGGTTTGGACAAAGATATAATTAGTTTTTGTTTTACTCCACGATTAACAAGATTACTTAGTTGCCCTGAAAGAGTTAAATATTAAGTAAAAATGGATTTCTATAAATACGAGGATGTTTTAACGGAAGGTTAGACTTAAAATGAAACACTCGTATTACAGCATTTCAAATTTAATATACTCACTTTCATATGAAATCCACCACCCAATAAGAATTGGAATACAATTTTGAAACTTCGGTAAAATAATGCTTTATTATCAACTAAGAAACGATGAAAGTTTCCGCCGAAGAAACTCAACTATTATGTTTCCTGTATCATTGTTATCTCCAACTTTCAATATTTTCTTCCTACCAATTAATGAATTTCTGACAACAAAATGTCAGTTTATATGATTGTCAAACTGTCAAGTAGACGCTTTGTAATGCCCCCAGTGCGACGTCGTCGAAATTTTACCCATATTAATGATTTTGTTAGGGGCCGAATTATCGGTATGAAAGAGGCGGGTCTCTCATTCCGAGAGATTGGGAGAAGGCTGAATCGGGACCACACTACAGTTGCTCGGATATGGTCTTTATGGTCCTAAGAAGGTATTCAGAGGCGCCGTCCTGCTGGAACCCCCCCCCCCCCGATAAAGCAACGCATGTGAAGACCGACTTCTTAGGCGGATGGCTACCAGGGATCGATTTCAAACAACAAAGTCGATTGCTGTGGATTAGATGAGAGCTTTGAACCGACACGTGTCGATGGCAACTGTTTACAAAAGAATTTCTTCCTTTGGGCTTCATTCATACCGTCCTTACTTTCGGCTTCCATTAACACCTCCCCATAAAGCAGCCAGACTTGCATGGTGTCAAGAACGGCAAGGGTGGGTTCATCAATGGAATGACATCGTCTTTAGTGATGAATCAAGGTTTTCTTTATGGGTGAATGATGGTCGTAGAAGGGTGCGGCGATATCGAGGAGAAAGACGGAATTTGGAGTTCGTTCAAAGACGACACACAGCCTTAACACCTGGGGTTATGGTTTGGGGGGCGATATGTGCTGGACGAAGGTCACCCCTTACGTTCATTCCAGGCACATTAAACGCACGTCGGTACATCGACAACGTTCTGGAACCGGTGTTAGTACCTTTCATGCAGACGTTGCAGAATGCCACTTTCCAACAGGATAATGCGACACCCCATACTGCTGTGGTTACAAGAACATTCCTGGAGCAGGTTGGATTGCAGATTTTGCCCTGGCCTGCACGGTCACCGGACTTGTCGCCGATTGAACATGTCTGGGATATGATGGGTCGGCGACTAAGACAACTACCCAGGCCTCCTCAGAATCTGGATGAACTTCGACACCATCTAGAGGTTACATGGAACGAGATACCCCAGGAGGACATCGACCACTTAATACAGAGCATGGGAAGAAGAGTTAATGCATGCATAGCTACGCGTGGGGATGCAACCCACTACTAGCTTCTTCTTGAAAAATGTTAATTTTTGTTTTGCTTTTTTCAACTAAACTTTCATCGTTTCTTAGTTAATAATAAAGCATTATTTTACCGAAGTTTCAAAATTATAGTCCATTTCTTATTGGGTGGTGTATTTCATATGAAAGTGAGTGTATTTAATTATAATTTTGTTACCATAGATCAAGTGAACATGGCATACCATGATCCTACCCAGAAATTCCAACACCATAAATTGTTTTTGGCACTTATTCATTACCACTCCCTTCAAAGTATTCTTCTGCATGACTGAAAGCAGCGCTGCAAATCTTCCGGTATTAACGTGTTCATTACTGCCTGGGAATCAGTCTGGATCTCGTCAATTATCTCAAAACGGCGTCTCTTGAGCTTCATTCTCAACTTCGGAAACAGGAAGAAGTCACAAGGGGAAAGATCTGGGGAGTAGGGGCGGTAGGGCAGTTCTGGCTTCTTCGTTAAAGCTAGAAACTGACGCACTACAAGTGCCGTGAGTTGGTGCATTGCTGTATTGTAGGATCCTGCGACGCATGTTGAGTTCGCCGGACAGAAAACGCCGTACGACAAGAAAAAGGTCATGAATTGTTCTCCTTGCATTACCTCGCACAACCGCACTAACTCGAGTTAAAATTTATTTATTTATTTATTGTACATTACAAGAAAAAAATTCCAAATAGTACAATGCATAATACAAAATAAAACGTGCACAAGTTTGTAAATTATAATTATACATGTTATCAATAAAGAAAAATCAAGAAAATCGAAAATTTTAAAATATTATGCCAGTCGACTCCAGACAAAAGATTCAGTTCTAATAAAATTCGGTCCATGGGGTTATGCTTACCATATTCATTTCGATGGAAACGAATATGAAATGTGTCACCTGAGCGAGCACGAAACAGTGGAACATGGAAAAGCAACAGAGAAAGAAGGGCAGAACAGTCAATGTTATTGTATAACAGCTAATATACAAGATGTAGATCTCGGTTTCCGGGTTGGAACCGCGTCGAGTTAGGCGTAATTGCCAACGTTTCGCCCACTGTTTCAAGGGACATCTTCAGGGCTGTACGTAGATGTTCGTCGTTTCGCAGTAGCTTGAAGAATGCTATGACAGAGACCGGTACAACTTATATAGGGGGGGCCGGGTCAGATGGTGGCCTGCTATTGGCTGGGGACAATGAGCCAATGGCATGAGTCGTATGGGCGTGGTGATTCTTAGTAAAGTTCAGTAGAGTTTGCCACGTCGGATGTAACGTATAGCCATCGTCTCTATTGAGATTGCGGGGATGTTTGTAAATTTCAATAGATTCACGGATTTTCCTAGGGAAATAATGCAATTCACGGGACAGGAGCTTGACATCTTTGAATAGAATTTGATGACCGGAGTTGAGTTTGTGTTCTGCCAGCGCTGAACCGGTTATATGTAACAGTCTAGTACAACGTTCATGTTCGGACACACGCACGCCAACTGGCCGCTTAGTTTCGCCAATGTACACACTGCCACACGAACACGGAATGCGATACACTCCTTGTGATTGGAGCGGAGATATTTTGTCTTTAACCGAGGGTAAGAGGTCCGAAAGTTTAGAATGGGGTCTGAAGACAGTTTTGATTTTATTTCTATGTAGAACCTTTCCTATATGATTGGTGATACCTTGAATATACGGTAATTTTGATAGAATAAGACGCTTATATATTAGTATCAAGATTGCATGGTATAATTTCAAGTTGAGTTTTCACATTTTGTAATAGATTATATACAATTTAAGAATACTTTGGATAGAACTTTAAAACTTTTTTCTGAAACTGGTAGTCTCTTAAGAAATTCAGGCAGCGGAGCAGTTCAGAAACGTACACCTCAAGTTGTCCATCGTGTTGAAGAAATAATGGACACAGCAGTACAAGAATTGCTAGAAATTGATTACCCACGTAGACTACAATTTTGTAATTGGTTTGTAAATATGAACAATAATGGAGAACTTTCGCAAAGAGTCATCTTTACTGATGACTGGTTTATGCATGGTTTTATAAAACGAGATACCTAAATTCACAAAATACAAGAATTTGGAGTAGTGAAAATCCACATGTAATTAATGAAGAATCGCTACATCCAGAGAAAATTGGTGTTTGGGCAGCGATAAGCCAAAGGCGAATTATTGGACCAATATTTTTTCAGGGAACGTTAATTGCTCAAAGGTACCGTACGGAAATTTTACAACCATTTGTCAATCAGTTGCATGATGATGAACTAAATGCATATTTCCAACAAGACGGAGCACCTTGTCACTGAACTGCAGAATCTTTGGATTATTTAAGAGAATTTTTTGATGAGCGTATAATTAGTCGAAATACTGAAATTGCCTGGCCTGCAGGTTCATGCGATTTAACACCTTGCGACTTCTTTTTGTGGCCTTATCTAAAAAATAACATATTTCGAACATCTATATTGAATTTGAATGATATGCTACAGAGAATTGAACAGAAATGCATGGAAATTAATAACAATCCAGTAATGTTGCAGAATATCATCAGAAATTTTGAACGGAGGATTTTAAAGTGCATTGATCTTGAAGGAAAACATTTTCAACATTTGTTATAGTTTTCAATAAATACCTATTATTTGTTATGTATTTGTATGTATGAAAGTGTCAAAATATACGACTTCGTAGGTTAAGTAGTAAATTTTAGTTTACGACATACTTCAAAATGTTCTCAGTAAATCACATGCTACTAGAGACTTTTCAAATGAACACTTGTTATTTGTTTATTTTTCAGTTATGATAATTCGTTTAATTTCATAATAAAATTTTTCTATGCATATTTAAAATATTACACCATTTCATTTCAAAAATTAAAGTTTAAAATTTTTCGCTTGAAAATTCATATCTTTAAAGACTAGTAATGATAAAACATCAAAGGTGGTAATTAAATGAATGTTAAAGGGAAGAGTGTAAAAGTGACGGTGTTCATACGTCCAACAGCTGCCGCTAGCCAGGTGAAGAAATAATTGGCGCGGTTTTTTAGAACTCGAAGCAACCCTCACATTCTTATCATCCGTGTTACGTAGAATGAATAGCCTCAAGAAGTTCAAATGACCGCAATCATCCCAAATGCGTAATATTATAAATAGATCTAAAAAAATCGTTAAGAAAATTCTATTGTTTAAATATTAGAAGGCATAAATAATATCATAAAATAGTAGTGACAATTATTATTGTTTATTTCTTATACGAACTCTTTAATTTCGTTTTAATCAGCTTACTGTAGTGTGGTAATCATATAAACTAAAATCTTGAACCATTACATGTTAATTGAAAAGGAAAAGAGTTCGTATGATATGAAATTTCATAGACTCTTCTGACTTTTGTACAGCCCTTATAACAATCAATACTTCGTTTTTAACATTACCAACGTCTCCTGCTACTATTTCTTTGAACGCAGGAGACCAGTAAGTCGTTTAGAAGTACTATTTGGTATTGTTGGGCGTAATTAATATTGGGTTGACGCATAGGTTATTACTGAACTCAAAATTTATCAATTTTTAACGAACAAAACGCAACAGATAATCAAGAATATATTCTCGAACATTATTTACGATTGCCTTCCAACGAGCTAACAATTTCTTGACTCCAAACTTGAAAGAATCCAGTGGTTTGGAAGTGAAGAAATCGTCGAGCCAATTTGTAGCACAACATCGTTATTAAAGGAGATTCCTCGAAGGTCATTCGACAGCGAGCTACCGAAATGGAAATTTAACAGTGCAAGATCAGAAGAATAAGGTGGATGCGGAACGATCTCCCCAAGTTCTTGAAATATTAGCAATATGATGAGTGTTGTCCTACTGTAAAGTAAGATGATATTTTCCGTTTTCTTTTCTTAAATTGTGGCCTCAAGCTGTTAATAATAAAAACTTATTATTAAGCAGTGATGGTTTCATTCTTCGGAAGCAATTTATAATAGGCGACGTCTTCTTGATTCCACCAGATGAACAATATCAGTTTACACGTATGAATATCAACTTCTAATCGAAGGGGTGTCTTTTAATAAGTCTAAACCCATTCTTTTGTGCTCTTGATTTTAACTTGAAGGTACCTTTTTTCGTCACCAGTGAAAATGTGGGAGAAACGGTCGATGTTGACGACGACCTAAGCGATGATGAGTTAACAAAGAACCACACATAAGAAACACATTGATTCTTGTTGTTTTCGCTCAAGACACGTAACAATCGAACAGTCGGTTTTGGAACTTCGCCCATGGAATGCAAATGTATTATAGTTGATTGGTTACAATCCATTATAATGGCCAATTTCCGGGTTAATTGGTGTGGATCATCATGGATTAAGGCGTTCAGACGATCTTCATTGAAGTCCGACAGTCTACCTGAACGTTGAGAATCGTTTAAGTTAAAAGAGCCCTCTTTAAATCGAGAAAGGCATTTCCATCTTCCGAATTACGTTCTATCCGTAAGCAGAACAAATTAGCTCCTATGTGAAACTCAAACATAATGATTAGAGAACGGACACGCTTACCACATGACGCAAAGCCCAGTGCAGTACTGGCGAAAGGCTGTATTTCTAAAATATTTAATTTTATTTATATAATTGGAAAACGAACGGGTGGTGATCTATAAAATTACGAAATACATATTTATTTGTTGAAAAGTTGTATTTATAAAGTTTTTAATTTTATTTATATAATTGGAAAACATACGGGTGGCGATCTATCTATCTAAAATTACGAAATACATATTTATTAATTAATTTTATTTATATAATTGGAAAACAAACGGGTGGTGATCTATAAAATTACGAAATACAATGTATTTGTTGAAAAGTTGTATTTTTAAAGTTTTTAATTTTATTTCTATAATTTGAACATTTTTATTTGTTCATTTTGTCGTTCAAGTTGAGTAAAGGAGTATTAATATTGACTAGCAATAGTTTCTCAAGGTTTTCTTCTGTCAATTTTGCTCTCTTTGAATTAAGTACATCCTTATAAATAGAAAACGTCCTTTCTACATCGCAACTGGTTATAGGTGCATACTGGAAATATTCTTTTATTTCTTCATATTTAGCCGTTAGATTTTGTGGAATTGTCTCCATACATAATTGCTGCAATGTAATTAAATCTGGATTTCTATTAAGAATTGCTTCAAACTTTTGCCGAAGGCCACATCCGAAGTCACTTGGAATACTTTTCAAATTATTAACAGCCACATCTAATGTGGTTAATTCGTCATTTAATTTGAGATTTCGATTTTCAAAATAAGTGATTAGTTTTGGCAATTTTCCAAAGTGTTCGTGAAGAAAGTACAACTGATTTTTTAAATTTGGGATTTGTGTGAGCGAGCTCCTTGCACTCACCAATACTTCTAGCATCCTCCTTTACCAGTGTTACGAAATGTTTTAGACTATCGAAATTCTCAGCATAATAACTAGTAGCTTCCAGCCATGTTCCCCATCTAGTTATTACTGGAGTGTGAGACAGTGACAGAGATGGAAAATTTTCCCTGAAAAGAGCTACTCTCAATGGTGCTTTTCTGAAAACTTTTTTAAAAGCTGATACAAGTCTATCAACTTCCGGAAAAGTGTCTCTGATATATTCACAGATTCTGTGGAGAGCATGTGCTACACAAGTAATATGCAGCATATTAGGATATGTTTTCTTCAATAGTCTGCCTGTTTTTAACATATATGCAGCACTATCACTGACAAATAAAAGTATTTTTTCTTTGTACGTGGCATCCGAATGAAGCATTTTTTGCATATTCTCCTTATGGTTTCAGCAACTGTTTCCGCATCAACTCTATTTATAACACTTGTTGCTATTACATATGAGTTATAGGGAATAGTTGCATGTAGTACACCAGCTACAACATTTACCACACAGCGTCCTAACATATCCACCGTTTCGTCGGCGCTTATCCATATGTATTGATTTAAAAGATGGCTTCTAATGCGTTCTACTGTTCTCGTATAGCACCTAGAAACATAATATTTGCGTAAAGTTGATTCAAGAGGAACATTTCGACCCGTATATTTTTTAAGAAATGTCTTCAAAATTGGATTGTTCAATTTAAATAATGGAATATTAGCTGCCATGAAAGTTTCACAGAGTTCTTCGTTAGAATTGTCAGATTCCAACGGGTTCAATTTTTTTTCGTGCTTTAACGATCCTACGTGACGTTTTACGGTTGATTTATTGCAATTTTTCAATAACGTTTCACACACTTCACAATAAATTTCGGAATCACTGGCAATGTACATACAATCAGTATGGCCCTCAATCCAACTCGCCATTGTTTCACGATGCCATTCTCGACGCTCTTCCATTGTCTGAAAAAGTAAGAATATTCTAGATCTAAATAAACGAAATTAAATAACGAAATTTTATGCACACTTACGTGAAAATAATTGGAAGATGTTGCTTAAATGAAAAGAAAAGGAATGTACGTGCTATTTCTATTACGAAATACGATAAACTTATTTATTTTATCTACGTACACGACACCACTGAAAACACTATATTCTCCGAATACAATAGCTGGGTTGTCCATTGTTATCGCTGCGAGACCAGGTGGCCGAGTAAGTCAAACAAATACTTCATTGAATTACGCCGAGATGTACTGAGCGACGTTATACACAATTCCAATTGCCGATTGCGTTTTATGGAAATTGCATCCGTTCTCTAGTAATGATACATCGAAAATGCTCGTTTTTTTTACTACTTAAACGTTCCATTTTGTTCTTGTCAAAAATAATGCAATCTTTGCACAAATTTTGCAAATTAATTAATAATAATTTGACATTGAAGGCCGGTCTTTTAACATCCAGATAAAGTCTCGGTTAGTTAACTTTCAAATATATCTTACAGATAATGACATTTTCCGTCCTTTTATCGTCAGTTACCCCTTATCCAAACTGTTTACGACCTTATCTGAGGGATAAACTTAGCTGCTAGGCGACGGTTTCGATAACGTCGTATCTGTTGGTTAATTGCGGTCAAATCATTACGTCAAACTGTCACCCTCTGGTTTTATTTATTTATTACGTTTTAAGTGTTTAAACTTTACTTTTTTTTTGTTAATTATAGTTGATTTTATTGACGATGCGTTGGAAGTAAAATAAATAGAAATTATAAACGAGATAAACCCGGGCCGCTGGCCGTATACTATTATTGAACGAATTGATCATTTATAAATATCGGATGATCTAGCATTTTTCAAAGGTTTCGCTTACTGTTGAAAGACTGCTGCAACAAATCGAGCATAACCTGGTACACCGTACTAACAGGTAGTTTACAAATGTGGAATTCCTAGGCTGAAGGACAAAGCCACTGTCTCCCATGCTTCATTTTCTCTTTCCACGTGAAAGCATCGAAACATAAAAATGATAAGTCATATATAGGTCATTCATTTCGAAGATCGTCCGCTACACTTTTAGTTGTATCTAGAGAAGACTTGATGGCGCTATAGAAACATGGCGGTTGGAAATCATCAATGTTCGCTGCAGGGTATGTTGATGAATCGGTAGCGAACAGGACAAAAAGCCAATAAAGTGTTTAGAGAGTGTACAGTGCATTAGCTGAAATAAGACTCAATTTGCGACCAGATACATCATCGTCAGTTGTGTCCATGGCAGAAAATGTGATTTCAACTCAAGAAAATTCCACCGTAGCAGATATTCCGAATCGTTCAAGGGACATGTCCTTCATGCAATGCACATTTAACAATTGTATAATGTATTCATTTGAAAAGTCAATCTAGGTTACTTTGAAATTTTGATAGAATAAGACGCAAATATGTGTTTGTTGTTCGGTAGACGTAAATACAAATGACATTTGATAATGTCAATCACAAATATCAGTTAGTGCATAAAATAATCGTGCGTCGATTCTGGTTTAAATAAATTGCATCTCAGTTTTAAAATGGCTTTCACTTTAGAACATAAAATTTTTTTAGTCCAGGCTTATTTTCGAAGTGGTAATAAAATTGATGGTTTATAGGTTTATTCAGTTCAATATTGCATAGTAGAATTTCAAGTTTACTTTCCACATTTTGTAATAGATTATATACAATTTAAGAATACTTTGGATAGAACTTTAAAACTTTTTTCTGAAACTGGTAGTCTCTTAAGAAAATCAGGCAGCGGAGCAGTTAAGAAACGTACACCTCAAGTTGTCAATCGTGTTGAATAAATAAAGGAAAATGAACCACAAACATCTGTTCGACATTTGAGTCAACAAATAAACCTTTCTGTTGGTACAACTCACAAGTTATTAAAAAAAATATGCAACTTTATCCATACCGTGTCACAGCAGTACAAGAATTGTTAGAAATTGATTACCCACGTAGACTACAGTTTTGTAATTGGTTTGTAAATATGAACAATAATGGAGAACTTTCGCAAAGAGTCATCTTTACTGATGAAGCATGGTTTTATAAAACGGGATACCTAAATTCACAAAATACAAGAATTTGGAGTGGTGAAAATCCACATGTAATTAATGAAGAATCGCTACATCCAGAGAAAATTGGTGTTTGGGTAGCGATAAGCCAAAGACGAATCATTGAACCAATATTTTTTCAGGGAACGTTAACTGCTCAAAGGTACCGTACAGAAATTTTACTACCATTTGTCAATCAGTTTGCATGATGATGAACTTCAAAATGCATATTTCCAACAAGACGGAGCACCTTGTCACTGTACTGCAGAATCTTTGGATTATTTAAGAGAATTTTTTGATGAGCATATAATTAGTCGATATACTGAAATTGCCTGGCCTGCACGTTCATGCGATTTAACACCTTGCGACTTCTTTTTCTGGCCTTATCTAAAAAATAACATATTTCGACCACCTATAATGAATTTGAATGATATGCTACAGAGAATCGAACAGAAATGCATGGAAATTAATAACAATCTAGTAATGTTGCAGAATATCATCAGAAATTTTGAACGGAGGATTTTAAAGTGCATTGATTTTGAAGGACAACATTTTCAACATTTGTTATAGTTTTCAATAAATACCTATTATTTGTTATTTATTTGTATGTATGAAACTGTCAAAATATACGACTTCGTAGGTTAAGTAGTAAATTTTAATTTACGACATACTTCTAAATGTTCTCAGTAAATCACATGCTACTAGATTGACTTTTCAAATTAACACTTGTTACCTTTGACATTAAGGAAATGTAACTTATTGTATAATAAATTCTAAAATGTGTTGTTATTCATGCGTACAAATCCGGTAAAAAAAGTAATTTCATAGAAAGTGACATTTTGTTACCCTGTCAAAAGAGATAAAATGTCAAATTTTTTCACCCTAAAATATATCTTTCATTGAATTCTCCCGCCAAATTGCCTTCATATCATCATGTACAGCATCGATCTACGCCTTTCTATTAAAAAGAAAATATAATTAACTTTGATTTAAAATTAAAATTTGAATAATGCCTTGATTTAATTAACGTTTAACTTAATTAACAGAGGCCCGAAGTAAAAGCGATAAAAGTTGTTTATAGCACATAAAATTTATATCAAGATCAATGAACAATATTTAAAAACGAAATTAAAAAATACTCATATATTTATGTGAATGCAATAAAGTACTATTTTATGTAAGTGTATTAAGGAATGTAGTAATTATCGAAGGTAATTAAATAATTAACTTTATTTCTGCAATAAAATTATTATTGTTATATAAATGGGTTATATAATGTAGATATTATTAACTTTCTTTGTTCTAGGTTTTAGTTCTGTAAGAAAGTTTGAAATTTTCTTAAATGAAGAAACGATTATTGGAAAGTTTTTATTAGTAGATAAGGAGCCCAGAAATTTGCAGACCTTTCACTTTTACTTAACGGTAAAGGAAAATCGTTTCGCCTTTTAAAAACAAGTTAATGGACGACACTTTCGTCTTTTTAAAATCGAATTTATTTATTCTTTTTGCGAGGGTAAATTTGCCACCAAAGTTTTTAGTGTATTTCATATTTTAAAGTTGCCTATTGTGTTTGTATAAATTTGTGTATGACTCACGGCTCACGGGGCGTAACTGCCGTATAAGCTGGTTATATATTTTGGTTGGTGGTAGTTATATTGAAAGTTGGAGTGTTTTCTGAATATTTTATTTATTCTGCAAAAAAACACTTTTTTGTAAAATATTTTTTTTCTAAAGATAAATCTCGAAATGTAGCACTTAATGTAAATTTAAACTTAATTCTTTATTGTTTGTGTCAAGACTGTGTGTCTAGTTCTGTGCCGTGTTGTGTTAAGAATGAGAATGTGGTATTCTTCTTCTTCTTCTTCTTTCAATAGGCGTATCGCCTGTTTAGTTCCGGTTTCTTTGTGGCGGCAGTTCTTGTGAATTTGATTGCCAGCTGTCTCGCCAGCGTTTTGGTGGTCGTCCTATGGGTCTTCTTCCGTGAGGTATGTTGTTTCGTACTATTCTGGCCATTCTGTCGGGAGTCATTCGGCTGACATGGTGGTTCCATTCTCTTCTTCTTTTCCGTATCCATCTGACTACGTCATCCGTTTGACACTTCTCCCTTATATCTGTATTTCTTTGCCTATCATGTAATGTGTATCCTGTTATCGTTCTTAGAGTCTTCATTTCGGTTGTTATTAGTATCCTCTTTGTTATCGTTGTTTCCGCTCTCGTCTCCGCACCATATGTCATCACCGGTCGTACGCATGTTTTGTATATCCTTGATTTGCATTCCGTACTTAGGTGTTTGTTTCTCCAGATTGGATACCTAAGATGTCCCGATATTGCTGCTGCTTTGTTTACTTGTTTCCTCACCTCATCACCCAAAAACCCTGCGCTTGTAATTCTGCACTCAAGGTATTCGATTGACATGGTTTGGTCGACGGTCTTGTTTTCTATTACCAATTTGCAGCGTACAGGTTCTTTTGCTATGGTCATGCATTTGGTCTTGTCTATGGAAATTTCCATGTTGTGTTTTCCTGCCTGTTTGTTGAAAGCATGTAACATTCTTTGTAGGTCGTCCTCTGATTCCGCAATAAGTACTGCGTCATCAGCATAGCATATTATATTTATGTTGTGTATGCCCATCCGATATCCTAATCCGGTGTTCTTTACAGCTTTCACCAGCTCATCCATGATTGCGTTGAATAATAAAGGACTGAGACTATCGCCTTGATGGATGCCTGTTGTGGTTCGTAGGTGTTGCGTTAGGGTGAGGTTTGTGCGTATTTGCGTTCTTGTGTTCGTGTTTAGATCCTTAATGAGTTCTACGTATTCTTTCTTCGTATTATTGTTTTCCAGGATCGTGATGACGTCTTTTAGTTGTACTCTGTCGAAGGCCTTAGTTAGATCTACAAAGCAAAGATAGGCAGGGGTGTTGTACTCTAATGATTTTTCTATCAGTTGTCTGAGTATGAATAGAGCGTCAGTGGTGGATCGACTTCTTCGAAATCCTTGTTGTTCTTCGCTTATTGGCATTGTTGGGGTTATTTTGTCCGCAATGATCTTAGTTAGGAGTTTTAGCAAGGTGCTCAACAATGTTATCCCACGGTAGTTTGCTGGATCGGTTTTGTCTCCTTTTTTGAAGATGGGTATTGTTACGCTGTTCTTCCATTCTTCAGGTATTCTTCTATGTTGTAGTATGATATTAAACAGTTTTGTGTATTCTTTTATGGTGGCAGTTCCTCCATTTTTTATTAGCTCATTTGGTATTTTGTCTTGGTTTGGAGTTTTCCTATTCTTAAGTTTCCTCGTTGTTTCTCTTACTTGCTCTTCGGTGATTTGCGTGCACTCTTCTGGTGGGTCGTTTTGTATGTCTTCTTCTTGTGTTTCTACAGGGTTCTCTATGTCTGCGTAAAGATTTCTGAAATACTTCTCCCAAGTTTCTTCGGTAATTGTTCTGAGTTGTATTGTTTCATTCGTTTCCCGTTTCATGCCTCTTAGTAGTTTCCAAATTCGTTTTTGTGCTCCATACATGTCTGCTTCCATTTCGTTACTGAATTCCTGCCAGTATTCTTTCTTGATCTCTCTAACCCTATTATTGACCTTGTTCCTAGTTTCAATATACTTATTTCGGTTTTCTTGAGTTGGAGATTCCCTGTATTGCAAATAATTTTTCTTTTTTTCCCTTGTGATATCCTTGACTTCCGTTGTAAACCAAGGTTTATTGTTCGGTCTACTGTTCTGCGATACCGTGCGTGTGCCTAGGGTTTCTTCGGCGGCTTTATAGATGTTTTGTTTCAGCTTATCCCATGCTGTTTGGGGAGTGTCGGGTTGTATTATTGGGTTAAGAGTAATGTATTGTTTGCATCGGTCTGCGTATAGTTGTTTCGTATTTTCCTGGTTGAGCAATTCTATGTTGAATTTTTCAGCTCTTGTTGTTGGCTTTTGTTTCCTCAGTGACATTGCTATTCGTAGTTTTCCTAGCACTAATTTGTGGTCTGTTCCAATGTTGGCTGAGGACAGGACTCTTATATCTACTATTTGTTGGGGCATGAACATTCTGTTTGTGATGATGTAATCGATTATGGATTTATTTTGTCTATTGTCGTAAAAGGTGTATTTGTGTTGGTCTTTATGAGGGAAGTATGTGTTGTTTATTCGTAATTCATTCTGTGCACAAAATTCTGTCAACATTTCGCCATTTCTGTTAGTTACTTCTTCGTTGTATTTTTGTTTTACTCCATCTACTGCTTCATTTCCTATTCTAGCATTTAGGTCTCCCAATAGGATTATCTTTTCGTTTTTTGGGATTTTGTCCAGTTCTGATTGTAGGATTTCGTAGAAATCTATTGACATTTCTTCGGGTTTGCCAATGTCAGGTGCATATACTGATATAATGTGCAGGGGATGATTGAACATCATTTTTACTCTTAGAATTCTGTCGTTAAAATACTCTATGCTTTCTATATTCTTTTCATATTTCTCGTTTACTGCCATACCAACCCCTGATGTAGCTCTTTGGTCTTTTGCTACTCCTGAGTACAGTAAGATGTAGTTGCTAAGTCTTGTTGTTCCTCTACCTTTCTTTTTCGTTTCAGAGAGTGCACATATGTCTATCTTATGTTCATTGAGTTCGGGAATTAGTTCATGATCTTTTGAATACAGTGTCTTTGTGTTCCAGCATGCAATTCTCATTTGCTGTTTCTTCATATAGAGTTTGTTCCTTATTCGCACGTGGGTCGTGCTCCGTGAAATCCGTCCATGTTCCGAGGCTATGCTACCGGTGCTTTGAGCATGTAATTGTTTTTCCCCTAGGCAGGTTGCTAACCTTACCTAAGAACCCTCCTCCTTTATCCGGGCTTGGGACCGGCAGTGGCGGCTGTGAGCTACTCAATCCACCCACAAGCCGCCCCAGGCGGAGTAATGTGGTATTACAAGTAGATAAAAATATACCTCTATCGCTACTACTACATAATTAAAATGTGCGTATATGTTCGATATCATAACGGGGAATTGTTGAGTTATTACTTTTTGAAAATTGTACCTACGTGCAACAATACCCATTGTTTACGATAGAGTCTTAAAGATCTTACTAATAAATAAGTGTAATAATAAAATCAAATATCATTCCTAATTAAGTATTAATAGGTGCTATAAATCTAAGTATGTATTTCCGGCTGTTCCATTCTTCAGTAATGGATTTTTATGGTACAGGAAAACCATATATTACTTTACTAGTTTTTGATACAAAATAGGAACGTAGAAAAACGTATAAATTTGGTTAATCAATATTTTTAAATGTACAGCAAATTCAATGAAATGAAATATAATTACAGCATTAGTAGACTCAAAGCTGATCTCTACTAGAAACCTGTACATTAATTTGTCATGAGAATAAATACTGAAATAATAAAAGAATATACAAATGAATTGTTTTCATAGAAACGTTTTCATGGAAGTCATACATTTGCACGTAATTTTTTACTACTTCACTACTCATTTTCACTATAAATTTATACAGACGTACTAGTTTTGAGCCTACTAATTCTGTAGTTTATACTATATGATTCAAAATACATTTTTCTAGTCATGACATTGAAATCAGTCATTTTTAAATCGATTACGATGGTTGAGATCGCATTTCAACCACTAGAGTTTGAAATTATCAGACTACCGGGATTTCGTATTTCGAATTGTTTGACAATCAATTTCTGGAGTTCATTAATTTGTTAAAATAAGTGATAATATAGCGTAGATGTTATTTACAGGTAAACAATCAACAAGCCCAAGTTAAGTTATTCCTGATGGGTCCTGTAAAAACAAATACTTTCGATAAATGTATAAATACGCTAATTACACAACAGAATTATAATTCCATTTACAGGATAAAATCAAAACAAAATTGTAAATCATACACATAACGCCAAGTACTATTAGACCCCAAAAAATCATTATAAAACTTAGCTTTCTCAACCTTAAAAATATAAAGAAGCCTAAAACAATATTCAAGCTAATAATATAAATAAATATAAACAAAAGTCTGCACAAATTAATGTATATATGTATATGTAAATATGTATATAATTAAAATAATAAGCTTTTTTTGGTTTAGCGACCTTTATTTTTTATTTATTGAATTTCAATTTATTTAACTAACGACGTTTCGACTTTTTTGTATATAATTAAGTCTTTTTCAAGTGATTAGAACTAAAAAAAATACAACGAAAGGTAAGAATTATATTTACATTATATGAATGAATTGAAATTAAAATAATGATTAGAGTAAAGAAAATTAAAATTTAACATTTAAAAATTTTTTGGTTTTTTTGTGTGGGTGGGGTTGTCTTCTATTGTTTAATGAGCGGATAATACAGTTTTGAAAGTCCATCAATCTCGTTACGGTCATTGATTGTAACGAGATTGATGGACTTTCAAAACTGTATTATCCGCTCATTAAACAATAGAACACAACCCCACCGACACAAAAAAAAACTAAAAATTTTTTTTTTTGTAAAACAAGACATACCTTTTTGAAAGATACGTAAGCCACAGCCACCACTTATAAAAAAGTGTTTTGAATAATATAGTATTTAGTTTCACTGAATTTATTGTAAATTTTATGTGATTCACACCAATTTTGGTCTCGTTGTGACATCATAGTGCTAGTAACAATTGGCGAACATTGGAAGATAGGGATCTGGCCATCTTCTTTAGTTTATCATCCTTGAGTGATACCAACACTTGAACAATTTTCTAAAAAAATCACACTGTATGCTTATAGCGCGCCATAAAAAGCAAAATTAATTTTTGTTTTGAAAACTATATCAACGCGCCTTGTATATTGTTCGTGTCAATTTGAAAATTACCAAATTATTAATATCTTTTATAATTATGTTATTAATTAATTTTATTTAAAAAAAGTCTTTATAAAAACTAAATAGGTACTCTATTAATATGCTTACAGCGCGCCATAAAAACCGAAATAATTTTTTGTTGTGTAAACTAAATTCTCATTAAAATCAGAGTTAAAATTCAATAATTACAGGCACGTGACCATAACTACCTAAAATTATTAGTTCGGTATCATACAACTATGTTTCTAACCGTTCCACATACATGTAGAAAGACAATCTTTCCGTCATTATTAAATCGATAAGCGAATTTGCCAGGCTCCGTTAATGAAAACGAGTTCTAGCTATACATATAAAATAAATCGATGGAACTATCACATACACGTGAAACTACCTAAAGAGATTATTATCAAATAATCAATATTTTCCAGGAATAACGCGAGCCGCACGAAGAAACTAACAATTTTTCACTTCGAAGCGCCCTTGGCTACCCTTAATATATGTATAGGACGAGAATATAGCATGTGTATTTCTAGGTTTATATAAAATTTCAGCTAAAAGAGGAATACAAATTGTTCACCCGGAATGCACATAAATTCGTTGCAGTTTTATAACCTACTTTTGTACGTGAAATAATACCTACCTACAGTTGTTATTCGTAATCAGTAAAAAAAAAAGAATTACTATTCTGCCATGGTCGGGGAAGCAAAACAGCGCTGTTGCATGACGAGGTGTTTCCGGTGTCGGCAAAGCCTTGGACTGGACACCATGACAGCGCATGCGTCACCGTTGCCAGGCGTCATGTGTATTGTTGAAACATTTGAATATCTACGTCAGAATTGCCACCTTGATTGTTACAGTTTTCATGTGAATTTCAGTGGTTTCAGTTCTCGGTTGATTTGTTTGTTAATTTCCTTCAGTCTTTGATACTTTGGTTTGCTGTGATTTGCTTTTGTGATTTTCGTGATTACGTTTGTGTTATTCACGTTTTCCGTTTGTTTTACATATGTATGTACATGTATATATTTGCAAAAACAAAATGATCGAAGTGTATTTTATCGGTAGAGCGGGAATATTTAAAAAAGTATTTTAATTTGTTTTTATTTTTGATACGAATTTATACTAGATTCGAATAATTGTTAAAATATTAAAGAAACAACATTATACAAGCTTAATTATCATTATATTTATTGTAGGAGTAAAACACGAACAGGTTAATAGCTGTTACTATAGTATTATTCAATTGTTGTTTATTTGCTAATTAAACGTGATTCATCATATACTTCTAACTTGTATCATGTTATTTATTATGCATTTAACATCTATATACACACAAAGAAATTCATTTTTACCTTCCTCACTTCCTTTATTTAATTTGCATAATTTGCTTTATATAACTTAATATTATCCACATAAAGTGTTAATTATATACGATAATAAACCGCTATTTTAATTGCTTTTAACTACTGTCAAATCTGCGACTGGCCATTAGTTTGTAAAACGTATATTTTTGTAGCAATCGCAAGTATAATTATTATTATGTTTGCCTAACTTTTATTAGATAAAATCATTGAAGTTCATTGTGAATTTTCATTATTAACGAAGGTAATGTAAACATTAAAGATATGATATAGCATTGTAGAATATATTATAATGTCGATTAGAATTTTTTATTAGTAATATATGATAATTAATAATTGTGTGTCAGTATTAGTGAAGTACATTGTATATACTTTCGAAAATTAAAATAATTATTAGGAGTTACAATTATTAATTACCAAATAAATTAATTTGGAAAATAGTATATTTTCTCGACCATTATACTAAATAAATTTAATTAATTTTTAATTTATATAGTATTTATCCCTTTATATTATTATTATTGTTTTTAATGCGAATTTACGAAATATCATGAGTAATGAGTATTAATATTTCCAGGTACGTGTTTTTATAAGTATGTATACAGGGTGTTTCAGGAGAAAAAGGAAGTACTTCAAGAGTACATTCACAAGTTCGAAATAAGTAAAATAAACCAATATATTTAAGTCCGATTTTTAACCATTATAGAAATAAATAATAATTTAATATTTAAAATAGAACATTTACTAAAAATAAATAATAATAAATCAGAGTATTTTCGAAAATACCACCATCAAATTCAATGCATTTTCTTGCTCATTTATTAATTGCCAGAGTTCCATGTTTAATTGATCGGCGATTATTTCTTTTGGTAGCTGCAGGATTAAAAATACGATCCAGTAGTGCCTCTCTCGTGTCCACTTTTTTTGCATAAACTAAAGATTTTATCCAGCCCCACAAACAATAATCTAAAGGATTAAGATCTGGTGATCTCGGTGGCCAATTTTGTGGTCACCTCTACCGATCCAACGATTGGGAAAATGAAGGTCCAAAAAATTTCTAACATCTGCACTAAAATGTGGTGGGGCTCCATCGTGTTGAAAGTACAACCATTGTCTAACATTTAATGCAAAATTATCCATAATTTCTGGCAAGTGACTTCCAAAAAATTCAAATACAGTTCGCCAGTTAGGCGACCATCCAATACAAATTCAGCAAATAATTGACCGTACGGTAATTATTTACTCCATCGCGAGTAAATTGAGCTTCACCACTAAATAAAATGTATTTGTATAAATTGGGATTTTGAAGTATCCAATTAGAAAATTGCATAACTTGCAGCATGCCAACCTCTGTGAAGGCTTTGAACAGGTTGAATATGAAAAGAATGCAAACCATTCTCTTTCAGCAATCTCCAAGTGGCCGTGTGTTTAGTTTGAAATTGAGTTGCAAGACGCTTCGTACTTATATACAGGATTCTCTTCCACCATATCGAGAATATTTGTTTCAAGTTCCACATCTAAGCCGCGATCCCTTTCAGAAACAATCTGTGCACTTGGAAACATTCCTGTTTCTCCAGCAATTGCAAATACATTTTGAAACACTTTCCTGTTTGTAATTCTTCGAGTCGGAAAGCGACGTCGATATTCATCCACTACGTTAGTTGCGTTACCATTACAATAACCATAAACGAAAACCATGTCGGCATACTCTTTATGACTAAATGTATGTGGCATTGTTTGCTTCTAATCGTCCAAAAAAGATGTATTATGTCAATTAAGTTTAAATGACTAAGTGAACGTCAAACTAAATTGTCAAATGTTAACAAATAATATTATTTCAATGCTACTATGTTTAAAAAATAGAACTATAATGGTTAAAAATCGGATTTAAATATATTGGTTTATTTTACTTATTTTGACCTCTTTAAGTACTTCCTTTTCCTCCTGAAACACCCTGTATAAACTGCTCGTCAAAAGTTAGGGATATTGCGAGTAAGTGACTTTAAAACAAAAATTTGCAAACATAAATGACAAAAATTGTCATTCTAAAATAAATTAACATTAGTACATCAAAATGTGTCATAAATCTGTTAACTTAAAACCATTTCTAAAAAAAAGGATAAATCTAAAGTAACATAATTTCTTCTTGCATGTAAATCAGTTTAAAAATGAAACAGTAACGCTTTTAGTAGTAGTGTGATCACCACGAGCTTCTATAACTATTTGGCAACGTCTCTGCATCCTTTCCACTAAATTTGTTCAGCACATCTTGTCTGATTTGCATCCAAAATTGAGGCGGTGCATTCCTCAACTCCCGAAGAGTTTCAAGGTGTGGTTCGTGTGTATCTAATGCTCTCTGAAGTTGATCCCAAACATGCTCGATGCGATTTAGGCCGGGAAATATCGGGAGTAATGGCAAATTAAAAATACCTAAATTTTCTTGAGCGTCAACTGCCCTGACACATCGATGCGGTGTTGCATTATCGTCAAAAAAACCGAAATCTTGACCCATAGCGGCGTGAAAATATGGATTCACATTGTTAATGACTTGTTCTCTATAAATCTCACCGTACATATTCCTATCCAAAACTAGCAAGTCTGTGTGCGATCATTAAAACACATTCCTTCCGACACTGTAATCGAACCCCTAGGAATGGATGGATTTCCTGAACAGATCGATGATTTTTGAGCATTAACGGAATGGTCCAAACTCGAAAACGTCGACTAATTAGAATATCTTCTAAACCAGACTCGTCGGTGAAGAGTATAGATTTCAATTCTTCCTGCCAGTTGTAATGTTCTTATGCCCAAGTCAATCTTGCACACTTTTCCTTTGCTGTGAGTGAAACCCTTCCTGTTCTGCAATAAGAAAATCCTGTTGGCTTCATTTACCATACCCCAACATTGAAGAACAGACGCCTTGACTTCAAATTTACCTCGGAAAGCCTTCGACGTACAGTTGAAACTGAAATCGCAACTCCTGTCACATTAGAAAACCGTCCATTCAGTTCTACAGGTATCGAGTGACGTTTTTCGAGCTAACAGTTCCAGTTTCGTTGTGACGTTTAATTATCCGAGAAACTACACTTTGCGAAACACCAAAACGTTCTCCCATATCCGCCTGTCTAGCTCCGGCCTGAATTATACCAATGGCCATATTGGCCTCCCCTACATTTAATTTCCTTTTTTGCATCACTATTAAATAGAAGAAAAAATTAAGTGCTTACAAATGAATCATCAATTCCAATGCACTAATTAACTTGTTGCCAGAGGTAGATCCCCCATAATATTTAAGCAACTTTTCTTCAATTTCTTTAATATTTTATTTCACGTAAGAAAAAGTATTTTTTCTTCATATTATCACAAAAACAACAAATATGTACATACTTTACTTTAAACGATTGTAAAAACTTATCTATCTGAAAGATTTGGGCGAAATTTTGACAGTAGGTTTTTAAAACATGGCTTAAGTCAGCAATACAATCATCATGGAGTAAGTGTTGCCAACTTTTGGAAGTCACCCTCCTGTCAAGACACCTTCGTATATTAAGATATTTGTTGTATTATTATTAATTATAATATGCAGATATATTTTTAATTTCTTTTCTTGAAATTTAAGTAAGATTTTCATTAATTAAATTATTTTTATTTGTTTTTTGGAGAATATTCTAATATTTACACCAATAAATTTTGCTATAATTTCTATTAAATGGAAAGCATATCGGATTTATATTACATTATACGAAAATTGAATTTGATAAAGATGCGGAAAATTTATATGGTTAAATACAAGTATTCTGTATTATTAAGTAGGTATGTGCTATTTAATACTTATTAAAAAAAAAACTCGATAATAAGTTCGAATTTGAATTTTAAATATTTAATTTGTACATTTTTACATGAATTTATTTTTAACGTTTTTAATATTTTTTCGATCACATGATTTAAAGAAATCATCTTTAATCTAAAGAATTTACCAAATCTATTTTTAAGAATGCAATACCCTAAAGTTGGTTACATCGACTGTTCCTGTAATTTTGAGTGTGGAAACTGAATTTAAGAATTTTATTGGAGTTCATTTTTATAATATGAACTATGAATAACGAACTTCTATTGTCGATTTAAAGTTCTTATTTTGATATCAAATGGATATTTTGAGTAATTAATTAGTATTTTAAGATATTCGTCGTCATATATTTAATATTAAATAGCGGATTTATTAAGTGCATTTATTTAGGCTATTATTAAGATCTTTACAAACTTCCGTATCTTGAAAAAAACTTTTGGAGTCATTAAACGACCTCAAAGGAACTAATTTGCCTTATAAGCTAATAGGGGGGGGGCGTACTATTAGCCAAAAAAATTAACCAAAAAAAAGAAATTTTTGATTTAGACTATTATTAAGATCTTTACAAACATCCGTATCTTGAAAAAACCTTTGGAATCATTGAACGACCTCAAAGGAACTAATTTGCCTTATAAACCAATGGGTGGGGGGGGGGGCATACTATTAGCCGAAAAAATTAACCAAAAAAAAGAAATTTTTGATTTAGGCTATTATTAAGATCTTTACAAACATCCGTATCTTGAAAAAAACTTTTAGAATCATTGAACGACCTCAACGGAACTAATTTGCCTTATAAACTAATGGAGGGGGGCGTACTATTAGCCCAAAAAATTAACCAAAAAAAAGAAATAATTGAACTAACTTATAGCATAAATACTTTAAAGTGATGTTTAAGTTAAACAATGGCACATATAAATAACACAATTATCTGAAAATTGGTGTTTTGGATATTTTGGATTGATAATATACGAAATTCGAGCTTAAATTAATTTTGTGTTTTGGCTAAGAGTGCTTTCCCCACCATTAGTTTACAAGGCAAATTACTTCCTTTGAGGTTCTTTAATGATTCAATTTTTTTTTTCAAAATACGGGGCAAGGATCTTAACCCATCCTTTATTTATAAAAAAATGTTTTAATATTTTCAAGATTTAGAATGAGCAATATTTAACATTGATATCTCCATTATAATTTATTTGCACCTTTTCATCAATTGTACAGACCATATCCAAAATTTTGCTCAGTATATGACAGACACTTGACAGATCACGAACCACTTACATAAAAGAATGACACATGTATAGCAAACGCCAATTAAGTTGGCGCGAGGAGGGGTAAGTTTGCACAGAATTAGAAGTAGTGGGGAGATTTGTATTTGGTTTTACATCAAATGTCAGATAATTCTAACCTCTTAGCGTGTATCACTTTATGATCCCCTAGCAAAGACATTATGTTCCGTCAAACGTCAATGACAAATGTATTCTGACAATTACTTGAGTATTGGGGGTGGACGTTTTTAAAAACGGCTTCAGCGCACCCCCTCCTCGCGCCAACTTAATTGGTGCTTGCTAGGTATATTTGCCTGGGCGTCAGATGTTGTGTATCACTCCCTACTATATTCCCCATTCAATATATTTTCGCAGTATGTTGTGGTTTACTATATATACTATATATATATATATATATATATATATATATATATATATATATATATATGATAATTTTGATGTTCTCGCGGTTGTATGATGAAATGATGGTTTCTCTGAAAAATGAAAAATTTGTGAAAGACATATCCGTCCGGAATGTGCAAATATCGATATTTCACTGGTTTTACAGATCGTCAGTGGACATTATCCGGAGACACATAACTTTCGCTTCTATACTAAGTGTATATATACGAACTATAATGAACTCCATGTGTATGGGAAATAATAATTATTAAATCTCATTTTACATGCGATTGGCGCTATAATTTGTTGCATTAAATTCTACAATTCGGCAAATCAATTTTGCCCTAAATTGTAGACATAACAAGCCGCGTACAAGTTGTCAGTACAAATGAAAAATGAAAAATTTGACAAATTTTTCATTGTAGAATTTAATGCGACAAATTATAGCGACAATCGCATGTAAAATGAGATTTAATAATTATTAATTCTCATACACATGAATTTCATTATATATATATATAGGATAAAATAAATTAAAAACGAGCAAGCGGTCTGTCAATTAAAAACTAATTTATTAATTATCTCTATATTTCGCAATAATTTTGTTGCTTCTTCCGGAGATAAAAATGTAGAGTTCAAAAAAATAATAAAAGTGAAAACTACATTTTTATCTCCGGAAGAAGCAACAAAGTTGTTGCGAAATATAGAGATAATTAATAATAAATGAGCTTTTAATTGACAGACCGGTTGCCCGCTTTTAATTTATTTTATCCAATACAGTACGGTCGATAATTTATTTTAAATTATATACATATATATATATATATATATATATATATATATATATATATATATATATATATTAATCCACTAATATTAGGGTTATCGGTCTGTTTGCGTTAAAACTGAAATGTTTATTCTCAATATTTCATCATTTTTTAATGGTTTCATGAGGAGATGCTATAAAATTGCAATACATTATTTACACTTATACTATTATATTCAAAAAGAAACTTACAGCTAGAATTAAGCGCTGGTAGTCTTATTAATTAATTTGCACATAATTATAACTGGCAACTCACTACTAAACACTTGAAAATTACATTTTAAAACAAAACTAACACTGTAATATTTGAAACTTGAACCTTTTTCAACTGCCTGTCTGTACAATATGTATGTGAAAACAAATCTATACTAATTTCTACGTTGGGTCCTTATCCGGTCGTAAACAGTCGAGGTGGTAAGAAAAGAAGGTCTATGTATAAAAATCTATATATGTATTACGTTTTTGTAAATAAGATAAATTTACTGGTTACAGTGTCATGTGCAAGATACTAAGAATATTAAAAATGCCTATTTATTATCTGTTTAATAAATTTGAGTAAATTACACTTAAGCTATTGGTGTGCGTTTTAAAATTTAACGTGCTTTTTTTTTATTAATATATATCATTTCTAGTACTAGTCTATTTTTATAGTAATTTTCCTTTTCCAAAATTTTAACATTGTTATAATTAGGTCTAATTATGAAACGGACATGTAAATAATTTACATATCTGTAACTGTATACTTGGACAATACCTCGTATTTTCAGCATTTACTTCTGCTTAAGACATATGTATCTGCCATCTATAGGCGTCGTCAGTTAAGCTAATGAAGCAATGTATACAAATGATACAAATCTTTATAAATAGATCTGTATCTGTATATGACATTTAGCCGAAACCGCCTATTAGATAAAGCAAATCTCATCCTATCAGGTGGCAATTATTTAATAAGTGACATCTGACGGACGAAAGAGACTTTACCGAAAAAAGCGATCTTTCATTTGACCAGCTAAGCTGGTACGAAACGAAACAATACGGGTAGTCCTTCAAAAACGAGCCAGATGGCAGTAAATATACAAAAAAGGTTTTAAATATATCTATATGTTAATATGCACGTGTAACGCTTTTGTATAATTATGAAACAGACATGTAAATAATTTACATATCTGTAACTGTATACTTGGACAATACCTCGTATTTTCAGCATTTACTTCTGCTTAAGACATATGTTTCTGCCATCTATAGGCGTCGTCAGTTAAGCTAATGAAGCAATGTATACAAATGATACAAATCTTTATAAATAGATCTGTATCTGTATATGACATTTAGCCGAAACCGCGTATTAGATGAAGCAAATCTCATCCTATCAGGTGGCAATTATTTAATAAGTGGCATCTGACGGACGAAAGAGGCTTTACCGAAAAAAGCGGTCTTTCATTTCTCTTTCGTCCGTCAAATGTCACTTATTAAATAATTGTCACCTGATAGTATGAGATTTGCTTTATCTAATAGGCGGTTTCGGCTAAATGTCATATACAGATACAGATCTATTTATAAAGATTTGTATCATTTGTATACATTGCTTCATTAGCTTAACTGACGACGCCTATAGATGGCAGAAACATATGTCTTAAGCAGATGTAAATGCTGAAAATACTAGGTATTGTCCAAGTATACAGTTACAGATATGTAAATTATTTAGATCTGTTTCATAATTAAACAAACCTTTAAAACCTTTTTTGTATATAATTGGGTCTATTTAGAGAAAACAATATTGAATTTATTCATAAGTTGCATTTGCATCAATCTATTTTTATCACTACCTAGCACCATTTTTAAAGCCCTTGACACTACCAGCATGGACAATGACATAATGTTTGCCATCATAACCTTCAGGCTTCCGTACACTTTTTATAGACTCGTCTTGCCAAGATTTTCCCCTAACACCCTTGGAATAAATCCATGTTTCATCCAGAAATACAACTGGCTTTAGTGAATTTGACATCAAATTGTCCATATACTTTATCAAAGAAACACTCCGTAATAATGCAATATTATACCTTTCAATTAGCACTCGTCTGTTGTCTTCTTTTTTTTAATTTAAAGTCGTTTAAGTTTAAGTTTAAAGTCATGTAATAAACTACTCAAAGACGCTGAACATAAATCAATGATTTCCCTATTTTTCAGTTCTTTTTTAATGTATTTAAAGTAACATGTTTCTCTAAAATAATAATTTTATAACAAGCTAATAAACAATATATTTTAGTATTTACTTTCTTTATACATGTTGTGAAGGATATCCCGTACTTCCATCTTAACAGACTCTCAAAAATCTCTAGTTTTTAGTTTAGATCGAAGTCTCTTTTTGCATGGAGCGACAAAAATTGAGTTTTGGGCCTTCCGCTGTTTAGTTGCATAAACAGTTGAGCGAGCATGATTTATGAATAGCATCACATACTCTCTGAAATATATATTTTTTAAATGGGTGAAGGTACCTTAGTTAGGCAAAATATTATACATGAATTTCTAACCAATGAAGCGCGATTACTACTCATATGTTAGATTATTTGAAGTAAATAATTTCAAGACAGATAAGGTTTTAAAGAAGACAATATTCAACAAAATATTAAACATCGTGGTAATTAAATGCAACTATCTATTTAAAAAAATATATATATTTTGTAATTTGTATTAAACAGCGGCATACAACTACGATATACGGGGTTGGGCAGAAGTAACGCATCAGTCTAATAATTCCGTAAATATAAACCTTAGAACAAAATGTTGTCAACACAAGTTTTTTGACAAGTTATTTTGTATTGGCTTCAATCATTTGCGTTTTCTTTTCATGATGATTACATATGACAGCAAAAAAAATTTTTTTTTTAAATGGAAATAATATTTTCTTTTAAAAAATTCGGAATCTTTATTAATTTCTGAATATGAATATGTACTTTTTTCATGAGGTTAGATAATAAAAATATTGAGAAAAAAATAGAATTTAATAAACATACATTTGGACTAGTGCAGTGTTTTGTAGATTGCTTTGGAAATTGTAGATTTTTTGACTGTCATTGAATTATTGACGTTTCACAATAAAATAGTTTCCATCGTAAAACTTGCTTTTTTTAATACGTGTTTTGTGTGAAAATGGTCAAATTAACTACTAAAGAAAGAATAGAAATTCTTATGATGGTCGGATATGGTGACAGGCACCGTTCACATAACGAAGTTTGCACTTTATTCAATAATGTTTATTGGGATCGAGATCCTATAGCTCAATCAACAGTTTCGAGATTGGTTACTAAATTTAGAGAAACGGGCGATGTTAGAGATATGCCCAAAGCTGGTCGACCAAAAGAAATCACTAATGAAGACCGATCTCTTCATGTTTTACTTGCTGTAACGGAAAATCCCACCACGTCAACCACTCAACTAGGATTAGAAAATGATATGAGTAGCAGATCTATTAGACGAATATTAAAAGCGAACAAATACAAGCCCTATAAGATACACTTACTGCACGAACTTAACGAAGATGACCCGGACAGAAGATTACAGTTTTGTGAAACAATAATGGAATTGTCCAATAACGATCCAATTTTTTTAAACAACATCGTATTTTCTGACAAAGCTACATTTTGTCTAAATGGATTTGTAAATAGGCATAACTGCCGTTATTGGGTGACTGAGAATCCAAATTGGATGGGAGAAAATCATACACAGCATCGCCACAAACTTAATGTGTGGGCTGGCATTGTTGGGCAACGAATCATAGGTCCGTACTTCTTGGAACACAACCTAAATGGTGATGGTTACTTACATTTATTGCGTAACCATATTGTACCAGATCTGTTGATTTTATTTCCTAACGACAATCAACCAAGCATGCCAAAACGTAATCTATGGTTTCAACAAGATGGAGCACCACCACATTATGCTATTAATGTTCGACAGTATTTAGACACAATTTTTCCCGGTCGTTGGATTGGTCGTTGGTTTTATTGATTGGCCCGTTAGGTCTCCCGATTTAAATCCATTGGATTTCTTTCTTTGGGGACACTTGAAGTCGCAGGTATACAAGGAGAAACCTAGAGGATTTGAGAGCAAAAATTACTCGTGAGATACAAGCCATACCACCTAATAGTTTACAAAATACAATTCGTCATTTTTGGGAACGTTTAGGACACTGTCAGGTCGTAGAAGGACGTCACTTTGAGCATTTAATTTAATTTTGTAGTTTGTTTACTTTTATTAAATTTTATTTTTTTCTCAATATTTTTATTATCTAGTACGCATTCATATACAGAACTTAATAAAGATTCCGAATTGTCTAAAAAATAATATTATTTCCATTTAAAAAAAAAAAATTTTTTGGCTGTCATATGTAATCATCATGAAAAAAAAAACAAATGATTGAAGCCAATACCAAATAAGTTTTAACAAATAAACTTTTGTTAACAACATTTTGTTCTAAAGTTTATATTTACGGAATTATTCGACTGATGCGTTACTTTTGCCCAAGCCTGTATAACTGTTTATAACTGAATTTTCAATTCAAACGTATTAGGTAACATTGCAACTCTGAATGATGTTTCCATGGTTACGAAAACAATTCTTTGATATGATCATAAAATTCATGTATATATTTTGCCTAACAAAGGTATAAAAATGCATATTTACCTTTAAATGTAATAATGGATGTATTAGAGGGCATACCTCATAAACACAACTTGTAGGTAATAAAAGACCATCGTTTTCTTTATCTTTCTCAAAATCATTCAAAACATTTAAACAAGCTCCTGTGCTTGTGAATTTAAACGCTTCCCAGGCATTTTCTAAAACATATTTATGTTAACCTCAATTTAATTTATTATTTTTATTTTTAATAACTTACCGAAAACTTGTCACACACAAATCACACTTTTTACTTTGTTCTCAGAAGAATAGATTTTTGTAATATTTAGATGGAATATAGTAAAAGTAAAGAAAAACCAAGCAGAAAAATGTAATAATTACTAATGACAGAAGACTGTAAGACAATTTGATTAGGGCATTAGTACGCTTTCTGTCCTTGTCTATCATACGAACAAATTGATCTTTTATGATTCTTTGTCTAGCAGACTAACGCAATTTTGTTCGTCTTCCAATATCAGTATTAAGAACAGATGGATATATTAAAACAGTGCGTACGATTATGATGTTTGTCCTAAGATCCATTAACACTTTCGCGGCCAGAGCGGTCATTAATGACCGATGGGTAATGTTCCCATTAGGCCAGGGCGGTCACCTGGGACCGCTTCGTATCTCTCAATACATACGGTTTTTCTGGCACTTGTGACCGAGAGTACATTGATTCTGTAGTGTGCACATGACCGCTGTGGCCTTCCTGGACACTACAGTTAGTCGAGATTTTAAATTTTGCGCTACAGTTTTGGACAAATAGGTATAGGGTGGAAACATATTTTTGCGAAGTATGTGAGACATATGAGACACATATCTATCTAAATAACACTTTATTTCTTATTATATATTACAAAGGAAAATATTAAAAATAAAATAAAATATTTTCTGTTTAGTTATAAATGTTATTTGTAATTTACTTATGTTTTGCTGTGAAGCAGTCTAAACAATAGTGAGGTTGATCGTCGCACTGCACGCAATAAGTTGTAACCTTTTTCACCTTACTTTTATCCAAATTTAGTAATCTTTTTCTGTCATAACAGCCTCTACAGTATTTCCTAGATTTAGCTGCTGGTCCATCTCTTTTTGCAAAAGTGTGAGTGTTCATTTTCATATATCTTTTTCTTGATGTTGTAGGCGTATTCATTTCTTCTTCCTCTTCAATATTATCGGTAGTTTCCAACAAACCCATTATAATTTTTGTTCTGAACTCGGATATTGTACTATTTTGATTATTGATTTTCTTGTACAAAATATATGCGTTTACTACTGCGGTACCCAGTAAGACTTCGAGGGCTATTTTTCGATACCATTTGATTGATTTACGAAGTGCAGTATTATAACTAGCCATCTGATCCGAAACATCTATTGAAGATTTTCCAGAATTATATTCTAAAATAGCCTGCAGTTTTTGAACAGTTCCTCCAGATCGTTGTCTAACTTCTACCATTTCACTACCATGTAGGGTCGAGAGAAAATTCACGTCACGCTTATCACGCCATTTTCCTACACAAATACCTCTACTATTTTCTTTCACGATGATTTCTCCTACTTTTAATTTTTTATTAACTACTTCTTTTGGATTACCTCTGCGATTGGCCCTAAGAGTTCCTAACAGATGTGTATTTTTGTCCAACAACTGATTTGCTAGTTCAATACTTGTATAGTAGTTGTCAGTAATTACAGTCCTTCCAGTATTTAGTAAATTCTTAGCTAGAAAGAGGACAGTTTTTGTGGGAACAGATACGGATGGGTCTTTCTCTTTCCCTGAATATAACTTCATATTCCATGTGAAACCATTATCACTGCAAAGTTTGAACATCTTTAGCCCATACTTATGGGTTTTATTAGGTATATACTGTTTGATCAGCAAACGACCACGAAATGGTATAAGTGATTCATCGATACAAACTACTTTTCCCGGTACATAAACATCCTGACATTTTGTCAAAAACAAGTTGATAAGTGGTTCAATTTTATAAACTCTGTCTCCTACTGGACAATCATCATTATTACTAAAATGCCACATTTTTAACAAAAGCTCGAACCTATTTCTACTCATTATTTTGGATATAAGGGCATTCTTGAAAAGTGGATGTTTGCTCCAATAATGTCGCATAGTTGGCATTTTAACCAGGCCCATATAACCTAGTAGTTCCAAAACATGTTTCATTTCGATTTGACAGGTTGGAGACCAATCTCGAAGTCGGGAATTTGGCGCTACGTCTTCGGAAGCGAGAAGTAATTGACTGGCATACAAATTAGTTTGTGTTACCATGGTCTCCAATATCTCTTCATCTATAAATAATAAATAGACAGCTAGTGGATCAGCATCTACCAGTGCTGCCGCATATTCGGGCTTGATCCCGGATTCTTGTTCATAAGGAAAATCCATATGATTTCCTCTAGGTTCACTCCACACAACATTTTCTAGAGAATAATCTTTTGATTCAGTGCTTTGACCTTCAACCAAATTTTCACCCTCTATTTCTGTTTGATTCAAAAGATTTGGATTATTTTCGGAATTATTCATTTCATCTTCATTATTTCCTTAATGTGAAGGACCACACTGTGTTTTAATCGATAGAGAAGGCTCAGATAATTCTGAGTCACTTTCTGGAATATATGTAGGATCTTCATCGTCTGAGCCTGAATTTACAAAGGGTTCTATATCAATAGATGGTGTCTCATTATTTTCTAAACTAAATTCATCGCTAGAATCTGCAAAATTTGGTTTCAAAGAAACAAAAATATTTTTAAAGAAACCCACTTACGGTCACTTGCATTAAAATTTTTCGTTGCTAACTCTAAAATACGTCCAGTACGGTTATTCATATTGAGAATCACAGATTTTTCATAAATCTATTGCAGTTTCATTCACAGGTAAGCACACACTCTAACAGACAACAAACTATTGAACACTAATAATGGCAACTAGCAATATTATAGGTGCCGATACAAGTCTCAACACGAAAGTATGACCGCTGTACTGCCCGCTGCTTATGGACGGGAATATGTTTCCTGCAAAATCGCAGCGGTCATTAGTGACCGCTGCGATTTTCCTCTTTATAAAAGACATATAAAACAAAAATAGGTGCATATGTCAATATATGTGAACTAATTTATTATAAATACAATTTAAAAGAAAAATTATAACTGGAACTTTTTTTCGAAATTACCTCGGCCGCGAAAGTGTTAAATAGATAGTATTTATTAATGTATAAAAAGCTTTGAGATACTGCAATTGTCTTTATTTCTGGTTCAAATTTTCTGTCGATTAAAGTTTTTTGCAATTCTTTATAACAACGGGTGTTCAGAAACATTCGAAGTCAAGTGGGCTCTGAACAAAAAATCGTATATCTTTACTTAAGTTAGTTAAGTATCTGATTTGTAATAATTATTAAATGTCAATTGTTGTCTGTCAAAAATCAATCTATCTCAGACATGACTTCATATTTTCAAGGACTACTTTGACTTCGAATGTTTCTGAACACCCGTTAGTTCAATTACTTAGTATAAATTGTTTCCTATATTTTTATTTTATTCTTTTTTTATTGCTTCTAGAATCAAGTTGAATAGTGAAAATACTATTCAACTCGAACGAATTCTGCGAATAATGCATATATTTACTTAAGTATAAGAAGCATGGAGTTAGCTACAATTTCCTTTTTCTTTTAAATTATGATTTCGTTATTACCGACAATAAATGTTTCTCTAAAAAAGAAAACTTTTCCACAAAACAGCGTTACGAGATTGCAGCTAATACGTTGTAACATACTTATATAAATACATAGATATATACTTAGATAGTTATATAAAAGTATATACTTTTCGAAATTATCGTGCTCCCCTAATGACCGATGATCATGCAACGGCAACATATTTTCCATAGACCGGTCGTTTGTCCAAAGAAACGACTACATAAGTGTCCGAACCGACAAGAAACATTATTATAACAGCAGTGGAAAAATCAATGCGAAAAGGTTACCATCGTCAAGCACGGTATTGATTATTTCGTAACTTCACCTGGAACTATTGACCGCTTTTAAGAATAGCACTTAGCATGCAGTACACTAGGACGTTGCCTTAGTTCGAAATTATAGAATATACGCATAAAGGAGACATAACCTCAAATCATAAATTTTAAATTTTAGCGCTGAAGTTATTGTTTGCTTTTTTTTCTTTTTAACGTTGATTGCGTCAAGTAACTTCTGAATACAAAATTATAAATCATAATTGCGAATAACTGTCTGATTAATGCTGTTTTGCCCCACGTTTCTAGTTTATTTACTACATTTTCGAGTGCTAATCCTTCTTTCTAATTTACAATATCTACTCCTGCTACATAGACAGCTATTTTACTTTTAAAATTATTTAATTGTAACGTGCCTACATTACCTCAACAAATTTAGTACGATTTAAAGAAATATTATTAAAATTAAATTGAATGATTTGAGAATTTTTGTAAAATGCATTTAAGTATATATGTATTTCCTTGAACAACTTCGATTACATATTTATTCAATAACATACATATCTAGTAACATAACCTCAAATTGTGCACATTAAACTTTGGTATGACGGTTGTTTTTAATACTTTTAAGTTGTTTATTAAAATGTAAATTCAATAAAATTACTTCGTGCATTCAAGGATGAATTAAATAGTACAAAAACTATATAAAGAAATAGCTTTTAAATATCTGGTTATTTTTATAAAATCGGTTATCTTTGAATTTGATTGCTTGTTTATTTTACATGCGAATAAACTAATTGACTTAGGGCGGGTTGTACAATGATAGCTTAAACATGAGCTTAACAAAACCAAGCTTAATATGTAAGCGCGGCTTAATCAGAAATGTGTTGTAGAAATATGGTTTAGCGGAGTTTAATTAAACCATACGTTTCGAAGGTTGGCAACCCAAAAGTGTACAATTTTTGCCTGATATGGTATTGCTAGATTGAGTAGAGAAATTTCAAGATTTTGTATTTAATGGCATTAATTAATAATTAATTTATATTAGTATAGTTTATTTAATATATCTACTGATATAATATTTCTGCTGATGATAAAACGTGCTTCCTACAATTATATTGCTACTTCAGAGTTTTTTTTTAATAATATATACATTTATAGCTGTTTGTATGTTTTCTATGAAATTTCTTGATTAATATGGTCTATCAGAAATTTGCCTGAAGCTTTCGATAGTCTAAATAGTTGCATAAATTCGCTGTCTCTCCATTTTTCGAAGTGGTTTGGTCGTTCTCTATATAGTTAAGGTGTTCTATGGTGTTCAATAATTTCTAACAATTTCCAAAAATCTTTATTATCCGATAACTAATCCATTTTTTATAAAATATGTCAATCAATTTGTTTCTGAATACTAAAATAATATGTTATTTCCAGTCGGCCGAAGGAATTGAAGTATAAAATATCAATTTTCAATGTTCAGAAAAGTGCACTTTATTTATTTTAAGGCAGATTACGATAAAGAAAACAACAATTTCTGGTTCTTTTTTGGTTTTCGAGATATTCGCGAAAAATTGATAAAATATAAAATGTTGATTTTCGATGTTCAGGAAATTGAACTTTATTTATTTTAAGGCGCTGATTACGGCAAAGAAAACAACAATTCTGGATCTTTTTTGGTTTTCGAGATATTCGCAAAAAATCGTATAATATAAAATATTCGTAAAATATAAACGGTCGATTTTTTATGTTCAGAAAATTGTAGTTTATATATTTTGAGGCGCTGATTACGGCAAAGAAAACAACAATTCTGGATCTTTTTTTGTTTTCGAGATATTCGCAAAAAATCGTATAATATAAAATATTCGTAAAATATAAACGGTCGATTTTTTATGTTCAGAAAATTGTAGTTTATATATTTTGAGGCGCTGATTACGAAAAAGAAAACAGCAATTCCGTATATTTTTTGGTTTTCGAGATATTCGCGAAAAATCGGTAAAATATAAAATGTCGATTTTCGATGTTCAGAAAAGTGCACTTTATTTATTTTAAGGCGCCGATGACGACAAAGAAAACAGCAATTCTGCATTTTTTTTTGGTTTTCGAGATATTCGCGAAAAATCTGTAAAATATAAAATGTCGATTTTCGATGTTCAGAAAAGTAAACTAAAGGTATTTCAAGGCGTTGATTACGGAAAAAAAAAAACAATTTCGTATATTATCTGGGTTTCGAGATATTCGCAAAAAATTGATAAAATTTAAAATATCGATTTTATATGTTCAGGAAAGTGCACTTTATTTATTTTAAGGCACCGATAACGACAAAGAAAACAGCAATTCTGCATCTTTTTTGGTTCTCGAGATATTCGCGAAAAATCGGTAAAATATAAAATGTCGATTTTATTACCACTTCGAAAATAAGCCTGGACTAAAAAAAATTTATGTTCTAAAGTGAAAGCCATTTTAAAACTGAGAAGCAATTTATTTAAACCAGAATCGACGCACGATTATTTTATGCACTAACTGATATTTGTGATTGACATTATCAAATGTCATTTGGATTTACCTTTACGGAACAACAAACACATACTAATATTTGCGTCTCATTCTATCAAAATTTCAAAGTAACCTAGATTGACTTTCCAAATGAACACACGTTATATGGTCTATCTGGTTTTCTGTTTTGCCGTCTGGAGAGGTCCATGTAATCTTATGACAGTTTTCGTTTAAATAACGTGCCTCCTATTTTTAGTCCATACATACCACATATTTCTATAAAAAGTTCCCCATTTTCATTTCTCTATCAGAATTATAATATCTTCTTTCCTTATCTGGCTCATTGCACGGGTTAATTTTTCTTTTTCTTCATATTCCGAGACATCTGTACGTGCATAGCACTGCACAAGTGACAAATTTTCCCCGCTAATCTTAATCTAGCCATAATTAACCTATCGTCTATAGGTTTCCACTCTATTTTTTGGGCATAGGATTTTCAAAAAGGATAGAATTTTGAGAAAAATCAGTGGCGTAGTATTTTTTCTAAACAAAATATTTGATTTCACTTACTATGCACCCAATGGTCGAGTTACTATTTAAAAGTAGGCCAGGAAAAATGATATTATAGAATTTATATTTTTTGGTAAAACTTTCAACACTGCATCTCAGTCAAAAACGTTTTAAATAAGCCCACATTATTTTAGCGCGAGGTGCCCGCACACGTATTGTTTTGAAGCATAAATGGGACAAAATTATTTTATATTTGGTTCTTGTTAAATAAATTTTTTTTATTAATATTATTTTATTTCATTTTATTAATATTGAGAGATCATTATTTTACTTTAATTCTATAAATATTCTATGTAATTTAAATATTTTCAGCTATCGTAAAGACTTTTAAATATTCATACAAGCAATAATGAATCGATCTTGGCGCCCCGGCGTTTAGCTATTTCGGTATACACCACTTTTTTTCGAAGCCGACAGCGCCAGCTTTAATAATAACCAAATTTTGTTCCGGTGCCATTCGGAGACCGGCTCCGTTGAAAGCTCTGCACTGTAGGCCGGAATTACCGGAGCGGTTTCGTACCTATGTGTATTGTGTATATACCATTTCGCCTACAGTCGACGAACGATAACATTATCGACTGCTGCAGACATATCGTGACTCATTGACGTCATTTTTTGATTGTTAGTGCAGATTATACAGTGAACACGGTGCGTGTCTTAACTGGTATATGCTTTTTTGTTATACTTATGTATATATATAGATATATGTATGAAAGTCCAAGAGGGGTGGGCGGTTTCTTTAGGGTGACCTGCGCATTTTTTGTGACAATGTCACATTATGAGGGATTGGTAGTTCTTAGAGTATTTCCTTTGGAAAGTACGTATAGTTATAGGAATAATATTATCTACTTCATATATTTTATTCTGCAATTATTTGTGTATTTCAGATAACGTGAGTATATATGTAAATTGTGTGGCTGTGTACGTAATTATACTTATAGATTTGAGTGCCTTCGTTTATTACTTTACTTGGTCTTTTTAAAAGTAGTTCAGCTATTTGTAAAGTTATTAGTGGTAGAAGTTGTATAAAATAAGATGTATTAACGAAGAATAATTCCCATTATTTTTTAACTAAATCATGAAATATTATTCCAATTTACTTTGCAATTTATCTCTTATAAACAAAGAAGATATAAATACTCAATATTTTTATTTGTGTAAAAAATACATACAATTATAAATAATCAAGTGAAAAGTTACTAAAAAACAACAATATGTTCTGTGGGTCATCGTCTGGCTTCTTTTGAACATCGTGTTATTTTGACATTGGCAGCATTAGCGCGTTCAAAATATTAACAGATTTTTAGTGCCCAATCTCCGCGGTGTGAAATTAATTGATTTACGTTTGACCAACGTTGGGAAATGGAATACTTATTTCCAAAGTATGTGTTGTGTTGCCGAAACAGTGCGAAGTTTGAAAATTTTAGTCGATACGAGGGCCACTGCCCCACTGCTAAAATTCGCGGAAATTGTAAAATAAAACAAATTACGCTATACTGTTCTTCAAAATACTCCCCTTTAAGATGTATACAATTTTGCATCCTATAAAACCAATCTTCAAAACACTTTTTCCATTCTAAGCGAGTCATCTCCAAAACAAGTGATTTAAATTCTTCAACAGCCTCTTCAGGCGATGAAAACCTCTTTCCACGAATTTTATTTTTGATTTTTCGGAATAATAAGAAGGCATTGGCCGTTATATCGGGCGAATATGGGCAATCGGTCATTAATTCGATGTTCCTGTAGTCAAAAACTCGATAGTTTGAGCGCATGCATTGTCGCGATGAACAATGATTCGTCGGTTTATGTTCTTTTTTCTGACTTCATCGATAACTTCCAGCAAACAAGTTGACGTATACCAGCCAGCAGTTAACTGTTCGTCGATCCTCTAATGCATCAGTTACAACACGACCCGTTTTTCCGAAGAAGCAAGCTATCATTCTTTTCGAAACGCTTCGTGACCGCACCAATTTTGTTGGTTTAGGTTCATTTTGAAACACCCATACAGTTCATTGCTGTTTAGTTTGAGGCTCATATGAATATATCCAGGATTCGTCACCTGTTACAATGTTATATACATAATTTGAACGACCATAGTCAAATTTTTTTAACATTTCCTTGCACCACTTGACACGTGCCTGTTTTTGCTCGTCTTTTAAATTTTGAGGGATCCAACGACTGGAAAGCTTCCTGACATGTAAATTATCGTGCAAAATCGTATGTATTTGTTTCGCCGCAATACCTAAGGACGCTTCTATCTCACTGTATGTCACATATCGATCTGATAAAATTATTTTACGCACAGAATCGATATTTTTCTCAACAACAGAGGTGCATGGACGCCCTTCATGAAGATCGTCACCAAACGTTGGTCGTCCACGCCTGAATTCTGCAAACCATTTGTAAAGCATAGTTTTGGCTGGTGCTTCATTCCCAAATGCCGAAGTAAGCTTTTCCACGCATTGCTGTGGTGTCGAACCGTATCAAAAATCGTAAAAAAATCATCACTCGAAAATTGCGATTCAAAATTCCCATTTTTGACATTATTTTGTTAAATTCTGTTGAGGCAAAACTGTTCGATTTTAAATCAAACTTTGAACTGAATTATAGGTTAAAAATGTCAAATTTTACGAATATGATAATTGTGAACTGCCAGCAATTCAAGGAGTACTTGATTCCGCGAATTTTAGCAATATCCTTCAAACAGTGCGAAGTTTGAAAATTTTGGTCGATGTAATGTAATTTAATGCACCAACTGTATGCACTGTAAGCAAATTTGATTTTTTTTTTATAAAACTCCAATTGGGTTTTACTAATATTACAATCTGATCAGTTACTGTGATCTATAAGCAATTTGTTTTAACTTAAACTATATACACTGCTCAACTTTTGAACTGGTGCACTTACAAGAACATATATAAATAACAATTTTCTACTTTTTGAGCAACACTTTCTTGCTTAATTGATAGTATATGGTTCTGTGAAACACTTTTAAGGCGAAGAATTAAAAGAATAAAACTTAAATATCGAATTTCAAATGTTTTAATAGAAAAACAACAAAATCTTCATTTTGGTATTACAGAAAAGTTTGCTTTGGTAAGAAAAGATAACCACTTAACTTAAGATAACACTTAAAGATTAATAATGCGTGGGACCTCCTCTAGCTCTTATGACCTCCTGGCAACGTCTTGTCATGTTGGCGCTCACACAAACACAAAATCACACACCCAGAGAGAGACGCAAGCTGCCAGCAGCAACCAACACACAAGTTCATACCCAGAAAGAGACACAAGCTGCTAGCAGCGGACAACACATATGTTCACACCTTGCTATCTGTTTTTGGAATACTAAGGCATGATTTATTATTATTCAATTGGAATAATTTTATCCATAGCAACTCAATTATTTAACATTTGTATACGGTCATTTATATTTTATATCCTTGATAAAGCCATCATTGCCGAAACATGTAGGGTTGTTTTAAATATATATACTTTGAAGTAAAGCCAAACCTTTAATCGCCAACTGATTGAATTTACCATATATATATATATATATATATATATATGGTAAACCAAATCAGTAGGCGATTAAAGGTCTGTATATTACTTCAAAATATATGTATTTAAAAAACTCTACATGTTTCGGCTGTATACGCCTTTATCAAGAGAATACAAAATATGAATGACAGGATATAAATGTCAAGTAATTAAGTTGCTATCATAGCAACTTAATTACTTGACATTTATATCCTGTCATTCATATTTTGTATTCTCTTGATAAAGGCGTATACAGCCGAAACATGTAGAGTTTTTTAAATACATATATTTTGAAGTAATATACAGACCTTTAATCGCCTACTGATTAGGTTTACCATATCATACCAAGGTCACGAAGTTATTATATTTATATATATATATATATATATATATATATATATATATATACCGGGTGTATTATGAAAAACCTTTCGTGCTGTAACTTTTTTATTTTTTATCCGAATGTAATAAATTATACGTCGAACTAAATCGTTTTAAAAACACTGTAACGTGATCCGCTTTGAATTTTTTTTTACACTTTGTTTTTGACAGACAGCTGCAAACTGTGTTTTTTTAAATTGCACTATATTTTTTTTTCCTTATTCAAATATATTACTTTTTCTGAATATGAAACTGTAAACAACGATATCTTTAATGAAAAAAAATCGAGAAATTGTAGGTTTTTTTTTTAGTTCGATTTATTCTGGTTTTTTCCGAACACAGAGATTTCTTAAAGGCATTTTAAATACTCTATTTCATTTTATTACCAGCAAATGTGTGTACCTTTTAAAATCACTTACATTCAATACTATATAGCCCATAAAGGATTACAAACCAATGTTATCAGTGAGCGGTGGGTCAACAACAACATTTACAGTGTTTATTTTAAAAATTTAAAAATCAAGCAGTCATATTGAACGATAAAAGTGCATTCTAAATTTTCGGAGAGAGCTGTGACATCTGTCAGTCACACATTCATTATAACATTTTCAACGATTTATTTCTAAATTTTGTTATTGAAATGGATAATGGCGAATGTGTGGATGCGATTCAAGCATATTTTGAATGCGGAACAAATTCTGCAGCTGCATTGCGACTTTATGGAAATCGTTTTCCTGACAGACTCCGTCCAAGTGCCGATAAATTTGGAAGGCTCGTGCAAAATTTACGAAATTTTGGATCATTCAAAAAACCGAAAATAAACGCACGTGTAATTCAAGATCAAAATTTAGAATTAAGTGTCTTGCTCTATGTGGAAGAAAACCCTAATACGTCTACGCGAGAAATTGCTCACTACATGCAGGTATCACATTCTACAGTTCAGTACATTCTGAAGAAGCACAAGTTCTTTCCTTATGAACCACGGAAGGTGCATGCTCTCGGTGAAAACGACCATCAACGAAGGGTTCAATTCGGCACGGTTTTCATGAATAAACTAAGTGAAGATCCAATTTTTTATCGTCGTGTGTTGTGGTCAGATGAATGCACTTTTGGGAAAAATGGTGTATTCAACAGAAATAATCATCGCCATTGGAGCACTGAAAATAACCATGTTGTGATGCAACACAATTTTCAAAATCGGTTCAGTGTAAATGTATGGTGTGGCATTTTAGGCGATAGAGTAGTAGGGCCTTTTTTTGTGGAGGGTAATCTAAACCAAGAAAAGTATAATAATTTGTTACGCAATTGAATTAGGCGATTATTTAGATGAGTTGCCACTTGCTGAGTTAAACATGGTGGTGTTCCAACAGGACGGTGCCACACCCCATAATGCACGAATGAATACTGATTTTCTAAATAATTATTTTGGCGTCAGATGGATGGGAACTTACAGACCTATTCGATGGCATGCTAGATCGCCAGATCTGAATCCACTGGATTTCTTTCTGTGGTCTTACATTCAAGATCATGTCTATTTGACCCCACCTGATACCAGAGATTATTTAGTAAGAAGGATAGTACAAGTATGTCATGAAATACCACCAAATCTTATATTAAACGCAGCAGTTGGAGTTAAGAGAAGGTGTCAAATGTGTCTGGAACAAAATGGGGCCAATTTCGAACATTTGATTCATTAAAATATATGATAGCTTGATTTCTGTAAATTTCGTGGTTTTTTTTAATAGTAATAAATTTGTCACTCAATTTAATGGAGGTGTCTTCAGGAAATAAATGTTTATTAAAATAAGTAAAAAAAAATATGTAGTTCATTTAAAAAAAAAAAATTACTACTGTCTGTCAAAAACGAAATGTCAACAATTTTTTTTTTTTTAAAACAGGTACAGAGGTTACAGTGCTTTAAAAACGATTTAGTTTGACATATCATTCATTAAAATCAGATAAAATATAAGGAAGCTACAGCCCCAAAGGTTTTTCATAATACACCCGGTATATAGGGGTACTGCTAAATAGTGCCAAAGCTATGCGAATCCGAAAATTATGAATATTATTCACCAAAAATTTCCACATTTTTGGGTCCAAAATGTTAAAGTCGGCCTACATCTTTGTTTATCCTAAATTTAAAGAAAAAACAGCTGATAAATCAAATTCTTAAACTTATTGTTAAACTTGTTAGACGCTGTGACTAAGAATGTTATTTTTTCTGGGGAAAAGAATGGAATATAGTCAAAAACATCAAAATGTCCTTTGTTTCCAGGACATCGTATAATTCCGTTTTTATTTCATTAGCATATAAGCCTTTCAAAAAAAAATGTTTAATAACTGCATGGAATTCAATTTTATTTATATAATCATTAACCCCTTTTTTTTACCTTGCGGTGTAGGGGATTTTATTCGTGATTAAGAAAATGCGCGCACTGTTTACTTTGCTTAGCTATAACGGTTTTACTTTATGCACTGTCTAAAATTTTACACCAGTTATATAATAGATGGGGAACTCAAAACACATGACCGGTACGCGCGCACAACGCCATCTTCTGATCCGTTCTAGAAACTCTCCGATTTTTCCTCGTATGCAATAATATTAGAATTATAAATAAATAGAAGTAAATAAATACACACTAAACCAAATAAATAGTGAACAACGATAAACAAGTTCAATATATACGTAGAATAGAAAAGCTTTTGGAAAGTACGACTTTTCTTCTCTTAGCAATAAGGTTTTCTTTAAATATCTCTTTATTTCTCAGCAACAGTAGTTAACAGCTGATTAAATAATGAACAGCATACACACGATACGATTGAGACATGTGTTTTAATCTCACTACTATGAAAACAGTTTCATGTTGTAAAAAAGAATTTCAAACTGTCTCTATGCATATAATTGTATGTAAGTTCTATATTAAATAAGATAACTGTTTATTTATTAAATTAATTTACATTTTTTTACACAAGAAAAAGTCATAAAGTAAGAACAAAGTTATTGACCAAATCATTATTGTAACATACACAAATATAGTATTAAGTATTAACATATTTTCACACCATTTCATTGTATCCTGTCATTATTATATTATATTCTTTGCATGTCTTTGAGTGTAAAGATCTTAACATCTTCCTACATGGTTAAAATACGTTGTTCAGTAATTGAAAGTATGGCATAATGCACAATATACTAAGTATATGCATTCCCACATTTGTTTGTTGATTTTTCCAATTTTTACTTCATATAAAACTTGGCACTGGAAGAATTCACAGATTATATTTGAATCGTGATTCTTTTAATGCCATATTTTATGTGGGGTACTTAATCATCATGTAATATGAAAACTATTTTTTATAATACTATTTCTAAATGTATAATATTTCAAAAAATAGCAGATCGATGTGTGAACATATCAAATGTATACAACACGTGTGTATCACACATCGATATGCAATTTTTTTTTGGTATATTGAGCCATCTGGCTGCGAGTTATTGGACTACACAATTATACGTGTTTCTTTCTTCCTTATAATGGCATAGCCATTCGTGAGAAAGCGCTGATACCGCCTAGCATCTCTTGTCCGTCAGATGTCACCAGATATCTCTTGTCAACTAATGAGATAAGTTTGTGATTTTTTTGCGGGGACGAATCTTAAGACGTCATTTCGTTAATCTGCACTGATGACGTCGCTAGATAGAAACGTTGTGTATGTCCATATGTACATATACAGATTTGTTTTAACATATTTGCATTATTTCGTATAATATTTAATTTTGTGTAAATTGTTTTCTTCTTAATAATAAATAAACGATATTTTTTTCATGAATTTAATGACTTTTGTTTAAATCCTTCCCTAAATATGAAAGTGGGCTAATAGTTTGATACATTTCTACTCTTTTCTTAAAAATGAAGGTAACATAAACATCCATAGTTTAATAAAAATAATTCAATCTTCCCTGAAATATTGAGGAGAATTTTAAGAAAACTCTTTTATTTAAAAAATGGAAATGATCTAATAGTTACAGAATCATTTTTACTCTTCTCATGCCTTTAATAAAGGAAATATAAAGACCCATACTTTGATAGGAATAACCTTTCAGCACAACCTAACCTGCTCTGAAATATCGAGTAGAATTTGAAGAATTTTTTTTTATTAAAAACATGAAATGATCTAATAGTTAAGGGACCATTTTTAATCTTCTCTTGCCTTTAATAAAGATAATATAAAGATCCATACTTTGATAGGAATAAGCTTTCAGCACAACCTAACCTGCTCTGAAATATCGAACAGAATTTGAAAAAAATTTGTTTATTAAAAAAAAGGAAATTGTCTAATAGAACCATTTTAATCTTCTCTTGCCTTTAATAAAGGTAATCTAAAAATCCATACTTTGATAGGAATAAGCTTTCAGCACAACCTAACCTGCCCTGAAATATCAAGAAGAATTTGAAGAAAATTGTTTTATTAAAAACATGAAATGGTCTAATTGTTAAGGGACCATTTTTAATATTCTCTTGCCTTTCATAAAGATAATATAAAAATCCATACTTTGATAGCGATAAGCTTTCAGCACAATCTGACCTGCTTCCAATTATCGAGCAGAATTTGAAGAAATTTTTTTAATTAAAAGGGAAAAAAAAGGAAATGGTGTAATAGAACAATTTTTACTCTTCCCTGGCTTTTAATAAAAGCAATATAAAGATCCATATATAGATAGGAATAAGTGTTCAACACAACCTAACCTGCTCTGAAATATCAAGAAGAGTTTGAAGAAAATTGTTTTATTATAAACATGAAATGGTCTAATAGTTAAGGCACCATTTTTCATTTTCTCTTGCTTTTAATAAAGATAATATAAAGATCCATACTTTGATAGGAATAAACTTTCAGCAAAACCTAACCTGGTCTGAAATATCGAGCAGAATTTGAAGAAAAAATTTTTATTAAAAAAAAGGAAATGGTCTAATAGAACAATTTTTACTCTTCTCTTGCCTTTAATAAAGGTAATATAAAGATCCATATATAGATGGGAATGAGTTTTTAATACAACCTAACCAGCCTTGAAATATCGAGGAGAATTTAAAGAAAGTTGTTTTATTAAAAGCATGAAATGATCTAATAGTTAAGGCACCATTTTTCATTTTCTCTTGCTTTTAATAAAGATAATATAAGGATCCATACTTTGATAGGAATAAGCTTTTAGCACAACCTAAAGTGCTCTGATATATCGAAGAAAATTTGAAGAAAATCGTTTTATTAAAAACATGTAACGGTCTAATAGTTAAGGAAACATTTTTAATCTTCTCTTGCCTTTAGTAAAGATAATATAAAAATCCATACTTTGATAGGAATAAGCTTTCAGCACAACCTAACCTGCTCCAATTATTGAGCAGAATTTGAAGAATTTTGTTTTATTAAAAGGAAAAAAAAAGAAATGGTCTAATAGAACAATTTTTACTCTTCCCTTGCCTTTAATAAAAGTAATATAAAGATCCATATATAGATAGGAATAAGCTTTCAACACAACCTAACCTGCTCTGAAATATCGAGGAGAATTTAAAGAAAATTGGTTTATTAAAAACAGGAAATGGTCTAATAGTTAAGGGACCATTTTTAATCTTCTCTTGCCTTTAATAAAGATAATATAAAGATCCATACTTTGATAGGTATAAGCATTCAGCACAACCTAACCTGCTCTGAATTATCGAGCAGAATTTGAGGAAATTTTTTTATTAAAAAAAGGAAATGGTCCAATAGAACAATTTTTACTCTTCCCTTGCCCTTAATAAAGGTAATATAAAGATCCAATATCCATATCCATATCCATAGGAATAAGTTTTGAACACAACCTAACCTGCTCTGAAATATCGAGGAGAATTTAAAGAAAATTGTTTTATTAAAAACACGAAATGGTCTAATAGTTAAGGGACCATTTTTAATCTTCTCTTGCCTTTAATAAAGATAATATAAAGGTCCATACTTTGGTAGGAATAAGCTTTCAGCACAACCTAACCTCCTCTGATATATCGAGGAGAATTTTAAGAAAATTATTTTATTAGAAACATGAAATGGTCTAATACTTAAGGCACCATTTTTAATCTTCTCTTGCCTTTAATAAAGATAATATAAAGATCCATACTTTGGTAGGAATAAGCTTTCAGCACAACCTAACCTGCTCTGATATATCGAGGGAGAATTTTAAGAAAATTATTTTATTAGAAACATGAAATGGTATAATTGTTAAGGGACCATTTTTAATCTTCTCTTGCCTTTAATAAAGGTAATACAAAAATCCATACTTTGATAGGGATAAGCTTTCAGCACAATCTGACCTGCTTCCAATTATCGAGTAGAATTTGAAGAAATTTTTTTAATTAAAAGGGAAAAAAAGGAAATGGTGTAATAGAACAATTTTTACTCTTCTCTGGCTTTTAATAAAAGCAATATAAAGATCCATATATAGATAGGAATAAGTGTTCAACACAACCTAACCTGCTCTGAAATATCAAGAAGAGTTTGAAGAAAATTGTTTTATTATAAACATGAAATGGTCTAATAGTTAAGGGACCATTTTTCATCTTCTCTTGCTTTTAATAAAGATAATATAAAGATCCACACTTTGATAGGAATAAACTTTCAGCAAAACCTAACCTGGTCTGAAATATCGAGCAGAATTTGAAGAAAAAATTTTTATTAAAAAAAAGGAAATGGTCTAATTGTGAAGGGACCATTTTTAATATTCTCTTACCTTTAATAAAGATAATATAAAAATCCATACTTTAATAGGAATAAGCTTTCAGCACAACCTGACCTGCTTCCAATTATCGAGCAGAATTTGATGAATTTTTTTTAATTAAAAGGAAAAAAAGGAAATGGTCTAATAGAACAATTTTTACTCTTCCCTGGTTTTTAACAAAAGCTATATAAAGATCCATATATAGATAGGAATAAGTGTTCAACACAACCTAACCTCCCCTGAAATATCGAGGAGAATTTAAAGAAAATTGTTTTATTAAAAACATGAAATGGTCTAATACTTAAGGAACCATTTTTACTCTTCTCTTGCCTTTAATAAAGATAATATAAAGATCCATACTTTGGTAGGAATAAGCTTCCAGTACAACCTAACCTGCTCTGAAATATTGAGGAAAATTTGAAGAAATTTTTTTTATTATTACAAAAAGGAAATTGTCTAATAAAGCCATTTTTACTCTTCTCTTGCCTTTAATAAAGGTAATATAAATATTCATACTTTGATGGGAATAAGCTTTCAGCACAACCTAATCTGCTCTGAAATATCGAGGAGAATTTAATGAAAATTGTTTTATTAAAAACATGAAATGGTCTAATAGTTAAGGGACCATTTTTAATCTTCTCTTACCTTTAATAAATATAATATAAGGATCCATACTTTGATAGGAATAAGCTTTCAGCGCTACCTAACCGGCTCTGAAATATCAAGCAAAATTTGAAGAAATTTTTTTTATTAAAAAAAGGAAATTATCTAATAGAATCATTTTTACTCTTCTCTCGCCTTTAATAAATGTAATTGTTGGAAATTTATAAATACATTCAGAAATAATAATTAATTAATCAGTTTTGTTTTGATTATTTTTTAAGTCATTTGAACGTTAAATAATGTATTATTGTTTACGCTACTTTATATTCATAATTTTGTATTCAATCTTTGCGTTGTTGTCTTTAGTTATAATCGTATTTTATTTCGTAGTAAGGTTCATACCTAAGGTTGTATTTTACTTGTGAACGCATACCCGATATCTCTAGTATATGTATATTTCTTTGTTCATATATAATATACCGTCTGATTATATACAGGCCTGTTCTCAATTTTTGGTACATTTATTAAAATATGTAAATATTCAGGGCTTCGCCCACTATGCTATTCTGTCTAGTTGATATAGTGTTACAATTTTATTATTTTTATAAACAGAGGGTCAAAACTTCATTTTACTGTTTTGTGTTTTAAAATAAATATTATTACTATCTTATTGGATTATCGGTTCATTTATTTTGTTCTTTTAGCAAATTCGACGCTCCGCCGTGGGGCTCGTTTTCTTTGTAAGACAAATTTGGCTGTCAAATTTGGCTGTAGTTCGTTTTCTTTCTATTCCTTTAGCTACCTAGGATTTAGGTGCGTACGCTATCGTATGTACGTCCCCTGCGTAACTTATATTCACTTATACAAGCAGTATACAAATCGCGGTAAATACGAGGGCCACCTTTTATATTTTTACAAAATCTGGGAAGAAAACAAAATTTTTGTGAACAAACTATTTTGTTGTTTTTCAAAATATTCGCCTTTATGGTCTATACATTTTTGCATGCGTACGAACCAGTTCACAAAACATTTTTTCCATTCTGAAGGTTTTATCTCAGAAACATGGTTTTCAAAGGCTTCGACTGCTTCTTGAGGTTGAAAATCGCTGTCCACGAATTTTTTGTTTCACAGCTGGGAACAAAAAGAAATAATTCGACGACAAGTTAGGTACATATGGACAATAAGACATTATTTCAACACTTTTCTCCTTCAAATACTCAACTGTTAGACGTGCTGTATGCGAACTCGCATTCTCGTGATGAAGAATAATGCGATGTTTTCAGTTGTTCTTCCTGATTTTGTTTATAACTTCTGGCAAACAAATTACTGTATACTATTCAGCATTAACAGTTTTTCGATCCTCTAGAGGAATTGTTGCGATGTGTCCTGTACAGCCGAAGAAACAAGCGATCATTTTCTTGGAAGTGCTCCTTGCACGAACAACTTTTGTGGGGTTCAGTTCGTCTTGGAACAGCCATACAGTAGATTATTGCTTGGTTTCCGGCTCATACGCATATATCCATGTTTCGTCACCTGTGACGATGTTGTATACAGATTTTGCCGTTCCTACGTCGAATTTTTTGCGCATCTCTTTACACCAATTGATACGAGCTGCTTTCTGTGCTTCGGTCAAGTTATGTGGAATCCATCTGGAACAAATTTTTCTTACAAATAAGTGTTCATGTAAAATCGAATGAATTGCAGTCTGCGATATGCCAAGAGGTGCCTCTACCTCACTGTAAGTCACATGTCGATCGTGTTCTATCATTTTCCCCAGAGTATCGATGTCTTTTTGGAAGCACAACAGTTTTTGGTCGACCTTTACGTGATTCGTCACTCACTGAGGCACGACCATGACGAAATTCTGCAAATCAATTTGTAAACTGTCTTCTCTGATGGTGCTTCATTACGAAAAATTGACCGAAGCGATATAATGCATTCTTGTGGAGTTAGGCCTTTTTTATAATCGTGAAAAATCATCCAAAGAAATCCTTCACGAGTAATCTCCATTATTTTACAAACTCACTGTCTTAAAACTGTCACTGTCAACAAGCTACTGACTAAATTTCTAAGCTATCGCGGATTTCTCATTGATAAATGTCAAACTTTAAGAATATAGTAATTACATATTGCAGTGGATTTTTCCCTGCAAACATTTAGTGAACATTTTTGAAAAATATTATTTTTATTGTGATTTTATTTTGAGTTGTTTTTGATTTCTGTGGTAGTTTGTCGATTTGCCACGATATTCTTTAGACACGTCTTGATATCGAAGTAAGAGAGTTGTATATTGGGAGATAAAACTTTTTTATCTTTTATTTCAATTAAATTCGGTTTTTGTTGTTGAATTCATAGTGGTTGTGATTGCTTTAATTCATTATCGAATTTATACGGTTTGAAAACCTCGTAATTTTGATTTATTTAATCTCTTACTTGCACGTGTTCTCAAGGTTATATAAAGTAAAAGCTACGTAAGTTTTATTTTACATTTATAATATTATTTCTTTAATGTATGCATTTATTATTGTATAATTAATTGTATGAATTTCTGTATATTGATATTAATTAAGATATATGAATGATAAAGATATTTTTCTGTGTCAAGTAATTTTTTTTAACGTTTCAATTCTAGAACGTTTGATATTCAAGGTTTTTTTTATACTTGTGGTATCGCGAAGGTCTTAGATATTTCGGTTTGACAGATTTATTCTATTTATATTTGAGTTTGTTTATTCTGGGGAGATAGAAAAAAATATCTTTGGAATTTATTAGTTTTAATTTTGTTCGCGAGTCATTAGAGGACGTTTAAATTTGCTTAGCTGTCAACTCCAGCAAATTAAGTTTACCTCTATGTGTTATTGTTATACACAGGTCTTTATACTTCATAAAGATTTTTTTTTTAATTTTTTTTTTATAATAAACTGTAATTTGGAAGTTGTGACTTTCTTATTACCTTTGTGTGAACTATTGATTTTGGCGCCCATTAATTTTGTAGAAGAGAAGTACCACGTTTTCCCTATTGGAAACCCGGAGAGGAAAGCGGTCTCATATAAGAAAATTTAACCGATTGAGCATTAAAGTTGGACAGTGTTGTGGTGAATAGTGGTTCTGTCAACTACGAACGCACTATTCATAGCAATATGTTAAAAGCACCATCTAGGTCGATTGTAAAAATATAAAACGTGTCCCTCGTATAGATCAGTTTCGTCAAGGAACCTATCCATCTTCACTCGAGTTATGCTGTGGTACTAGTCGGCTGACTCCTAGGTTTAACAACAATCCGCCCACGAAAGGTCAGAGGAGGGCTATTGAGTTTAAATAAAATTTAGAAAAACAAGTTTTCGCGAGTTTTGTTGCTTGCACGAGGCGGGTAGCAAAATCATTTCCAATAAATTTGACAACCCTAATATTATAGTAAAAATATATTTAAAGTGTAATTGTAATTTTATCATTTCGAATATAATATTCAATTCCCTAGGTTATTGCAAATGTTCTCCGTTACAATGAAGACGTATTTTCCATAAAGAAAAACGTTATAATCTTCTTAAGCAATCTTACGCATGTAAATTCGCAATTATGTATATCAAATATAACAAAATATCTAAACAAGTATTCCTATGTCTGTGTGCATGTAGCTTATTTATTTTAACGGATTCGGCATTGTTGCTCTGTTACACTTCAACGTTCACGCTTCACAGAAACGGTATTGTTAAGGTTAGGAGAACGCGCCCACAAAGTTATTCTTCGCTCGTAATGTTCGTTTTGTGAATTTTTTACGACCATATGCGAGTCGTGCAAGTTGCGCTGTCGGAATACACATTACTCTCCGATGCCACGGTTCTGGATTATCTCTTCCTTCAATGACTTGTTCTGTTGCGCGAAAACCGTATTAGATATGAACTCGTGTACGAGATTATGTAACAATGTGTACCTTTAATAACAACACGTTTCGATTTTCGTACCGTCATTGAACTAAAAAAAATGTAATTGAGAATTTTAGATGAATATAATTTGAATAATATTAACAATAAGAATAGTAGTTTAGGCTATCTGAAAATTTGGCAATTATATCTTCCATATTGCCGACAGTCATTGTTATACTTGCGTTTAGGTTTGATATTTATTCCCGAATGGTCGTTTAGTTTTCAATTTATGTGTTAGCACTGTTATGAAGGCATTATTTCTACTGTATACAGGCTGATTCATTTACGGCCCTCACCATGGGTATCTCTCTTATTATTGGAGATAGAGTATAGGTTTAAATTTGGCAAAGTTGTTAAATTTTGTGTTTGTTGTAAATACGTAAAGAAAATAGACCTGTGACAAATGACCTTCGTTATTTAAAAAAAAAACGCGAAAACCCCATTTTCTTCTTTTACCTGTAGCACCGACATTTGGCCTTGTAGAGAAAAATAAAAACACATCCTTGTGGCCATTTCTAAACCTCTATCCAGTGGTGTACTCTAAATTTTTATACGACGTTTCGTTTCTTTCTGGCCATCATCAACTATCTAATTTCTTATAGGCGCCATATTGGATTTAGACATCTTCAGAAAGAGTTTTTTTTCTGATTTCAACCATGTACCACATGCTGACTAAAGTTTTTGACATTAGGTTTTATTTGAAAGAATAAATTATAAGATTAAACAAGGTAGCCTTTGGAATTTCAATATGTCAAACATTTCATTTATTGTTCATTAATAATACAAAAATGTCATACACTAACGAAGAGAAACGAGATATGATAAGTATTTTTTATTCTTCGAAACGAAATTCAGCAGTAGCGAGTACAAGATAACAAAAACATTAATAAAAATACATAGAAAAGTAAACAATAAACAATTACAGTAAATGTTCAATTATCTGGATATCTTCGGTAATGCACAATTGGGCACGCCTTCTGGCATTTTGTACTGCCCTTTGTATAGTTCTTCTAGGAACTACATCGAAGGCATTCTGAAGTCTGTCTCTTAATTCTTCAATGTTTTGTGGCGCATCTACTTTATAAATATTTTTAACATATCCCCATAAAAAAAAATCTAGCAGACTTAAATCAGGTGATCTCGCAGGCCATTCAACAACTCCCCTATTTCCAATCCAACGGTTTGCAAACACTTGATTTAAGAAATTTCTAACAACAGCTGCATTGTGTGCTGGTGCGCCATCTTGTTGCCACCATAAATATTGTAGTAGATTTAATGGGATATTGTCGTCAAGATAGTCAGATACGTATGTACGTGAAATGTTTAAATATCTTTCTCCATTTAAATGTTCTTCATACATAACTGGTCCTAAGAGACGATTTGCCAAAATACCCATCCAAACGTTTATTCCAAAACGATGTTGTGGTCTTCTAGCCCTGTTTTGTCGGGGATTTTGTACTACCCAATAGTGCTCCGTATTTCTGTTGAACATTCCAGAACTTGTAAATTTTGTTTCATCTGACCAGATGATTTTGCTTAAAGAATTTTCGTCATTTTCTATCCTTCCCATTAACCAATTACAATATTCTAGCCTTCTCAAATTATCTCCAGGCAGTAAAGAGTGACTAACATGGATCCTGTTTGGTTTAAACCTACTTTTATGTAAAGTTCTCCAAACTCTGGACTGGCACAAATTTAATTCTGACGTTACTTCGCGTGTAGAAATTGATGGATATTATTATTTATCTATAAAAATACAAGATTAACATGAAATTTGAAAACACGCTTTTAATTTACCATTTGTAAAATATCTTGTCGAATTTCATTTAAATTCCTGTTGTCTTGACCATTACGCGGCTTAGTAAACGATCCATTCTCGACCAAATTTCTGTCGAGATCTAGAAGAATGGTACGATGAGGCTGTTGTCGTTCTGGATATAATTGTAGATATCTTGTACTCGCTACTGTTGAATTTCGGTTCGAAGAATAAAAAATACTTATCATATCTCGTTTCTCTTCGTTAGTGTATGACATTTTTGTATTATTAATGAACAATAAATGAAATGTTTGACAGATTGAAATTCCATGGCTACCTTATTTAATCTTATAATTTATTCTTTCAAATAAAACCTAATCTCAAAAACTTTATTCAGCATGTGGTACATGGTTGAAATCAGAAAAGAAAACTCTTTCTGAAGATGTCTAAATCCAATATGGCGCCTATAAGAAATTAGATAGTTGATGATGGCCAGAAGGAAACAAAACGTCGTATAAAAATTTAGAGTACACCACTGGATAGAGGTTTAGAAATGGCCACAAGTATGTGTTTTTATTTTTCTCTACATGGCCAAATGTCGGTGCTACAGGTAAAAGAAGAAAATGGGGTTTTCGCGTTTTTTTTTAAAAAACGAAGGTCATTTGTCACAGGTCTATTTTCTTTACGGATTTATAACAAACACAAAATTTAACAACTTTGCCAAATTTAAACATATACTCTATCTCCAATAATAAGCGAGATCCCCATGGTGAGGGCCGAAAATGAATCAGCCTGTATGTGTTTAATACAATAAAAACACTTTATTTTTCGAAATATCTTTATTTTACAGAAACAACAAATATTATGGCAAATGTATTTGAAATTTCTTGATAGGTTGACGTAATCTTCTTTTCAGTTTCCTCCCTCAGCTAGCTCTTTCTGTCGTGGGCGCATGGTTGGTATTTAATTATCTCAGGTGTTTTTAAATTTTAAAAGTTTTATTTCAGAATTTGTGTACTTGAAATCAAGTTCGTGCATACTCAAGTAATAAGAACAAAAATCAGCTAATGTGAAAACCACTATTAACCCTTTGTAATTGATTTTTTTTAATTTTTAATTCAGTTTTTGAATTATATTTTTCTTTTTTGTATTTATAATTTAACGTTTTTGAAAAGGTGTTTTTAAATTGGCATTTATCTGACCTAATATTAGTGGATGATAGATAGTGTAAATCTTTTTTCTTCCTGATTCTCGTATTTCTATTTAGGCAGTACCTAACTTCTTTGATTGTTATCTTTATTTTGTTTGTATCACACTTAATTAACTCGATTTATGTGTTCGCCTATTTTTTTTAAGGTTCGAACCAAAATTACTTTGATAACACGAAGTAGGTGTTTTCTATTCACATGTCAAAACAATGAATTCTTTAACTTTTTCAGTATCTGGCTTTTATGCCATTTTCAATATAAACAAAAGTGATACTTTTTTTGGAATACTTCTTCTTCTTCTTAATGCTCTAATGGCTTTTTGGAATTTGATGAAACTAACATTGAAAATTAGCCCTATTTTTCTTATAACTGTCCAGGTAATTATTTTAATTAATATTTTTATATTAAACATTTCAACTAATATGTCAAAACAACATATAAATAGATAAAAATATTAAAATATTAAAATGTACTAAAATTAATATGCACGTAACAAGCAGTTATTTAAAAGAAAATAATCGAAAAATCAAGAATTAAATATAAAACCTTTATAAAACGTTTCTACAATCCTGCGAGGAGCAGCGTCAAATACCAACAAAGGGGAAGAACATTGTTCCAGAATAAAAGTATCACCTTTACAACCTGAATTCCAGACAACAAAAAGGTTTCGGAAGCACCAAACCTTACATCGGAGGCACTTCCCGATAGAGAAGACGTGGAGCTCTGGTAATTTTCAGAAACCGAGTCACTTCATTAAAAGGAAACTTAATTAAGGAAAAGGTTTAATTATGGATTATATTTCTCAAAAATTAAGACTCATTTAATTAAAATATTTTCTAAAACTCATCAATACCTACGTAATATTTAAATTTCGTAAGATTATTGTTCCGATACCCATAGATAGGGTCAATTTGTAAGAGTATTAATTAAAAATAGATTAATTTACCTACGAACAAGAATTATTAAAGATAGACAAGTCATTTGTAGAAGAATATTTAAATATATTCGATATTTCGTAATCTATAGTAGAAAAAGGAATTTGGAAATAGATATACAAGTTATATGATTAATAAATACCAACAAACCTTTATAATTACTAAATATATCATAGAGATACTTCCTCGTTCTAGAAAGTGCTTTTTATTTACTTCTTTTGTCGTATGTTTCATCAATAACATTGATTATTTAATAATATCATATCATACGATTAACGTAGAAATGCATACGTACGTGTATTATATATTAAATACCCCCAACTTTAATTTTTTTCACATATTTACATTTAAATAAACATAATGTTTTCCAAATATTACAAGGAAGAACAAAAATACTTTATTATTAAAAATAGACAAATAAGAAGGTAGGGTAGAAATCTACAAGAACTTCTGAGACCGTAACAGTAAGGTAAGGTAAAGATTCCTACATTTAAATAGCTGAGAATTTCAACTAAAGATATCTGCTTTAAATTATAAAAGAATTTCGAAATTTTATTAAACTTATTTAATTAAAAATATTCGACTGAGCAGCCGTGGCAAATTAAAAACATAGTAAAAGTAAATTATATTTATCCTATTCACTGTGTAAGACCCACTTACAGTAATAGTGATATTAAAATTTTCAGAAACAAGAGAAATTTTTTTAATAAAGTGTAGTTAGTCCATACGCATGATAAATTTATCTTTATCGTATTGAACTATCACAATATATATGTTTCTTGGTGTTCTCACGAAGGTATCGTAAAAGTTTGGTTTCTCGAGTTCTTGACCGCGTGCGTGATGTATTCTAAGAAAGAATGTTGTCTTAGTAGATCGCACTCCTCGTTTTCTAGGAGTCTGTCGCTGGCTGGAGCTTAAAATCTCAAGCAGACGAGAGAAATCATGATGTAATGGTAGATTGTTCAAAACTAATTAAAAATATGAACAATCCAAGGGAATTGGACATCTTGAAAGTATTTGTATTATTAAAAACAAAAATAACGATTATAAGACAGATAAGAGTCCAATTCCATATCCCTGCTCGTATGTCCTCCTTGAATATACAGAGCCTTCATTATTTGTTGTAACATGATACATATGCAACCAATATTACAGATTGGTACTACTCCTATACAAATATTCCTAGTTCAAAATAGTTTGACAGATGTTTTTTAATTTTATTTTAATTGAAACGTAAGTAATTTCTTGGAATAATAAAAATAAATTTTAGTTGTATGTTTATTCAATTAAAACACTAGTGTTTATTATCATTTTAATAGCATAAATTTTATTTACAGTTAATAATGAAAAAATTGTCAATTTTGCCTCTGTACAAACACATTTTATGAGGAGCTAACGTACTGAAAGCTTTTTCACAATAACATATTTATAATAAATGTTGGAAATGATGACCATTTTGTTGCAAACAAATATTCACCCTACGTTTTAAATTTTCAAAAACATTATGTAAATCATTCTGCGTAATGTTATTTATTTCGTGCACAATTGCTGCTTCTAGTTCTTGTAAATTATGTAGTCTATTTCTATATATCCTATTTTTCAAATGTCCAAATAAGTAAAAATCAAGCGGAGTAAGATCGGGAGAACGGGGTGGCCATAAATTAAACAGTCTATCGTCGTAAAATTCTGTCAAATAGTGGTGTGTGTCTCTGGCCGTGTGAGCAGGTGCATTATCTTGTTGAAACCAGCCATTTTCTAATTCATCGTCATGCAGCTGATTAATAAATTCATTTAATATTCCTCGATATCTTGCTGCAGTAATGGTATCGTAAAAGAAAATTGGCCCAATAATTATTCTTCTCGACATTCCCACCCATATTCCTACTTTTAAAGGATGTAATGATGTTTCTACTAGTTGGTATGGACTTTCTGTAGCCCAAGATCTATAATTTTGTGAATTTACGTATCCTGTAAGATGTACCCATGCTTCGTCACTAAAAAAAGGTAAATCTAGGAGATCATCGTTCATTCAATTATTAAACCATTCACAAAATCTAATTCGCCTATCGTAATCGACTGGATGTAACTGATGAACAACAGTAACTTTATAAGGATGCATATTGCAGTGGAATTTACTTTGAAATTGCTTATTTATTTTTTTATTCACACTACAGCTTATATCGCCGGCTATTCAGTCTAGTAGAATCCACGAACTGCCATCTCATGAATCGTTCCTCACGGAAAGGGATTTAATGTCGTTTTCCAGAATAAAACCATAAACACAAATAAAACACGAGTCAATTCCTTTATATTAATGTAATTAAAAAAAATAAAAAAAATCCCTCTACAAAGTGTATAGGGTGCTAAAGCATCATCAAACAGTAGCAATGAGGAAACACTCTTTGTGAATACTGACTCGCACACAGAGAAAAACCTCTTCTGAATCACGATCAAACATAAAACTAATAAATATTAGTGAAATCTGTCAAGTTTAACCTCTACTGTGACCCCTTCAAACAAATATCAAAAACAAATTAGTTTTCAAAACTCACGATAGTTGAAATTTACTCATACGCCAAAAATAACATAACAAGGTCAAACCCCACTACAGAAACTCCAACCTTGAATTCAAAATGTTCTCGAAATATTATTTTAAAAAAAAAACTTCCCTTATAAAAAACATGACAACTTTCGCTAATATCCATATACTACTTTCAAACATACATTATTACAATAAATACAAGAAATTATAACAATGAAAATAATCCTGATATCAAATATATATAAATAAAATAATTTTTATCAACTTACATAGATCTATGTGTGATTTTATAAAATACACGAGAGATATCTTTTTCACAAAATTTCAAATAAACATAAAACACTCGCATAAATCGAATTTAAATTAACTTGCACCTTACACTAAATGCAAAAAACAAAATACAACCCGAATTTATACAACAAAGAATAAAATTGATTATCTTATTCTTTAATAAACCAAACACTTTAACAGTCAAGATATCTCTAAATCAAAATGAAATCTCCATATCCGCTTATCCATTCCCACCATCTAAAAATCAAAATATATATAACCAACACATTTTAACAAATACAATATCCGAAAAAGCGGCAAGTTCAATTCCTTGGTCAACCTAAATATACGAGGGCTAATCATAATTTCATACATTATAAAGTTTATTTCATTTATAAAATAATATATATATCTATAACGATCCCCGTCTGAAATAAATAAACATACAACTGAAATAGTTAATTTTTTTAGAAAGTCCCTATTACAGAGTTCAAAATCGTTCAATCATTTTCCTTACTTGTCCAAGGAAAATCCATGACATGATGTATCTTTTTTGTTAATGCTTTGTGACATGTTCCAACTGAGAGACCTACAAGAACATTTTTTTGAATGTTAACTTTGTACAATTAAAAATAAATATGAAATACCTGTTTGCTGAGATAGTTTTTTAACTGATTTATGAGGGCTATGTTCTACTCGCTGCCGAATATCATCTACAACAGCTTCAGTTAATTTGGTGGGCCTCCCAGTCGATTTCCATTTACAAATACAATGTTTATCCTCAAAACGATGTGTTATAATATGTCTACGATGTCGAAATGAATCATAATCAAAGTCAAAATCTGGGAAGCGTTGTATAAATTGATCTATACAACTTCGAAGTGAATAACTCCAATTGCCTTCGGCATCTTGTGTAGCACTTCTATAATGGGCCACTAAAATGAATGGATCTTGTTCGACGGTAAATGCCATTTTGGAGGTTATGACCTAAAATGAAATTATTTTATTTATACATACATTCAATGTTATTAATAGATAACTAACCTTCACAAAAGTTAGAATATCTTCAATAGCTCTTCAAAGAACTGACTTTCTTAACGCGAAATAAATATAAAATTAATGCAAAGAAAATCTAATTGACACAATACACAAAACTGTCATAACAACACATTTGAGTTAGGAACTTATTATGCAGGATTGCCAATCCTAATGTATGCAACCAATATTGCAACACGTCACGTGGGTTACAACCTATTATGAAGGCACGGTATATCAGTAGGGGAGTGTAAAAGGATATTACTCATTTTAACATTCAATATGTTGATGTCTTGTAAAGTGTTTCGCGTATTAGCTTTACTGTGCCCCATTTTTAACATTGTTTTTTTTTCTTACTGAAAATTACAACTTAGTTGAAGAAATTAATAATAGACATTTTTACCATTAGTAATATTATTAAATTGACGTAAATTCAATGTATTCATAAAATTATGAAGAGTAGATAACAATCGGAAATATCTGAGAAAAGTTAGAACAATTAAAATCACCAAATACTACAAACTGTTCAAGAAGTTTCGAAGTCAATGCATCGAAAAATGGTTTGTAGTTATCGCACGTTATATCAGTAGTGTGTAAATCTAATGTGTAGAACACATTAAATATCTTCAATTTATTTGCTTTATAGCGCAATTTCATATAACACACAACTATATTCATTTTGATGGGATCGTGTATTAAAATACCTTAGCAAATATCTTCCAATTATGCTTTGGATAGCGCACATTTGCAATATTTTACGATCAGAACATCTTAGTTATACGCAAATCATCGTAAATACACTCGCACAACTACAAGCGAATTTCATACAAAGTCGTAATTAATAATATACATATTTTCCGCCTATCTCGCGCGCTCAAATCCACAATCATAATTCAGCCCGAGAAAATATCTTCTTTGCCTTATACGCCTGGTCGTAAGGAACAACCTAGACGTGCGCTTTGGCGAAAAATAACCATCCAAATTGACAATTTAGCATGTCTCCAAGACTGATTTGGACACGTGATCATTAAAATGCCGTAACTGTAAAATACATCGAGTTATTTTCTATTTGCTAACGTCGACTGGAACTAATAAAGCCTTTCCGAGCAGTACAGGTACGTACGTATCGCAGTTCGATTATTTTGTTCGGTGCCCACCTTAAATAGGAAGATTGATGAAACGGCAATACAATGAGTCTACATTGCGGTTATACATATATACAACGGAGATATATAAATACATGCACCATGCATAGAGACAAGTTTCCGAATGAATTAGATATCTAACAGTAATTCGAGACGTCGAGACTGTAAGTACAGCGTCTGCGAGACGGGAACGATCTGTGTTTAACACGGAGTCTTTCCATAATTTGTAATAGAAATTCATGAGGTGACTCCAAGGAAATCTTATTAGCGTTTTTATTTAACTTTCGCCATTAAATTATAGCAGAATTTGCTAGGTAATACTGGCAGTTACATATACAAATTTATATCAGCAAACACATACATTAAAACAAAATAGGATTCCTGGGTGTGAAAATAGACTCAACTTTAAAATTCCTAAAATATATTGTAATTCTTTATTTATTTATTGTACATTACAAACTAAAAAAAAATCAAAATAGTATAATGCATAATACAAAATAAAACGTGCACAAGTTTGTAAATTATAATTATAAATGTTGTAAATAAAGAAAAATCAAGGAAACCGCAAATTCTTTAGAAAATGCAGAAAGGCGTGATTTGAAATATTATGCAAGTCGACTCCAGACGAAAGATTCAGTTCTAATAAAACTCGGTCTATGGGGTTATGCTTACCATATTCAGTTCGATGGAAACGATTATGAAACGTGTCACCTGAGCGAGCACGAAACGGTGGAATATGGAAAAGCAACAGAGAAAGAAGGGCAGCACAGTCTATGTTATTGTGTAACAGCTGATATCCAAGCTTAATAAATGCTTTTCGCCTTCTATTCTCCAGCGATTCAATACCCAGTAGTTGAAATCTCTCCGCGTAATTATATTAGTTTTTATCAATTTTTAATTGAAAGAGTATAAAGCAGCGATGCACATACCGCGGCCCGCGGGCCGCATGCGGCCCACTGTCGATATTTATGCGGCCCGCCAACGAATTTTAAAAATTGTTCGAAAAACTACAAAATTAGGTAAAAATCCATTCAAATCAATATTTCTTATCTTTTTATTTTATTCTAACTTTTGTAATTGTTAGTAAGATATGTATCTTTAAGTACCTACTACTTTCTTGTTCAGGCTTACTACGCTCCTCGTCGCTCCAAGCATATTGTTACGAGACTAGAAATCTGTTGAACCAACTAGATTACTCGACGATTCGCGAAACACGTCGGTATTATCCCCGAACAATGTGGTAGGTTCTCGATGTTAGGTAACTCAACGCATACGGACAAGCGAACGTTATATTGTTTGAACTGTAATCTGTGAAGAATAAATATTTCGTCGTTCGAACTCGTAACAATATAATATCAATTTTGATATGGATAAACCAGGTCCCAGTAAAAAACGTAGTCGTAAGGTCGAAGATGAAAATCGACAGTTTCAAGATATTTGGACCGAAAAATACTTTTTTATTTCATCGCATAACAAAAGTGTCTGTTTAATATGCAAGAGTAGTGTTTCTATTCCGAAGGAATATAATGTGAAAAGGCATTAAAAAACCCAGCATCATACTTTTACCAAATTAACCGGCGAAAATCTAACGCAAAAAATTTCCACTTTACAAAGGGAACTAATAGGCTAGCAAGCTATTTTTACAAAACCAATTCAAGATGCTGAAACAGCTACTGAAGTTAGCTTTGAAATATTTCGAATAATAGCGAAAACTTGTCGGCTTTTTAAAGATGGTGAGTTTGTTAAGCAATGTTCAGATATCGCTACAAAAAAAATGTGTCCGAAAGATGCAAAGAGGTTTGAGAAAATTCAACTAAATCGGATGACTGATTAAAGAAAACCGACAAGATCTTAAATGATCAATTAGAAACAAATAATCAATGATCAATTAGAAACAAATAGTTCACCCTTACTTAATTTATTTATTTGATACTCAAACAGTCACATATTGTATTTTTCCATAGAATTTCTTTACCTCCCTGTAATATAATGTAAACCTCTAGTTTTATTGCTTAAGAACAGTATTGTATAAACCGAAGTGAAAGTTGGTGAATAGACATTTTAGTAATAAAAAGTACCCATTCCTTCAAATATTTAAAATAAAACATGTGTTTGTTACCGTATACTTGTGTTAAAAAATTTGTAAATAAGTTAGTTATATGTCTGATGAAGCTCAGGTTGGAGCGAAACGATCGTTGCAGTGTCAATTAAAAAGTGAAATTCATTAAAATTTGTTTTATTTTATCCTGATAATAGTTATAATTTTGTTGGTTTGTATGAAGTGGTCTGCCCCATACGGAAGTCGTAGAGGATATAAAAACCCACCAGGTGATATTAAATGAAAGAATGTTTGAAAAGCAAGCTACTACATTTATTCAGGTTGCTTTCGTAAATAACGACTAGAGCCGGACACGAAAGGCCGATGACTCATCGCCCACGGGCGTACTATTGAAAATTTGTATTTTTAAAGAGATTTTAATTTTATTTATATAATTGGAAAACAAACGAGTGGTGATCTATAAAATACGAAACACATTCTTATTTGTTCATTTTGTAGCTCAAGTTGAGTAAAGGAGTATTAATATTAACTAGCAATACTTTCTCAAGGTTCTCTTCTGTTAAATTTATTCTCTTTGAATGAAATACATCCTGGTAGATAGAAAACGTCCTTTCTACATCGCAACTGGTTATCGGCGCATACTAGAAATAGTCTTTTATTTCAGCGTATTTAGCAGTTAGATTTGGGTGCATTGTCCCCATACACAATTGCCGCAATGTTATTATATCTAGATTTCTATTAAAAACTGCATCTATCTTTTGCCGAAGGCCTCATTCGAAGTCACCTGGTAAATTTTTCAAATTATTAATAGCAACATCTAATGTGGTTAATCCATCATTTAATTTTAGATTTTTATTTTCAAAATAAGTGATTAGTTTTGGAAAATTTCCAAAGTGTTTCTGAAGAAAGTACTACGGATTTTTTAAATGTGGAATTTGTGTTAGTTCTTTGCACTCAGAAATACTCTGAGAATCGTCATTTAAACATGCAACGAAATTTTGTAAACTATCGAAATTCTCTGCATAAAAACTAGTAGCTTCCAACCATCTTCCCCATCTAGTTATTACTAGAGAGGGAGGCAGTGATAAAGATGGCAGCTTTTCTCTGTAAAGAGGTACTCTCAATGGTGCTTTTCTGAAAACTTTTTTCAAAGCGGGTACAAGTCTACAACTTCTGGAAAGGTGTCTGATATATTCAAAGTAGAGAGTATATGCTACACAAGTAATATGCATCATATTAGGATATGCTTCCTTTAATAGTCTACCTGTTTTTAATATATATGCAGCACTGTCACTTACAAGTCAAAGTACTTTTTCTTTGTACCTGTCGTCCGAATGAAGTATTTTTTGAATATTTTCGCTAATGGTTTTAGCAACTGTTTCCGCATCAACTGTATTTATAACTTTTGTTGCTATTACATATGCGTTATATGGAATAGTTGGATGTAGTGCACTAGCTACAACATTTACCACACAGCGTCCTAATATATCGACCGTTTCATCGGCACTTATCCAGAAGTACTGATTTGAAAGATGCCTTCTAATGCATTAGAAACATAATATTTGCGTAAGATGGATTCATCAGGAACATTTCGACCAGTATATTTTTCGAGAAATATTTTGAAGGTGGGATTGTTAAGTTTATTTAATTGAGTATTAGCCGCTATAAAAGTTTCACAGAGTTCTTCGTTAAAATTGTTAGATTCCAACGGTTCCAATTTCTGTGCATGTGTTTGCGACGCTAAGTGACGTTGTATGAGCGATTTCATGGAGTTTTTTAACGATATTTTACATATTTTGCAATAAATTACGGAATCACTGACAATGGACATACAATCAGTATGACCGTCAATCCAACTCGCCATTGTTTTACGATGCCGTTCTCGACGTGCTTCCATATCATATCTGAAAAAGTAACTTAACCCTTGTCTGCATGACCGGGGTCCTTTGGCGACCCCAGCACCACATTTTTCTTCACAGTTGCCTACCCTGAATTAGTAGGCGTTTGGCCGTCCATCTATTTGTCATTTGCAGTTTGAGGTTATGTTGTGCAGTGGTAGTTTGACTATAAGTTTTTCCCTGTTCTAATTAAAGTTAAATTAGGTAAGTGGGGTTTGTAAAGGACCCCATCTGTGCTTTTGCGTACTAAATATAACATTTTAATATACACCTGTTTTTTTCTAGTTTTTAAAAGAATGAGTCGTTTAGATCGTCGCCGTCCATTGACTAGCACAGAGTTGACCCATCTTGCTGAAAATATCGAAGATTTGTCGGATATAGAAGATGAATATGATGTCGATTTTCAAGAAATTCTTTCTGAGTCCGAAGATAACCTCGAAAGTCAGAGCGAAGAAGATTCCGATGAATTACCAGATGAAAGTAATACTAAAGAATTTAATTACTCAGTACGTTGTCAAGTCAGGTTTGAAGTGGAATAGTTTACCTTTTCGCAGTAGTAAAACGCCACTGCGAAATTTACTAAATGCACGTCCTGGGCCGACGCCGTTTACCTAATTCACCAATGAATTGGATAGATTTAGAAAAGGGTGAACTAGATTGCTTCTTCGGTGTACTTATAAAAGCAGGTGGATTGAGATGCAGGAAAGAATCCACGCGTGAAATGTGGACAAGAGATTCCTCTATACGCCGCCCATTTTTTTGTGCAGCTATGTCTGTCAACAGATTTGAAGAAATATCAAGATTCTTAAGATTTGACGATAAGACTACAAAAATTGACAGAAAGAAGGAAGATAAACTGGCGGCTATTAGAGAGATTTGGGACTTATTTGTAAGAAATTGCAAAATAATGTTTGAACCTTACGAATCTCTTACAGTGGATGAACAACTAGTATGTTTTAGGGGCAGATGTCCCTTTAGACAATACGTAAAATCATAGCCTGGCCGTTACGGCATAAAAGTCTGGGCACTTGCTGACGTAAAGACTTCCTATTTATGTAATCTTCAGGTTTACTGTGGTCATCTTCCAAGTGGAGTGAGGGAAGAAGAACAAGGAATGCGTGTAGTAAAAGATATGGTTGAACCATATTTCGGTAGCTGGAGAGGCATAACTACAGATAATTTCTTTACAAGTGTACCTTCAGCGAATTATTTGTTGAGCAAAGGACTTACATTGCTTGGAACGGTTCGAAAAAATAAAACTGATACGCCACCTCAACTCAATGTAATCTCAAGACCAGTTCATTCATCCATGTTCGCTTTTACAATGGATGTAAGCATGGTATCGTACATTCCAAAAAAGGGCAGAATGGTTCATTTGTTGTCTACACAACATCAAGACGATAACGTATCTCCTGAAAGCGAAAATAAGCCTATTATGATGCTAGACTACAACGAAACTAAAGGTGCAGTTAAAAACGCAGATAAATTGATTCGAGAATTTTCATGCGCTCGTAGAACACTACGATGGCCTTATAGACTATTCATGAATATTCTAGATATATGCGCCATGAATACATTTGTAATGTTCAATGAAAAACACCCCGAATGGAAAAAACAAAATAAAGCCAGACGTAGGTTGCTCTTGTTACAACTGGGAGACAAATTAACTCGTGGAAACATGGAAAAACGGGCTCAAAATATAAAACTTCCAATATTTGTAAAAACAGCACTCCAGGATTGTGGTATTGCCTTAGCAGAAACAAATTTAGATTCACAGAGAGATGAAGAAAGAACCACTTCGACAAAAAGGGGTAGATGCTATAAATGTCCAAGAGAACAAGACAAGAAGGTGAACATAAAATGTAAGGACTGTCACAAATTTGTTTGTGACGCACATAGAAAAAAGGAGACAGTGACGGTTTGTCTTCCATGCCTTTCATTAAAATAATGTTTTCCATTAAATTTTCTTTTTTAAAGTTATATGTAATTTCAAAGCATTGTCAAATCTAATGTTTTTTTAACACATTTTTGTTTTGTTCTAATATAAAAATAATTGTACAACCATCATATTATATGTAACTTCGGTAAAATTCAATTTTAGACTTTTTTAAATTTTAATTTGTCTTAAAGTACCTTAAATCTAAAAAACATGGGGTCTCGACAGGACCCCACGTATGTGGTTACGTACGCATTAGTCTGTCATGTACACAAGGGTTAAACAATGCTCTAGATCTAAATAAATGAAAACTAAAAATGTATGCGTAAGTTATTGAAACTGAACAAAATTCAATGCACACCTACGTCGAAATAATTGGGAGAAGTAGATTGAATCAAACGATATTAAACAGGATCTATCACAAAAATTACGATGTAATTAACAGTTAAAACTATGAAAACAAGAAACTAACTCACAGCACTTTAATTATCTTACGAAATATAATCTAAATAGACTAATTATTAAAACTCCACATGCTTCTATCTACGCCCATGAAAACAGAAATTTAACTGTAAATATCCAACAAAAAACGTCGCAATTCTCGATGAAAACAGATGTGCGCGCTAGCCAGATCAATAGTGCATTCAATAACTGCGTGATGTACTTACTACAGATGTTGTAGACATTTTTATCGTCCGTCGTAATGACGTCGTCATTTCAACCCGATGTGTCCGGTCTCTGACGATAACTGTCATAATTTGAAGTTTTCTAAAGCTTACGAAAGTATTTTTAATAATATAAAATATTATTAAAACTCTTGTGTGTGCACCAATCTTTGATTACTGAATTACTTAAAAACGGCCTACTATAATGAGGAAAGTTTTTGAATGCACATTACATCATAATATCATATTTATTTACGTATATATGATCAAAATAAACAATAATTAATGCTTCCTGTAAATAATATGCGAGTTAAAGAAAACGTGAGTATTACAAATTTAATTTAGATGGAAAGATTACACACAAGAACGCTTACCGCCAAGGTTGTTCTATTCGCGATTGTCAATGCTTCTCGTCTGCAATTAAAGATAGAGATTCTTCGCGTCGGATTATCGCAGAGGAAGTATGCAGCTGAGCAGAAAATACGCAAGCACTAATTACTTACAATGAGCGTTAATAAATGCTGTCGGCGAAAAGGTCTTTGTTTTCATCTTGGCATACATACTTACAGAGGTAAATTCCTCGTTTGCGTAACACATCCAATTATTTATCCAGAACATTATGTTCGTCAAGAAGAATAATTCGGATATTGTCTAATAGTGTATATAATTGTGAATCGGGAATTGGAATTTTGTTGAATACACTGAACAATGAATGTGCAATGTAACTGCATATTACAGCGAAATATGCTTATCTTTTCCTTATTCCCGCATTTTACCGGTAGAACTGAATAAATGTTTAGTAAGTAGTTTCTAAATGTAATGCCAGATCTAGTAGTGATTGTGTTGAAGGTACAGATAAACCTTGAATTTAACGATGTTGTTGTCTGCAAATTATCCAGTCAAAACAACTTATAACATTACTCGAAAATGAAATTTATTTTTTATAATGACATCTGGAAAATGTTTAATAAACTTAAATTTTCATGTTAATGTTCACAAGTATATTCTATTATAAATATATTTTAAACAGTTTACTAGAAGTTCACATATACACTATGTAAACAAATACGTCTCCATATCTGCAAGCGCCTCAGAATATACATCGGCTAGACCAGCGGTACTTGCAATGAGTAATGCGGGGTGTTTCGCGTGCTCTGGAATGACTCGTTATTTTCTAAATTGTTCGTTCTGAATATATATATATATATATATATATATATATATATATATATATACTTTATTATTACTCGTATCATACTTTAACTAACGAAATTTATGCACCAAGTTTGTTCAATTTATCGTTTAGCGTTACAGTGCCACGGAACTGTGAATAGTCCTGATAACTTTTGTTACGTTTCAAGTCTCAAAAAAGTAGTAGAACCCTTTTCATAAAAAAAAGTTATGTACTGTACTTCGGGTATAAAGTTGGAGACAACGATAATATTTGGGTCACACATTTCTGCTGTTTACCATGTGTTTTCCAGCTCGCTGACTGGTTGAATGGAAAATCTGGTTACATCCCTTTGGCATTTACAATAATATGGAATGATCCAAGGAACCATTCTTCAGGCTACTAGTTTTGTACAACTAAAATCGGTGGCATGTCAAGGAAATCATGAACTAAACTAAAATATTCAAACCTCCCTTCAGCTATAAAACCTGTAGCTCACAATACTACGGACCGTTCCATTAATTTTTGTTTTAATTCAGTTATTCTATAAAACAGGAATTGAACTTAATATATACACATCCTAGTACAAATTTAAGTCACACGTCCTTCTAAAAAATTGTAGGTGAATGAACTTTATAATGTTATTGCATTTTTGCTGAATTAATGATGATATTGGATATTTTTCTTAATATGGCTAGATTTAAATAATAAATAGTTTTATTATAATAATTATATTCTGATCTAGAAACTTACATCTCTTGAATTACTATTAACCGATGCCCAGAGACTAAGTGTAAGCACATTTAATATCTATTAATACTATATGCTATATTTCGATTAAACTACTTCCCAAACTTCGATTAAACTTCGATTAAACTACTTCCCAAACTTCCCAAACTTCTGCTTCAAAAATTTTGAAACAACCTGTATATTGATGGAGAATATTTTCGAGAGACCTTGTATATTGAATTCATTTTAAATTTGTGCGCCGCCGCTGGAGCTATCTGTCTGAGGTCGGTATCCGCGTTCTGAACTAAAAAGTGGAGGGAGTATTTTTGACTTCCCAGGCTGCGCGACCTTGGGTGGAACGTGGATCGAGGACCATGTGTGAAGCGGAAATGACTCCATTTGATGTGGTTCATCTTCGAACATTATCTACAACTTTAAAGGTAGCGCTGTAGTAATTACGCCGTTTCGACTGATTCATTATTTCTCAAAACTTGCATTTCACATATAAAAGCGACGTTATCGTCACCTATCAAAAAAAAAAGAATAAAGAATCATTAATTTAACCCTTTTTGCCTTGAGCAGTTAGTAATTTCTTTGAGAAACGTTCTTAATAAACTTGGTTCTTTTCTTTAAGGTGGGACATTTTCTTTTACTTCATATCATCTCCTGTATTCGGGCTAAGTATGTGTAGTGGGTTGTTAGCGCATCTACGTCCTCCGCGTGACGTGTAATCCCCACGGCAAGCATCCCTTAAAAGCGGTGGCGCCCTTTTTAAATTATAGTAAGTTTATCAACGCTTCGACAAGAATCGCACGACCATCTTCACTGAGATCTACGCCGTTGGCACTGGCTGGCTATCTTGTAAACTTGAGATCATCGCTCTCACGCAAGGTAAGTCCGAGGAAGATTGTTGGATTGCGCAAAATTTAATTAAAGCCAGTTTTAGTGGTCTGTTGCTTGCACCTGGTGTACATTACACTACATTATTTATTAAGAAATTAAAATTTCTGAATTTTCGAACGCGTTTTAGTCAAAAACTTTACATACTGGAAAAATTTAGAAGCAGACTCGGAAGAAACAAGAACTATTCTAAAAAATCACCTTCTTTAGTTCACGTAAAATTCAAAAAGTTTAATTTTATATATCAGAGTTATGTATGAGTTATTATAAGCCGGTGATAATCTTAAGTTCTCTTTTGTTGATTCTAATCAAGTTGGCGAAAAAGTTAATACCCAGCTTTCCTGATAGTGTCCTTGTATGAAATTGACATTTGTCAGATCCTATTTCTTTTTATGTTTTCTTTCTAGCCATCACCAAATCTTTCTTTTAATTGGAATTCTTTGCGGTTCTGCATACAAATACTGGTCGTATGCAACTCCTTTTTGAGCGTTTCTTGGCCAGTTCATCAGCCATCTCACGTTCTTTAATCTCTTATTGTCTTGTATCAGTCTATTGAGGACGTCTTTACTGTGTTTAACATGTTTGGACCTGGTGATTGGGTTTATAATGGTCTTAATAGTTACAACTCTTAACCAGTTCCCTGGTCGATAAATAACGTTGTACCTGTGTGTAGATATTTGCAGTACAATTAATTTTAACAATAAACGTATTAACGTAAATTGATTCTCTTCCGTGACTGCATCAAAAATGAATATTCGTTGCATTTCTCTCTCGTGTAAAGTACAGTTTTTCAGTAACCGTACTAATTTGCGTTATACAATTTTTATTAATTTAAATCCCGCATCGCACAATAACAGGGACAACAATGCAACTAAATAACATTCTCACGTGAAGCAAGCGATTAAATCACAGAGATTGCATATGATTTATATTGAAATTGTAATAATCCGTTCACCTAGCTTCTTCCCCGTTCAATCCTCTTTCTCCCATACGTAATTAAATTAAGTGGAAATTGCAATAGACACATCTAGTAAGATATAATAATACGTTTCAGTGTGCGTTGGTCAATTTAGACTTTAATACAAAGTAGAAAACAAATTTCCTTCAAGTTTAGAATATTAATGTGGATTATATACATACGTATAACGTGTGAATCTATTCTGGTTTGTAGACGTAAAGCTTTTGAAATACATTAAGTAAAATAACCACGGTATTTGCTGATTAAAGGAAATACGGTATGGCACCGGTAAATATTTTACTCAACGGAAGACTACATATTAATGAAGCATACTAATCACAACCTCATTGAATATTTGCAAGCATTGAGCCTTCTTAGTACGAACATACTACGGATGCCATTCCCATGAAAATTATCTTCAATACAGACATGTTAACAGATGCAAATGTCAGAAAATAACAGTAGGAGGAAAATATCTAAAACCAGTACTAATATCTGAAATGATATATGTAGGATGACTTTGTAGTAATGATGATCCTGAGCCCGTAGCTTACGTATGGAGCCCTGACATGGACAAACATCGCCAAATCACACGTGAAGACCCTGGAAACTCTTCAACCAAATGCTGACGCTAATTATGGAGGCCTCCTGGGTCATACGAAACTTCCAGCTGATGGCCGACCTGAACACAGAGAGCCTCGAAGATAATCTTCGTAAATTGGCTCAGAGTATGTGAAGACGAGCTGCGATTTCGAGAGACAGGCCGAAGGATCGACCGCTCCCGAAAATAGCGGCTAGACGTCTGGAGGATCTATTACGCCCCCCATAGAATGTTACCTCCTCGAACTTGGGACCGAATAATAAAACTGAGTGATAATATCGTCTCAACCACTATATCGTCTCTTCCAAGATCATTTCTTGACTGACCCACGTTCAAACAAAATACGAGGTGCATTCAAGTTCTAAGGCCTCCGATTTTTTTTCTAACTAACTACTCACCCGGAAACTATGAAACTGGTGTTACTTCTCGACGTAATCTCCCTGCAGACGTACACATTTTTCACAACGTCGACGCCATGATTCCATGGCCGCGGCGAAGGCTTCTTTAGGACTCTGTTTCGACCACTAGAAAATCGCTAAATTTTACCCACACTGAAACTCGATTATTAGTAAAACTCGCCTTAAAATATAAAAATATTATCGAAAACAAATGTACGGACGCGATCACATGGAAAAAAAAACGAGGCTTGGAGCTTAATTGCTACCGAATTTAATTCGTGTGGGCACGGATATCGTGAAGCAAAGGCACTGCGCCTAAAATACGATATCATAAAAAGGCAGTTGAAAAAAAAGGAAACAAACAAAAAAACTTGAAATATTCAAGACAGGCGGTGGAAGCCTGACTGAAATACAGTTGGAAATTTATTTCATCAATAATCTCTATTTCTTCCAACTCTAATAGCTCGTCGATTTCTCCGTTTACCATTTTTAATTAATTTGTTAAAAAATAACCCACACAACCAATATGACACATTTGTATTCTAACCTAAATTTTAATGTCAGTTCAAAAGCACTTCGTTGATGTTCGCAAACAATCGGAATTGATTCGGCACTTTATTTGACGAATAAGCCCATAATCGCAAGTTCACCTTACTAATAAGTTATTTGTCGAATAACTACTCTTATCTCTCGAATAACAATTGGAAATACAGAATAACAAAGATATTCTACGAATGCTCTTATTGCGAACTTTATTCGGAGGTGGAAATACCGGGCCTTAATACAGTGATCCTGCAACGCCTCTAGACCTTTCAAAAAGAAATTTTTATCTTGCTGTGCAAACCAGGCCTCCACAGCTTCTATCACCTCCTCGTTGGAAGACTCGTTGGAACTTTTTTCAGTTGAGGAAAGACATAATAGTCGAACGGCGTCAGATCTGGTGAATAAGGCGTGTGTTCGAGTAATTCTAATCTTAAATCACGAATTTTTTGCATGGCAACATGCGATTTGTGGGCATTTTCCTGCAAAAACAAAGCACCTTGGGATAAATTTCTGCGTCTTCTCTCCATATTTTTTTCTCGTAGAGTGGTCAGTAACGTCGAATAATAATTCCCAGTTATTATTCTACCCTTGTCCAGAAAATCAATCATGATTACTCCATGGCAATCCCAAAAAACTGAAGCAAGAACTTTTCCAGCAGATTTTTGTACGCGAAACTTCTTAGGCCTTGAAGAACCAGAGTGTCTCCATTCCATCGATTGTTACTTTGTTTCTGGGTCGTAGAAATGTACCCAAGTTTCATCCATAGTAACAAAACGGCTTAAAAAGTCTGCATCACTTTCAAACCGAGCACAGATTGAGAGCGATGCTTCCGCCCTTGCAAGTTTCTGGTCAACGTTTAGACATTTGCGGATCCATTTTGCAGATATTTTTCTCATGTCCAAATCGGCGTGAACTATATGATGGACGCGTTCATATGAAATATTCAGTGCCTCAGATATTCGTTTTAGCCCAATTCGACGGTCTGACAAAATCATGTCATGAACTGCATCAATATTTTTGGAGACGGACACAGAAACTGGCCTTCCCTATCAGTGTTCATCTTCAATGGAAAATTTACCCCTTTTGAAGCTTGCAATCCAATTTTTCACGGTGGCATACGAAGAACATTGATCGCCAAGGGTATTAAGCATATCTTCGTAAATCTACTTACCTCTTAACCCCTTCAAATATAGGTACTTGATGATGGCTGGATACTCCAACTTTTCAATTTTCACAATTTCGGTCGACATCCTTTCTTTCAAGTTTTATTGCGCAACTTTGGTTTGACTTTTTGACGTGATACTTTACATTGACACTTCTAATATGTTATTTTTCGTTGCTATGGTGTCGCAGTATTTTTTTATACACGTAACCGGTCTAGGCTAACTATATATCAATACCCCCTCATATACATAAATAAGTAATTTAAAAAATAAAAAACGAAGATTCATAAAAAAAAAAGAAGGTTCAAAATTAATACAAAATATGCTTAAATAAAAATTAGAAGCTATGTTATGAAAAACAGTTTTAACAAAGAAAAGTAAGAGTAAAGGAAAACAATGCTAACAGCAGAACGGGTCCAGATCCCAGGTGTTGCAATTCCGCATCATGTGTACCAGAGGTGCCTTCTTTAAAACATTAGATCTGGCCGTTGGCAATAGAAACGTGGCCCACAAACCCGTACGGTAAGCCGGCACAAAAAAATCTATCTGAGACAGCAGACTAAATGCATACATGGAGTTGTTGACCAGTTTAAAAAGAAAGGTGGCACTTACTTCTGCCCTTCTACTAGCTAGAAAGTGAAAACCATGTTTACCGGCCAAAGCGTCATAGAAAGATTTTGAGTTTAGAGAAAGATTCAGACTTTGTCACATTAAGACAAACTTGTCAAGTTGCACCAACAGAACTGGTAAGTTGTTTTGAAGATTATTTTAACATAAGTAGATGTAGAACGCTAGTTTTCTGCATATAAGCACATTTTTCTATGCAACGCTCCCGGTTTTCAGAAATTACTGTGGAAACATAACTGATATTGCAAATATTTAACCGATTTTAGCCAGCTTGCAACTTCACGTAAAACGTTTGAAACGGTGTGTAATCCGTCATTTTAATACACACGTGACCACAAGCCGCTGGTGCGATGTTACTCGAATAAAACTCTCGAGAAACAACCAATCACCCATGCAGATTTAAGCGCACGTATTTTAAAATACTCCTCTAGTTTAAAACGAAACTATAGCACCTTGAGCGAAATATAAGATACTGAGACAATGCTTTTATATCTAAACCTATTTTGATCAAGTCTAATCCGAACATATTACAATCCCAACAAATCGAAATTATCTCAACTATACCATGTCTAATGACTTTATATCATTAAAATGAAATAAAGTCATTCAATTATACACTCAGACATCATATTGTCTCGAAGATCGCAATCAAAAAGACATTGTTCGCGACATTGACTTTACGTCGTGCCAAACAATATGCTTATGTCTTACCTACATAACCTTCCACAGTGCCGAGAACGTGCTAAGGCAATGTCAAGACACCGCGAAGAGGTGAAACGCACGCTTCATAAACAACGGCGACGATATAATTTCTCTTTTCTACTTTCTTCTTGCATTTTTGTTTGGTCATTCTAACCGAGGTGACATGAACGACGCTGTCACGTATAGCTTTTGAAAAAAATTCGATTAGGAAATGGGTTAAGTAAAGATAGAAAGTAACCTTTTACTTTATAATAGTCGCTGTATTATTAAGGCTGTTAATGCTTTTCTGACACACACTCTTACAGACACACACGCAAGTATATGATAATATAAGTACATTATATTCTATATTTAGATGTATTTTAATATCGTTTTGACCTTGATAGGATGCCCATGCCCCAAACCAGTGGCCTAGTTGTAGATACTGATGTATGTTTAAAAAGTAAAAGTAATTTTGTTGAACAATTAGTTCATCAAGGTAAGGAAAAGTATGCATAATGCAAGGTAAAAAATCGAGAGTGCACAAACAATCTAAAAAGAATAAATGCAATTACAAGTTTCGATTACGAATAAAGAAACAATATTAGTCCAATTTTATTATTCTATACTATAATACTGTAAACTTGTTTTATGACTAACAATAATAAAAAAAATCATTGATACATATTAAGGATTTGATTTGACTACTATACTATTGAAATGCTCTGAAAATAATTCCTACCACTATCATTAAAAATGAACAAATAATTTGAGTTTCAGCTGTATAGCAGTTAGAGTTTCAATATACAAAGATAGAAGACAATAAAGCTCTTCATTTCAACATGGATTCGTGACTAAACATTCAACAACTACAAATTTATGTTGCTTTACACAATATGTTTCAATAAGCAAATGTACAGATATTATCATGCTGGTAGTTCCGTAGTAAATTCCTGACTGGCTGTCCGAATAGGTTTTCGTGGTTTTCCTTCTCGTTTAAGGCAAATGCCGACAGCTTAACATCTTAAGCCGCTCCACGGGCGCAGACATAATAATAACTCATGGCTTGCCATTCCCCCGTTCTTGCTGTCTAACTGTTTAAAGAATGCCAAGGCATGATTTACTATTATTAAACTTGAATGTATGTTTGAATAATTTTATCCATGACAACTACAGATATATTGTATGATATTAATGGGGGGCAGATTAAACTAACTCCCCGCATGTGAGGCATTACCTACATACCACCCGTCAAAAAACGATAATAAGCAGACATTCCAAAGACAGTCACCAAGAACTTTAGTTTTATTTTGAAATCAAAATTAGACAATAAGAATAACACAGTTAGTTATAATTGAAATGTAATCAAACAATACAATATAATGTAAGTACATTTAATATAACACTACTTTCACCTTTCTAAAATTTATATAAATATTTCAGTTGTGAAAAAGGCTCTATATATAGAACCGAAACGTAAACAAAATTAAATATTGTTTTAATTACCTGGCCGTCATTCCCAAGAAACTCTTATTCTTCAGCTGGTATATATATATATATATATATATATATATATATATATATTGTTATGGGGCTAATTGCACCATTATTCCAGCTAACTGCAAAGGGAAAGACAGAAATTAACATAAAAATAACACTCAATAGAATAGTTCAATTGGCGGACATAATTTGTAAAATTAGTATCGAAATGTAAATAAATTAATATTACGATAACTTTGTATATTTCAAATTAATTTATGCTTATTTCAAAATTTACTTTTTATATTTTTAAATTGTCATTTTCATAATTAAAATCATTAGCGCGAAATAAACAGATAGCTAATTTATCTACATTAAAATTTTGTATCGATACTAACTAGACACGCCCACTTTTTAAATGTATACAAACCCGCGAATAGGTTATTTTCTTTCTACGCATAAAACATAATCCCACATTCAAAAACCCATAACAACTATTTGTAAAATATTATTTGAATTTTGTTTTCGTGTTTAAATGATTATTCCATTTATATTCAAATTATTATTACATGTAATTTAAAGTAAAATTGGAGGCTATTTCATAATTGTATATTAGGCTTTGGAAGAAATAATTGCCATCAAGGCGTCAGTAGACATTTTTATAACGAGCGCCAGGAAAAAGTGCTACTCCGAAGTTTTAAATTTAATAAAATCTAAAATACCTGTGTTAGAATTTTAAAAGTATCCAGAAAAGAAACATTTAAATTTGGAGCTACTTTAAAACCATTTTTGAAAACGATAATCCCTAAGATCGGCCAGTAATCGTTCATAGCATCTTTTCGATTGGAACACCGGCCCGTGAAAAACCAACGATATCGAATAACGCCAACACCGGCATCGAGTATCGAAAACACCATACTTGACCCATACTTCGAATTTCTTGACCAACTCCGACATCATTCAAGATACCTGCCCATATTCTTCGAGAAACAGGTTTAATTAAGCTAAATTATTTCGAAAAAGTCTTATTAAAACATTTTACAACTAAACAAAACTTTACTAAATCAAAAACTCTTAATTTTACTTTAAAAATTACATTTTCAACTTACACAGAATTTGTGAAAGAACTTTTATTATTAATGATTATAGTACTCCCCTGAATTTGTTTGTCGATTAATTTATATTATAATTCACATGAAAATATCATTACCATTATAACATAACCTTTTCAATTCACACGTGCACTTAATATTAATAATTTTAATAAACTTTTACACATATTTCTTTAAACAAACTCTTTTATTTATCGGTGCTTAGCTGGAGATAACTTAGTTATTTTATTAAACAATTTTCTACCATACACATAGGGATAAATAGACCGACGAGGATCCAGTGAGAGTCAACTTTGCAAAACATATTACTTGCTCTCCGACATCTAGCCGCAAACAAAGAAATTATATGAGAAGAGCTGGTGATCTAGTGTAATAGTTTTAAACAAACCAAGGCGCCCAACCATTAGTATAATTTCTATACTATTCAATTAACATTAAACATAAAATTAAAACTATTATACATTATTACTTATTATTATTAAATCTCAGCATCATCAGCGCCTTTACAATATATATATATATATATATATATATATATATATATATATATATATATTGTAATGGAGCAAACTGCACCCTTATTCCAGCAACTGTAATGGGAAAAACAGTATTTAACAATTAAATAACACACAGAAGAAGGGTTAAATTGGCGGACTTAATTTGTAAAATTAGTATCGAAATGTAAATAAATTAATATGACGATAACTTTGTATACTTTAAATTAACTTATTTTTATTTCAAAACTTACTTTTTATATTTTAATTTTCAATTTCATTATTCAAATCTTTAGCGCGAAATTACAGATAGCTAATTTATCTACATCAATATATTGTATCGATACTAGATAGACACGCCGACTTTTTAAAATGCAACTAACCCGCGAAAATGTTATTTACTACACACGAATATAACATAACCTTGCATTGGAAAGCTTGTTCTGACAGTATGAAAAATATTTTATAAATTTAATTATAAGGTCAAAATTATTATATTACTTATATTTTTCATGTTTACGGTTGTAGTAAAAGTAAAACTTCGAGGCTATTTGATGATATTAACTAGGCTATGAAAATAAGTAATCGCTATCGGCGTCATTATCTAAAATCTAATAGCGAATGGCCGTAATATAGTACATCTCCAAAGAAAATTTAAATAAAAAATTAAAATACCTGTGATATAATTACAAATTTATGCTGAATCGAAATATTAATACTTGGCCCATCTTTTGAAAACAAGCCTGAAGACAATCGCTTGGAAACTAATAAGATTCGAGCCGAGTATCTTTTGTATTGGAGTTCCGACGAAGAGGCAGAACCGAAGCCGTTATACGCCGCAAACGCCGTCATCAGAAATTAGAGGACCCGTACTTTGTATTTTCCCAAACACATCGCTTTCATTCTAGATAACTGCAGAATTCGATGGAAAACAGGTTCACTTCAATCATTATCCTACAATAAAGTCCTAAAAGTTAATATTATTTATTCAAAACAATCTTATTAATATAATAAAATCCAGAATTTTACTTTTATACACATCGTTGACTTTCTCATAATAGTAAAACTATATAAATAATTTAAACATTGTGGTACTTACCTGAATTGTTGTGTTAACTGTTTATATTCAATATTAGACCATACTTTATTTTTAAACATAACCTCTTTGTATCATACACACGTGCACTATTTGTAAACTATTTTATTTGTCGCTAGGCACATCAATTTGTTCAAAGTTACAGATTCCTTATTTACTTCAATAAATTATTTATTCTTATTTCATAACTAACTCTTTTATTTGCTAGTGTTTAGTTGTGGAGTTTTAAATATTAGATTTATCTATTAAAACATCATACATAGGGATAAACATTTGGCTTATTTCATGCTCACGACTGCTAGTTGGATTAGTAAGAAAGAACATAGATAGCGTTGATCTAATAATACATTTTCATATTAAAGGCGCCCAATTTTTATATTCAATTCTATTAACTTCTACTTTTATAAACTTTTATTTATCACCATTTATTATTCTTTTATGCTATCCGCATTTCTTCATTTGGCGCACGAACGTGGTGGCATTTTTAATACACCATCAACGTATTTCTTCAATATATATATATATATATATATATATATATATATATCAATTGATAAATATATATATATATATATATATTTATCAATTGATAAATTCTTTGAGTTTTTAGGCTTTTTTATATGAAATATTTACAAATATTATCATATTAGTATATAGTTGCGAAGTAAGTGTGAATATAAACATTGCTGTCTACAAATTACAAAGCAAATCATACGAAATTTTTAATTAAAACATTTTGTCTGCGTTGGGACTTGAACCCAAGTCTACGATTTGCCGGACCGTTGGTTTACCACTTAAGCCACGATAGACCTTGGTTCAAGCTATTTAGAAATGCATTATAAAGTAACAGTGTACCTGATTCAGATATCATTCATTGAAAGCAGATGTCAATATTTGAAAGCAGATGTTAGTTTTGAAAACAGATGTCAGTTTTGAAGATTTGAAATTGCTAATTATTACTCCATAGCTATATGTGTGTTTAGATAATTTCTATGGAGTAATAAATGTTCACAATATCAGAAGAAAGTGTACATACGTCGTCCGAACAATAAAATGGTACAGCATTTCTGAAATATACGGACCAATCCTTCGAAAAACTGTTGGGAGGTCGTTAATAAACAACACGAAAAGAAGTGGTCCCAAGTTGGAACCCTGACGCACCACATGTTTTTGCAGTGTATTCAAATGAGTGAAAGCCGTTGTAAGATACATAACAATTTCGATTTTTGAAGTACGAATTCATAATATTTAAAGAAGCTGGCGCAAAGCCAAAGGAGCAAAGTTTAAAAAGTAAGGCTTTGTGACTTATATTATTAAATGCATGCGAAAAGTCTGTATAAATAACATCTACCTGACTGCGTCTATACAAAACCTCACCCAATACTTGAGACACACTACACAAATTAGTCAATGCGGAACGCCCAGGAAGAAAGCCATTCTTGTTTTGGGATAAGGACTGACTAATATTTCCATAAATTCTAGAAAATAAAATCTGTTCAAAGATCTTCGCAAAATTGGATAGAATGAAAATTGGACGATAGTTTGACAACAATGACTTATCTCCTTTTTTATGAACAGGGCAAACAACTGCTCGTTTCCATAGATCAGGAAAGGTTTCTGTTTTTAAGGAAAGATTCATTATCGTGACTAAAAGGGAGGCAAATACAAATCTGCAGTCACGTACATTTACATATAAAGCTCATTAGTTCTCATTTGCAATAAGTTCAATATAAGAAAAATATATGTTTAAAAATATATAATAATTCTAATTATTATTATAAATCCAAAAATGTAAAAATCATTTCAATACTACTTCTACAGATATATTTCTTCTCCTTTCAGTATTATTTTCATCTCAACCTATCACAAGCTATTTTTAGTCTTAACACATTTTAAATCTAGATCTACTTAACTTACTTTTACTTTGAATAAATAATATAAATGACGCAATATTATAATACCGACAAAATCAAAAAGAAATCAAAAAGAATTCCAGGAGCATTCAGAGCGTAAAAACTTCTCATTGTAACGCTTTAAATATTTATACAAAAATGCTAACCGACCATACTCTGCACTGAACGAGCGTTAACATTAAAATTCGACGTGAAGTAATCATTATATAAAAGCGACATTACGTGCTGGTGTAATTAAGACTTCTACAGATATCGTTTATGGTCTTCTATCTGAAAAACACAATAGACTTCCTAATTCTTCAAGGCGTTAAGAAACCTGTCGTTTCTTCAATTGGTTATATGAGAAAATACGCGAGGAACTCTTGTAAATCGATCTTACATTCGTGTGATTTATTATGTAAGTAAAGAAGATGTGATGTAAGGGAAATCTGATCGTTAAAGTAAAGAAAAAAAAAAAGAGTGTTTAGTCAAGTTGAGCTGAATTTATTTATATACTATGCAGCTTTCTACTAACAGGATGCACTTAGTACAAGGATGTTTGTGCATAATTATACTAAAGAATTTAAGTTGCGATACACCTCATTGGTTGTGTAAGGAAAGCGAATTATTATAGGATGATATTAAATCTGATACGAAATGGAAACTGATTAGGGTACATTAAAAACATTTTCTTAATTAACTATAACCAAAGTTATATTGATTCCGGTAATCTAGTCAAGTAAGTAATTTTAATAATCAGGGACATTAACAAATGAAAACGAAATGATTTGGTAAATAAAAAAAAAATGAAGTTTGACTTGTAGACCACGTAATCGTAGTCTACAATTCCTCCTTAGTTTACGGGCTAAAACTGCGTTCCTGGCACTGCTTTTCTTCTGCAGACGTTTCGTATACGTTATGCAAAATAGCTGTTGCAATAACAATCTTTTGCGTCAACATAAGGTTGCACCTTATCCCTAAATTTAATATAGAAAATCTTCTCTTTCATATCCCAAACATACAAATGACGAAAATAAAAAGTAGGACAACTCTTAAAACCAATTTCGACTGAAATCTAGCAACTTAAACTCGACTTTGCTTTTTATTGGCATAAGTAACATAATATAAGCCATATACAGGGTTGGCCATTTAAGGTTGCGGTTTTTGAAGTCATATTAAACATACAAAACATTAATTTAAAAAAATTATTTATTTGTGCAATTAAACAACAAGATCTGCGGTTTAATAAATCAGGTTTTCGAAGTGAGAGCCTCGAGCAACGATAACATTTCGCAGCCTCTTCTCAAACTCTCCACAAACTGCCTGAAGTGTGGCGTATGGTATCGCTTCTATTCGCTGCCGTATTGCCATTTCAAGGTCATCCAGGGTGTCTATACCATCGCGATATACCGTATCTTTTAATGATCCCCACAGGTAGAAATCGCAATGATTGAGGTCTGGACTATATGGTGGCCATGTTATCCCTCCGCCTGTAAACTGTTGAGCGTCAAGACCAATGATTCTGTTACCGAAATGTTCTTCAAGAATGTTGAAAACTTCTTCCGTGCGATGCGGACGAGCCCCGTCTTGCATAAACCATGCATTCTCCACCATATTTAATCCATGCGCCACGGGAATAAAAGACTCATTAACCATTTCACAATATTTTCGCGAAGTAACGGTTCCATTGACAATCACGGGACCGATAATTCCTGCCGACGAGATAGCACACCATACAGTCAACCGTCGAGGGTGAAGAGGACGAACAATTGCTAGATGTGGATTTTCTGTCCCCCAATGTCTCCAATTTTGCTTATTCACATAACCGGATACATCGAAATGTGACTCATCCGACCTCCACACTCGTTCCAATGACATGCTGCCATTTTCAATGCGTTCGATGATTTCGTTCGCAAAATTGTAGCGTCGCTCCATATCAAACGGTCTCAACGGCTGATCGATCTGGATTTTGTATGCTTTCATCTTTAGATCTTGCTTTAGGATCCGCCTTAGTGTTGTACGGGGTATTTCAAGTTCTTGAGATGCTCTTGAGGTCGATGTTGAAGGTTGAGCTGTAAAGTGCTCCCGTACTCGTTCTATGGTTTCCGGTACTCGGATGGTCTTTTGACGTTCTCTAACAGTTGATCTTTCGTCTGCCGCAGATGCTGTTGCTTCAAATTTCACTACAGTCCTAAGATATTGTCGGATTAGTATACATGGAAACACGATAACGAATATGTACTGTTACTTTTCTAAATTTATCTTTTTTTCCTTACCTTTTTATAGTGTTTTCCGTTGGTGCGTTATTTCTCCCGAATAGAGTACGCAAGTGTCTTGCCGTAGCTGCAAAAGATTCCCCATTTCTATAATAATATTTTATTAATTCCACACGCACTTCCGTTGGATACGACGCCATCTTGAAAACTGACAAGGCAAATTTTTCATATATTTATTGTAAACCGCGCTTGGCCCTCTAGTGTAAAAAATATATATTATATCAATTTCTATATATACAAGGGAATAGCTCGATTTTTAGAACCGCAACATTAAATGCCAACCCGTTAGTCGGAATGTTGCAACTAAGTCTTTTATCGAAATCAAAGAAAAATTGCAGAATTGTATAATAAGTACTAATCGCAATACGATATTTGAAGTCCTTAAGAAATGGAGAAACAAACAAACTCTGAACAGACGTCCTGGTACAGGAAGACCTAGGAGTTCTACGTCCTTGCAAGATGCTGCAATTGTGATTCACTTGAGTTAAAATCCTTTCGATAGTGTAGATGATGCAGTCATCGGTTAGTAATTACCCTAGGTCCGTACGCACAGTACAAAGCTGTGTAAAAGGATCGGAGTTGCGTTGTTGTTATGCCGTTCGCAAGCTAATTTTCAAACAGGAACATAAGAATGCACGTATAGGCTTTGCTTTGGAATTTATTTTTTATGGAATAGATTTCTGAAGGCATGTCATTTTTTCAGTCAACAAATAGTGGTCAAATTCGAGTCGTCCCGCAAATACACGCTTTGACGAAAATTGCATGTAATAATGACAGAAGTGGACGATTTTCGGTGAATATGTGAGCTCTATACAAGGACCAGATATTGTGTGGCACGTTGAAGAAAGATTTAACGCCAATTCTTACATACGCATACTTGAAAATATAATGTTATCTTTTGAAACATAATAGCTTCCGAATCACGATGTTATACAAGCTGTCCCATATCGTTATGTTCAAATTTTAGGACTGCAAAGTAGACTGCATTTCAAGTAACAAAAACGAAAAACTTATATATCCATTTTTATTTGTTTCAAAGTTACAGATCTATGAATGTGATTGTCAGATCATGAAAAAACATGTAATCCTAAAGTCAATAAAAAATGATTTTATTTAAAAAAGTTCAATTAATAATATTTTCGAAATGTTCACCTTCTTGTTGAATGCAGGCTTATGCCCGTAAGCCAACAGAAGAAGTACTTATCCGTATTTCATACTCGTTTTGTCGGATTTGCTCGGCAGCCAAGTGAATACGATCCAACAACTCTTCTCTTGCGTTCGAAATTTGCGCGTAGACTAAATTTTTCATGTACCCCCATAAATAAAAGTCAAGGGGATTAAGATCGGGTGATCTGGGTGGCCATGCAACAGGACCACCTTGACCAATCCATCTTGGATAATTGACGTTAACCCAATATCGGACAGCAATTCCGAAATGTGGTGGTGCCCCATCCATGTGAAACCACATGTCTCGTCGAACATTCAGTGGGACATCCTCTAAAAGACCTGGCAGTTCGTCAATAAGAAATTGAAGGTAATTGTCCGCATTTAACCTCCCAGGAAGAACGACAGGACCAATCAACAAGTTATCGCTTAGGGCCGCCCAAACGTTAATAGAAAATTCATGTTGAAATTTAGATGGGCGTGTAGCTTTGGGATTTTCTGATGACCACCTGTGCAGATTTCTCAGATTTGTAACACCACTTCTCGTGAACGTAGATTCATCTGTCCAGAGGACTGTTCTGCAGAAATTAAAATGAAACCGTGACTGACTTAATATCCAGCTAGAATAAACTAGACGAGCATAGTGGTCTGTCTCAAGCAAACCGTGTCCCCTGCGATAGTGATATGGATATAAGCCCTCACGTTTTTATAATTCGCCAAACTGTCGCTCGTGGCACTCCTAGTTGTCTAGCGATTCGACGTACACTGAGAGTTGGATCCCTTGTAACAATAGCTACTGCTTCCTCCTCTAAGTCTGCTGGCAAATTTACTCCTCGGTCGAAATTGTCTGTGTACTTACAGAAACGTTCTGTAATGAGGAATGCGCCTATCGTGAAACCGATGTCGGTTTTCAATAACTAATTGACGTGCACTACCGTTACAATAGCCATACACAAAATGCATGTCCGCATACTCTTGAGAAGAAAATCGGTAAGGCATTTTGAATAAAGAAAACGTGTCCACTCACTAATAAGCTGTTGTATGAACTGAATCATTTGAACATTTGTTTATTGTATGATATTCATGGTTCAGCACTTCCGAAATAAGTAACAACCTTCTTTATAATACATCAATTTCCAGTACTCTTTTTTGTAGATCTCCAAGAAATTACTGTATGCACTACGACACGTGTTTATTTATTTCAGGATAATATTTTTTTCATGATCTGACAATCATATTCATAGATCTGTAACTTTGAAACAAATAAAAATGGATATACATGTTTTGCGTTTTTGTTACTTGAAATGAAGTCTACTTTACACTCCTAAAATTTGAACATAACGATACGGGACACCTTGTATATCAGGAAGATAATTATGCAGTCCACACATAGTTCCTGTGATATCTGTGTGACCCCCTACAAACTTATTCGGACACCATACATCATTGGCCTTCAGCCTCAGGATCGCAGCCATTGCCACCGCCGTTACAAATAGTTCCAGCGGAGGGAGACCCACGATGGCCTCCATGGAGGCGGTTCCGGTGCTGTTCAAAGCTCTCGTGATTCCCAACAGAGCCTGTCGCTGGAGAGTCGTGACGAGCCCCACCGACGATGTCCGCTCCGCCCTCCTCCACCAGACAACTGCTCCATAGGTAATCGTTGGTCTTATTACTAGTGTGTACAACCAGTGTACCACATTTGGTCTTAGTCCCCAGGTCTTGCCAACAGCTCTTCTGCATCTCCAGAAGAGCTGCGTCGCCCTGTGTGCCACTTTGACTAGGTGTCTGCTCCAATTCAGTTTCGCATCAAGTGTTATGCCTAGATACTTCACTTCATTGGATAGTTCTAACTCTTGTCAAAACAGCCTTACGCTGCCCAGATTATTTAGTTTTCTCATGTTGGTAAAGGCTACCAACTTGGTTTTTTGAGGATTGACAGTTAATCCCTCCTCAAGGCATCATCTTTCTACAATTCGCAGAGCATTTCGAATAATGCTGCTCGCCACTGTCCCTGGGAATTTCCCTTGGGACAGTATGACAATATCATCGGCGAACTCCTGCGTCCATATTCTCTGGTTATTTAATGTCCTTATGAGATTATCCACTACTAGACTCCATAGTAGTAACAATACGCCTCCTTGAGGACACTCTTTTGTTGTCCTCATGGAGATCGTGTTGTTTTGTATTTGGGCATGAACTGCTCTACTACGCAGTATGTTATGAACCCAATTACATGTGGTGCTCTTTATTTTTCGATTTCTTAAAGATCGAATAATGGAAGACGTCGAGGTGTTATCGAAAGCGCCCTCTATGTCTAAGGCAATTTCCTTGTCGTGTAGGCTCCTTTCGAGCCCTCTCACCAGGCTAAGTGACTTATGAAGTATATTCTTCTGTCCAAGAATATACTGAGCCCTGACTGACCAGTCTTCAACAGTGTAGTGGGAATTTCTTGATCGACTGTCCCACTCGCAAAGAAAACAGCAATTCTTTGTATACCTTACTTCTAATTAATTCTGTCTAGAAGAAAGATGGATAAACGTTTCCTATGTGAAATAGAACAGCTTTCAAACTCAATTTCGAAGCATCCATAAAAGACGCCATTCTTCCTTCGGGATGGCGTTGGTGATAATGTCGGTTGAAAATTACTGTGATAATTTCTGACGATTCCGATGCACATGAATATGCATACCTGAAGCTAACAGTTGCCATCTTTGCAGTCTAGATCTTAGTATTTCGGCTTTAGTTTTTGACAAATTCAGGTCCCGAATAAGATCATTTATTTCTAATTGATTTATCTGATTTATTAGATATGGTCCTTCCCCTTCAGATGGCAAATATTCATAATCGCTGGTCGATAACTTGACACTTGCTATGGATCTTGGTACTGGCAAGGCTTCCAACTGAGGTACTGGACGAGTAACAGAGGGCAGACTAGCATAACTAATCTATTTTTTTAATTTTTGTTAGAAAACCCGAAAGTTTTCGTACAGCGAAAGTAGCAATCAATCGAATAGTTCGTTTGTTCACGCCAAATCATAGGTCTTGTAAATGGTATAGCACTTTTCTTACCATTTGACCAGCCCCTCAGAGCAAAAGCACAGCTTGCGCAGCAAATCCTGTGAGCCCATGGCTTGTCTTTATGTTCAATAGTTAAGCCAAAATAGTGAAAATATAACTTTTCTATTAAAGGTGTAATATTCTGCTTATTCAGTTGGGTAGTGAATTCCGTACACACATAACAGAAACGGTTTGGATTATTTATGCACGTACACCACCTTATGAAATTAAAATACGTTGAGCTATCACAAGCCGACAAACATTGAATCGAAGAAGCTGTGTGTAGGTAGCTCTTTATATACCCACATAGCCAAATTTTTAACCAATTCTTAATGTGATTGGTCCCAGAAGAAAACTGGGCGTGGTTTAAGTACTCTGACGTAGAAATCATGCAAGGATATGATGCAGACATGTCCACTCTACTATTTTTAGTAGTAACTTTGAAATTTTAGAAATTTTTTTTTTGAAAAAACTAAGAACGCTAAGAAATAAGTAATTAAACTTCTGGTTTCAAAAATTCTTTTATTGTAAATACCACTACAATATTGTTTCGCCATACAATGGCTTCATCAGGTGGATGAAATACTGAATATGTACAATACAAGTTTGAATATTTATGTGAAAATTATTGGGGAAATGGTGGTGGAAAAATTTTTACAATCTTAAATTTAATAGAGGGGAGTTGTTTATATCTAGTTGGTCATTTAAAACTAATCCTAAACTATTGTATCTATTAATTTCTAAGTTTTCTGACAGGTTAAGTTTTTTACTTTTTTCTTGAATGTGTAAAATTTGGAAATCTATATTAAATCTATGATTGATATCTATACAATGACTTGCGAAAGTTGAATCTGTTTTCTTTTAATTTAAAAAGGTATATAACCCCTTACCACAATTATTAGTCGTATCCTAAATACGTATTTCGACAACTAAGTTGTCATCATCAGTAGGTAAAAACTACTAATTAAAGTCACACGGGGCACAATAAAGTAAGATAAACGCTTCCGCACAACTACTATACACTGCAACCCTGTAAAGACTAAATTTACCATGCACATTTCAAACTACGAGACAAAACACTTGTCTCTTAGAAATGGTTCTTAAACATGTGTTAAAATATCGAACAAAGGGACGGCAAAAATTCTTCTCTAAAGACGGCGCCAACTAAAAACGATTTTAAAGCTACGGTGACCTACTAATAAACTAAATGAAACACCTTATATTTCCACAAAACACTAGTATAATTAACTGTATGAGCATTTCATGTGCAATGTACAAATTAATAGTTATTATTTAAACGTGTTATTACAAGTACGCAGGTAGTGACAAAATCTATATTGGGTCCGAGTGTAAAAACATTTTCCATTAACAAATGGTTAAACAGTCGTATAGTAAAGGCCGAACTCTCATAGCAATTCTGAGAAAGACAAAATTAAGAAGAGGCATTATATGTGAAAAACCAGACATCCGGCTTGTTGTATTATATTAAATGAGAATACAATCCTCGTGAAAAGGGTCAATAAATAATTAGATATTGTAGGTGTATAATTTAGAAGTTAATTATAAATAGGTGACAATGTGTTATATTAAATGAGAAACCATTCACGTGAACAGGGGGTCTATGAATAATTAGATATTGTAGGTATATAAATTTAAAAGTTAATTATAAATAGGTGACAATGTCCTAGTTAAGGAGTTAAGCAATTTAATATAATGTATAGAATTCACGGTAGGCTCTGGGTGTGTAGGAGGTAATTTTGCATATTAAATGAGAATTTAATTCACGTGAAAAGGGTCTTGAATAATAGGATATTGTAGGTATATAATTTAAAAGTTAATTATAAAAAGGTGACATGTCCTAGCTAAGGAGTTGCGCTATTTAATATAATGTATAGAATTCACGGTAGTGTCTGGGTGTGATAAGGAGGTAATTTTGCATATTAAATGAGACTCACTTCACGTGAAAAGGGGGGGGTCTATGCATAATTGGATATTGTGGGTATTTAATTTAAAAGTTAATTATAAATAGGTGGCATGTCCTAGTTAAGGAGTTAAGCAAAATAAAATAATGTATAGAATTCACGGTAGGCTCTGGGTGAAACATGATAAATAATTTAATAAACAAAACACCCGGTACATCTGTTCCCCCAAAACGCGAAACATTTTACATTTCGTGAAACAAACACACCGAATGCTTCATTCAACAACCATTGTTTAGGAGGTAATTGCATTATTTCACGTGTATGGATTCCCACATGTCTATATTTCTGATGTTACATCCCCCACCCACTTATAAAAATGTGAATAGACAGCTGAACGGTATTGGTGGTATAAGGTGTTTCATTTAGTTTATTAGTAGGTCACCGTAGCTTTAAAATCGTTTTTAGTTGGCGCCGTCTTTAGAGAAGAATTTTTGCCGTCCCTTTGTTCGATATTTTAACACATGTTTAAGAACCATTTCTAAGAGACAAGTGTTTTGTCTCGTAGTTTGAAATGTGCATGGTAAATTTAGTCTTTACAGGGTTGCAGTGTATAGTAGTTGTGCGGAAGCGTTTATCTTACTTTATTGTGCCCCGTGTGACTTTAATTAGTAGTTTTTACCTACTGATGATGACAACTTAGTTGTCGAAATACGTATTTAGGATACGACTAATAATTGTGGTAAGGGGTTATATACCTTTTTAAATTATTATTTAACCACAGTCTCCATTGAAAGAATTTTCTGTTTTCTTTTCTTTATGGCTTCTCTCGTGTTCTTTCATCCTAATTTTGAATGTCCTCTCCGTTTGTCCTATGTATACCTTATTACAATCTTCGCATGTTAACTTATATACACCAGAGTTTGATTCTTTGTCTATTTTATCTTTGTTGTTTTTAATAATGTTCTGTATAGTATTGTCTGTTTTAAATGATATGTTCGTTACTAAGTTTTTTAATGAAAGTACCAATTTTTTCCGAATTTTTTCCTAAGTAAGTGATTGAATTATAGGAATTAATTATCTTGTATTTTAATTTTGGATAAACTAAGGAAAGGGTTTTAGATTTTTGTTGGCTATTTAGGATGTTATTGACAATATTTATAGAGTAACCATTGTTTAATGCTATTGTGTATATTCTATTTAGTTCAAGGTCGAAATTACTTTTACTCATAGGTACATGAATTAATCTATATACCATTGATTGGTATGCTGATAATTTGTGTGTTATAGGATGAAAAGAATTAGCGTGTATTGTGGTATCTGTATGTGTTGTGTTGTGTATGGTTTATGGTATATAGCGAACTCGTGTTTTTTAGTTTTGTGTGATATGGTTTAATCCACAAAATTAATGCTTTTATTTATTTCTGTTTCTATAGTAAAATTTATTTTGGGGTGAATAGTGTTGATATAATTATGTAAAGTTTTTAATTGTCTATCTGAACCGTTAAAGCAAATTAATATGTCATCAACATACCTAAACCAATATACACAATTAACAAACAAGGGATGTGTACTAATTATAGTTTCTAAATTATTCATGAAAATTTCCGCTAATAAGGGGCTTAGTGGGTTTCCCATTGCTAGACCCTCTGTTTGTTTATAAAATTTCTTTTTAAATTGAAAATAATTTTGTTCCAGGCACGTTTCTAAGAGCTGTAAAATTTCGGTCTTTGTGACAATGTTCGTGTTTCTACGTTCTAGTTGTAAAGTAATTAAATCTATTACCTCCTGGGGTGGGATACTGGTGAACAAATTCGAGACATCAAAAGAAATGAGTTTACATTTGTTTGGTAATTGCAAGTTTGAAAGGTTGTTAATTAATTCCTGGGAATTTTTAACGGAGAACTGAGATTTGCATTTAGTGTGTGTAAGAATTAAATCTATTAAGTGTTTGGACACATTTCTACAAGGTGCTTTTACGTACGATATTTATTAGCGGAAATTTTCATGAATAATTTAGAAACTATAATTAGTACACATCCCTTGTTTGGTAATTGTGTATATTAGTTTAGGTATGCTGATGACATTTGACATATTAATTTGCTTTAACGGTTCAAATAGACAATTAAAAACTTTACATAATTATATCAACACTATTCACCCCAAAATAAATTTCACTATAGAAACAGAAATAAATAAAAGCATTAATTTTCTTGATTTAACCATATCACACAAAACTAATAAACACGAGTTCGCTATATACCATAAACTAACACATACAGATACCACAGTACACGCTAATTCTTTTCATCCTATAACACACAAATTATCAGCATACAAATCAATGATGGTATATAGATTAATTCATGTACCTATGAGTAAAAGTAATTTCGACCTTGAACTAAATAGAATATACACAATAGCATTAAACAATGGTTACTCTATAAATATTGTCAATAACATCCTAAATAGCCAACAAAAATCTAAAACCCTTTCCTTAGTTTATCCAAAATTAAAATACAAGATAATTAATTCCTATAATTCAATCACTTACTTAGGAAAAATTTCGGAAAAAATTGGTACTTTCATTAAAAAACTTAATAACGAACATATATCATTTAAAACAGACAATACTATACAGAACATTATTAAAAACAACAAAGATAAAATAGACAAAGAATCAAAATCTGGTGTATATAAGTTAACATGCGAAGATTGTAATATGGTATACATAGGACAAACGGGGAGGACATTCAAAATTAGGATGAAAGAACACGAGAGAAGCCATAAAGAAAAGAAAACAAATTCAACTTTCGCAAGTCATTGTATAGATATCAATCATAGATTTAATATAGATTTCCAAATTTTACACATTCAAGAAAAAAGTAAAAAACTTAACCTGTTAGAAAACTTAGAAATTAATAGATACAATAGTTTAGGATTAGCTTTAAATGACCAACTAGATTTAAACAACTCCCCTCTACTAAATTTAAGATTGTAAAAAAAAAATTTTCCACCACCATTTCCCCAATAATTTTCACATAAATATTCAAACTTGTATTGTACATATTCAGTATTTCATCCACCTGATGAAGCCATTGTATGGCGAAACAATATTGTAGTGGTATTTACAATAAAAGAATTTTTGAAACTAGAAGTTTAATTACTTATTTCTTAGCGTTATAATGAAGTTTCAACAAGTATCTCCTTCGTCAATTAACTATTTAAAAACTAAGAAAATATCTCAAAATCCGTAATGGAGCAAATTTTAAATCAGATTCAAAACCAGCGTAGCAAAAGACATAAACTACACGTATTGGTGTATAAGAAAACCAAACTGTGTTGACCAGTGTTATCAGAACAACAAAGTTATCAAATGTCTTTGAGCCTCTAACATAGCATATTTTTTCGATTTAATTTTTTCAATTTTTAATTACGTTATAACTTGGAAACAAATAAAAATCTGATAACAACATTTTAGTTTCTTTACTATTTTCACGGGTAAAATATGCTCATGGAGTTTGCTCCGTTCCTCCCGACTAACCCAGTTTAATACTTTTCATTGAATGAAGTTGTATTTCAAAAGTTATTGTTCTATTTTTAAGTTTCAAAGAGACTTGACAAGAGAGCGAATGACGAATCGGTAAAACTTGTTTAATATATAATCGAGTTGTACATCTCTAAAAATAAAAACTAAGAACAAAATCGATGTTACGGTAAGCTATTTTAAAAAGAAACTTAGCGTTATTCATTAAGAAAAATAACACAGTTCTCTTATGTATAATGTAGTTAAATTAATCAATATGCAAGTCGCTTTGAATAAAACCCACACGCAGTTACTATTAAAGCAATTGCAATATTCTACGCTTTAATTAATTACCTGCCAATCTTAATAAATCGTTACCTTTTGTCGCGACATAAACTAATTTTGCCAAACAATCAACCATTTTAAAATTATTATTTTAATAATACTTTCAAGAGTTCCACAACCTCCTAATTGCAAATTACATCATGTAAAATGATTCATCTATATTATATAAACACGCTAAAATTAGTTGTTTTTAATTTTGCAGATGAGTCCAATCGAGAACGTGGTTCCAAATTTGGTCGCCGAGCCTACGCAAACCGCTAATTTGGAGAAACGAAACAAACAAGACCGGTCAAGAGATCTGTTTGGCGTTCAGCTTGAGGTAATTGAACGAATGTGTTGGATATGTAGGTGAAAGATTTAAAAAAAAGATCCTAACATTCGAGAATCATTCATTTAAAGTGGATAGATAAAAGTGAAAGGAATTTAAGTCGATCATTAAGATAATGTTTGGAATAGAAAAGAAAAATGAAAAAGTAATAGTGTTTAGAACTTAAAAAACTTCTTTACTTTCGCATTAGAAGGAGAGTGTTTGTAGTGTTGCACCTTGTTTGTGAATAGTTTTAAAGAGTGAAGACCCATTCCAGATATAGTGATTTTAGCATTTACTTTATACATTTCTGGAAATAGCAAGAATTAATTTTTTTATTATATTTTTTTTACGTTGATCCAAGGCCATTTGCCACATTCAGACTTCAACTTATACCACGTTTCCTCTAAACTTTAATATTACATTTTGTTGAATAAAATCGGGAAGTGCTCTGTATATCCTTGCACCATTGGTTCATGGGCTCCGAAGTAAAACACATACAATCTTGACCAGTGTACGAGGTGTATTCAAGTTCTAAGGCCTCCGATTTTTTTTCTAACTAGCTACTCACCCGAAAACTATGAAACTGGTGTTACTTCTGGACGTAATCTCCCTGCAGACGTACACATTTTTCACAAAGTCGACGCCATGATTCCATGGCCACGGCGAAGGCTTCTTTAGGAGTCTGTTTCGACCACTGGAAAATCGCTGAAGCAATAGCAGCACGGCTGGTGAATGTGCGGCCACGGACAGTGTTTTTCATTGTTGGAAATAGCCAAAAGTCACTAGGAGCCAGGTCAGGTAGTAGGGAGCATGAGAAATCACTTCAATGTTGTTTTCACGAAGAAACTGTTGCGTAACGTTAGCCCGATGTGCGGGTGCGTTGTCTTGGTGAAACAGCACACGCGCAGCCTTTCCCGGACGTTTTTGTTGCAGTGCAGGAAGGAACTTGTTCTTCAAAATATTTTCGTAGGATGCCCCTGTCACCGTAGTGCCCTTTGAAAAACAATGGGTAAGGATTACGCCCTCCCTGTCCCAGAACATGGACACCATCATTTTTTCAGCACTGGCGGTTACCCGAAATTTTTTTGGTGGCAGTGAATCTGTGTGCTTCTATTGAGCTGACTGGCGCTTTGTTTCTGGATTGAAAAATGGCATCCACGTCTCATCCATTGTCACAATCGACGAAAAGAAAGTCCCATTCATGCCTTGGTTGCGCGTCAACATTGCTTGGCAACATGCCACACGAGCAGCCTTGTGGTCGTCCGTCAGCATTCGTGGCACCCACCTGGAGGATACTTTTCGCATTTTCAGGTCGTCATGAAGGATTGTGTGCACAGAACCCACGGAAATGCTAACACTGGAGGCGATCTGTTCAACTGTCATTCGGCGATCCCCCAAAACAGGTCTCTCCACTTTCTCGATCATGTCGTCAGACCGGCTTGTGCGAGCCCGAGGTTGTTTCGGTTTGTTGTCAAACGATGTTCCGCCTTCATTAAACTGTCGCATCCACGAACGCACTTTCGACACATCCATAACTCCACCACCACATGTCTCCTTCAACTGTCTATGAATTTCAATTGGTGTCACACCACGCAAATTCAGAAAACGAATGATTGCACGCTGTTCAAGTAAGGAAAACGTAGCCATTTTAAGTATCTAAAACAGTTCTCATTCTCGACGCTGCCGCTGCAATTCCATCTGCCGTACAGTGCTGCCATCTCTGTGACGTATTGACAACGAACGCACGCTCATTTTAAAACAATGCACATGCTTCTATCTCTTTCCAGTCTGGAGAAAAAAAATCGGAGGCCTTAGAACTCGAATGCACCTCGTATATTCCTCCGTTTTTTGAAGCGGCTTTTTTTACCAAGACTTGATTGTGATTCTATTTCAAATAATGAACTTTTTCCACCTACTTACAGTGTTATAACTTGGGACCGGACACGAGAAGCCAATGATCGTCCACGTGCGTACTCTTGAAAATTTGTATTTTTAAAGAATTTTTAATTTTATTTACATAATTGGAAAACAAACGGGTGGTGATCTATAAAATAAGAAATACATTTTCATTCGTTCATTTTGTAGATCAAATTTGAGTAAAGGAGTCTAAATATTAACTAACTTTGAATGAAACACATCCTTGTCCTTTCGACAAGGATGTGAAAACATCCTTTCTTCATCGCAACTAGAGAATACAATCCCGAGCATGTTTTTCAATCCCGGGATTACGGGATTTTTGAAGCGTAATCCCGGGATTAGACTATGTGGTTTCTAATTGGGCTGAAATTAAAAAAAAACTTTAGTAATTTCTTACAAATTATTTACTAATATTGTTGCACAACACAATACACAATATACTAAAATAAGAAACAAAAAAGACAATACAAAAAACTATTTAGAATTTCGAAAATACAATCAAAAAAATATCAGAGCATCCAATGTTTGACTTCTAAGCCTGCTTCTTAGTTTATTGCTAACATAAGCAGCAGCTGAAAACGCTCGCTCAGGTTCTACACTGGTTGGAGAAATAGACAATAGATATTTATATGCTAATTCTAAGTGATATCCACGAACTCCTCCATTTTCGAACAGGCTCATATCGCGTCTAATACTATTTACCAACCCCGATTCATTGTGTACTTCAGGATCTGGGGATTCCATGCTCTGTAAAAACAGCCGAAGATTAAAAAATTTCCAGCTGCAACTATTCCTTAAGTGTGAATTGGGGTTGGGAGGTTTGTTGCCTTGGCTCATCATCTGTTTGTGATCCTGACCTTTCTTCCTCTTCCGTGTCGTCTCGCCTATTTAGTCTTTTAACAATACTCTTTATTTGCGCCCTCACTAAAGCCTGTGTAGGAAATGGAAATAACTCAAGCCATTCCAAATCCGATAATCGAAGATTCGCGAAACACGTCGGTATTATCCTCGAACAATGTGGTAGGTTCTCGATTTTAGGTAACTCGTATAAATACAACGCATCGCCCGCTATCGGGGCAGTTAAGTTTTAACTACAGACAAGCGAACGTTATATTGTATAAATTGTAATCTGTGAAGAATAAATTTTCCTTCGTTCGAACTTGGCATCTACCTACGTAACAATATAATATCAATTTTGGTATGGATAAACCAGGCCCCAGTAAAAAAAACGTAGTCGTGAGGTTGAAGATGAAAATCGACAGTTTCAAGATATTTGGACCGAAAAATACTTTTTTATTTCATCGCATAACAGACACTTTGTCTGTTTAATATGCAAGAGTAGTGTTTCTATTCCGAAGGAATATAATGTGAAAAGGCATTATGAAACCCAGCATCATACTTTTAACAAATTAACCGGCGGAAGTCGAACGCAAAAAATTTCCACTTTACAAAGGGAACTAATAGGCCAGCAAGCTATGTTTACAAAACGAATTGAGGATGCTGAAACAGCTACTGAAATTAGCTTTGAAATATCTCGAATAATAGCGAAAACTTGTCGGGCTTTTAAAGATGGTGAGTTTGTTAAGCAGTGTTTAGATATCGCCGCAAAAAAAATGTTTCCGAAAAATGCAAAGAGGTTTGAGAAAATTCAACCAAATCGGATGACTGTTCAAAGAAGACTTGCTACATTAGCAGCTAATATAGAAGAGCAATAGCTACGAAATCGAAAAGTTTTGAGTATTTTTCTATAGCACTCGAGGAATCTACAGATATAAGTTCCACTGCTCAACTCTTAATATTTTTACGGGTGTAACGCAAAATTTTGAAGTGAGTGAAGAACTGATTGGTATGAGTTCTTTGACAAGTCAAACCAAGGGGAGTCACATGCTCAAAGCTCTTCTGGGAAAATGTTCTATAATGGATTTGGATTTATCGAAATTATCTGGAATTACGACTGACGGAGCACCTTCAATGATTGAAAGTAAATCTGGGATAATAACTATGTTAAAAGAGTATTTACAAACTAAAAACATAGATACCAAGGAATTAATGCAGTTTCATTGCTTTATACATCAAGAGGCCCTCTATTCAAAATTATTGGGATTTGAAAATGTGATGAAAGTTGTAGTACCTACTGTAAACTTTATAAAATCACGAGATCTCAATCACCGACAATTCATACAATTTCTCGAGGATATTGAAAGCGAATATGGTGATCTCCTGTTTTACACTGAAGTAAGGTGGCTAAGTCGTGGGTTGTCACTAGAGCGGTTTCTTAACTTGATTGAAGAAATCAAAATATTTCTGGCAGAAAAGAAAAAGGACGTCTCCGTACTCGACAACCCTGATTGGCTGTGTGACTTAGCGTTTCTTGCAGACATCACAAATCACTTGAATGTCTTAAATACGCGACTCCAAGGCAAAGATCAATTGATTTCGCATATATTATGTATTACTCTTATTTACTCTTTATACTCGTATGTTTCATCCTTTCAATGCAAATTGAGTCTTTTCAGGACACAAATCAATTCAGCTAATTACAGCCATTTTCCTAACTACAAAAAAATTATGGAGAAATTCAATAAAACTGATGTCAATTTCGCTTATGTTGAAAAAATTGATATTTTAATACAATCTTTTCATGATCGTTTTCTAGACTTCAAAAAAGTTAAACCTCTATTTGACATTTTCAGCAATCCTTTCAACATTTCACCCAAAAATGCACCGGAATCAATACAGCTAGAATTGATAGACATGCAAAATGATGATAATTTACGAAACAAGTTTAATGAAGGTAATTTACTCAACATTTACCGTTGCGTTGACAAATCCGCTTGTAAAGAGTTGCGAATAAATGCATTGAAATGCGCAAGCTTATTTGGATCGACGTATATTTGTGAGCAAACGTTTTAAGTGATGAAACTTAACAAAACAAAAAATCGAAACCGTCTGGCAAATGAAAATCTGGAAGCAATTTTACGTGTGGCGACAAGTAATGTGGAGCCAAACATAAACAAAATTGTTAGGTCAATGCAATGTCATGCATTAAAATAATAAAACATGAAATATTACATTGTAATGATTAGATTACATTACGATTACATAATTACAACAAACATTTTTGAATGTTCTTTTATTTTTATCATTTGTAGTAATTCATACTATTTAAAAATAAAAATATTTGTGTTAATAAGTATTCTTTGTAGTGGCCCGTCCTTGGCTTATAATTTTCCCGAGTGTCCCCTGTTCCCTATAAGTCTGTGCATCCCTGCCCTAGCCTCTTGCAGAAAAATAATTCAACATACCACTTAATCTACGTTTTACGATGCAAATAATAGGGTTGATAACCCTATTATTTGCATCGTAAAACGCATATCCATAGCCATTGTTAAACTTAGAAGCATCTATGTAAATAATAATGAACTTAGGAAGACTATATACAATCTCATAATGCAGTGCTTTATCATTTATGCAGCTACCAGAATAATTCGGTTGGAAAATCTGAATGAGGACAATATATTGTATATATTGTTCGAAATCAATTGCTGACCACCTTGGTTGGTCAATTCTGTAATCCAAATTTGCAATGTATGCATTTATTAAATAATATTTCTGGAATTAGTAAGATAATAGCTTCTTATTTTTCGCATAGCAATTGTGTCTATTTTAATTCACATTTTCTTAAATTTTGCAATTTAGTGTTTCATTATTGGCACTTTTTATTCGTAAATTAAAAAAAAATATGTTTTTCCCTAGAATTTCTCTAACGAGCATACGAATGCATATGGAGAAAATTGATTTTTTCCTGAGGAAAACCTAGGCATTCCGCTATATCGATTATTTTCCGGTAAAAACCGGTTTTCTCGCTTTCGAATCGATGTGTATAACATGTTGTTTGTATCGGTTGCTCAGTAACCGTGTTCCGTGGTTCAAAACACCATTGGCCCGGCACCGAGTACCTACGGGAAACTTGTTCCCATCTTTTGATTTTATTTCGCCCACCAATCATGCGCGCGACGGGAGCAATTATGTGCCTCTTCTTATCCTGCACCGCATCGTGAATTTTTATTAGGTTTCCGCATTTCCACGACCGAATAATTGACCGTCAGTATTGGAGGTTTATTGGACAGGACGCGTTCCATCGCATCGTGTTCCTTTGTGTACATACATACATTTTGTATGACTGAGATTTGGGAATTTAGTCGTGCAAGAATGACACATTATTATTGATTTTTAACATGAACGGAAGCATAAATATTAGGAATTTATTTTGGAAGTATTATGCTTGGTATAAATTACTATAATAAAACAAATTTCTATTTTGGACTCTCACAATCCGACACACGCAAATATTTTGAAAATAATTAAGTTTGTAAAAAGAAATATCAGACAAAATGTTGGCGTATAAAATGACAAATAATAATGATTAACAAATTGAAACTTTTTTCTAGTTCCTAGTTACAAATAGGTGATCTTGAATCATTTTTTTTTCAAATTGAATCCAAATCTGCTTTTGCTTTTGCCCCAGAATGTATAGCTACAGAGAAAAACATTATTTTCTTTTGACATAAAATCATGAAGTAATTAAAGGCATTTAATACGAGTCGTGGTTAATTAAGAATTAAGAAATACTGAAAAAACAAGCCTATCAACGCGAGGAAACGTACAGACGACCGTTTCGTTCTAATTGGAACTTCTCAATGCACGGCATTCCCTTTCGATGACGACCTTGCTTTTTCATCTCTATACTTTCTGTATATATAGTTAACATTTGGAATTTACTGCAAGTGAGAATTAATGAATATTAAATCACATTCTTACATGTAAATGTCGACTTATTTAATGCGTATAAATCTACAATCCGTCAAACTAAGTTTGCACTAGTATGCAGAACACACTCTTTCGCGACAACGAACTTCCTGGTGATTAGGTTAATTAAGAATTAAGAAATACTGAAAAAACAAGCCTATCAACGCGAGGAAACGTACAGACGACCGTTTCGTTCTAATTGGAACTTCTCAATGCACGGCATTCCCTTTCGATGACGACCTTGCTTTTTCATCTCTATACTTTCTGTATATATAGTTAACATTTGGAATTTACTGCAAGTGAGAATTAATGAATATTAAATCACATTCTTACATGTAAATGTCGACTTATTTAATGCGTATAAATCTACAATCCGTCAAACTAAGTTTGCACTAGTATGCAGAACACACTCTTTCGCGACAACGAACTTCCTGGTGATTAGGTTAATTAAGAATTAAGAAATACTGAAAAAACAAGCCTATCAACGCGAGGAAACGTACAGACGACCGTTTCGTTCTAATTGGAACTTCTCAATGCACGGCATTCCCTTTCGATGACGACCTTGCTTTTTCATCTCTATACTTTCTGTATATATAGTTAACATTTGGAATTTACTGCAAGTGAGAATTAATGAATATTAAATCACATTCTTACATGTAAATGTCGACTTATTTAATGCGTATAAATCTACAATCCGTCAAACTAAGTTTGCACTAGTATGCAGAACACACTCTTTCGCGACAACGAACTTCCTGGTGATTAGGTTAATTAAGAATTAAGAAATACTGAAAAAACAAGCCTATCAACGCGAGGAAACGTACAGACGACCGTTTCGTTCTAATTGGAACTTCTCAATGCACGGCATTCCCTTTCGATGACGACCTTGCTTTTTCATCTCTATACTTTCTGTATATATAGTTAACATTTGGAATTTACTGCAAGTGAGAATTAATGAATATTAAATCACATTCTTACATGTAAATGTCGACTTATTTAATGCGTATAAATCTACAATCCGTCAAACTAAGTTTGCACTAGTATGCAGAACACACTCTTTCGCGACAACGAACTTCCTGGTGATTAGGTTAATTAAGAATTAAGAAATACTGAAAAAACAAGCCTATCAACGCGAGGAAACGTACAGACGACCGTTTCGTTCTAATTGGAACTTCTCAATGCACGGCATTCCCTTTCGATGACGACCTTGCTTTTCCATCTCTATACTTTCTGTATATATAGTTAACATTTGGAATTTACTGCAAGTGAGAATTAATGAATATTAAATCACATTCTTACATGTAAATGTCGACTTATTTAATGCGTATAAATCTACAATCCGTCAAACTAAGTTTGCACTAGTATGCAGAACACACTCTTTCGCGACAACGAACTTCCTGGTGATTAGGTTAATTAAGAATTAAGAAATACTGAAAAAACAAGCCTATCAACGCGAGGAAACGTACAGACGACCGTTTCGTTCTAATTGGAACTTCTCAATGCACGGCATTCCCTTTCGATGACGACCTTGCTTTTTCATCTCTATACTTTCTGTATATATAGTTAACATTTGGAATTTACTGCAAGTGAGAATTAATGAATATTAAATCACATTCTTACATGTAAATGTCGACTTATTTAATGCGTATAAATCTACAATCCGTCAAACTAAGTTTGCACTAGTATGCAGAACACACTCTTTCGCGACAACGAACTTCCTGGTGATTAGGTTAATTAAGAATTAAGAAATACTGAAAAAACAAGCCTATCAACGCGAGGAAACGTACAGACGACCGTTTCGTTCTAATTGGAACTTCTCAATGCACGGCATTCCCTTTCGATGACGACCTTGCTTTTTCATCTCTATACTTTCTGTATATATAGTTAACATTTGGAATTTACTGCAAGTGAGAATTAATGAATATTAAATCACATTCTTACATGTAAATGTCGACTTATTTAATGCGTATAAATCTACAATCCGTCAAACTAAGTTTGCACTAGTATGCAGAACACACTCTTTCGCGACAACGAACTTCCTGGTGATTAGGTTAATTAAGAATTAAGAAATACTGAAAAAACAAGCCTATCAACGCGAGGAAACGTACAGACGACCGTTTCGTTCTAATTGGAACTTCTCAATGCACGGCATTCCCTTTCGATGACGACCTTGCTTTTTCATCTCTATACTTTCTGTATATATAGTTAACATTTGGAATTTACTGCAAGTGAGAATTAATGAATATTAAATCACATTCTTACATGTAAATGTCGACTTATTTAATGCGTATAAATCTACAATCCGTCAAACTAAGTTTGCACTAGTATGCAGAACACACTCTTTCGCGACAACGAACTTCCTGGTGATTAGGTTAATTAAGAATTAAGAAATACTGAAAAAACAAGCCTATCAACGCGAGGAAACGTACAGACGACCGTTTCGTTCTAATTGGAACTTCTCAATGCACGGCATTCCCTTTCGATGACGACCTTGCTTTTTCATCTCTATACTTTCTGTATATATAGTTAACATTTGGAATTTACTGCAAGTGAGAATTAATGAATATTAAATCACATTCTTACATGTAAATGTCGACTTATTTAATGCGTATAAATCTACAATCCGTCAAACTAAGTTTGCACTAGTATGCAGAACACACTCTTTCGCGACAACGAACTTCCTGGTGATTAGGTTAATTAAGAATTAAGAAATACTGAAAAAACAAGCCTATCAACGCGAGGAAACGTACAGACGACCGTTTCGTTCTAATTGGAACTTCTCAATGCACGGCATTCCCTTTCGATGACGACCTTGCTTTTTCATCTCTATACTTTCTGTATATATAGTTAACATTTGGAATTTACTGCAAGTGAGAATTAATGAATATTAAATCACATTCTTACGTGTAAATGTCGACTTATTTAATGCGTATAAATCTACAATCCGTCAAACTAAGTTTGCACTAGTATGCAGAACACACTCTTTCGCGACAACGAACTTCCTGGTGATTAGGTTAATTAAGAATTAAGAAATACTGAAAAAACAAGCCTATCAACGCGAGGAAACGTACAGACGACCGTTTCGTTCTAATTGGAACTGTTCTAATTGCATTGAGAAGTTCCAATTAGAACGAAACGGTCGTCTGTACGTTTCCTCGCGTTGATAGGCTTGTTTTTTCAGTATTTCTTAATTCTTAATTAACCTAATCACCAGGAAGTTCGTTGTCGCGAAAGAGTGTGTTCTGCATACTAGTGCAAACTTAGTTTGACGGATTGTAGATTTATACGCATTAAATAAGTCGACATTTACATGTAAGAATGTGATTTAATATTCATTAATTCTCACTTGCAGTAAATTCCAAATGTTAACTATATATATAGAAAGTATAGAGATGAAAAAGCAAGGTCGTCATCGAAAGGGAATGCCGTGCATTGAGAAGTTCCAATTAGAACGAAACGGTCGTCTGTACGTTTCCTCGCGTTGATAGGCTTGTTTTTTCAGTATTTCTTAATTCTTAATTAACCTAATCACCAGGAAGTTCGTTGTCGCGAAAGAGTGTGTTCTGCATACTAGTGCAAACTTAGTTTGACGGATTGTAGATTTATACGCATTAAATAAGTCGACATTTACATGTAAGAATGTGATTTAATATTCATTAATTCTCACTTGCAGTAAATTCCAAATGTTAACTATATATACAGAAAGTATAGAGATGAAAAAGCAAGGTCGTCATCGAAAGGGAATGCCGTGCATTGAGAAGTTCCAATTAGAACGAAACGGTCGTCTGTACGTTTCCTCGCGTTGATAGGCTTGTTTTTTCAGTATTTCTTAATTCTTAATTAACCTAATCACCAGGAAGTTCGTTGTCGCGAAAGAGTGTGTTCTGCATACTAGTGCAAACTTAGTTTGACGGATTGTAGATTTATACGCATTAAATAAGTCGACATTTACATGTAAGAATGTGATTTAATATTCATTAATTCTCACTTGCAGTAAATTCCAAATGTTAACTATATATACAGAAAGTATAGAGATGAAAAAGCAAGGTCGTCATCGAAAGGGAATGCCGTGCATTGAGAAGTTCCAATTAGAACGAAACGGTCGTCTGTACGTTTCCTCGCGTTGATAGGCTTGTTTTTTCAGTATTTCTTAATTCTTAATTAACCTAATCACCAGGAAGTTCGTTGTCGCGAAAGAGTGTGTTCTGCATACTAGTGCAAACTTAGTTTGACGGATTGTAGATTTATACGCATTAAATAAGTCGACATTTACATGTAAGAATGTGATTTAATATTCATTAATTCTCACTTGCAGTAAATTCCAAATGTTAACTATATATACAGAAAGTATAGAGATGAAAAAGCAAGGTCGTCATCGAAAGGGAATGCCGTGCATTGAGAAGTTCCAATTAGAACGAAACGGTCGTCTGTACGTTTCCTCGCGTTGATAGGCTTGTTTTTTCAGTATTTCTTAATTCTTAATTAACCTAATCACCAGGAAGTTCGTTGTCGCGAAAGAGTGTGTTCTGCATACTAGTGCAAACTTAGTTTGACGGATTGTAGATTTATACGCATTAAATAAGTCGACATTTACATGTAAGAATGTGATTTAATATTCATTAATTCTCACTTGCAGTAAATTCCAAATGTTAACTATATATACAGAAAGTATAGAGATGAAAAAGCAAGGTCGTCATCGAAAGGGAATGCCGTGCATTGAGAAGTTCCAATTAGAACGAAACGGTCGTCTGTACGTTTCCTCGCGTTGATAGGCTTGTTTTTTCAGTATTTCTTAATTCTTAATTAACCTAATCACCAGGAAGTTCGTTGTCGCGAAAGAGTGTGTTCTGCATACTAGTGCAAACTTAGTTTGACGGATTGTAGATTTATACGCATTAAATAAGTCGACATTTACATGTAAGAATGTGATTTAATATTCATTAATTCTCACTTGCAGTAAATTCCACGAGTCGTGGCTATAAAATAATGAGACCGATGCTGTAAAACTTTTTATTTTAAATTAATACATGTTTCAATATTATCTCCTTCAATATACGAGGGGGTATTGATATCTAGTTACCCTAGCCAACGTTTCTTGAACCAAATAAAATCTTATTATAATGCCAAGAAATAATGACACTTTAAAAGTGTGACTGTAAAATCTTACGTCAAGAAGTTAAAGTATTGCTGTGCAGTAAATTTTGAAAGAGAGCATGTTGAATGCAAATGTGAAAATCGATAAATTGGAGTATCGAGCCATTATCAAATACTTGTATTTGAAGAGGTTAAGTGGTAAGAAAATTTACGAAGATATGCATAACACACTTGGCGATCAACGTTCATCATATTATATACTATACCCTTAGTTAAAAATTTAACTAACACCATCAGCGAAGTTCGCAATTACAAAGATGCCAACCCATCAGTTAAAGAATAGTGCGTCAATGTCATAGAAATTGGATTAACATTTGACTAACTTTTACCAACAACCGAAACAACAGTATAATTTCTTTAACATTATTACTGCATTTTCTGTTCTGTATATTTTTTACAATTGGAAAACAAGTAAAAATCATTAAGACTCATGTCAGGAGTATGTGACGTACACAGTTTGCCAAACCATGGACATTAGGGTGGAGCGATAATGTATGAATAAAAAAAATTTTTGTTTTTTAAAGTGGTATAGCGATATAAAGTGGAATTTAATTGAGTAAATTAAACGTACGAAATATTACCTATTTGTAATGTAGTTTTGAGGTGCCCCAACACAATTGAAAATTTAAAAAAAATTACCTATTTTTCATATTGTGATCAAACTATATATTTTATTTGTTAGGTCAATATCTTATATTTTTTATACAGATTTAAAGAAGCGAGATACAAGAAATAATGGTAAACTAGATAATTATTCAGAAATACAATAATTATATATTAAATTGTTTTTTTGTATCAAAAGTAGGCATTTGTTGACGTGATAGTAGCCTTGGCCTGATGAAACCGTCTCGTTTATTTTTTCTACAAACTGCACTTGAAGCTTCTGTCACCACTTTGATGCAGCGCTCAACGGCTTGAATATGGCATGGAAAATCTTTAATTTTTTTACATGTGCCGAGACCGTCTTTGACAATGGCTTTCAAGTCGTCATTAGATAAATTTAAAGTCAGAGGTGGCTCAGTTATCTCACAGTCTCGCCACGTTATAATGTCGGTATAATCTTCAGCATCGAAATTAAATGAAGGCAGTTTAAACGTTCGAAGTCCTGGGGCTTTCTCACTTCTTGCTTCTTGCACTTTAAAATTCGTCGATATGCTAGATCTCGTATGATTCCCCTTTCATCTCCAAGCATAGAAATAAGAACATTTTCTGGGTGACCAAAAAATCCATTTCCTTTTATTACCTTGTCAATGACCTTCTTCATATCGGCGTTCAAATAGCGACTCAGACTAATTGTTTGCCACTGGTGCTTAGCTCCGTTTATACACGAGGGATTACATTTTATTCTAAAGCACATCGGACCATAAACTCTCATCACGTACGTGGCTAATATCACCAATTTTTCTTCGGGGTCCGGTTTAGTAGCATATCATCTTAGAATTCGATTTGCTGTTGTAAGCCATCTAGAGTGGTTGAGAGATACAGGTTCAATGTTAGCTAAATCTGAAGAAAAAACGCAAGTGCTGATAGCGATCATAATATCGTACAGATATTTTTGGTCGGTACTCAAATCACCCCTGGAAATTTGAGGTAATATTGTAGCAATGGCGTTGAATTCGACTATTGGTATTGTTTCATATTTTTGTAACTAATATCCAATGGCACCTGAAAAGCATTTAGGCCCTGTAGTTTTTCCGTGCAAATGTAACAACAGATGTCGCAGTGGTAATTCATTGGAATGCAACTGGCAGATAAACCACTGTAATGGTTTATTCAGTTCGTCTTCCATCAAACGAATAATACCAGCTTTAAAACCTGTGTTTACTACTATTCCATCGCAACCAACAACAACTATTTCACTGAGTTTCACCGATTTGGATTTCAAGTGAGTTAATATAGTATCTTTAATACATTTAGCAGTTCCCAACTCACATGTGACATGCCCGAAATAGTCGCTTCCTTACTCTGATAAAATCACATAATGGTCTTCTAGTACCCTTTTTCTGTAAAATTTATTTTTTTTCCTAATACTAATCAATGTTTTATCCTTTTTCCCATCAAAATACATACCGCGTAGGGTTTTCTTGCGATCTGCATACTGTAAAGCTGTTCTGACTTTAGTTCTTTCACGGCGCAACTTTGAACGATCAATAACACCACTTGGATCCTTTGGTGAAATAATGCCAACATCTTTTAACACAGAAGAAGCTATAATGGCAGCGGCTCTGTCAGAAACTCCAGTACGATTGCAGGCAAGAGCTAATGATGGTAAATTTAATCTCCTTTTTTTTGGTGGCGGATCAACTGTTTTTTTTTGGTGCTTCAAGGTAAGGACTAGAAGCTACGCTATCGCTTGAACTGTCGCTTTCGATTGCCAAGTCTTCAGGTAAAGAACGCGAACAACACGGTTTCTCAAAATCAGTTATCTCTCTGTTACGCGATAAACTTTTTTGTTTTCTTTCTTCTTTTTTCTTATCTTTTATAGTTTCAACCACATCTACACCGCCTATGACCATTTTTCTTGTTGTTCTTTGATCGAGTAAAAAATTTATTTCTTCCTTGGGAACACGACTGCCTTTTAAACAATTACAATTTGAGAAAAGTTTACATTTGCAACTGCAAACATCAAATAATCTGTGGGACTATATATATACTATTATAAATCTATTGATCTTTTCTTCGTAATTTTTGTTTGTTTGACGACCTTTATAAGGTTTCATTAAGATTCTATATTTGTCATGGTAGGAACGAATAAGTTGTAGAATTCTCTTAACACTAACAGTTGGTAGCGAAGCTTTTTGCCAAATTTCTAAAACTTCTTGAGCCAATATTTCGGATATGTCATGAACGGTTGGCTCTTTTACTGTTTTATTGGGCTTTAATTCATTTTTAATGAATAGGTAATTTTTCATAACGTCATTATAAGTTGGTAATTGAGATACTGGTAACTTCTCTGGTAATCCGAACACAGCACAGGTCATCATTTGTCGTGTTTTGACTTGAGACATTTTATTGTAATAAAGATATATAATATGTGCTAAAGTATTACAATAATATCTGAAACCTAAATAGGAAATTGAAAATACTACTTACATGAGTCTTATTTCTTGATCTCAGACGTAAAATTCAAAGGGTATCACAAGTGAAATAGTAGTCACGCGAGTTGACTATAGTGTTCGAATAACGTTTTAGGAGAGTTGCGAAATCGTCTCCACGTGCTTCAACACCCACGCGTCTTAATACGCTCGCTTCGGATTATATTTTTCTATCTTATACTAACTGCGTAACACTCAGTGTGTAATTTAACGTTCATTAAATATTTTTAATTTTTCGACTAAATTCATGAATTTTGCCAAACTTAATAATGTCGGGGGCACCTCTAAATATATCATGTGTATATTTGGGAGATAATAGAGCAACTTCTTACAGGTATTCCAAAGCTATTGCTAAATTTAAAAAAATCGCGCCACCCTAATGTACATGTAATAAAGTGTTCTACATACTTTGTCAGATTTCTTGATTGTTTTCATTTAAGGATAGTTAAAATTTACACATAAACGTGATAAAATATTGAACATTTTACTGTTCTGTTGCTTTTTTTAAAGTCTTCTTCTTCTTTAGGTGCCGTCTCCGCTTCGAAGGTTGGCAATCATCATAGCAATTCTTACTTTTGAAACCGCAGCTCTAAACAGTTCATTATTATTGCATCCAAACCAGTCCCTAAGGTTCTTCAGCCATGAATTTCGTCTTCTTCCTATAGATCTCTTGCCTGGGATTTTTCCCTGCATAATTATTTGTAGTATTTGATATTTTTCTCCCCTCATGACAGTCAATCATCAGTATTCCTTTCGAAACTTAGAAATTTCTTGTCGTGATAAATACTGCCTGAATTTGCATGGAGCTCCATTACTCGTTTTCCGCCATTTAATGAGCTTCAATAGTACATTGTGTATCTAGTAGAAAAGCAATACATTCCTAGACGACAATGTAAATTGTTGGCCGAGGCCAACAATCATTAAAGTCCGAGAATGTGCTTTTACTACGAGGTACATATACATTTTTTTCTGAAATCGCTATCAAATATTATAAATTAAAGAATTTTAGAAATAAATAACATTTTTTCATTACCATCTAATTGCGTATGAAATCGTTTCCTTGACAATCACTACTTGTTTATTATTGTGAAAAAGGTCAGAGATACGTATTTCGCTTTAGTAACTACTTATCGCTATAAAAAAATTCAATTGTCAGTGATGATGTGCGGGACACCACTGGAAGTAATAAAAGCTGCTAAAAATGTTGTCTGCCTGTCTAAAATGTATATAAAAAGCCGGTACCGGCTTTCCGGGCTTAGCACGATAAAAACCTTCCCGGACTGTTTTCTGATGTTTGCTTAGCAACAGACTAAACTACTAGAATAGGTTATTTTGGGATCTGAAATTGCGCCGAGAAAGTAGGCAATCTTGGCCGATTTCAGTAAAAAATTATTCTATTCTATATTCTATTCGTTTCACCAAATTCAATGTTATTCTTCCATCTTCCTTCTTCCTTCTTCCTTCTTCCTTCTTCCTTCTTCCTTCTTCCTTCTTCCTTCTTCCTTCTTCCTTCTTCCTTCTTCCTTCTTCCTTCTTCCTTCATCCTTCTTCCTTCTTCCTTCTTCCTTCTTCCTTCTTCCTTCTTCCTTCTTCCTTCTTCCTTCTTCCTTCTTCCTTCTTCCTTCTTCCTTCTTCCTTATTCCTTCTTCCTTCTTCCTTCTTCCTTCTTCCTTCTTCCTTCTTCCTTCTTCCTTCTTCCTTCTTCCTTCTTCCTTCTTCCTTCTTCCTTCTTCCTTCTTCCTTCTTCCTTCTTCCTTCTTCCTTCTTCCTTCTTCCTTCTTCCTTCTTCCTTCTTCCTTCTTCCTTCTTCCTTCTTCCTTCTTCCTTCTTCCTTCTTCCTTCTTCCTTCTTCCTTCTTCCTTCTTCCTTCTTCCTTCTTCCTTCTTCCTTCTTCCTTCTTCCTTCTTCCTTCTTCCTTCTTCCTTCTTCCTTCTTCCTTCTTCCTTCTTCCTTCTTCCTTCTTCCTTCTTCCTTCTTCCTTCTTCCTTCTTCCTTCTTCCTTCTTCCTTTCTCTTATATAATCCAAAGATTCTGCAGTACAGTGACAAGGTGCTCCGTCTTGTTGGAAATATGCATTTTGTAGTTCATCATCATGCAACTGATTGACAAATGGTTGTAAAATTTCCGTACGGTACCTTTGAGCATTTAACGTTCCCTGAAAAAATATTGGTCCAATGATTCGCCTTTGGCTTATCGCTGCCCAAACACCAATTTTCTCTGGATGTAGCGATTCTTCATTAATTACATGTGGATTTTCACTACTCCAAATTCTTGTATTTTGTGAATTTAGGTATCCCGTTTTATAAAACCATGCTTCATCAGTAAAGATGACTCTTTGCGAAAGTTCTCCATTATTGTTCATATTTACAAACCAATTACAAAACTGTAGTCTACGTGGGTAATCAATTTCTAACAATTCTTGTACTGCTGTGACACGGTATGGATAAACTTGCATATCTTTTTTTATAACTTATGAGTTGTACCAACAGAAAGGTTTATTTGTTGACTCAAATGTCGAACAGATGTTTGTGGTTCATTTTCCATTATTTCTTCAATACGATTGACAACTTGAGGTGTACATTTCTTAACTGCTCCGCTCCCTGATTTTCTTAAGACACTACCAGTTTCAGAAAAAAGTTTTAAAGTTCTATCCAAAGTATTCTTAAATTGTATGTAATCTATTACAAAATGTGGAAACTCAACTTGAAATTCTACCATGCAATCTTGAACTGAATAAACCCATAAACCATCAATTTTATTACCACTTCGAAAATAAGCCTGGACTAAAAAAATTTTATATTCTAAGTGAAAGCCATTTTAAAACTGAGAAGCAATTTATTTAAACCAGAATCGACGCACGATTATTTTATGCACTAACTGATATTTGTGATTGACATTATCAAATGTCATTTGGATTTACGTTTACGGAACAACAAACACATACTAATATATTTGCGTCTTATTCTATCAAAATTTAAAAGTAGCCTAGATTGACTTTTCAAATGAACACTTGTTATATAAAACAGCTAAAACACTTTTTGACATATCAAATGAGGAAATTATGGAATTTATGTAATCTGGATCCTTGTCAGAATGCTCATATATTGATTCTTTACACTGTTGATCCATTGCTCCATTTCTCTAGTGGTTTAGATGTTAGTAAAACATCATCACGAAATCCTACCCTAATCGCACATTAGAACACTTGATTGAATGTTTCAATGTTGAAAGAAATTCAAATGTCCATCAGTAACATAATTTTTTTGGTTGCTCCTAATCAATTAATTTTGCAACCGGTATTGATAAATGGGCACTTTTCTACTATGAACGTAATTAATTTCCTTCTTGAAGTTAGTTTTCATCTTGATTTAACAAGCTTAATTTTGTTATAAAAATGAGAGCACTTTTATAACAAAATTAAGCTTTTTGAATGCAAAACGATACACTTTTTCTATACCGTGTGTCCCAATTTCGATGCTCACCATTGGTATCTCGGTTATTAGAAGATATAGAACAACGGTTAAATGGGGAATGTTTTGCAGAATTCAATACTCGCGGCAAATCTCATTTCAAATTTGACCTAACTTTTTAAATTTTTAAAATATTTTGAAAAATCAAAAATTTGCCGATTTCGTTATTCCTCAATAACTCGATAACGCTTAGTCTGACCTCTTTTAAAGTTTTACATTGTTGAGACACTTTTTTAAAACAAATTATTTGATACAAACAGAAACCCCCGATTGTCATTTGTTTTTAAGTTATTACCACTATCTTTTGTTTTTCATATGGCGGCCATATTGGATTTTGGGTTTGTTAGGTAGTCCTCAAAATGTGCTTTTCAACGATGTATAACATGCTTGAAAAATTTTTATTTACAAGGAAAATATTAATAAAAACGTAAATTAATCTTTAATATGAAATTAGTAGGCTGAAAAATTAAACACCAATGTCAATTGAAAGTGAAAAGATATTCTAAGTAATACTGTAAACAAACGAAACGATAAAAAAATTATAGAAATAAAAAGTAAAGATACAGAACTTAAAGTTCACATTCACTTAAAGAAATTGTTCAATATGACGACCATTCTGTTCCACACAATTTTGACACCTTGTTCGAGTAGAGTTACAAACTCTACGTAGCGTGTTTCCGTTTACTGATCGTAGCACATCTAGTACCCTTTGTTCTAAAATTTCCCGAGTTTCTGGCGGTTCAAAATCAAATACTTCGCTTTTAGTGGTACCCCATAAATAAAAGTCAAGCGGGGTAAGGTCGGGTGATCTCGCAGGCCATTGCACGGGTCCATTATTTGAAATCACTCTCTCATTAAAGTTTTCTCTCAATAAATGTTGCACGTTACAAGTGTTATGGGCAGGGCAACCATCTTGCTAGAACCAGATGTTTTGCATGTTCTCGGGATTAATAATTTGCCTCAAAGCAGGCATTATCTCGTTTGTTAGTAGCTCCAAATATCTGTTACCAGTTAAATTGTAATCAAAGATGAAAGGACCTATTAACTGATTATCTAAAACGAAAAAAGAGTTTAAAAAACAAAAAAAAATGTAAACAAAATGTCATACCAATTAAACCGCACCAGACATTAAAACCAAATCGAACTTGAAATCTTCTTTGATTTACCAAATGTGGATTTTCAGTAGACCAATGATGATAGTTATTCCTATTGAACACTCCACAATTGGTAAATCGTGTTTCATCTGTCCATAGTATTTTCCTAGGAAAATTAGCGTCATATTCACATTTTTGAAGGTACCACCTGCTAAACTGTAATCGTCGGAGATTGTCATTATCACTTAAACCTTGTACGATTGTTGGTTTGTAAGGCTGATACTTGTTTTTCGTCAAGATTCTGTGAACAGTAGATTTTGAAATCCCTGTTTCTCGTGTCACACGACGAACTGATGTGCTGGGATTGTTCCTAACGTTCTGCAAAATATTATTTAGAAGTGTATCAGCATCATTAACTTCATAGTTAGCTCGTTTTTGTTCGAAGCTTCCAAAGTTTTTTAATTTGCTAACTAGTCTTCTAAAAATTGTCCTGTGTGGCTGTTGTCTTTCTGGAAAACGCTCTGCATAACTCGTGCACGCATTTTTAGTGTTTCTATTTGCTTTGAAATACACTTCCAACATATCAACTTTTTCTTCGTTTGAATATGTATGTGCCATTATCAATACTTATAAATCTTAATACTTGACAATAATCACTAACTACAAGTAGTTTTAATTAACTTATCTCTGCAGCACTAATTGTACTTTGACAGGTTATCGTTTTGTTTCATTGTCAGAATACATTTGTCATTGACGTTTGACGGAACATAATGTCTTTGCTAGTGATACACGCTCAGAGGTTAGAATTATCTGACATTTGATGTAAAACCAAATACAAATCTCCCCACTACTTTTAATCCTGCGCGAACTTACCCCTCCTCGCGCCAACTTAATTGGCGTTTGCTATACTTAGAATATCTTTTCACTTTCATTTGACATTGGTGTTTAATTTTTCAGCCTACTAATTTCATATTAAAGATTAATTTACATTTTTATTAATATTTTCCTTATAAATAAAAATTTTTCAGGCATGTTATACATCGTTGAAAAGCACATTTTGAGGACTACCTAACAAACCCAAAATCCAATATGACCGCCATATGAAAAACAAAAGATAGTGGTAATAACTTAAAAACAAATGACAATCGCGGGTTTCTGTTTGTATCAAATAATTTGTTTTAAAAAAGTGTCTGAACAATGTAAAACTTTAAAAGAGGTCAGACTAAGCGTTATCGAGTTATTGAGTAATAACGAAATCGGCAAATTTTTGATTTTTCAAAATATTTTAAAAATTTAAAAGTTAGATCAAATTTGAAATGAGATTTGCCGCGAGTATTGAATTCTGCAAAACATTCCCCATTTAACCGTTGTTCTATATCTTCTAATAACCGAGATACCAATGGTGAGCATCGAAATTGGGACACACGGTATACATATTTTGAATGAAGGGATCGTAAAACATAATAACTTAAGACTTCTGTATCGTCCAGTATAATTTATTATTACTTTCTTTAAATTTGGAAAGCAACTAAACTCTAAAGTGAGGAAAACCTTTTTGCTAGTTTCAAGGCATTCCGTTATTTATTACAAACATATAAGAGAACTTGCTGTATTTAAGTACCCATAAATATTATGTGACTTTAAAAATTTTATGATGTTTGTTTGGGGCGTATAATATAAACAGAATCATGCAAACCATTATGTATACTTATGGGTTCTCTTTTTGTTATTTTACGCATTTTATACACGTATAGATTAAGCAAGCAATATTTTTTCCACTCCCATAAAGATAAATGTAATAAATGACCGTAAACTTTTGTTATTATTGAGATTAAATACGTTTTTAATAACACGTATATATGTATACAAGTATATGTATATGTGAAAGAAGGCAAGCAGGAAAATGTGTTTTCTTTTTCTGGAATTTAGCATCGTCCAAATAACAAATAGCGTAAATTACAGATAATCGTTACAAAATTGGCACTCATAAAATCATTTCCTTTAATTTAAAATGCTTGTATTGTTTTATTATTGAACCGGTTTATTGTATTTTTCCTTTATTAATCATGCTACATCCTTAATAAAGAATTACATTACATCCATTATTTGGGAAATAAGGTAATAATATCGATTAATTTGGATATACGGAAACTTTATAATAAAAATAATCAGTTTGTCTTTAATGAAATACACTTTATAAGAATGTTATAGTAATACAGATATACGGGGTGGCGCCAAAAGTTCCTTGAAATATAGTGATAAATAGAGCAGACCAATTTCCGTGCGCGCCATGAGCGCCGGTATGGGAGTGTAATTCGTAATATATTAGAATATGCGATAGAATAGGGACGCAACATGAGCTTGTTACCGATATAAGTATAGAAGTAGAGACATTTATTCTATCAGAAATAATTAAATATACATTTGGTTTTCTGCTATTAAAGTAATATGCATAAACACACGAAAAATAAGAATAGTACATATTATAGCAGCGTTGTATGTACCTATAAATAAAATGGAAAATGTATGAAATCAGTGATTGTGTGCACGACAGAGGATTTCAAAAAACACTTACCAAGGATTAACAAACTGGAGAAACTCGATTGTATATTTTCAACATCAGGTGCGTTTCTAAGGTTATTTCTGAAAAACATGTCCGCCGTGAGGAAAAAATATGTTTATATTCGGAAAACGAGCGTTCTACATCTAATGATGTTATATTTGCATAATCAAAATACTTTTTTAAGCAATTTAACGCATCTGTAGACGTGCCCTCACAAATACGTGTTAAGGTGTCAAAATCTGCATTTCTGTCTAAACCACTTTCAAATTTAATTAGAATATTTTCACTTTTGCGTCTTCTACAGCACACAGTTGTGCGTGAACATCTTTAACGATTTGCAGTGATTCCTCTAACGACAGCGACGAATTTTCTTATTTTGTTATTGCTTCTTCTAGTCCCAAGTAATTCTCACGAATACTTTGTAAATCCATTTTAATCTGGGCATCTTGAAATTTTTTCTGGCTTGTATTGATAGCTGCACTTTCTTTCGGATCGAATGATAAAACCACGTCCTTAATTTTTTCAAAATGTTCATGATAGTAAAACCCCGCCCGTAACCATGTACCCCAACTTGTCATAATCGGCTGTGGTGGCTCAGGGGTATGGGGACATAATTCGTGAAATTTCCGAATACGTTTTGGAGATTTCAGGAATACTGCCTTTGTACTCGATATTAAAGCATCTACCTCTGGATAACATCTACGAACCTGTTCTGCCACAAGGTGTAGAGCATGGAGTTTACAAGTAATATGTAACAAGTTAGGACAATATTTTCTAAGAGACCGGCCTACAGAACACATGGTTGCGGCACCATCGGTCATAAACATTAATACTGGGTCTTTCGAAAGTTTAAATTTTTCCAAAGTATCTAATAGCACCTAGCTGAAATTTTTTCGGCATTACATTGTTCTAGTCGTCTGGATGCTAATAAAATTGAAGACGTTGGTTGATGTGGTTGCATATTACGCGCCATCACATTAACTACAGATTGTTTTTTGCTGTCAGTTGTTTCGTCCACACATAACCACAGTTTTTTATTTTTTAGTTCAGCTTTGATTTTATTTTCAACCTGTTTACGCACCGATGGTAAATTCCTTCGTAACGTTGTCGTGCTCGGTAATGTTTGATTCGCGTATTTATTCCAAAATGAAATAAATGAATCATTACTTAACAAGGTAAACGGCAGTGTACACACAATCATAGTTACACATAGTTCATGTATAAACTGTTGTCGATTAATTTTGTTATTATTGTGCTTCGAACTGCTTACGTGTTCTTTACAATGTGTTTTTGACCAACGCATTAGATATGTATTGCACACTAAACATTTAATTTTTGAGCTATCGTATATTAAGTCCGGGAAATCCATAATAAACTTATTCACTTCGTCTGACAACGGTAGTTTTCTCGATTTATGTGTCGACGGCATTTTATTACGTATGCTTACACTAAGCAAGTACCAAACACATACTGATTGCTTTTTATTAGTTCTGATGCAATACAATCATCCTCACATCGGCGCACATGGCGTGCACGGAAATTGGTCTGCTCTAATGATAAATAAATAATCGGTACAATCGGTACATCCGTTACGAAATACCTGGACTTCATTTACTTCCATTATCTTCAACGTAATCCCCTTGGATGTAGAAACATCGATCACAATGCCTCTACTACCTAAGAAATGTATTCTGGATCTCCTCTAGATCTTCTATATCGTGTCAAATCATCGCTCCTGCAATTCGATTTTCATCTTCGGAAACAGGAAAGAGCCACCAAGGAGCCAAGTCAAGCGCATATTGTGAATGAGGAACCCTGCAATTCGATTTTCATCTTTGGAAACAGGAAAGAGCCACCAAGAAGCCAAGTCAGGGGATGTGATGGATGAGGAACCACGCCCATGTTCTTCTTCACCAAAATTGTTGTACAATGAAATTTGTACACGACTCAGCATTATCATGTGAAGAACCTTAGGGCGTCAGGTTAAAACACTGCATTAACCTGAGTTACGAATTCTTTATGGATAATCTACAATATATATTTAAAAAGGAGATCACTAAGGACTTGATCTTGATGTTACCTTTGACTTGACGAGGTTTGTTTGGCCGAGGCAAAATAGAGAACATACCTGTAAATCCAGCTTTCGTCACCTGTGATAACTTTACAAATAAATGCTTCAGTTCAAATATGTTCCTTCAATTCGCTACAGACAGCCATCCGACGTTGTTTCTATTCGTCGCTTAGTAGTCGTGGTACGAATTTTTTTACTGTTCTGTTCAATTCTTCCGACAAGATCCGTTGACATACCATAAGATAATCCATCAAGATCAAGTTGTTCCCAGCCATATGACGCGATGAAATTTTTGATTCGATGAGCCACGTGGAGACGAACATTGTCTTGGGTCGCAACAACCGATTTTGTACAGTAATGCGTAACAGTAGAAACGCACTACAGAACCGTGTAATTGTTCATGACAACTAATTGCATTTAATATCAAACAAACTGCCATGCTGTCTTGATTAAAATCCGCAAACAAATTTAAAATCTGACCATAAATTAAAAAAATATTCCATACCAGAAACCATCAGTGCATTATGGTATTCTCTGTATAATGGTGTCTATGACTACCAATTATTAATTAATTAATTAAAAAATAGATTCCTACACTTAGTGCGCATGCGCGAAGTGACGACCGCAATGCTGCAGCGATGTCATATTTGAAAATGGTAATTACTTAAAAAACGCACCTCATTTAATATTATATATTAACCGGCAACAAAAAAATGGCCACCTGAGATATCTATTACCAACCATCTTTTATTTAATCACCCACGCCGTCTCCACTGACTGAGGGCATATACAATAAATAGAAGCTCCCATACTGTTGTGCGACTATCGGTTTCGATCTGTTTTCGGCCATCTTTAAAAAAAATGCGTATGTAGCAGACCACCGTACAGTCAGGATCTTAATCCGATAGAACACTTTTGGAATGAAGTCCAGAGGCGTATTCGTCATCGTCCAGCAATACCAGCAACTTTGCGAGCTACGATTCAAAGCAATTCCTAAATTTGCTTTACAAATTTGGTTCAGCAATACCAGCTACTTTGCAGAGCTACGATTCGAAGAAATTCCTCAAATTTGCTTGACAAATTTGGCAAATCCAATGCCAAGACCACTGAACTGTATAATCGAGACTCCAGGAGGACATACGAATTATAAATATTCAGTTTAAAGTTGATTAGAGGCTGTCCTCTTCAACTTTTGTAATTTAATTAATTAATTTTTTGTTTTTACATCGTCTCTTTTCTCCCGATTCTGTGCGTTTCTGATTGGGAATTGCTACGCTTTCGCGACCTTATCAAAATATATCAAAATGTCTCGTGGTTGCAAGATGTACCACAGGGCAACCCTCTCTTGTCCGGACCTACCTGTTGTTGGACGTCCCGAGGTAAATACTCTGCCGGCCAGCTCAATCTTGATTCGTAGAGTGTCGCGAGTTCCAAGGTCGCTAGATGGAAGATAAAGACGCGACCGTATTAAAACCCTGCAAAGTCCCCCGTAAATACGGAAGCGGGTGGGACCCTGGTAGCTCCGAACGCAAAAGTGTATGCCCCCCTTTCCACTTGATACCCAAATCAAACTATACTTTGCTCTCAAACACTTGAGGGAAAGGTAACAAATAAACACAAATAATAACAAGTTTTAATGAATAGTCAAAGCAGGCTCAGATTATAAATTTTGACAATTATTACAGTAGAAGCAAGCAAAGTTAATGATATAAATGATAAATGGTTAAAGATAGCAATACATCAAATTATTTAAAGATACGCCAAAGAAAATCTAAATGCGCCAAGGCAAAATAAAAATTAGGTTTTGAATAAATATGAAATATAGCCTAAAATCTCCCAGTTATATTCCCCAAAACACATAAATAACGCTCTAGACGCAATACAGAGTTTACTAAAACAGGTACACCTGTCAAAACACCAACACCCTGTATAAACAGGTAGTATAACTGTAATCAATAAAGATTAATCCGATTTAAGATCTAAACATGAGCTAAGCAGAACACAGATTAAGTATATGTAATATGTGGTTCTTTACAAATTGTTTACAAAGTATAAAAGAAAGTAAACTAGATCTACAACGTACCCCAAGTTAATTATAAATCTGTACGGAGGCCCGACTGAGGGTTATAAGCCACGTACAATAAACTAAACTAACTTCTGGCTGCTGGTGAAGCTAGACAACCAGATTAATTATGATACTATAAGCAATTGCTTGAACTCAAAAGTTCAAACGCCTATCTGTTAGAATTTAATGAAAATGCCTTGCTTGCTATCTAGGTTATTCGATCAAAATTTAATGAGATGGCTTCTTTAGAGCCTTATTTATGAGTTTTCAATCAGTAAAATAGATAAATATAAATAGGTTTGCAAAAGGCTAAGTAATAACCAACAACAAAATTAATATTAAAGCACCTACTTCAAATTGTCCCCTACATCGACCAAACTTCAAATTTAGTATGAGTATGCCTTCACAGGAGTAGCACCGGTAAGACAGTTCCGTTGGATTTAACGCAAGATATCTGCCATTATGCCGCCATTAAGCTGAAGTACGTCATTTTGGACGCTAACAAAATCCTTCTAGAAGATTTGGTTTTTTTTTTGTAGACCACGCCGAAATTAAAACCTGCAACTGAGGATGAAAGGTGGTTTTTCTCCTCCGGAATCTTCTTCAAATTAACATAAAATAAACGATCTGCTACGGGAAAAGTGAGATCTCTTGTCCAGCCTATCACGTGGTTTAATTTTACAACTTCGATGGTGTACGGCAGCAGTCAGGAATAATTCACAATAAATTAGGCGGTTCAATAAAAATAATTATTTAATTAATTATCCTAGAAGGATACAAGGAATACATTAGACATAACACAAAAGATTACAACAAATATCGCTACCGCAAAAACTAAGTTCTTACACAAAAATAATACAGAACTAGCGCTGAAGAGGATCACGATCGAACTCCCGGTCGAATGAAGATTCGCCTGAGGCCAACGTCGACCGACATACGTCACATACAAGATCGTTGGACGGAAAATTTAAAGAAAAAGAAATTAATTACCCAAAAACCCTAACAAGGTTTACGAGTGATCGACGAAGCTAACAAGCGAAAATTCGTTAATTAATTCTCAACAATAAAAGGTAGAAAGACAATAAAAGGTTGACCTCAATCGTTCAGCGATCTGCAATCGCAAGAACACAAAATGTCGAGAAGATGGCACAACAAGCGAAAGGTATGGAGTACGCTAAAATACGTTAATAAAAGGTTAATCAATTAAATTAAGCACCCGAATAGATTCACAAAATTCTAATTAAAAAGAGCCACAATATTAGAATAGATTAAGGAGAAACAAAATTGAAATAAAAGTAAAAATATACGAAGCATGACAACGCATAAAAATTTTCCAAAATGTCGACCTGCGTCGAGGTATAGAAAAATAGCCGGTAAAGGATTTGGATATAGTGACATCCAGAATATTTGAACATGCAATAATTATGAGATGATATTAAAGTTTGAAATGGCCTATGATGATCGATAATTGGTAATTAAAGTAAATAAAATTATATTAAACGAAAATATTGAGTTTTGAATAGGCTACCATGACTTAAAGTTAACAAATAATATAATTATCCCATTAAAAATTCCCAAAAGCTCTCAGGATAATTTTTCGAGCGTAACAGTGGTTCAACAAAATTTAAATTTGCCATGGAATTAAGAAACGTTTAAGTAAACGGTCATCAATACAATCTTCTTGTTAATGTAAATAAATTGTAAATAAATTTACAATACATTTCTCACATTAAAAAAATTAAAAAAGTTGATTATTTCTGAAAAAACTAGCACACTAATCTTCTCGATCTAATTATCGGGAGTGAATATCGAGTATGTGGATATGTATGCAGACTCAATTTGGTAATTGATTGCCTAGATTTCTCGTTATATGTACTTTCGCTTCACTTATTCTGGAAACAGAGCACAAAGTATTGCAATTATGAAAACACAAATTATAACTGAATCATTTCCTATATGGCATGTTTTATTTTAAAAATACCATATTGTGTGAAATTTAATTATAGGTTGCTTTGCTTTTTATTTTAATTATACTTATTGATAATACCGATATTATTATACGTACTGATCACAGGTTTGCATATTTTTATTATTTAAATGTACGGAAATGGATCAAACTATTATCATTGGTGTTTTATTATATTATTTTCACAACATTTGATATTAGTACATGAGGTAGAAAGAAGTAAATTTTACGTTTATTGACTTCAGAAGAGCTTTTGATATATTTATGTAAAAGGAACTGTGACTCATACTGGAAGAATACAAAATACCTAAGAAACTTAATATACATGATCGAATTTTTATACCTGGATTACGGTGTTAAGATAGACTGGTCAAAAATTAAAGAAGGTATTCGCAACAAAGTAAGTTTTTATAATGTAAATTAATGTTTCAAAGGTTTATTACATTTCGTTATTAGAACTACATGTTAAACTAATATAAGACGGGATGATATAATTAAGAATTTTGTTAGGGCTAGTGCTTACTCTTACAATGTTTGCCGCTACGATCAACATACTGATGCTGCTACCATGGTCTTTCTGCCATGATCAAAATTTGAAGCTTATTTGATAAGCTCACTACCGCCACTCGTGGAGCAAAGTTGAAGTTTCAGACGAGCAGGTAAGGTTACATATATAACGGGACTCGTCAATTTTGACAGAGATTAAGAATTAATTATTTTAAAAGATAATTAATTCGTCTTAATTGCCATTCGGAGGCAGAACACCATTACAGCATTACAAATAGCTGAAAGTAGTAGCTCTAAGTTGTATAAAATAAAAAGCTCTCCATGTATTGGTATTTTTCTTTTAATAACCAAACGGAAACTTACTTTACGAATAGCACTCGTACAAAATAATTTTTATGATCGCTTAGGTTTTTGTTTGACTATGGAAGGTGGAATATTGGAACCATTTATTTAATAAATACTATTTATTCTAGGCTCCTCTTTTAATTGCTATAGTTTGTTACTTCAGAAAAATATTTAATTTTTCGTTTTTATTTCTTAAGAAGTAGGAATTTTTTGTTTATTTTTACGAATAATCTAATGAAGCAGGCGCGGCTCGTGATGACGTATTTGGGAGTGCAAGTACAATGATACGAGTGCCGCGTGTGTTTTCGGTGTTTACTAAGAAAACGTTACAGTTAGTACACGAGAATACACGAAGCACTCGCATCATTGTACTTGCACCCCCAAATACGTCATCACGAGCCGCGCCTGTAATGAAGAATATTTAATTTTTTTGGGGGAATTAATATTAATTTTTTTCATCTAGCATTCTATTATTTTCAATTTTTTAATATATTTATTCAAATAAATTTAACTGTTATTTATTAGATAGTTTTCCATTTTCTTCCGTTACACATAAGAAAAACGTTTGTCTAATTTAGCCATTAATTTTGATTTTCAAAATTAAGAATTTATTTATACTGCGTCTCTCAGGCTTGCTGAATAAGTACATGACTCTGAAACTAACACCAAAAGAATGGAAAAAAACATATATAACATCAGTATTCACAATGGGAAACACAAAGGATCCTTGCTGCTACAGCATAAGCAGATTATTTGGAAGGATCCTCCAGGAAAAGATAAGAACTGGTATTGATAACCTTTTCACATTACAACAAGTAATGGGAAGAGAATTTCAACAGGACAAGAAATCCATATGGCTTTCATTGATTTCGAGAAAGCTTATGGATTCGGTACCACAAAATAAGTTATAGCAAAGCATTGATTCAGATTAATATAAATACTGATTGCTGTCTATGATTAAAGAAATATACAGTGGAAATGTATCATTTATAAGGAAAGAGAAACAGCTCTCAAAACCTATATTGATAACAAAAGGACTTTATCAAGGATGTTGCTTATTGCCGTTATTATTTAACCTGTACTTGGAAGCAGTGTTGAGAGAATGGAAACTAAGCTGCATAGCAATTTGTACACCAATTAATGAAGGACATCTCTTCACATTTAACGACGCTGAGCAGGATTTATACGATTTGGAATTTATGTTGAGAAGACTTAATAGTGAATATAAAAAGTGGAACTTCCCAGTGAGCTTACAAAAACCAAGAACTTAGTAGTCAACAGCAGTGCACAATTTGAAGTTCCAATAGATGAGGAGATGCAAATACGACAAGTTAAAGGATTTAAAAACTTGGGGGCGGTTGTGGATCGAAATGATATAAGGGATACTGAAATTAAGAACAAAATACAAAATGGCAGGAAAATGATCGGCTGCCTAAATTTACTGCGGTGGGATAAGAATATCTACCAAAATATAAAGAAACGCATTGGCCAAAGCAGTTGAAATGGACTATCATAGACGCAGTGCTAGAATTTCAAAGTTGTACCAACATACCTCAAATGAGACAATAAAACGACAGATGGAAGTAGAAAGGCCGATTATTGATAGGATCGAGATTCTGAGGTTTGGACATCTAATGAGGATGCTGGAATATCGATGACCTAAAGCAATATTTATGTAGAAGCCATCAGGAACAAAGAAAAGAGGACGACCACGCAGATCTTGGAATGAAGGTGTAAGGAGAGCCATGAAAGAACGAGGTCTCAATGATAACATGACACAGAATAGGCAGCGTCCAGCTGTATATATCGTATATATATATATATATATATATATATATATATCTTACATGTTTCGGCATATGATGCCTTTTTTAAAGAATTTAAATATAAATGACAGTAAAAATACTGTCATTTATATTTTAAATTCACGAGACCGTTTTTTTACTACACGTCAAATCACTGACCAATGGTTTAGAGAAGAAGGTAGACCTGTTGCTATGCGTACACTATATCGCCGCATTCGAGTCTTTGGACTTCTTTCATATCGTCCACGATTAATGATACTTTCTTTGACTGCGGACCACTGTTGTCAACGTTTGAACTGGTGCAGAGAATGGCAGCAAAGTGGAGGCAGAATAGCATAATGTCGTCTTCAGCGACGAATCGTGATTCTGTCTAGGTATGCACGATGGCTGTAGAAGGGTAACACGCCGGCGTGGAGAGCGACGTGATATTGGGTTTGCTGTTGAGAGGCATGTACATATTAATAAAATTTCTTGCAAATGTTATCGTTTCATTTCTGATGTAAAACTATCACATTGCCAAAAAATCAAGTTGAACAAATTATTCGTTCTAGGTGTAACACTTCTAATGTCACATATATATATATATATATATATATATATACTACATATATATATATATATATTGTTGTGATGCATGTTATCCATATAGAGCTGCATCTAAAATAGGAAGAATAAGACATACAAAGTGAAAAAGGGTTATAATATAATGGTTATATAAATAATATTATTAAGTCTTAGTAGTATCGAAGTGCCTATGTATTTTTATAACGATCATTTCATTCTTTAAATTTCTATATACATTTTCCTTTCATTATTTAATTTTATTATATCATATTCAAATTTTCAAATATTAGCGCGAAAAACATATTCAAATCCATATGCAACTTTGTATTATATCGACACTAGTAAGACACGCCTACAAATTGACATCTCGCTATGTTTACATTTATCATGCGCAGTATGCGATTTGTATCATTCGAATTTATCTTAACCAAACTTGGTAATTTATAATATAATTTTTAAAATCATTTAGATATTCTAAAGTAATCAAATTCTTTTTATATAAAATTGTTAAAAGGGTAAATCATCGAGATTATTGATATCAATAGATAGCGTGTTTGGTAATATTCAGACAAGTGCTGTCGAATTATTCGATCCTTGAATTTGAAAAATAAATAGACGCATCTTTTTAGACCAAGCCTTAGAAATCTTGTATAAAACACAAATTTAAATTATAAATTCAGCTAAAAGTGATAAAAAGTATCCAGAATATTAATTAACTCGATCGTCAAGTGAATTACTACAAGAATTTTCGGTAATAACGAACTTTCAAACAACATAGCGTCACAGACGTAGTTCCACCGAAAACGATAGAAAATCAGAAGAAATATATATAAGAATCCATCGCCGAACTTCAACAATATAGTCTAACGTACATCAACAACGATACCTGAAATTCTACAGCCAGAAACGAGCGCAGTGAGTAATTAGGCACCGAAGACGAAGTCCGAGGAAAATCTTCGATAGCGTCTGCGTAAACAGCCACCTACACCGCCATCATTTTGTGCTGCACCCGAACATTTTTGGATCACCGAGGATCTTCCCAATTCACACAGACGATCTACAAACATACATCAGCATCATTATTATAACAGGTTTTCAGATAATATTTATTTTTTTTTCAAAAATTAAATTCTTTAAACTTTTATTTAATAATCTTCTCGAATTATTTACCTAATCTACCACATCCTGTCATGATCTTTATATTTAATTAAACAACCTATTTATATCTTAGAGATAACAATAAAAGGGTACTCACCATAATTGTAATAAGAGTATTCACATTTATATTCATATTATTTATTAGTTTAACACACATAACCTCTTTTCACATTAGTAACACCTTGTTGTTTATGCGTATATGCAGTTTCGTTAATATCACATTTGTAATACGTTATATTTTTACAGTTTCCTTTAATTTAATAAACATAATATTTTTAATTTTACTTGAATCTTTTATTTGTTCATATTTATTTGTAGGAGTTATTATATTAAGCGTCAACATTAATATTATTCTCTTTTTTGGAAGCAACAACCTAAAACTCACAACGAGCCCGAGATCACCCACATTTAGTAAAGTTTTATTAAATATAGTTTCTTGCTTTCCGACTAGTTGGCTATTTGAGATAAAGATAGCGCAATCTGGGGTGAGATTTTATAAATTAAGGCGCCCGACTAATCTTTTCAAATACATAATTTTATCTTACACTTTTATCTCATTAACATTTCATAATCTCACCACAGCCCAGTAAAGGGGGCCGTTATCAATTGTCGCCGACAACGTGGGCCTGTTGCTTCTTGTTGATAACTCATCTACAAAGTTAAATATTGCAAATAATTGATACTTTTCAAATTGTTTCATATATTATATAGACAAAAAGGTGTAGATTATTATTGTCGTTGTGTGTACATGTTTTTCCTATTACAACAGCAGATTGTTACCTTTATTTCACTACATCGCAGACTTTGGAGGATTCTAGGACATATTAAAGGTTAGTGAAAGGGAAAATATCACCTTGTGCTTACGTTATTTTATTTAACTTTTGATTCACTAATAAAATTACGGTGTCTCGAGTATTATTATTCATATTTTAAACATAACTTTGTATTTTTTCAACTATTTATTATTATTATCATACTTTAAAAATAAAGGATACATCTTTATATAAATTCATTAAACTTTATAAATTTAATAAATATCAAAATGGATACTCGTCATAGAACCAAAGCAGTTAAGGACAGTACTGAAGAAGATAGGGTTGAACAGGGAGACATTCCCGTGACACAAGCGTCTACAACTGAAGGGGTAAGTTCACCAGACATTGGCCAGGTGATGAATATGTTACAGATATTAATGACACAAATGACCGATTTAAAACAAGAACTAACTAATAGTAATAATAAATTAGATCATACTAATAATAAAATAGATACAAATAACGATAACCTAAAACAAGACTTAACAAACAAATTAGACACTAACAATGAAAACTTAAAACAAGAACTAACTAATATGAAAACAGACATAAGCAACATGAATAGTGATCTAACAACTAAATTAGAGATAAACATGAACAATATTAATCAAAAATTTGAAATAAATAATGCAAACATCGATAACAAATTAAGTGCTTTCAAAGTTGATTTAGAGGGTAAGATAGCAGAAATTTCTACAGCTCAGAAAAACATGGAAGAAAACGAACTCAAGTACTTAATTAAACTTGATGAAACCGTTAATCTACAGAATTTACATTGGGCTAAGCAGTTAGAGACCGCAACTACTGAAATTCAAAATAATACTGAACAGAGACTTAAAACTACAACACAAGACATACAACAAAACATAGACAAAATGATTTCTGAAAATAATAATTTGTTTAATACAAAATTGACCAATTTTAACAAATTAAATAATGATAACACAGAACAATTAAAATCATCGTTAAACCAATACAACGATCATAATAAACAAGAAATCAATATTGTCAGACAAAATTTAGATACTATAACTATAACTAATAATGAAAATTATACGACTACACAGACTAACATTAAACGATTGGAAAATAAAATAAAAGGCTATTTTACATCAACTAATTATATTAATACTAATAATAGCTCTATAAAGATAGAAAATTTACATCATTTCGACGGGGATATCACACGTGTACATCCTATGACGTATCTTAGTTGTCTTTTACGCTACTTAGAGGATATACCTGAGGAGAAGCAGAGGATGGAGGTCATACGAGTAACTTTACGTTACAGTGCACAAGAGTGGTTTCAAAGAATTGAGGACCATTGCAATTCTCTTGACCAATTTGTTACACTCTTTAAGAAGAATTATTGGGACGAAACGCAACAAAACAGAGCTAGAATACGGTTGTTGACAGGCAAATATCGATTGGGACAAGTATCACGCGAGACATACGCTTCCCGTATCTATAACCAGTGTAAACACCTGAATGACATGGAAGAATCAATGATTGCCAGGCAGCTCCTAAATCATTTCATCTACACCGATACACAGGCTATCATATGTCAAAGAGTTACGGATATGGACTCTCTCATAGACATAATGAGACGTCTAGATGATTATTCGGAGAATAACCTTCAGCCACAACACATATATCGCAATCCCAACTCTCGCAATCATCCGTCACAAAATTCAAATAATCCGAACAATAACCCAAATAACACACCACCGCAACGTTATAATAATTTCAACAACAATAATAGAAATCAAAATTTTACAAGATCATATAATAATAATAACAATTCTAACAATAATATGTACAATGATCGTGATAATAATAATTCAAACAATCCATCAAATAGACCTAATTACAACTACCAGCCATCCAGATACAACAGTAATAATTATTTCAATAATTACAATCGCACTACGGATCGACAAACAAACAATAATAATACAAACCATAATACTAATCAACAAGGAAGAGGATTTAATCATATCCGTAATCGTGGACGTGGTCACGTAAATAATATTAACAGACGTCATCGATCTGTATCGCCGATACGAACAAATATGGAAGAGGTATTAAAAAAAACGCCAATTTTAACAGAGGACCTCTACACCAACCCAACACAAGGCCCATCATCAGCACAAAATTAAAAACCCATGACGACTGTAACATACCTTTTAAATTTGAAAATATTACTTTCTATCAACATCCGGAAGAATTCATTACTGTAGAAGATGCAGGCAACCAAACTACCCAAATATATACTTTACCTATTGTAAAATTAAAATTCGAAAATATCTTTTTATATTGCTTAATCGATACAGGAGCGGAAATAACTTTATTAAAGGCAGAGAAAGCTACGAATATACGGGGATACGAGAAGAACATTGTAAAAACGAAAGGGACAGATATCATTGCAGCGAACGGAAAACGCATGGGGACGGTAACAAAACAATTATCAACAGAAATATTAGTCGACAAATCAAAATACATCATGCATTGCTATATTATAGACAAACTACAATACGACTGTATTATAGGTATTGACAGTATTAAAAAACTCAAAATGATCTTAGATTTCGAAAATGGTATACTAAATATAGATGTGAATAAAGTTATATTTGAAAAACAATTATCAGAAGAAGAGTTAAAAGGTTATAACCTATATAAGAAGGAAGTGCTTACGAGTGAAATAAATAATATTATATTAAATAATGAACCGTGCAATAGAAGAGATTACGAGGGGAATAATGAAACAGATGGAAAAATAATAGAATTTAATAATACAAATATTGGAATAGAGACAATGGTAGTTAGGCAAGGAACGAAGGATTGTCACGAGCGAGGAGATGTTATGGAAGTTAGAATGGATAATCAAGTAGTGAAAACAATTAATAATTATGATGATATAAAGAATTTTATAGAGAACTCTAAGATACCAGATACAACTGTCATACCCGACTTAATAGCAATTTTATACAATAATATTACTCTTATTAACAATGATGTAGTGTTTGCAAAAGGATATCAGCATCCGATTAAAATAGATAACGAAGACCCACTAATTAGTAAAAATTACCCCATTCCGTATCATTATCAGCAGAAAGTAAGTCAGGAACTGGAACGATTAGAACAGACTGGCATTATAGAGAAGTCAAATACCTACTTTATAAATCCGATAGTTATAGTCCAAAAGAAAGACTTATCTCTACGCATATGTTTAGATGCAAGAGCATTGAACCGAAGAATTAAACACGAATTCGAAATGCCGCCAAATATTTACAACAAATAGAACACACCATTAATAACACACCCAGTACAGTTCATAACCATTGTCCCATAACAATTTTTACTGGTCAGCCACCGCAGAGACCTTGGACAGATCCAGAAGCCATCAACTTCAACGAACGACTTATAGAAGTAAGAGAGAAATTATTGACAAAGAAAATTAAATGGGAAAGAAAGAGGAATACCGTTGATAAGAAATATAAGACATATAATCTTAATGATAGGGTAATAGTGAAAAGATTGAGAGTAACTGATCTTAAAAATAAAATAATGGGAAAACTGCTAAAACCATATCAAGGACCTTATATTATTAATAGAATTTTAGGCAACAATACCTATGAATTAATGGAAGAAGAAACCGGGTACATAAAGGGTAGATACCATATTTCGATGTTGCAGGATTATTTAACGGAACAGTAATATACAATTGAATAAATACAGTCATTAAAATTATTAATTACATTGAAAGGTATGTTATAGCTCGCAAAATACATCAATTAAATGAATACTACAACTAAACTATTTTTATATAATTACAAATAAATAGACTTAAACAAGAAACATTAATTTAGACTGGATAATTTGAATTTGGACAGCTTGAATAAATAAAGAGAAGTTACAAAGAAACAATAGAATAATAGTTGATAATTAAAAAAAAAAAAAGAGAAAAAGACTTTGGTATACTAATATAATGTTAAGGAAGTCCATCACACAAACAAACATTTCGTTTTTACAATTTACAAAGTTTTTATATTAAGGTGTTAACTTATTTTTCTTTCTAATTGTTTAATTCGAACGACACGTAATAAGTTTAGAAAAACAAGGTTGTTATCTTTCATTTCCTACATCATCTTCAGCGAAAAGAATGTCCTCATTTGTACATTCCGACATTTTTTCGACGGGGACATTGTTGTGATGCATGTTATCCATATAGAGCTGCATCTAAAATAGGAAGAATAAGACATACAAAGTGAAAAAGGGTTATAATATAATGGTTATATAAATAATATTATTAAGTCTTAGTAGTATCGAAGTGCCTATGTATTTTTATAACGATCATTTCATTCTTTAAATTTCTATATACATTTTCCTTTCATTATTTAATTTTATTATATCATATTCAAATTTTCAAATATTAGCGCGAAAAACATATTCAAATCCATATGCAACTTTGTATTATATCGACACTAGTAAGACACGCCTACAAATTGACATCTCGCTATGTTTACATTTATCATGCGCAGTATGCGATTTGTATCATTCGAATTTATCTTAACCAAACTTGGTAATTTATAATATAATTTTTAAAATCATTTAGATATTCTAAAGTAATCAAATTCTTTTTATATAAAATTGTTAAAAGGGTAAATCATCGAGATTATTGATATCAATAGATAGCGTGTTTGGTAATATTCAGACAAGTGCTGTCGAATTATTCGATCCTTGAATTTGAAAAATAAATAGACGCATCTTTTTAGACCAAGCCTTAGAAATCTTGTATAAAACACAAATTTAAATTATAAATTCAGCTAAAAGTGATAAAAAGTATCCAGAATATTAATTAACTCGATCGTCAAGTGAATTACTACAAGAATTTTCGGTAATAACGAACTTTCAAACAACATAGCGTCACAGACGTAGTTCCACCGAAAACGATAGAAAATCAGAAGAAATATATATAAGAATCCATCGCCGAACTTCAACAATATAGTCTAACGTACATCAACAACGATACCTGAAATTCTACAGCCAGAAACGAGCGCAGTGAGTAATTAGGCACCGAAGACGAAGTCCGAGGAAAATCTTCGATAGCGTCTGCGTAAACAGCCACCTACACCGCCATCATTTTGTGCTGCACCCGAACATTTTTGGATCACCGAGGATCTTCCCAATTCACACAGACGATCTACAAACATACATCAGCATCATTATTATAACAGGTTTTCAGATAATATTTATTTTTTTTTCAAAAATTAAATTCTTTAAACTTTTATTTAATAATCTTCTCGAATTATTTACCTAATCTACCACATCCTGTCATGATCTTTATATTTAATTAAACAACCTATTTATATCTTAGAGATAACAATAAAAGGGTACTCACCATAATTGTAATAAGAGTATTCACATTTATATTCATATTATTTATTAGTTTAACACACATAACCTCTTTTCACATTAGTAACACCTTGTTGTTTATGCGTATATGCAGTTTCGTTAATATCACATTTGTAATACGTTATATTTTTACAGTTTCCTTTAATTTAATAAACATAATATTTTTAATTTTACTTGAATCTTTTATTTGTTCATATTTATTTGTAGGAGTTATTATATTAAGCGTCAACATTAATATTATTCTCTTTTTTGGAAGCAACAACCTAAAACTCACAACGAGCCCGAGATCACCCACATTTAGTAAAGTTTTATTAAATATAGTTTCTTGCTTTCCGACTAGTTGGCTATTTGAGATAAAGATAGCGCAATCTGGGGTGAGATTTTATAAATTAAGGCGCCCGACTAATCTTTTCAAATACATAATTTTATCTTACACTTTTATCTCATTAACATTTCATAATCTCACCACAGCCCAGTAAAGGGGGCCGTTATCAATATATATATATATATATATATATTGTTGTGGGGCAGAATTACTCCATAATTCCAGCTAACTGCGAAAGGAAAGACAGAAATAACATGTAATAGAATGGTTAAAATTGGTGAATATAGTTTGTAAAATTAGTATCGAAGTGTAAATAAATTAATATTACGACAACTTTGTACATTTCAAATTAATTTACATTTATTTCAAAATTGACTTTTTAATATTTATTTAATTGTCATTTTTATAATTTAAATTATTAGCGCGAAATTACAGATATCTAATTTATCTACATCAAAAATTTGTATCGATACTAGTTAGACACGCCCACATTTCAAATGTAAACTAACCCGCGAAACGGTTATTTTCTTGTCACACATAACACATAACCCTACATTTAAAAAGCCAGGTCAACCATTTGAAAATTATTATTTTAATTTTGTTCATAAGTTGGAAACAGTACATTATTTATATTTAAATTATTATAATATGTAATTTAGAGTAAAATTCGAGGCGATTTCAATAATGCAAAATAGGCTTTGAATGAAATAATTGCCATCGAGCGTCGATTATAAAATTTTGATAAGAAGTGCTTAAAAAAGTGTGACTCCAAATTTAAAATTAAATTAAAGCAGAAATACCTGAGTTAAAAATTTATAAGTGACAAAAGTAACACAATAATTTGGGGCTACTTTTGAGATACATTTGAAGACGATACCAGCGAAGTTCGGCCAGAAATCGATCTTAGCATCTTTCGATCGAAGACCGGCCCGAGAAAATATTCCACACCGACTAAGCACGCTCATAGCCGGCCAAGTAAACTCGAAATCTTCGCACTGGAAATTCACGACGAATCGGCTAATCTACGTCCATACCATCAAGATTCCTGCCTTAGACGATGAAAAACAGGTCTTATTAATCAGAATTATTTCAAATAATGCCTTTTTTAAAATGATTTACAATTAAAATATTTTTTAAAACCAAATAAAAAACCCTCATAATTTTACTTAGAAAATTACATTCCAACATTATTCATAATTGTGAAAGAACTTTAATTTGATAAAAACTGTAGTACTTACCTAGATATATTTGTTTTTTAATTTATACCGTAACTCACTTGAAAATATTCTAACCATTGAAACATAACCTTTGATTTTCTTGATTCACATGTGCACGTAATTATAACTTTATTATTTGTCAATAGTCACGTTGTATGTTATTATTTACAGAAACCTTATTTAAAATAAACTTTTATACACATTCCTTTAACCAACTCTTTTATTTATCTATGCTTAGCTGGAGAAAACTAAGTTATTTTATTTTACAATTCACTACCATACATTTCGGGGAAAACATATCGACGAGGAGCCTGTAGAGTCAACTTTGCTAAAATTATTCATGCTCACCGACACCTATCTGTAGCCGGAGTTAATACATGTAAGTTGCGGATGATCTAACATTGTGTATTCTATACACTGGCGCCCAATTAAAAGTAGTATACTTATACTATACTATTCTATTAAATTTATTTAATTCTAATAAAATTATCTTTTATTATTATATTATTATTATTATATCATATAGATCATCAGAGTATCTTTACTATATATATATATATATATATATATATATATATATATATATATATATATATATATATATATATATATATTGATTTTCATCATTCTCTCTAATTCTGGCATTTCCATAACTGAAATCAAAATGACATTTTACTTTTATTAGAAATCTGCTATTATCGTTTCTTTCTTCTTAACTTTATGTCTGTTTTTTTAATGCATTTGCGATATGTAAAACGCCCACTTTCCAATAAGGCGTGATAGGAGTATTTACGATGATGTGGAACTATATCTGCATTTAGTTACTTCGCTTCCATGGTGTATGTATATTTTTTTTATAATAATCATATATTATGACATACTTTCTAACGAGAATTTGAGATAATTCGTTTTCATAATTTCATTTCATTAAATTTTCCGCTTATTATCGATTCCGGTTGAAATTTCCTAATCCACGAACCTTAATAATACTATTATTGACTTTGAAATATGTAATTGTCTAAGTATATTAGTAAATGTAGAGAAGTTTGTACGCAGATTGGTTACGATCTGTTTAATTTGGTGAAAGTTTATTGGCGTAACTGTGGACAAAATTATAAGTGATTTGGCCTCTTTAGAAGCCAATTTATAATAATATTAATAATTTTCAAATACAAAAAATCATAATATATTTACATTTATGTACCGGATGAGTTTGAAAATTCCTAAATTATCAATTTTTTTCTCTTGTCAAAAATTTTTTATTTACACTAATCTTACTTCAAATTAATTCTTACTGATAACGCTGGTCAACTAATTTTCAATTTTTTAAATTTTTCTTTAGAGACTACCTATGTACAGTTTTCGGACAACAAAAATAGCAATCAGTTTGTTCACGCGAAAATCATTTAATGTACATCAGCGATGCACATACCGCGGCCCGCGGGCCGCATGCGGCCCACTGTCGATGTTTATGCGGCCTGCCAACGAATTTTAAAAATTGTTCGAAAAACTACAATAGTAGGTAAACATCCATTCAAATCAATATTTCTTAACTTTTTATTTTATTCTAACTTTTGTAATTGTTAGTAAGATATGTATTTTTAAGTACCTACTACTTTCTTGTTCAGGTTTACTACGTAGGACAGGTATGCTCCTCGTCGTTCCAAGCATATTTTTACAAGATTAGAAATCTGTCGAACCAACTAGATTACTCGAAGATTCGCGAAACACGTCGGTATTAGCCCCGAGCAATGTGGTAGGTTCTCGATGTTAGGTAACTCGTATAAATACCGACAAGCGAACGTTATATTGTTTGAATTGTAATCGTGAAGAATAAATATTTCGTCGTTCGAACTTGGCATCTACCTACGTAACAATATAATATCAATTTTGATATGGATAAACCAGGCCCCAGTAAAAAACGTAGTCGTAAGGTTGAAGATGAAAATCGACAGTTTCAAGATATTTGGACCGAAAAATACTTTTTTATTTCATCGCATAACAAAAGTGTCTGTTTAATATGCAAGATTAGTGTTTCTATTCCGAAAGAATATAATGTGAAAAGGCATTATGAAACACAGCATCATACTTTTACCAAATTAACCCACGAAAATCGAACGCAAAAAATTTCCACTTTACAAAGGGAACTAATAGGCCAGCAAGCTATATTTACAAAACCAATTCAAGATGCTGAAGCAGCCACTGAAGTTAGCTTTGAAATATCTCGAATAGCGAAAACTTGTCGGCCTTTTAAAGATGGTGAGTTTGTCAAGCAGTGTTCAGATTTTGCCGCAAAAAAAATGTGTCCGAAAGATGTAAAAAGGTTTGAGAAAATTCAACCAAATCGGATGACTGTTCAAAGAAGACTTACCACATTAGCAGCTAATATAGAATAGCAATTAACTACGAAATCGAAAAGTTTTGAGTATTTTTCTACCGCACTCGACGAATCTACAGATATAAATTCCACTGCTCAACTCTTAATATTTTTACGAGGTATAACACAAAATTTTGAAGTGAGTGAAGAACTGATTGGTATGAGTTCTTTGACAAGTCAAACCAAGGGGAGTGACATGCTCAAAGCTCTTCTGGACAAATGTTCTATAATGGATTTGGATTTAACGAAATTATCTGGAATTACGACTGACGGAGCACCTTCAATGGTTGGAAGTAAATCTTCGATAATAACTATGTTAAAAGAGTATTTACAAACTAAAAACATAGATACCAAGGAATTAATGCAGTTTCATTGCATTATACATCAAGAGGTCCTCTGTTCAAAATTATTGGGATTTGAAAATGTGATGAAAGTTGTAGTACCTACTGTAAACTTTATAACATCACGAGGTCTCAATCACCGACAATTCACACAATTTCTCGAGGATATTGAAAGCGAATATGGTGATCTCCTGTTTTACACTGAAGTAAGCTGACTAAGTCGTTGGTTGTCACTAGAGCGGTTTCTTAACTTGATTGAAGAAATTAAAATATTTCTGGCGGAAAAGAAAAAGGACGTCTCCGAACTCGACAACCCTGATTGGCTGTGTGACTTAGCGTTTCCTGTAGACATCACAAATCACTTGAATGTCTTGAATACGCGACTCCAAGGCAATCAATTGATTTCAGGACACAAATCAATTTAGCCAATTACAGCCATTTTCCGAACTACAAAAAAGTTATGAAGAAATTCAATAAAACTGATGTCAATTTCGCTTATGTTGAAAAAATTGATATTTTAATACAAGCTTTTCATGATCGTTTTCTAGACTTCAAAAAAGTTAAACCTCTATTAGACATTTTCAGCAATCCTTTCAACATTTCAACCGAAAATGCACCGGAATCAATGCAGCTGGAATTGATAGACATACAAAATGATGATAATTTACGAAGCAAGTTTAATGAAGGTAATTTACTCAACTTTTACCGTTGCGTTGACAAACCCGCTTATAAAGAGTTGCGAATAAATGCATTGAAATGCGCAAGCTTATTTGGATCGACGTATATTTTATGAACAAACGTTTTCAGTGATGAAACTTAACAAAACAAAAAATCGAAACCGTCTGGCAAATGAAAATCTGGAAGAAATTTTACGTGTGGCGACAAATAATGTGAAGCCAAACATAAACAAAATTGTTAGGTCAATGCAATGTCATGCATCAAAATAATAAAACATGAAATATTACATTGTAATGATTAGATTACATTATGATTACATAATTACAACAAACATTTTTGAATGTTCTTTTATTTTATCATTTGTAGTAATTCATACTATTTAAAAATAAAAATATTTGTGTTAATAAGTATTCTTTGTAGCGGCCCGTCCTTGGCTTATAATTTTCCCGAGTGGCCCCTGTTCCCTACAAGTCTGTGAATCCCTGATGTACATGGGTGGTATGAGATGATATAATTAATGAAAGTCACAGAAGAAATAACCTCCAAAATTAAAATGGAGTTTGGCATAAGCAAATGCAAAACACTACACACTGACAAAGGAAAATATTATTATTATATACTAAAAACTACAACGCCAAATTCAAATTGTCCTCGGACATTTAAAATCACACTGTATATTCAATATACACAAATGCTCCAAACTATCACATAATAAAGAATGACAAGTTTTATTGATTGAACAACGGGAATAGTTTTCACAGGACCAGGTTAGCAGTTTGGTCGATACTACGTAGAGCAAAATTAAATTTTCACATCTTTACGAGTATAAAGATTGATCAATGAAATATTAATATTTTATTTTTTTATAAGTATTATTATATTTTAGAATTAACACATAGTTGGACATGCATAAAATTTTATTTCATACCTCCAGCAATTCTTAAAATGATCACCTTCGTATTTACACATTAATTAATCTATCTGTTAGGTTAAGGGCGGTTATATCGTACCACTTTTTAGAGTTTTGGTTAAGGTTAACATCTTATTATTACAAATAATCGGAAATATCAAATATATGTGAGTAATTACATATTTATTTATAAAAGCGACAAAATTGAAGGACTGTACATATAAAAAAATATTTGGCGCAATGCTGCAATCGGTAAGTTCGGTAAGTCGTATCCAAAAATGGCTAAATCGTACCGTGGGATTTATATAAGGATAAATATTTTTTTGGAATTATTTATTGGCAATAAACACTCGCTCAGCGCCCAGCGCTCGAAAAAGTAGTCTAAAATTGATGCTCCAGGATGTCGTGCCTCAGGCGCTCCCCTGATGGTCAAATGCCTGAAATGATCTTCCATCATTAATGTCATTAAACTATCTTACCGATTTAAACAAAAAATTCTCATTTCCCCAACACTTTATTTCAATTTATAATCCTAAACCTCTTAAAAAAACAGACTTTATACCTACCATTTTTTTCAAGCATTTAAAAATTTGTAGAAATTTGATGCCAAGCATTATGAACAATCTCCCAAAATTCTTCCTGGGTAGAAGCTCTATCTCATTAATCCCCATACATTTTCAATGGGATTTAGATAAGGACTGTAGGGCTGGACATCTCAAGTTTAAATTTCATTCTCTTGTAACCATTGTGTTATAAGATGAGACAGAAAATTCTGTTGTTCTTATAGCTTCCTTTAAAGTTTTGAAAGGGTTGTGCCTAATCTCAGTAACTAATGTTTCGTCTATCTGCGTATTCGAAATTTTGTTACTTGCGGAAATTATTTTTCCGATTTAAATTATCCTCTTCCCTTCTTCCTTTTATATATTCTTGCGGCTGAACTTTTACCAATATTAAATTAAACCGATACACTTCTTAATGATTTCCCATTTTTCAAACTAGTAACAAGTCTAGCTTTATCAGTTTTCGAAAGCTGCGGCATTTTCAATTTTGAATTATCAACTATGATATATAATTTGACGTAGAGTTTGAAAGTTAATCAAATGTTAAAATTACAACGCTAAAAAATAAAGGAAATTGACATAACGATTTTGACACTGTCCCGTTTTTTTTGCTCACGACAGTACCAGGGAGAAAATACATAGAGGGAGACACTCTTCCCACGTTATTTAAATGTTTTGTTTAGCTCCGCCGTACAATAATAACGACAAAAATGAACTCTTTCAATATAAAGTTGCGAATAGTATAATGATTATACGCTTGAAAAAAAAATGTAATAATCGTTGAGTACCTACCTTAAAATAGGTTCAAATCTTCAACTTTTATTAAGTTCAACCACGTTTTCAGTTTATCTATGAAGTTCAATTTCTATTGATAGTTTCATGTGTAAAGCAAAACTAAAAAAAAACGCCCAAGACAGTTAATTTATCGTCAAGAGTTTCTGTATTTAGCGTCATCTTAAATTCAAGGACAGCATTAAAAAACTATCACAATATTTCCCATTTAACGTTTTACCCTTTATGGCCAAATGATGGCGTAGTATCGTGATACACGCGTACTCTAGCGGTCGTATAGTGAACTTAAAGATATGGTGGAACTATTAAAACTCACTAAACCTTGCTATCACAACCAGTTCCACAACTGTAGTGGTATACTATTGTATAACTAAATTAGGAAGATTCTGTATATAGGGGTATAGTTTACTGAAACAATATCCTTTCATGTCATTATTTACTTAGTGTTAAAGCATATTGCCTTAGGATAGATTGCAGATCTCTTAAAGTTATAAAAAAAAGTTTTTTTTTTATTTTTGCTTTCTATAATTTCGTAATGTTTATAATTCTATATATGCTGCAATTTAGTGATATTTTAATGAATGCCATTCAAAAATTATTTTCATACTCGATTCACTGCATATGATTAAAACAAGATGAATTCCGTCATTAACATCACTCCATTTAAGGAAATGCCGAATCCCCTCATGCTTATTTTTTAATTAAAAACACATTTACCTAAATATTTTCTTAATACTACATGAATATGCAATTAAAATAAACGGAGATACTTAGGTTTTATTGTATAGTGCGTTAACATTATATGTGTATGTCTATTTCACAACATTCGCTTTCATAATATCTGTAATATATGCAGAATTTCAAATGCCAAGTCGCGATGTTTCTTTGCTATTTCGTGTATATAATTGCATATTAATATCGTATAGGATTTATCTAACATGTAACCTATATTCATATTTTGGTAATTCTTCCAGGTAACTAGTTTACTTCTCGAGGCTGAACGGAGAAAATTAGCGGTTCTTCAGAAAGAGCTTCAAGTCGCCCTCGAAGAGGGTGGTTCGATAAAAGCCAAAGAACATCAGAAACAAGAACTTCTAATCGCTATAGCGTAAGTAAAAGCTTAATATACCGTCAGTTACAAAAGTTTTCGTCCACCCACCTAACATTAAAGAGCACCAAATCTAAACATTTTATTATGATGCAGTATTTTTATTTCCTTTTAACAAAGTTATAGCAATCGAATTGATTCGTCTTTTACTTAATGAAGATCCATAATTTAAAATATAAATAAAATTATTGGTTAAAATCTTTACTTTCTTAATATGTAATCGTAAAACGACAATTGTTTCGCCAGCACAGTAGCTTCATCAGGTACTTACAGGTAAAGAGCACGTTACAAACTAAATTAAAAATATAAAATCAGCAAAGTTAATATTATTTTACAACGTAATTTAAAAGATCTAAGTATTTACACAAATATTGTAGGTAGAGAGAAAATGTGGCCCATCTGGTCGGCCCTAACTGTTATACTATAGAGTACAAACACGTTTACGAACCAATTTTTTTTTTAATAAACTAAATGTACATTTTTATTATTAAAGGCCGGATCGTATGCAAAAAAAAAACTGAAAATATGCTCATAAATATGCAGATGTTTTAGCCTAAATATGCACTTCCTTATAAAAAAATATGCAGGTAAAAAAATACGAGGAATGTTAGAAAGTGGAATACTGTGGAAAAAATATTATAAATAGTTAATTGACGAAGGAGATACTTATTGAAACTTCATTATAACGCTAAGAAATAAGTAATTAAACTTCTAGTTTAAAAAATTATTTTATTGTAAATCACTACAATATTGTTTCGCCATACAATGGCTTCATCAGGTGGATGAATACTGAGTATTCATCCACCTGATGAATAGGAATCAGGTGGATGAATACTGAGTATTCATCCCCCTGATGAAGCCATTGTATGGCGAAACAATATTGTAGTGATTTACAATAAAATAATTTTTTAAACTAGAAGTTTAATTACTTATTTCTTAGCGTTATAATGAAGTTTCAATAAGTATCTCCTTCGTCAATTAACTATTTATAATATTTTTTCCACAGTATTCCACTTTCTAACATTCCTCGTATTTTTTTACCTGCATATTTTTTTATAAGGAAGTGCATATTTAGGCTAAAACATCTGCATATTTATGAGCATATTTTCAGTTTTTTTTTTGCATACGATCCGGCGATGAATACTGAGTATTCATCCACCTGATGAATAGGAATCAGGTGGATGAATACTGAGTATTCATCCCCCTGATGAAGCCATTGTATGGCGAAACAATATTGTAGTGATTTACAATAAAAGAATTTTTGAAACTAGAAGTTTAATTACTTATTTCTTAGCGTTAAAAATATTATATTTTGTTTACTACAATTCATTTAAAACATTTTACAACATAATTAACTATGAAAACAATTTACAATCACATATTTCTTAAAGTTTTCAACAGAAAAATTGTAGCGCTTGTCTGAAAACATGTATTTATGTATTGAAAAGGTTCGTTCTACGTCAATGCTTGTTATAGGAACATATTTCAAATTAAAAATATCTATTGTCAACTCAATATTTTGTACTGAATCACCACACAAGATTCTAGCAATGTCCTTTAGCTTTTAAAACCGTCGTTTTGTCCTATTACACTTAAAAATGTTTCATACACGGACTGTCCCACTCCTCCTTTAACATCAAAACATGACTTTTCAAATTTGTTTATTATTTCAACGCTCTCGATTAGCGAGATAAATTGTTTTTCCAACAGCAATATAGAAGTGGAAATAAAACTGTAATTAGCTTTAATAAACGCCCACTGTTGAGATATTTCTTTACTCGAATACACTTTTTGGGCATCTATCACAGATTGTGCATCCCTATCAAGATCCATAATAATTGTTTTTATTCCTTCATAATGATTTGCATGAAAAATAGCAGCCTCCAACCACGTTCCCATCGTGTGATTACTGATTGAGGAGGAAGCGGAACACCGGGTAGATGTTTGTAAAACTGAACTCGTAATGGGGCCTTTAAAAATACTTTCTTAACACTACTAATTAAAGTATTTACTAAGGGAAAATGGTTTCTGGTTTCTTCTGCAACACGATTTAGTCCGTGCGCTAAGCAAGTTGTGTAAATTAAATATCGGTAAAAGATTTTCAAGGTGAAAGCTGCCTTCACTATGTATGGTGCAGCATCCGTCAAAAACCAATAGAATTTTCTCTGTTGGAATCGATTCCGGTAAGAAGAAAGTTGCCAATTCTTCCTGTATAAACTGTATTATTGACAAATTATTTGCCTTTTCCAACTGCTTGGATAAAATTAAATAAGATTTTACTGGAACCGATACGTTAAGGATACCAATCATTAAATGAACTATGTATCGGCCCACACTATCAGTAGTTTCATCTACGCATATATAAAGATAATTGTTTGCAACAACCTTCTTAATGCTATTCAATGTTTCTGAATAGATACAGCGAATATAATTTTTTCTTAACGTGCTCTCGTCGGGAATGTTATATTTGCTGATGTAGTTTTGCAAAAATAACTTGACATTTAAATTGTTTAATTTATGTAGTGGAATATTTGCCGACACAAGCATTTGACACAAATCTTCATTAAATTTATCTTGTTCCGATTTTTTGGAAGTTGATGACAAACATTGCGGTAATGTTTGCTGACTCTTCTTCGCCAATTTCATCTTTGTTAGTTTTGCAGCATGTGATGGAGTTTTCATATGTTGATCGACTTGGAACTTTCTCTCACTTGTAATCTGCAAAAAAATATTACATTATCGGTTGTTTTCTTATAAATAAATGTTAGTAAAAGATAAAGGAATAATTAGAAACTTAATTAATTAATTAATAAGAGGAAATAAACTTAAAATTTTACTCACAATCTTGCAGCATGCTATGCAAAACCCTTTTTCTCCATCCATACGCAATTCTGAATAAGGTGCAATCCATCCAGGCACAGTCGCAATTTTCGGCATTTTTGCTATTATATATCACAACTCACAAGTTTACACTTCGAAAAGCCAACGTGACGTAATGACGTAATGACGTTTAAAATAAAATTACTTTCGAATATGGGAATAAATTTCTCCGAATAGCAAAGAAACACATATACTCCTAATTTTCTGCTAAAATGTATGTTTGTATTTATTTAGAAGTTCTAAGGTATTAGCTTTTCCTGGAATTTTGTCTCGGCCTGGATGTATGGGAAGAGTATTAATAAATTCTTGGAGACACTTATCGGAAAAGTAACGGGAAGAGGTTTGATAAAATTCTATTTTTAATTTAAAGAGGGCTGTTTAATTTTTGTTTATTTGTTACATCTTCGACATATTTTTAGTAAATAAATAAAACTCGGATTCTTAAAGTTTGGAAAAATGCTGAATTACTACAAAATATGCAAATAATATACAAAATGCATATATTATGCAAATATTCAAATTTATGCAAATTGCATATAATACGGCCTTTATTTATTATCGTCTAAACAGTTTTTAAATGAATAAATTTAACAAAAGCGAGTTATTTGAATTTAACTGATCATTAATAACATTTGTGATTGTTTTAATTTATTGATTTCTAAACTTTCCTGTAAATTTAATTTATTGCCGTTATTTTCTAAATGTATAATTTGAAAATCCTTATTGAAAGTATATTTTTCTTCTAATAGATGATTAGCAAAAGTGAAATCTTGTTTTTTATTTCTCAACGAAAAACAATATTCAGCAATACGTTTTTCAAACGATCTTTATGTTTAACCAACATATATCTTACCGCATCCACATATCAACTTAGAAACTCCAGATTTCTTATTTTTTTCGGTTTTATTTTTATTGCTTTTAATATGTTTTGTTAAATTATTATTAATTTTAAAAACCGTGTTTATATAAGATTTTTAAATACACTGAAATATTCTTTCAATGGAGACTGTGGTTAAATAAAAATTTAAAAAAGGTATATAACCCCTTACCACAATTATTAATCGTATCCTAAATACGTATTTCGACAACTAAGTTGTCATCATCAGTAGGTAAGAACTACTAATTAAAAGTCGCACATGGGGCACAGTAAAGCAAGAGAAACGCTTACGCACAACTACTATACACCGCTTCCCCGTATACACTAAATTTAACATGCCAATCTTGACTAGGAGGGAGGTCGAGCCAAACACTTACCTACTTAAGGAAAAGGGTCTAAATATGGTTAAAAAACATGCAAATAATCGGAAAGTATGGTCGTATATTGTAAAAACTAAACTCTATTGAAATTCTAAGAAGGGCAAATTTGGGAAGGATCGTTACATATGAAAAAAAACAAGACATCTGACAATTCATAGATCCTTTTCACGTTACTTTATTGTTATTTAATATTACTCAACACAGTCAGATGTCTTGTTTTTTTCATATGTAACGATCCTTCCCAAATTTGCCCTTCTTAGAATTTCAATAGAGTTTAGTTTTTACAATATACGACCATACTTTCCGATTATTTGCATGTTTTTTAACCATGTTTAGACCCTTTTCCTTAAGTAGGTAAGTGTTTGGCTCGACCTCCCTCGCAGTTTAGATTGGCATGTTAAATGTAGTGTATACGGGGAAGCGGTGTATAGTAGTTGTGCGTAAGCGTTTCTCTTGCTTTACTGTGTCCCATGTGCGACTTTTAATTAGTAGTTTTTACCTACTGATGATGACAACTTAGTTGTCGAAATACGTATTTAGGATACGATTAATAATTGTGGTAAGGGGTTATATACCTTTTTTAAACACTGAAATATGTTCATTAGGTTTCCAAGTGTACGTTTGTAATCTAAATTTCGAATTTTGCTTATCTTTTATTACAGGATATACCATAGACACAGCTGCTTTGAAAAGTTGAAAGAAAGATGCTTACAAAAATCTTTTATCCGACGACCAAAATTTATTGCTAGCAGCTGTACATTAAAATGTACAATAAAATTGATCACATCCATACAGCCTTTATTCACCAAATCGACTCGGGAAATGGTTCTTGCATTTTTTACCTCAGCAAATGTAATAAAAATAATAAAATATCAAAATTTCTTATATATTTGAATGAACCTGTATACAGAACCTGTGTAATATTTTTTTTAGAAAAAAACATAAAATAAATGGAAGGTAACATCACAAATTCATATTCATATTAAGTTTTGAACTAAATTAACAATTAAATAAATTAATTATAAATAGATAATATTATACATCATATATTTATCTTGGTATCGGCTATTTTATCGCCGCATGTGCAGACCGTACATTCTACAGTTGTGTATTTCTGGTTGCAGACGTATCCAGGCGCAGTACGATCACTTAGATAAAGAGTACCGAGAACATGCACTGGGAGCGTTGCTGTCGGCGAACACTAGAGGTTCTGGGAAAGTAAGTTAAACAAAAACTTTTTGTGATTAATTCCATAATTAAATGCGTCTTCTTGTTCTGACGTGTAATTATTTTTAATATAAAAAAGTTATATTTGTAAAACGCGAGGCGTTCCCTTTTAATAAAAAGAAATTACTTTCATGTTATTGCACGAAACACCTAAATTAATTTCGTAATTAATTTCAAAATATCAAAGGTAAAGTGAATGTTTTTAAATGATTATAAAGGGAAAAAATGAACGCTTCTTTCATGGACTTCTTTTACTATAGAGAACGATAGATGGCAGCACGTTAATTATTTCCTCAATTTAATTTCAAATATCAAAGTGGTTCTAATGTATACAGATAATTCTAAAAGTTTCGTGCAGCCAGGTATTATTATATTATATTTCGTTTATATATTTTTTCTTAGATATTTGATTATGAATGTTTTTTTAATTATCAAGAAAACAAATGAAGCTAAAATGAAATAATGTTTACTATTTTTGTAATTTATGAACGCATGAATATAGAAATGTAATAAAAAAATATGTATCTGTATATATGGGACATATACAAAGCATTTAAGCAATTGCTACTTCAACAGACAGACACATGTGTTTCGATCTAACGCTCTCATCAGTGCAGTTATGAAGTGAAGTATGCAAATTCGCTACCACGTAATGTACAATCTTATACGTCAAAATGACAAGAGATATATGCAGACATCTGACTTACAGAAAAGGCACGCCGACAAAGCTGTTATTTATGTCAACCGCTTAGCGTTAAATATCATTATTTATCACGTATTATTTAATAGGTATTATGTTAAACCCACGAATAAAGCGTTAAAAGATATAGAATTAGAGTATTTTGGGCCTTTTTTCTTCAAATTTGAAAGTGTATGTACATTATTAGTCCAAATGTTATAAACTAAAATAAATTTCACAATAACCTAGCTTAACTTCATTCAAACACACGAAACATTTTTCATCTGTAAACTTGATTTATATTTCTAAATATACTTATTTTTCTAAACGATATTTTCCATGAATTTGTAAAAAAAAGCACAAAGTTGTAGTTCCTTGAACAGTACAGCTTCACGAAAGGTTGACCGATGATAGCGAATCTCCTGGAGATTGCGTAATACAGGCTGTCCTTGAAATAAATAGACAACGTATGAAAAATGTAAAGTTGTTATTATATGGACTATTAACCCAAAATATTATCCCCTGAAAATTGTATCACGATCCGCCTATGAATTCAAAATATTTCAGAATGTAAATATGTACCTCTATTGAATTTGCACGCATATCGTATACTTACGCACGTAACAGTTGTTGATGTTACAAAAGTTATAGTATCCTGTATGGTAAGGTCAATACCTCGTACAAAATCAGCTTTTTATAAATTTAAGTAAATAATTAAAATTTAAGATGTGTGTTGCATTCATTTACAAACCCATTTTAGAAACTATGAAAATTTCATGTGTATCACGAAAATCTTTTCTTTTTTCTCTTATAAGTAAGAAATATAAAATACGAATATCGGATTCAGAATGCCCTTCTTGCATTTAACCTTTATGCGACTGGAAGGGTACCCGGGTGCCTTTTTCAGATTTAAATATTAATATTTTTTGTGTTTGAGCTTGCTGAGCTTGGAAATTCTGTGACATCTCTAAACTTGTTTTATATTACATTTTATTATATATACTTCGTTATTTAGATTTAATTTTTAACGAAAAAATGGCATTCGAAATTATTACTACCTCTAAGACCGGTATGGGTACCCGGTTACCTCCATTTAAAATTACATATGGATGGATGTGAAAGAACAAAAGTAGCATTTTTACATTTTTTTATTTATATATGTTATAAAAAAGATGTATAAAAAGAACGAAAATAAATAATAATAGGATTAAACTGCCTGTTGGTTACAGGTATCGCATACGGCCTTAGTAACAGAATGCTCATTACAAACAGGTTTTGAACAAGAATTACATGCTTTTCGCGTTTTTCTTTGTCTGTGATTCAATTCCCGGCAAATGTAACATTTTCCAACTACCAAAATACGCCCAGAAGTATCTCGAGATGATTGATCTCTGACTGCTGTAACGACTGGTTGTGTAATTTGGCGTCCTAGAACCATTTCTAGTGATGTACGTGTAAAATGATTGTCCAAAACTCTTGGAATACTGCTTCGAGTTAGTACAGCAGACATGCATAACTTGTTTGCAAGATCTTTCAAAAATCTCCGTCGTCGGTCGGTTGATGTAAACCTAGGATTGTGCTTCGTGTAAATTATGTATGCACTCAGTGCAGCAAGGTCGACCATATTGTAAAAAAATGCTAGGGGCCAACGATTTGTTCTACGCTTTACTGTATACTCTGATAACATTTTATCCACCGTGTCGACGCCGCCTTTGGTTTTATTATAATATTTAATAATTTCGGGTTTTGCAGTACCAGTATGTTCTACTTTGCCTGTTGTATGCATTGATGATAATAGGATGACAGATTTGTTCTTTTTGGGAACATACGAACATATAGTTGCTCTTTTAGTAAATGCAAAATTAGTGGAATTTATAACTCTACTTTTATTGGATTGCATATTGGAAGGAAGAAAAGTTTTATTTTTTCGAACGGTTCCTACTAAAGTTAAGTTCCAAGAATTTAGGTTATGAGCTAACTGTAAACTTGTGAAAAAGTTGTCTGTCGTTATATTTCTTCCAGAACCTTTATATTTAGTAACTAAATCTAGAACTGTACGCTCTCCAATATTCACTTGCCGTTCACCGTCTGGTGGATTTCCAGTATAAATTTTACCTTTTAAAGGATAAGCATTTGCCGCATCACAAGCCCAAAAAAATTTTATCCCATACTTTGCCGGTTTTGAAGAAATGTTTTGGGTAAATTTTGTATGTCCTCTATAAGGAAATAATTGCTCATCGACCGTTATGCATTCAGACGGCTTATAGTTGTTTTCTAAATTACTATTTAGCATTATCCATATATCACGAATTGGAGCAGCTTTGTCACTTTTAGATCGTTCAGCACGTGTATTCTGATTATCAAAACGAATAAATCGTGAAAACATTTTGAAGCGATCACGAGACATAGCCGCACGAATAAGAGGTAAGGATTCAAGTTTCCACATTTCAGATATATGTTCCTTATTAGATTTATGTACATCAGCTGCAATTAGGATTCCTAAAAATGCATCGAATTCCTCTTCAGTAAATGCCTTGAAAACCTTTCGTGGTGGTGGTTGCCGCTTAGAATCTTTGTACTTTTGAGCTTGTTTTTCATTAAAATCTCCAGTTACTTGTGTGCCTTTTCTGTTAGTTTCCCTTAAAATTATGGTACAAATTTCATTGGACATGATAGATTTAAAAGTTTCTTTAGCAGTATATAATGCACTAAAACTTGGTGCGCCACATTTTTCGCGCAAGATATTTCGGCTAATTGTCTGCGCTTGTGGTAATGGAGTATTGGTCCAATGAGTTCCATCTTTAGCAACTAAAACAGTAGGCTGTGCAGGCGTTTCTTTTCATCACTAATTTCATCTGAATAAGGTTCTTCTTGTTCGATTACAGGTTCTATTTCTGCATCATATTCTTCATCCGAAGCAGTAAATGGCTCTTCTTCTAATGCTTCTTCCGCTGCTGCTAGTAATTCTACTGATGTTAGCCTGAAAACCATAAAATATCACATTACGTTCTTATTATTACTATTACCTTTACTCTTACAGGATTTGTAATTATATTAACTTCTATATCATACCTGGTTTTCCTCCATCTTGGTTTTGTAAATGAACCCGAACTAGGACCAGGCGTATTATCACACATTCCGATAAAAATAATAAAATTTGCACTTGTTATTACCAAAAACACTAAAAATATTTAGTAAATGTTCTGTAGAGAACAAATTATATACGAGCACTTCGAAAAATGGACGGTTACTGATTTTCAGACATGTCTAATCTTGTTCATAACAGCGCAGTTTATGTCTCCCCACCACTGTCTCCCGTATATGCATAGCTGCAACGTATATACAACGTGGGGTACCCGGGTACCTACGTCGTCATTAGAAGTTGTTATTTTTCCCAGCAGGTCTGTTGAATCTACACACATATTCCCCACTTTAGATTCAACAGACCCGAAAAGTCTAGCGTTGCCCGACATATTTGGGACACAGGTCATTCTGTGCCGGCACATAACCTTAAGTTGATTAAAAATGTTAATAATTATAGAGAATTAGATAGTTATGAAAGTATTTATATATATAGAAATGAGAATAAATTAATGAATTCTGACAATGGACCAATCCCTCAGTCCAGTTTGTATGCCTTATTGTGACAATAACATTATTTTTACGCTTCATGTATTCACACTTCACGGTTCCCTAAACTTCACGCTAGGTTTAAGTAGTATATAAGTGTTTATTTCGATGTTAGAAATTTAGTGTTATCCACACTGGCGATTTGGTGAAGAGCATATCTTCCATGGTTTACCTTAGCCAAAAACGCTACGTTTAACACTTTTTTTCAGTTTTATGTTATTCTACTGAAGATGGCAACTTAGTTGCCGAAATACGTATATAGTATTTATTGTTATATATTGTGGTTAGGGTGTTTTTCTTATTATGTTAGGGTTTTTCAATTTTGTTAATTTTGATTATCGTTCCCTCTGTGTTCGTTTTCGTTGTGTTTGTTTTCGTGTCATGGTTTTGTTTTTGTTCATATTTAGTTTTACATATTTGACGTTTGAAACGTTGTATTTAATATGAACGCCAATGAGCATTGTTTATAAATATCAGGAATGTCACAGTGAAGTAGTTGTCAGATCACCACCAACTTCAACACTAAAATCAATAGTACCAACTGTTTCAGCCTTTTTGGCTCACGTAGTATCTATTTGTGTCGATTATATACATACATACCTTTAGTTTATACGTACATACATACCTAATTTTTTTTTGTACTCCGATTTTCGCGAATTCAATGTTCGCGGTGTTTTCCTGGAACGCAACCCCCGCGAATAACGGGGGCCCACTGTATACAGATTTTGCCAAAACATCTGACACACTAGACCATGAAATCTTAATATAAAAACCCAATGCCTTCGACTTTTGTGACCCCTCCCTAACTTTCTTATTATTATATCTGTCTGGACGTATTCGCTTGCCTCCTACATTGGCTATTGCTCTTTTCCATCTGTAGTTGCTTCTGGTGTTATACTAGGATCCAATCTTGCACTAGTTCTTCAATGTTGACAATATCACTTACGTGTGATATCTTAAGGAATATTTAAAGGTTATTAATAAATGGTAGTCTAAAAATATGATTTTACTAAACGTAAATAAATGCTACGCTGTGTCCTACACTGAGTCTAATACTACAGGGTGGCCCAAAATGACCGAAGGGGTTTGAGTTCATTATAACTTCTTATTTAAGACATAATTATTAATTTTTTTTAATTTTAAATACAGTATATTAATGGAGAATATTTTTAATTTATTTATGAAAAATTATATCTCGCAAGTGGTGGCCATTTTCTGCTTCGCATATTCGTGCTCTTTACAAAACATTTTCCATAACCTTTCGCAAAACTTCAGGTGTTATGTTGTTAATTTCGTCGCGTATATTATTTTTTAATTGCTGTATGGTTCGAGGCTTATTAATATAGACTTTTCCTTTCAAATAACCCCAAAGGAAACAGTCTGAAGCGGTTAAATCCGGTGAACGCGGAGGCCAATTAAAATTGATTGTACGGGAAATAATTCGTTCACTAAAGATGTCGCGTAAAAGAGCCATTGTGTCCTTCGCAGTGTGCACTGTGGCTCCATCCTGTTGGAACCATACTTGCGGATGGTTTTCCACGGCTGGCCTTAAAAAATTTTTCAACATTGTCCGATATCTAACACCAGTGATGGAAACGGCGACACCGTGTTCATTTTCAAAAAAAGATGGGCCAATTATCCTTTCCGACGAAACACCGCACCAAACGGTACACTTAAGTGGGTGTAATTCTCGCTGTTGAACTACTCTTGGATTTTCCGTAGCCCATATCCTGCAGTTTTGCCTATTAACGAACCCATTTAATTGGAAATGGGCTTCGTCGCTCATAATTAAATTATGAATAAAATCATGATTTTCTTCTGCTTTTTGACGAAAATAAATTGCATAATCAAGTCGTTGCTGGTAATCTGTCGGTTTCAATTGTTGGACAAGCTGAATTTTGTATGGAAACATTCTTATTGTATGCAAAATTCTCTGCAGCGACCCTCTTGAGAGGCCAAGTTGTGTCGAACGTCTCTTGTTTATGTTTCTCCATCTTCCCGAATACTCTCCTGTACCCGTTCAATATTGTCATCCGTGTGCACCGTTCGTCGTCTGCCGGCACCAGGAAGGTTCCCTATTGCCCCTTGTTCTCGAAAATTTGCAACCAGACGGTTTATTGTTGACTCTGAGGGTCCAACCCGCATATTAAAATAACGACGATATGCACGCTGAGTCAAAACAATGGATCGTTGATTTGAGAAATAAAGTTCAACGATTTTGGCACGTTGTTCAATTGTGTACTGTTCCATTTTAAATTCCCCAAGTCTACTTTACAAAATACTGAAAACAAAAAAAGAAAATTATAATAAAAAAGTTATAAGGAATTAAAACCCCTTCGATCATTTTGGGCCACCCTGTATAATCAAGTTTTACTACATTATTGATAATTGTTCTATGGCTAGGACAGAAACTGTAAAGGAATGGAAAATTCTCTTCAACTCTAGCTTAAAATTCAGAGCATATTGATTCCATCTCTACTGCCGCATATAAGTTTCTAAATTTTGTCATCCGCACCTGCAGAAATTTCAATAATTTGTCAACTATAAAATTAGTGTATTACGGCATTTGTGCTAAATAGGTTGGTGTATAGCTCGATCGTTTTGTTATCCTAAGTACGACTACCTCAATCTTGAATTTAAACGTATAGAGAAGAAATTTATCTTCTTAATTGAACTGAATCGGCTTTTACTTAATGAAGATCCATAATTTAAAATAGAAATAAAACTACGGCTCAAATCTTCATTTTTTAATATTTAATCGTAACATGACAATTGTTTCGCCAGCACAGCGGCTTCATCAGATACTTACAGCTATAGAGCACGTTACAAATAAAAGTCTGTAACGTGCTCTTTAACTGTACCGTACGCTGTAGAGTTTTCATGTGTTATTAGCAGAGAGCGTACTCGAGCGATTGATGATTCATAGCCGATAGGCGTCTTCCTTGTATTCGCAAAAGATTTGTTTCTGAAAGCGATCCGTGACTTTCGAACAATTTGATACGTGTGGCAACTGCATAAATGGCACATGCTTGGGTAATTTGAGTTGCGTGCAAAAAATAGAAAGTTCTATTTTGACGTTTGATATTTAGTGGGAATAAAGTAGTATATGACAGCTAATAAAGTTTGTTTATATTGTGTTTTGAATTATTGTTCGGGTTTCACTTTGAGTTTTTTTTTACTCTTATTCGAGTCATTATTTATAAGAGTTTTTTTCTCGTTCATTAAGACGCTATTTAGTCACGAATTCTGCTTTATATTTGATAAAGTAGATTTTTTTTTTGTTTTTTTTTTTAAGAAAATTATATGTTTGTGTTGTTAATGGTAGTTTTATTTCTTGAGTTTAATTTGTATTATTTCTTCGTTTAAAACACGACTTTCGAAAGAAAAAACCCTGACGAGGAAGGAGTTCAAGGAAGGTGCCCACCTGACTGAGTGAAGTTCGGGGATATTGCTGTGCATTGTGAAGATAAGTCATTAAGAAAAATTAAGATAACAATTCAAAAGCACAATCCACTGCATAATATGTCATGGATTTTTCCATGGACAAGAAAGAAAAATAATAGAATTATTTTGAACTTTATTTGTAGAACATTTATAAATATATATACTTTATTTTGGTGTTTATATTGTATTTCAGACGGGAAACGATAAATTTAAATTTAATTATAATTTTATTGTAATGTATAATTTTTGTACACGTTTGTGGGTTGAACGAGTGTGGATTGATGTTTGTTGTACGCGCCAAATCGAAGATATGATCAAATGTATATAGTTATATATTTTATTCTTAGGTCGCCGGTTTCATTTATATTTTATTAGGTGGGAGAAGCTGGCTGTTTCTAGGAAATTCATCTGGAGAGATTCGATAGAGGTGTTCAAGTTTGGTTGTGTTTTTTGATAAATTAAATAAAACTTAATTTTATTTAATTCTTTTGATAGCTACGGTGTGTTTTGATTGAGTTGTTGTTCTTTAAGTTCATTACGTATATTTTGATGTGTTAAATTTGATATTTTGTCTATCAGAATCTCTCGTGAAATAGTTTTTGCAACGTACGTGAAAAAAACTAAAAATGTATGTATTCTAATCTGATATATTGATAGATATAGTTATAATTATTATTCGATTGATATTTGAAGCTTCTTAAATTGATAAATTTAATTTGTAATTGTATTGTAATCATTAGAAATATTTACGAAACGTATTAGTCTGTTTTTGAAGTTAGTTTTTTATGTACATTTAATTGATATTAGTATATTAGATTGGCGGGAAAATTATTTTGTGACAAGCTGATATTTGTGCTTGGGTAATTTGAGTTGCGTGCGAAAAATAGAAAGTTCTATTTTGACGTTTGATATTTAGTGGGAATAAAGTAGTATATGACAGCTAATAAAGTTTGTTTATATTGTGTTTTGAATTATTGTTCGGGTTTCACTTTGAGTTTTTTTTTTACTCTTATTCGAGTCATTATTTATAAGAGTTTTTTTCTCGTTCATTAAGACGCTATTTAGTCACGAATTCTGCTTTATATTTGATAAAGTAGATTTTTTTTTTGTTTTTTTTTAAGAAAATTATATGTTTGTGTTGTTAATGGTAGTTTTATTTCTTGAGTTTAATTTGTATTATTTCTTCGTTTAAAACACGACTTTCGAAAGAAAAAACCCTGACGAGGAAGGAGTTTAAGGAAGGTGCCCACCTGACTGAGTGAAGTTCGGGGATATTGCTGTGCATTGTGAAGATAAGTCATTAAGAAAAATTAAGGTAACAATTCAAAAGCACAATTCACTGCAATATGCAGTTAATATGTATCTATAAATGCACAACAGAGCGAATGTAATAAACGGTTTCGTAACCGGCAGCAACTACGGCTGAAACAAAAGTAATGCTGACAAGCGAATTGCGTATCGAATTTTGAATAAAATAATTTACAAAGAACAAAACTATCTATTTTCTGTGAAACATTGAAAGTGTAAAACATTACTACGAACAACTAAAATTCGTTCAAGGTGTTCCTGTGTTAAATTAGTTCTTTTAGATGTTAAAACGTCTTTAAAAATAGAAAATATCCGTTCCACATCACAACTGATCCGGGGTGGGTGATTAAAATATTGCAAAAATTCACTATACTTCAAATGTATAGATTTTTCAATCGGCTCGGTGCAGAATTGATATAATATATTAAAATCTGAATTTCTGCTAAATATGGCATCAACTTCTTGTCTCAGCTTTGAGAAATATCTTTTTAAGTGATGAAACTAACTCATCCACATTTAGAAAATGACCCCTGCTGTATTCACATACTCTGTGTAGTTAGTGGATGTGCTGCACAGGTAACGTGCAGCATATTGGGATAAGATTACTTTAATAACTTCCCTGTTTTTGACATATAAGCTGCCGTATCGGTCAAAAATAATAGCAACTTGTCTTTATAGTTGTTATCCGATGACGGAATATTATGAGTACATTGATCAATTACTTCTGCAACTGTTTCACCATTTACGATATTTTAGTTGCAATTAAGTATGGTTGGTATGAAGTTGTTGGATGAAGAATACCAACAACTACATTTAACACATATCGTCCCATTGCATCCGTTGTTTCGTCTGCACTTACCCAAAGATAATGACCAGATAGGTTGATTCTTATTTTTTCAGTGGTTTTCAAATAACATTTTGGTAAGTGGTATTTACGTAAAGTAGATTCAACTGGTATATGACGATCAGTATATTTTGTAAGAAACCTCTTGAGGACTGGACTGTTAAGCTTTTTGAATGGGATATTGGCCGCCGTGAAAGCTTCACACAGTTGTTCGTTAAAAGTGTCAGGTGCAGATGGTCATATGTTATCTTGATGAGTTTTCGAAGAAACATGTCTCTGCACATTACACTTTTGTGGACGCCTTAAACTTAATGAACAGGCACTGCAATATAGCTCGGTATCATTACGAATATACAACCAATCTGTATGGCGTCTAGTCCATCCTACCATGGTTGCCCTACGAGAATTCTCCATAGTTAATGAAAATAAAGGGAAATACTAAGAACAGAAAGAAATGGACTAAAAAGAAGGAACGAAAACTACTCCAAAAATAAGGTAGTAAATTAATATTTATGAAAAATTATAGGATAAAAATACAATATGACAATATAAAACGTATTTTTTAAAATACTAAACGTGGTAACCAAATAACACTGAAAGAAACGAAACCAGAAACAATCCCTTATAGAAGAGAATAGAAAATATACTATCTCAAGAACAGTAAATACATATATGTATATGCATGTATAACAGCATGTAAACACGAGAATACACTTTGGAAATTAGCGGATATAATTTTCTAAGCGATTATTTCAACGAAGTCATCGAAATAATATATAAATGTATACTCAGTCTTACACGCCACTGTTGAATTAAATTTATGAAGGAATACACACAATGTACTATTCATAACGACGGAAATAACATCTGCTCGACGAATGCAATCGAGCAAGCAAGTAGTGGCGCTGTTATAACATGCATACTATACCTGATATCGCTACAACGTTTTATCGGGGCAATTGGTCATTCAATCGCTTCAGTCCACTCTCTGGTTATTAGTAAAGACCGGCATTCTCGGTCGGCTCACAAAGGCGTGCACCAGCGATAGGTTCGCAATACTCACTTTACCAGCGCTTCGTGTACTGTATACCTATGTAGTACATGAATACATAAACAGCTATCATAGTGTGAAGTTGTTTATAGACGTATTTACGTGTAATTCGAACTGAAAGCATTTCTCTAAATAACACGCACTTTTATTTCAGTAAACCCAATGTACTGACGCCGCTGTTTACCTACCTAAATGCCGGTTCTTAGTTATTAGATTATTAAATTTTTAATTTATTTCTCCGCTATTAACGTAAAGGAACAATTCTCTGTGTAAAAGAATATTTCGACGACAGCATAATAATAATTGAAATATATCAACATCAATTGTATTACATCCCCAGTACTAATTACAGTCTAAATACGTCGTATTTAATAATTATCCCCGCCTATAGTCACGCTAAGTTATAATAAATTGGATAATCGGGACGCTCACGTGTTTATTGTTATTTAATTTAATTGTGTTTGGCGTCTTCGGACTTACGCATACCATATGCTTTACCAACTGTTCTACTGTTTATATATGAATCTATGTCTGCATGGCTCTTTTCTATTAAAGATGATAGTCATCGCATATGGTTATAAAAAAGAAAATTAAACGCATCCAATGGTAAATTATTCTACCGATTCCTTTCATTAAAGTAACGCACGTTCATTGTTTTATTTTGAAAGTGGTTTTGATTTGGAATTCTTAATATGTTACTAAAGAGGAGTTTCACTTTTTTAATTAGTATGTAAGCTAATAATATGTAAAGTTTTTGTGGTGATTGAGTTGTTTTTCTATTGACGTTTTGTGTTTTTACATACATTTTACAAAAGAAAAGAATATTCGGGATATTTCTCAAAAGTTCCTCAATAAATTGATTTAACACACGAAACAAAATACCTTTAATTAACCTAATAAATTTCTCGGAATGAAATAGAAAAGCAATATACAAGGTGTGACAGAGGAAGGGCATGCTTTTCAAATAGAAATAACTAAATAAGTGAATTTTTAAAATTAAACAAAAGTTAATTACATAGAAATTGTTTCATCCTCCTGGTTTGAAGGAAGTTCGGTATCGACCGAAGTATGGATTGAAATAATGCAATAGTTTTTGTATAACACTAATATATTTACAAATTTAGTCTTGGAGTTGACTAAATTTGTAAATATATTAGTGTTATACAAAAACTATTGCATTATTTCAATCCATACTTCGGTCGATCCCGAACTTCCTTCAAACCAGTAGGATGAAACAATTTCTACGTAATTAACTTTTTGTTTAATATTAAAAATCTACTTATTTAGTTATTTCTATTTGAAAAGCATGCCCTTCCTCTGTCACACCTTGTATATTGCTTTTCTATTTCATTAACTTAGTGCAAATACAGTATCTGGTCTTAATACTAAACACCGAAAAAACTGGCTATTAAATAATATTTGCTCATATTTAGATCACTGAGACCTAAGCTAGGACTGTAGTTAACTCGAAGAGATCGTACTTGGAACTGTAGTGTGCTCTAAGAGATCTTGTTTGGAACTGTTTTTTCATTTACTTATTTTTCGGCAAGAAAATTTTGTCACCGCCAGTTACAAGAGAGGGAGAAAACAACGAAATTGATTATACAGAAATTTCTATACAACAATTTTTACATTTCTTCCAAGAAAAGTATATGCTGTAGTTTCCAACGTCATCAATGTATTAAAATAAACAATATACGCCTGAAACCCTTAATTATAGAAAAATAAAATAACTCTTACAATAATAAATATACAAAACACAGGAAGTGCGTTAAAGATAACATAATATTTCGAAGAATCGCATCGAACCGAACTATTTAACCTATTATAATAATATAACACTTTATCTATAACAGGAAATATGTCAATAAAACTTATTCTATTATACATTACATTTACAACTACTAAATGGATGGGTTAACAAGAAGGTTGTGACTGTAATAATGTAAATAGTTTTTATGGCCGTAGAAAACAAGACAATGAATAAAGAAATGTGATACCTGACCAGGCCTAGATAATTGACAACATTACATATATCCGAACTTCGAGAACCTTTTCTATATACACTTTACAATATTTACAATTTAAAACTAGGATTGAATACATTAACATAAATATACCTACATTTGTCTGCTTATATTTAAATGAAACTAAAAATACAAAATTAAATCTATTTTTCCCGAACAGAAATAAAGCCAGTACAATCACACAACAAACATATATAGCAGGGTAACTATTAATAAAATGTTAATCAATTGTTCTCTAGAGGATTGGTTGCACACTAAAGTTCCTAACGTATTGCAATGAACTGTGCCTTTGCTTATTAGGTCAGCTCACGACAAATGTCCGAACTAGCTCAATGGTAAATACTTCTGCTTGAAACTACTTTCTTCAGTGCTTGCTCTCGCACGAGCAAGAATCGTGGAAAAATAAAGTTCAAAATGGCATTAATTCAAAGTCACAATTTTCCTGATAAAATTTATTAAAATTAAAAAAAAAAAAGAAAACCCTTTTCAAAATGAAAAGGGAGCTAAAGCGTGATTAACAGTAGCTGGGAGGAAACAGTCTGTGTGATAATAAACACGCACACAGAGGAAAAACCTCCTATGACTCGCGAGCAATAATTAAAACTAATAGATAATTAAGAAAATTCTCAAATTGAAACTCTAAATTATAACCCCTAATTTCAACCGTAAACAGACTAAATGTCAAAACGTACTTTACTTAACTTATGCGAACTAAACACAAGGACAAATCTCCCCTCCAACCTGAATAATATGCTGTAGAATATCGTGACACAGAAAAACTCCCTCATACAAAAAATATGGTAATTTTCTTACCTATCTATATTATAAGCTAATATAGAAATAAATCAAAATTACAAATAAGCACAAATATCAACAAATTATGGAAATAGAATTTATATAAAGCAACTGTAAAAAGTAACTTACATAAGCAACTCTTTTATTCACAGAAAAAAAAAACTATAGTAGCGAGAGATACCAAATATCATTTAAATTAAATACAAACGAGATCACCACCACTCGTTAAAAATCGTAAATGAAATTTAAACGCTAAACAACAGCACAAAAATAAATAAACCGACTTTAAATCAAATACTACAGGACGTAAAAAATGAAGTTTTTTACCCCGACCATATACTTCAACACCTCTGGTATCTCTCCATTCAATCGGATGCATAATCCGGCATCAAGCGAAAAAGCTACAAGATAGGACAGCCAGACGAACTCCTTCCTGTACAATTTAAAACAGTGTACAGTCACTGTCTTAATAAATAGTTCAAACTATGTGAATATACCTAGATATAAAACAAATGTGCATGTTACATAAATGTAATAAATTTTCTTGTAGTTCATAAAAGTTTCTTCGGGGAAAAGTCCATTGCAGTATGTATTAATTTTTAATCCAAGACCAAATTTAAGGCGTAAGAATACCTTAAAATGACTAACGTGTGTAATAGTACAGCGCGCATTTATGTGTGATAAAAAGAGATAAAGTACAATTCGCGTTTCGCACTTTGAGCAGTACGAACTGCAAACTAATACTTTATAAACTGTACTTCACTGCACGCAGCATATTCAAATTTTAGTCTTTAATATAGATATATGTATCGATTTAAAACGTTCCTTGCAGTCTTCCAATGCCCAATCTCCATTGGTCCCTGTATTCTCAAAAGTTCTTTTCAAAACCTCTCGCTGTTACCTCCTTGTCGATTTCTTCCCTCACAGTTCTTCTAGAATTCCCTTTCCTGCGCTTTCCTTGTGGAGTCCATTCCATCACTCACATGGGCAGCCATTCACCTGTCATTCTTTGCACATGTCCATTCATTGATGTTATTTCGGTATGCTTAACTCTATGTTCTCGAAAAGTGGTGTTACAAATCTGAGAAACATGCACAGGTGGTCATCAGAAAATCCCAAAGCTATACGCCCATCTAAATTTCAACATGAATTTTCTATTAACGTTTGGGCGACCCTAATCGATGACTTTTTGATTGGTTCTGTAGTTCTTCCTGGGAGGTTAAATGCGGACAATTACCTTCAATTTCTTATTGACGAGCTGCCAGGTCTTTTAGAGGATGTCCCACTGAATGTTCGACGAGACATGTGGTTTCACATGGATGGGGCACCACCACATTTCGGAATTGCTGCCCCAAATTGGGTTAACGTCACTTATCCAAGCTGGTTTGGTCGAGGTGGTCCTGTTGCATGGCCACCCAGATCACCCGATCTTAATCACCTTGACTTTTATTTATGGGGGTTCATGAAAAATTTAGTCTACGCGCAAGTTTCGAACACAAGAGAAGAGTTGTTGGATCGTAACGAGCGATCATTAAAATTTTCACTCGTAGCTGGCCGTGTATATAAAAATTATGTCGTAGCTTTAGTCATTAAGATGTTATTTCAAACATCTGTCAGTGTCAAATATATATTTTAAAGTTTCATCAAAAGAAAAAGTACTGGCCTTTAATGATATCCATAAAGCGTTTATGTTAGAATGTTACTTACTGACATCTCAAAAAATTGATGGTATTTGGCAGCATTCAATAGAAAATTGCCTTGCGGAGTTTGGAGAGAGATATCCAAATACTGTTCCTAGCTATAAAACTTTACGTGATTCGCTAATGCATTGTGTAAATTTTTTCGTCAAACAGGCAGTATTTTAAGGAAAAAAGGAAGCGGTCCTCCTCTCAGGAGAAGTCGCGGCGTAATTGAAAATGTCAGACAAATTATTAACTAATCTCCTCAAACATCTATTCGCAGAGTTTCGCAACAAGTAGGGCTTTCGTATGGAACATGTCAAAAAATTTTAAAAAAGGACTTGCACATGTATCCATATAAATTAACTTCTGTACAAAATCTATTACCTACGGATTATGAAAAAAGAACACAATTTTGCCAATGGTTTATTCAAACAATGACAGACAATATTTTAAATCATACTTTTTTCACCGATGAAGCTTGGTTTTATTTGAAAGGTTATGTTAATTCGCAAAATATGCGTATGTGGTCCAGTGAAAATCCTCATTTCTACAGAGAAGTTCCTCTACATCCAGAAAAAATTGGCGTATGGGTAGGTATGAGTCGTCACCGATTAATAGGACCAATATTCTTTGAGGGCACGATAACATCGGAGAAATATCGTAACGAAATTCTCAGTGTTTTTACTAATCAATTAACTAAAGATGAACTCCAGGTCGGATATTTTCAACAGGATGGGGCTACATCTCACGTTACACTTGAAAATATTCAGTTTTTGCAACAATTTTATGGCGATAGGATAATAAGTAGAAATACAGCGATTCCATATCCACCACGATCGTGTGATTTAACAGTCATGGATTTTTTTGTGTGGCCATATATAAAGAATATTATTTATGAAACACCAATTAATAACCTACAAGAGTTAAGACATAAAATCATAGAAAAATGTGAACACATCAATAACTCACCGCAAATACTGATCAATGATTTCAATGCTCTACGAAATAGAGTGCGATTATGCTTGGTGGAGAATGGTCAACATTTTACACATTTTTTATAATATTCTATTTCTTTGTAAAAAAATTATAAATATATTTAATATAAAAGTCAGCATTTCAAATTATTTTTTAACAATCATGACGTTTGAAATTATAATGACAGATCTCCTCTAGTAACTTAAGTTAGGACATACTTTTTGTGTACATGGCTTACTTGAGCGAAAATTTTAATGATCACTCGTTATTTACCTGGCTGCCGAGCAAATCCGACAAAACAAATATGAAATTCGGATAAGTACTTCTTCTGTTGGCTTACGGGCACCAGCCTGCATTCAACAAGGAGGTGGACATTTCTATGGATATACAAGTTTTGCGTTTTTGTTACTTGAAGTGAAGTCTACTTTACACTCTTAAAATTTGAACATAACGATAGGGGACATCTTGTATAAGTTTAGAGAGAATTACCTGTAATTCTAACAGGTAAATGTAAACATGGAATTGTAGTTTTCAGCATTCGATTATTGGTTGAATAATCTTCAGGGCAAAAATGAAATAGAGCAGACTATGATGTTCGTATATCATCATACATAGATTTAACAAACTAATTGCTTCATTTCAAATAATAGTGTCCTTACCGTGGAATTGAACGAAAATTTTGACAGTTGTGTTTGGAAAGATTACCAAGTTGAAAAACGAATAAATTTTTTTCTAGTATTGCCCTCTCTCGTCATGCGTACTAATTACTGATCCGCCTTCGTAAATACCAGCCAATTAAAATTTATCTTAAAAACTATATCTTCATAATAAGGCTCTTTATGTGTGCATAACTTCGTACTTTGATCCCGCAATATCACGTTCGTAAACTACAGTTATCCTTAATTATCCCAGAGACTTTGCTATTCATATTGTGCAATCTCCTCACGGAATTTACTCCTTATAAGTAAAATGATCTTTCCATTGCTTTATTTAATATTAATTTTCGTTCTCCTTATTCTAACAGAAAATAGTAAATTAAATAAAAAAAAGTAATTATCCTTTCGAAGTTTATTATAGAAATTTATTATTTTCTAAAATTTTAGTCCCTCCGGCATCTCATACAAACAAGCACACATCCGCATTGCGGTAAATTCATGACCTTCCAATTAACAGTTAAAAATAAATATGTGCGAATTTATGTTGTGATACATTGCGATCTGCGTCAAGGGCGGCTGTGTTAACATTTTGAAACGTGTAATAAAAAATTGTAACAACTTTTTATGAAACATGCGATTGTCGAAAACCAGTAATACAAAAAACAACTCTGTTTTATATTCCAGGTACTTCCATATTTCATATTTTAGTTTTTAAAATATTGCAGTCATTCTTTTTTTTTCTTTGATACAAGGGGAACCCTAAAAATTTCCAGAAAAAGAAAGAATATACAAATGTGTTATCAAAAAAAAAAACATTATATTGATTCTTAAAGTATTCGCCTTAAGTTTTAAGCACTTTTGCATTCGAAGAAACCAGACGAAACATTTATTCCAATCCGAAGTGGGTATCTCAGAAACATGCATTTAAAATGCATCAACGGCCTTTTCTGGTGTCGAAAATCGCTCACTACGAAATTCGTTTTTGACAAAAGGGAAGAGGAAGACGTTATTAAGTGTTAAGTAGAGCAGACCAATTTCCGTGCGCGCCATGAGCGCCGGTATGGGAATGTAATTCGTAATATATTAGAATATGCGATAGAATAGGGACGCAACATGACCTTGTTACCGATATAAGTATAGAAGTAGAGACATTTATTCTATCAGAAATAATTAAATATACATTTGGTTTTCTGTTATTAAAGTAATATGCATAAACACACGAAAAATAAGAACAGTACATATTATAGCAGCGTTGTATGTACCTATAAATAAAATGGAGAATGTATGAAATCAGTGATTGTGTGCACGACAGAGGATTTAAAAAAACAATTACCATTTTAAGCGTCTTCCAAGGATTGACAAACTGGAGAAACTCGATTGTATATTTTCAACATCAGGTGCGTTTCTAAGGTTATTTCTGAAAAACATGTCCGCCGTGAGGAAAAAATATGTTTATATTCGGAAAACGAGCGTTCTACACGTTCTAGTGATGTTATATTCGCATAATCAAAATACTTCTTTAAGCAACTTAACGCATCTGTAGACGTGCCCTCACAAATACGTGTTAAGGTGTCAAAATCTGCATTTCTGTCTAAAACACTTTCAAATTTAATTAGAACACTTTCACTTTTTGCGTCTTCTACAGCACGCAGCTGTGGGTGAACATCTTTAACGATTTGCAGTGATTCCTCTAACGACAGCGACGAATTTTCTAATTTTGTTATTGCTTCTTCCAGTCCCAAGTAATTCTCACGAATACTTTGTAAATCCATTTTTTGAATTTTTTTCTGGCTTGTATTAATAGCTGCACTTTCTTTCGGATCGAATGATAAAACCACGTCCATAATTTTTTCAAAATGTTCATGATAGTAAAACCCCGCCCGTAACCATGTACCCCAACGTGTCAGAATCGGCTGTGGTGGCTCAGGGGTATGGGGACACAATTCCTGAAATTTTCGAATACGTTTTGTAGATTTCTGGAATACTGCCTTTGTACTCGACATTAAAGCATCTACCTCTGGATAACATTTACGAACCTATTCTGCCACAAGGTGTAGAGCATGGAGTTTAGAAGTAATATGTAACAAATTAGGACAATATTTTCTAAGAGACCGGCGGCCTACAGAACACATGGTTGCGGCACCATCGGTCATAAACATTAATACTTGGTCTTTCGAAAGTTTAAATTTTTCCAAAGTATATAATAGCACCTCTGAAATTTTTTCGGCATTACATTGTTCTAGTCGTCTGGATGCTAATAAAATTGAACACGTTGGTTGATGTGGTTCCATATTACGCGCCATCACATTAACTACAGATTCTTTTTTGCTGTCAGTTGTTTCGTCCACACATAACCACAGTTTTTTATTTTTCAGTTCGGCTTTGATTTTAAATTCCTTCGTAACGTTGTCGTGCTCGGTAATGTTTGATTCGCGTTTATTCCAAAATGAAATAAATGAATCATTACTTAACAAGGTAAACGGCAGTGTACACACAATCATAGTTACACATAGTTAATGTATAAACTGTTGTCGATTAATTTTGTTATTATTGTGTTTCGAACTGCTTACGTGTTTTTTACAATGTGTGTTTGACCAACACATTAGATATGTATTGCACACTAAACATTTAATTTTGGAGTTTGGATTTATTGTTCAACGAACAAATGTTAGATATTATTGTCTTACATACAAATGAAGAAATTTCTCGTAAATGCAATAATATTAGACAACAGAGTTACATACGGCCAATAAATAACACAGAAGTGAAGGCTTTTATTGGGTTGTTGTTTTTAGCAGGTGCATTACGTGTATCAAACTGTAACTTAGATGAACTTTGGTCAGTAACATTTGGAAATGGAATATTTCGTGCAACAATGTCACAGCAGCGTTTTCAATTCATAGCTTCATGTCTGAGATTTGATACTAAAGAAACTAGAGCTGAAAGAAGGTTAGTTGATAAATTCGCACCTATTCGTGAATTATGGGACATTTTTGTTAACAACTGTAAATCCTACTATATACCATACGAATACTGCACTATTGACGAGCAGCTCGTCGGTTACAGAGGAAAATGTCCATTTCGAATCTACATGCTAGCAAGCCTGATAAGTATGGCATTAAAATAATGATGATGAATGATTCAAAAACATTTTACATGCTCAATGCAATACCATACGTTGGAAGAGTAAAAACGCAAAACAGTGAGTCAGTACCTGCTTATTATGTTCGAAAATTGTTCGAACCAATACACGGAACTAATCGAAACCTTACAGTAGACAATTGATTTACATCAATTCCGTTGGCTGAACAAATGCTAGAACAGTATCAATTAACTCTTCTTGGGACCCTAAGAAAAAACAAGACAGAAATACCTCCTGCTTTTCTCAAGAAAAAAGAAGTGGGCACGTCGCTATTTGCTTTTAACAGAAATAAGACACTTGTTTCTTACACTCCTAAACAAAACAAAATTGTACTTTTGCTGTCAACATTGCATTCGGATGCTTCCCTAAATGCCGTTACTGGGAAGCCCAATATTATACATTCATATAACGAGACCAAGGGAGGAACAGATACCTTTGACCAGCTTTGCCATTCGTACACTACTTCGCGGAAAACCAGACGTTGGCCCATACGAATTTTCTTCAATTTTCTTGATGCTACTGGTATAAACGCAATGGTTTTAATTTCTCTAACAAATCCGCAATGGAAGGAACATAGAAAAAATAATCAAAAAACTTTTCTAAAGCAGTTATGAATGGTTCTAATTGACCCACATTTACGAGAACGTTTGACCGTTGCTAATTTACAAAGAACATTGCGCCAAATAATTTCTGAAATTCTTGAAATTGAAGTTACCCCGTCGCAAAATGAAGTCAATTTGACAAAAAAAGCTAGGTGTTCTTTCTGTGCAAAAGGAAAGATAGAAAAACAAGTTTTGTATGTTCTGTTTGTCGCAGACCATATTGCAAAACTGAGGACCTGGCTAAGAATAACTAAGACTGATAGTGCCAAACGAGGTTATTTTTTGTTACAAGTATTATCATCGAGTTATATTTACAGCAGTTAGTTTGAATTTTATGTTTATTTGTTTTAATAAAAATGTTTTTGTTTGACGGTAGAAAAATTGTAATTTTTTACTTTCAAGAATTATATCTCCTTTTAAAATAAAACACTATGACTGAAATTTTTTGTACGCTTTCTATTAAGATTAGATAATATCCCAAAATCATAAAATATTTACAGTTTGTATTTTTTTTTTTGCTAAAAAAGGCCTTTGGGTTTCTGAGACCCGAGTGTGAAGTTCATGTCTCAGAAAATAACTGTGATGTTCCAGGGTTAAGCATGTTATAAACACTAAAAGCTCGGTTCTACAATCACGGAATAAACGCCTGGAATAACAATACCAGGTATAAAGTTATGCGGGCTTTATCCCGAGAATAAATAGGCAACCGTTCTACAAGTCGTTTTACATACAACAATAGTAATACTGCTGTTGGTAATAGTTATACCATAAAAATACGCATCCCTTTGCCTATTTTCGCGCCAATTCGAATATAACCTACTTGTGTTGTACGTTATAATCTGAACACTGCTGTTTTCAAGACCAAATTTAATATCTTTTTAAAAAATGGCATCCCGTGTAAGGTGTACTAACTTTTCATTGGATGAAATAGAAATATTGGTGAGATTAGTACATCAATATAAAAAGGTGTTAGGTAAATATTTTATTAATATAACATAATCTATTGTATGGGCATGTGGACATTACTAATCTTATTTTATTTGTAGAATGTAAATCAACGGATGCAGTCTCTAACAAAGAGAAAGAAAAAGTCTGGGAGAAACTGGTTATGGAATTTAATGCTATTAGTAGCTGTGGCCGTTCCTTAAAGATGCTACGAAGTAAGTGGGACTCCTTGAAGAAAGCCACCAGGAAAGAGTATGCTACTCTAAAAAATAGCTTGTATAAAAGAGGTGGTGGTCCGTCAACTGATAACAATCTGGGTCCCATAGGTACAAGAGTACTAGAAATAATTGGACTATCGGTTACAGGGACTTCATGCCCTTATGATGGTGATTATGTTGGTAGGTGTTTTACAGGTGTATATTAGTATAGCTTTCTTTCGTAGCAAATAGGCATTTACTAATCATTTAGACAAATACTAATTTTGTAGATGTTTGGAAGTACTTAAATAGTTTTACAAGAAAATGTATTGGCTAGGCACATACTTTCAAGATACATAATACATATTAACACCAAATTAAGAAGGTATTTCGTAAAAAGTCTTATTAAAATTGAATAGTGGATAGAGTATAATAACATATTTACAAAAATATTTAACTTCATAATTTGTTGCTATATAAATATTACAAAAACATTTGAAACTGAGGAAGAAGTAAATAACAAGACGACCGAGATGGAACTTGATCTTCAGGTTTGTGATAATATATGTACTAGTTCAACTGCTTATTTCCAGAATTATTTTCTTCATAGGAATTTGATTGGTCCAGATGGAACCCAAGTGTTTTGAAAGAACCAAAGAACAAGGAGTTGTGTGTTTTGCAAGAAGAAAGTATAGGTAAATATTTGTATTACATTCATTTTTTTTCTTTGATTAACTAAATTTATTTTCAGAATTAAGCAAAAGCCCAATAGACTTGTCAATTGTTGGTGTTGGGGAAATTGCAAATGGGCGAAACACTCCAACATCAGCAAATGTTGTAGCAGGTCCCTCCTCAGTGACTATCAAAGTCGATAAATTCGAAGGTCAATCTCCATCATGTAATTATTTGACTTTCTTCTTGGACACAACAAAATATTTATTTTTATAATTCATTATTACAGTGGAAAGAAAACGTCCTCTCCTTTTAGGAAGAAAAGGGGCAAAAACACATAGTGTCCAAAAGGATGGGCACGCAACCCTTTTGTTAAAAAGACTGCTCTTCTTAATTTGCAAATTCGTTTGTTACAAGAGGAGCAGGACTTGAAAGAAAAAAGGTTCCAAGAAAAGCACGATTTGGAGATCAAAATATTAAAAATGGATCTCCAATTGAAAGAGCGACAAATAAAACATTCTTAACAGTGCAATTATTTTATTTTTCTATATCACTCCTTCCTTTTCTAATTAAAATAATAATTTTAAAACCTGTAGAATCATATCACATGTACAGTATGTTGAAATATAGATATGTATTGAAAAAATGATTAATGGATGTAAGAAAAAAAAATTAGAAATTCATTTTTTATTCTGCTCTGACAAACAATGTTATTTTTACAGCATTGAACAGAGAAACATAAGTAAATATATAATCTCAATATCTTAAACTTTAGATACAAAATATAATTACTATAAATTTTGTATTTATTACATTTATTATACAGGGTTATGATAAAGTAACGCACAAAATTCATAAAACGTACAATCTTCATTTTTGAAAAAAATGCAAAAACACGTCAAACAGTTTATTTTATTCCGCGTCTTTTAACATAAGTCAAAAAAATAAAACGTCAAATTTGTCAAAGTTATGACGTCATCTTTTTTTTTTTAATATGAAGCTTGTTTTTTTTTTTACTTTGTTTGATAAAGCTTGTTTTTCTGCATTATAAAGAAATAATTGAAGTAGGGTCACATAAGAAAAAACTGAGAGAATTAATAAAAAACAAAATAAACTAGTTTTTGAATTTATGAAAAGAAACTAAATATTAAAAGAATTAAAACTTAAAGTTACCTAGTAATAAAACAACTGTTTGTCAGTATCAGTCTTACAATTAGTGTCATACCAATGTTATTATGATGGCTCCTTTAACGGAAAGAGAAAGGATAGAAATTCTAATGATGGTAGGTTACGGCGATAGACTTCGAAGTCATGAAGAAGCATGTGCTTTATTTAACGAAACACATTTTGAAAGACCTCCAATTGCTAGAAGCACAGTAAGCAGAATTGTTGCAAAATTTAATGAAACAGGAAGCGTAAGTGATGCTCCAAAATCTGGAAGACCGGGAATAAGCGACGATGCAAAGTTAGATATTTTGCTGTCATTAGAAGACAACCCTCACGCAACTACAGCAGAAATTGCCTTACAACAAGATGTTAGTCGGTCGTTTGTAGTAAAGTTTTTAAAAAAAGAAAAACTGCACCCATACAAAGTTCAACTTGTTCACGAACTCTCAGAAGATGATCCGGACAGCCGTTTGGAATTTTGTGAAATCTTTATGAGGCATTGTGACGAAAATCCAAATTTGCTTAATAGTGTAGTATTTTCAGACGAGGCAACGTTTTATTTAAGTGGTACAGTAAATCGACACAATTGTCGCTACTGGGCTCGGGAAAATCCTAACTGGATTCAGACAAAACATACCCAGCGCCCCCAAAAAATTAATGTATGGGTAGGAATCGTCAGGGGAAAATTTATTGGTCCTTATTTCTTTCGTGGAAATTTAACAGCTGAGCGATATTTGGAACATCTTCGTATGGCAGTGCTTCCGGATCTAATTGCGGCATTTCCGGATCCAAATAATAGGGAAAACTTGGATCCCAGTCTTTGGTTCCAACAAGATGGTGCACCACCACATTATGGTCTTAATGTTCGAAGGTTTCTGGATAACCAGTTTGAAGGAAGGTGGATTGGAAGACGTGGACCAATCGAGTGGCCACCTAGGTCACCTGATCTGACCCCCCTTGATTTCTTTCTGTGGGGACATTTAAAAAGTCGGGTCTACGTTAACCGACCAGACAATTTAGAAGACTTAATGGGAGACATGAAATGACTCGTATAACTCCGCAGATGATCGAAGACTCTGTAAATCAGGTCTACCATCGTCTTGGCCTATGTCAGATAGTGAACGGGACACAGTTTGAACAATTCCTGTAAGAAATCGTTTTGGTTTAATGGACTGTTTAGTTAATTTAAATGTTATTACTATAATAAAGTTTATTTTGTTTTTTATTAATTCTCTCGGCTTTTTCTTATGTGACCCCTACTTCAATTATTTCTTTATAATGCAGAAAAACAAGCTTTATCAAATAAAGTAAAAAAAAAAACAAGCTTCATATTTTAAAAAAATATTGATGACGTCATAACTTTGACAAATTTGACGTTTTATTTTTTTGACTTATGTTAAAAGACGCGGAATAAAATAAACTGTTTGACGTGTTTCTGCATTTTTTTCAAAAATGAACATTGTACGTTTTATGAATTTTGTGCGTTACTTTATCATAACCCTGTATATATTATGTACAAATATTAATTGACATTTTAAAATAAACAATTTAATTATAGTAAATTTGAAAAATGTGCATTGATGCACTTGCTCATGTACTACCTCTTCTACAAGGGGCTCATTAAACTCATTGTAGTTATTTTCATCTATTGCAAGATTGTGTAAGATGGTTGTCGCGACAGGGTCTAGGACGTTTCTACGCCGCCGGTTCTTCCCCGCCAGTTCATCGCCGCCGTTTCTACGCCGGGACGGTTCTACACTGGCCGTTTCTACGCCAGCCGATTCTACGCCGCATTCAAATTATCGAATCATTTAAAAAGTAGCATTAACATTTATTTTAATTTAAGAGAATAAAAGAATTTCCGAATGGGTAATCTAAAACACCGCAGAAAAATTACCTAGGAGTTAACGGGTTTACAATCCAGTGTGTCTTGCTAAACCAACAGAAATGAATGATCCCGAGCGTGTTAAAAGAAAAATAGAACGCGAAGATACGTTCAAGTTTGGCCTTTCTACGCTACACGCTTGGATTCGCTGTATGGATATGATTCTTCACATTTCATACAATCTATCTTTCAAAAAGTGGTCTGCGACCACAGCAGAGCAGAAACAACAAAAACAAATCAAGAAACAACAAGTCCAGGAAAGAATTGTAAACATTATTATTGTTTCACATATTTTATATTTGGTACATACTTATATGTATACATATTTAGTTTTCCTATCAGTAGTATTTCTGACAGGCGAATGGTGTGTAATTATACCTTACAATTACTAATATAAAATTCGCTCAATAAGTAATAATTTCTTTTAAAAATTACCTAGGAGTTAACGGGTTTACAATCGCCGGGATTATCTTAATGATGTTATGGTTATCAGCACAGACCCATTAGCACAAAGGACGTAATCAGAAATTTTAATCCGCTTAATTCTTAAATTCTTAAAATTCTAAAAACCGTTTAACAGTATTTGGTATAAATATGGGGCAGGAGCCCTTAACACATCACTTTAAGTGTATTCGCCACAAAGTAATTATTACGTTAGTTAACAGTGATCTTAATAATGGAAACAGCAGTTCTCAGCAAGAGAGGAAACGAGAAGTTTTCCTATAACGGATATTTGTACGTTTTCGACAAAGTTAGTAAAAGGAACCCTAGTTTACAATTTTGGCGGTGCGAAGAAGTGGGTCGCTGTAAAGGAAGAATTCACACGAGGGCTGGAGAAGTGGTCAAGGAAATCAACAATCATTCTCACCCTTCCTCGGCAGCAGCCGTACAAGTTGTTACTAAAATGAAACGTCGTGCAGAAGAAACTATGGAGGGTACAAGTGTAGTTATAAATCAGTGTGTAATCGACGTGCCTGAAGCTGTTTTAGCATCGATTCCAAATAGTGCAGCCCTGAGAAAAATAATCAGAAGAAAACGGAATCAAATTAATGCTGCACCTGCTGATCCCGCAGACCTAAACGATTTAGTGTTGCCAAATCCATATAAGGTATATGTGCCTCAACCAGGAACAGAAGAAACTTTTTTGCTAAGCGACGATGGAGAGGGAGCAAACAGAATTTTAATTTTTGGAAGAGAAAGCTGGTTGCAGCATTTGCATAATGCCAATACATGGTACACTGATGGTACCTTCGCAATAGCACCGAGGCTATTTTCCCAAATTTATATTGTTATGGCAACAAAACACGGAGGAGTGCATCCTATATTGTATGCTCTGTTACCTAACAAGCAGCGTGTTACATACACACGTATGTTCGAACTAATGAAAACACTAGTGCCAAATTTAAGTCCAGGATCTATCATTTGTGATTATGAATATGCAGCTTTTAGTGCCATGAAAGATTGCTTTCCGGAAGTAAATGTAAAAGGCTGCTTCTTCCATTTAGCACAAAATATGAGGAAGCATTTAGCTCAGATTGGTGTTATTGGTCAATACAACAATGATGCTGAATTTGCATTGAGAGCTAAAATGGTCCTTGCATTAGCATTTGTGCCAATAGCTGATTTAGATGAATACATTGATGCTTTAGCAAATGATTTGCCAGTAGAACTTCAGCCGCTTCTAAATTGGTTTGAAGACAGCTATGTTGGCCGTTTAAATCGACGCGGGAATGGTAGGCGCCCGCCTATGTTTCATCCAACAATGTGGAATTTATACCAGAGAACAATCGATGGAGAAGATCGCACCAATAATCATGCAGAGGCAGCCAATCGTCGATTGCGTTCTGAATTAGGTATGCATCACCCAACTATTTGGAAATTTATAGATGGATTGCGAAAAGTACAAAAATGACGTGACGCTTATTTTGAGCAACTTCTCGCCGGACATTTACCACCGATGAAACTGAAAAAATACCGTGTCGCTGATGAACGTATTCGAAGAATTGTCTTAGATTATGGAAACAGGGAACCTCTACATTATTTACGTGGCCTAGCACACAATTACCAAATGACGCAATAATCTTATTTTCCTAATTTAAAATAAATTTTCTATTTTATTTTATTTTCTATGACTGTATGTATGTGTTTAAAAATAAATTTTAATTGTAATTGTAATCTTAATTTGAATGCGGCGTAGAATCGGCTGGCGTAGAAACGGCTAGTGTAGAACCGTCCCGGCGTAGAAACGGCGGCGATGAACTGGCGGCGGAGAACCGGCGGCGTAGAAACGTCCCATTCCCGTCGCGACAATTATGGCTTGAACGCTTTCTAACGAAACCCTCATTCCCAATGACAAAATTGGAAATCTTCGTTTCCAGACACCAAACATCCTCTCAAAAACATTACGTGTCCTAATTTGAGATTCGTTGAAAAGGGTCTTTGCTGGTCTTTCTGGATGTAATAATGGGGTACCTAATTAGATAGTTTTTTATGCCATATCCACTATCACCTAATAATAAACCATTACCCATTTCTCCAGTTTCAAATCTGGCTTTCAAGCGCGAATTATCAAAAATTGTTTGGTCATGCGTTCTTCCAGGCCATCTTACAACAATATCTTGAATTCTCAACTTATCATCAGACACGACTTGAACATTCCATGAAAAATAACCTTTCCGATTTCTAAATTCCTCTGAGTTAGGCCCCCTGGTGATTGGATTCTTATGTGGGTACAATCGATTGCACCCAAAACATTGGGAAATCGTGCTATATTATAAAATCGGACCATCTGTGCATCTATTTCTTCTGGTGTTTGGGGAAATTTAATGTATCTGCGATTTAATTCACACAAAGCAATAGTTACTATTTTCACTGATTCACATGCAAAGGTTTTGCTAACTCCTACAAAATCAGCAGCCACTATCAACATCGAACCAGTAGCAAAAAATCTTAATGTTAACAAAAATTTTGTTGCCGGTGTCAATGCACTATTGCGGTTTGTTTCAGATTTTATTATTCTTTCAATTTGTTGAAGAATTCCCCGACAAGTATTTTTTGAAAGACGAAAACGATTTATAAAATCAATTTCGTCTATATCATCGAAAAAATTTATTCTGAAATGTAAAATTTAGATGCATTATAAAAATATATAACTTTAAAATATTTACCTTATTTTAAAAGTTTTTGGTCGTCGAATTACTGGAATATTGTCAATATCGTCTTCGTCCGAATCAAATAAAGGAATATCATTCAAATTCATTTTTAACCTTTAAACTGCAAACGTCCAAACACTTTGTTTTCTTGTCACAGATACTTATATTCCTCCAATCAGAGCCCAGAATAAAGTTATACCGATGTTTAACTTGGCCCTGAACAGAGGGATAAGTTATACTGCTACTTATACCAGGGTTTATTCTATTCGGGGTTTATCTAGCGATTGTAGAACAGTTACTTGAAATTTATACTCGGTATTGCGTTATACTAGGCATATCTATGGATTGTAGAACCGGCCCTAAGGGACTGTATTGTTTATACTAGCAAAAGTTTATAAAATATTCATGTACTTTAGACATTCTGGACGTACTAAACGAAGAGATTTCAAAGTATGAATTTATGTGAAGTTGTGGGGATAAATTGGCTTTAATTGCGATTACTACTACACACGTAAATTAAATTTTTATTGTTCCAAATAACAAGGTGTTAAATAAACAGGGTGTTTTAGGATTACATGAAAAAAAATCAAAATATGGGTTCAGGACACCAAAATAAGAGAAAAACTTCGTATGAAGTTATATCAAAAAACGATTAGTTAAATAGTTACAGTTCTTCAAAAATATGGATCTAAATCCAGTTTTTATAATTTATCTGAAATTTTGAAACAGATACAAAACTCATATTTTTTTTACATGTAGCTTAAAAAAGGATTTTTTTTGCAGACCTGTGTTATGTTATAAACTGGAAAAACTAAAAAAGAAATAAATTAAAAATTAATCAATTACAATTTTCGATTCATAACATTATACAGGCTGACTCATTCTCACCATGGGATCTCTCTTATTATTGGAGATAAAGTATAGGTTTAAATTTGGCAAAGTTGTTAAATTTTGTGATTGTTATAAATCCGTAAAGAAAATACACCTGTGACAAATGACCTTCGTTATTTAAAAAAAAAACGCGAAAACCCCATTTTCTTCTTTTACCTGTAGCACCGACATTTGGCCTTGTAGAGAAAAAATAAAACACATCCTTGTGGCCATTTCTAAGCCTCTAGCCAGTGGTGTACTCTAAATTTTTATACGACGTTTCGTTTCTTTCTGGCCATCATCAACTATCTAATTTCTTATAGCCGCCATGTTGTATTTAGACATCTCCAGAAAGAGTTTTTTTTATGATTTCAACCATGTACCACATGCTGATTAAAGTTTTTGACATTAGGTTTTATTTGAAAGAATAAATTATAAGATTAAATAAGGTAGCCTTTGGAATTTCAATCTGTCAAACATTTCATTTATTGTTCAGTAATAATACAAAAATGTCATACACTAACGAAGAGAAACGAGATGTGATAAGTATTTTTTATTCTTCGAAACGAAACTCAACTGTAGCGAGTACAAGATAACAAAAACATTAATAAAAATACATAGAAAAGTAAACAATAAACAATTACAGTAAATGTTCAATTATCTGGCCATCGTCGGTAATGCACAATTGGGCACGCCTTCTGGCATTTTGTACTGCCCTTTGTATAGTTCTTCTAGGAACTGCATCGAAGGCATTCTGAAGTCTGTCTCGTAATTCTTCAATGTTTTGTAGCGCATCTACTTTATAAATATTATTCTTAACATATCCCCATAAAAAAAAATCTAGCGGACTTAAATCAGGTAATCTCGCAGGCCATTCAACAACTTCCCTATTTCCAATCCAACGGTTTGCAAACTCTTGATTTAAGAAATTTCTAACAACAGCTGCATTGTGTGCTGGTGCGCCATCTTGTTGCCACCATAAATATTGTAATTGATTTAATGGGATATTGTCATCAAGATAGTATGTACGTAAAATGTTTAAATATCTTTCTCCACTTAAATGTTCTTCATACATAACTGGTCCTAAGAGACGATTTGCCAAAATACCCATCCAAACGTTTATTCCAAAACGATGTTGCGGTCTTCTAGCCCTGTTTTGTCGGGGATTTTGTACTGCCCAATAGTGCTCCGTATTTCTGAACATTCCAGAATTTGTAAATTTTGTTTCATCTGACCAGATGATTTTGGTTAAAAAAATTTTCGTCATTCTCTATCCTTCCCATTAACCAATTACAATATTCTAGCCTTCTCAAATTATCTCCAGGCAGTAAAGAGTGACTAACACGGATCCTGTATGGTTTAAGCCTACTTTTATGTAAAGTTTTCCAAACTCTGGACTGGCACAAATTTAATTCTGAAGCTACTTCGCGTGTAGAAATTGATGGATTATTATTTATCTATAAAAATACAAGATTAACATGAAATTTGAAAACACGCTTTTACCATTTGTAAAATATCCTGTCGATTTTCATTTAAATTCCTGTTGTCTTGACCATTACGCGGCTTAGTAAACGATCCATTCTCGACCAAATTTCTGTCGAGATCTTGAAAAATGGTATGATGAGGCTGCTGTCGTTCTGGATATAATTGAAGATATCTTGTACTCGCTACTGTTGAATTTCGGTTTGAAGAATAAAAAATATTTATCATATCTCGTTTCTCTTCGTTAGTGTATGACATTTTTGTATTATTAATGAACAATAAATGAAATGTTTGACAGATTGAAATTCCATGGCTACCTTATTTAATCTTATAATTTATTCTTTAAAATAATACCTAATGTCAAAAAATTTAGTCAGCATGTGGTACATGGTTGAAATCAGAAAAAAAAACTCTTTCTGAAGATGTCTAAATCCAATATGGCGCCTATAAGAAATTAGATAGTTGATGATGGCCAGAAAGAAACGAAACGTCGTATAAAAATTTAGAGTACACCACTGGATAGAGGTTTAGAAATGGCCACAAGGATGTATTATTATTTTTTCTCTACAAGGCCAAATGTCGGTGCTACAGGTAAAAGAAGAAAATGGGGTTAAATAACGAAGGTCATTTGTCACAGGTCCATTTTCTTTACGGATTTATAACAAACACAAAATTTAACAACTTTGCCAAATTTAAACCTATACTCTATCTCCAATAATAAGCGAGATCCCCATGGTGAGGGCCGAAAATGAATCAGCCTGTATATTTTATTATGAATCGAAAATTTTAATAAAACTCGACATCATTGTTCCTTTTCTACCTTCTAATTTCACGCATGGAAAAATTCACTCCAAAATCAAATTCCCTTTCGACGAAATAATTTCGAAATTATTTAAAAGAAAAAGAAGACGCGAAAATAAAATACAAAAAAATACAGAAAACACCGACGGCGTTACCCAATTTCATTATTCATCTCAACAGACCCACCTTGCCATCGTTCAAGACAGGTAAGAGCAGCAGCGCTACACAGTACCATCGTACGCCTTCATTCTCCACCTGTTTTAAAAGCTTATCGAACGACCCGGACGTCGAGCGCCGCCAAGCGTCGATTTTATACAACACATTACGACCCTAGAAGGGAGTCAACCCCAACAACACAACGTGTTCGTAAATGTGGCAGTACTGAAAAGACGCAAGTGTGCGTGTGTCTGTGTTAAAATTTAGTTTTGTATTTTGTGATCGACTAATTTGAACATCGTTAGTGTCTAATATATGCCTTGTGTTGTCAATATTTGATGTACACCTGAAAATTACTGTGCTGTAAGAATGCACTTACCGCGGTGTGTATATAACCTTTAAAATGTAGGACAGACACGTAAAATGTATAAATACTTATGGATTTATGCTGTAAGAATTTATTTTTAATTGTTATTCATGGAAGAAAATCGATAAGAAGTGAGAAATGTAAAGAAATTATTTAAAAAAATTTTCGGCGTAATATAAAATGCAAGAACTGAATGAGAAGATCGAAAAACCTAAAATAATTGGACCTAAACCGAGCATAGCTTCAAAACCTAAACACGTACCCCCTATAAATTTAATAAAAGGTCAAAAGCCAACACGCGAAGATGTCTGTAAGGCGAATCTACCCAGGCCGGCTATTATTAACAATGATTTCCGACAGCACCAGCAGAAGGAAGTCTCCAAAGACACGCAGACGTCTGCTATGGAAAAAAATATTGCTGCCAGCTGTGCGGAAAAAATCAACGAAAGGTACGTCACAACAGGAACAACTACAACGACAACAACTACAACCCCAATGCCACCAGAAAACTTTCAATCGTTCGTACATATACAAAGGCCTACTAATTTTCCTAGCGCAATTTCTAATCCTTACGGCGATAGTAAGCAAGATCATGAAAAATACGGTATGTCCTACAGTGAATGTGGATCTTATTACAGCGAAAAGTGTGATACAAAATACGCAAAGAGTTCCAGTGAATCTCACCACACAAAATCCGAGGATACACACAAACATCCGACATCTCCGAGCACAGTTTGCTGCAGTATCCTATCGAACGCCTCCAACGACTGCTGTGGTATCATCGTCAATGCGGCTAAAAAGGAACTCAATGGAAAAACTTTGACGAAAGTTGAATCCACCGATTCCAATTCCTCGGATTCTGGCGGTTTTAAAGACTTCGTCCAGTTAGATTTAACTAAGACCACGATGACTAGCCAAGTGATCTCGCATCAACGAAAAATTTCGCAGCCAGAATTCCTGGAGAAGAGTGAATACGTCAAACCATTCACGCATCAAAGGAATTCATCGCAACCAGATTACATATCAGCAGAGGTTCGACAATCTTTCGTTTCGAACAAACAGACTTTCGTGGCTAACGCCCAAGCGCTAGCCCAATATCTTCCACAGACTGAACATAAGTTTTTGTGTAAATCGAGTGTAGCCAATACTGAGAAATCGGAAGATGTACGACAGGTAGTGAATAAGTTGAACGTAGCACAAGTTAGCCAGATATTTAACGAAAAGACTGACGAAAATAAAGCCCAGAGTAAACCGGCCCGGCAACAGATCATCACCCAAAGTCAATTTCAACAATCAACGAAGAAACTCGAAGAGTTGTTATCGCAACGTTTGGAGAAGGAACGCCTGATGAGAAAAGGACAGAACTGTCTGTTAGATGGAGAGACCAGTCAAGATGTGGAGCATAAAATGGTATTGCAGAAGCAGATACACCAGAAGCTGCACGCTGATTTACAACAGACTGTCAAGCAGATACAAGAAATTCAAAGTATAGAGTTGAGGCTGCCCCAAAATCGTAAATGGAATGAGGTATTTGTAATTTAATTTATTTTAAGTTAAACATCTTTGCGTTTTACGATAATTTTTATAATATAAATATCAAAATACAAGTTTTATAAGGCACCATTTTGTCGCACGAGTTCATGTTTAGAAAACGAGCCACGATAGCAGCGAGTTTTCTATAGAACGAGTGCAACAAAAGCCTTTATGAAACGAGTTTTTTATACCATTTTTTTATTTCGCATTCATTTTTACATTAATAAATTGAAATTATTTAATTTTAAAGTTCAAAGTTATATTTGTATATAAAGTATGCAGTTGGTCACAATGATACTTGATATTTTTAAATTCAAATATTGCTATTCGCGAAATATTATTTTTCTAAAGTGAACTTTATGCTACCCGTTTTAGTTATGTCTTACTTTATAGCACTATAATTTTATTTTCTTTATGATGGCAACAAATGTAATAGAAAGTCATTTCATTTTGAAATATCAAATAAAGAGTGATCATTAAAATTTTCGCTCAAGTAAGCCATGTACACAAAAAGTATGTCTTAACTTAAGTTATTAGAGGAGATCTGTCATTATAATTTCAAACGTCATGATTGTTTAAAAATAATTTGAAATGCTGACTTTTATATTAAATATATTTATAATTAGTTAATTGACGAAGGAGATACTTGTTGAAACTGCATTATAACACTAAGAAATAAGTAATTAAACTTCTAGTTTCAAAAAAATTCTTTTATTGTAAACACTACAATATTGTTTCGCCATACAATGGCTTCATCAGGTGGATACTGAATACTGAATATGTACACTGCAAGTTAGAATATTTAAGTGAAAATTATTGGGGAATGGTGGTGGAAAAATTTTTACAATCTTAAATTTAGTAGAGGGGAGTTGTTTAAATCTAGTTGGTCATTTAAAGCTAATCCTAAACTATTGTATCTATTAATTACTTAAAAACTAAAAAAACTTAGAAATTAATAGACACAATAGTTTAGGATTAGCTTTAAATGACCAACTAGATTTAAACAACTCCCCTCTACTAAATTTAAGATTGTAAAAATTGTTCCACCACCATTCCCCAATAATTTTCACATAAATATTCTAACTTGCATTGTACATATTCAGTATTCATCCACCTGATGAAGCCATTGTATGGTGTACAATATTGTAGTGTTTACAATAAACGAATTTTTTTGAAACTAGAAGTTTAATTACTTATTTCTTAGTGTTATATTTATAATTTTTATAAAAAGTAATAGAATATTATAAAAAATGTATAAAATGATGACCATTCTCCACCAAGCATAATCGCACTCTATTTCGTAGAGCATTGAAAACATTGATCAGTATTTGCGGTGAGTTATTGATGTGTTCACATTTTTCAATGATTTTATGTCTTAACTCTTGTAGATTATTAATTGGTGTTTCATAAATAATATTTTTTATATATGGCCACACAAAAAAATCCATGACTGTTAAATCACACGATCGTGGTGGATATGGAATCGCTGTATCTCTACTTATTATCCTATCGCCATAAAATTGTTGCAAAAACTGAATATTTTCAAGTGTAACGTGAGATGTAGCCCCATCCTGTTGAAAATATCCGACCTGGAGTTCATCATTAGTCAATTGATTAGTAAAAACACTGAGAATTTCGTTACGATATTTCTCCGATGTTATCGTGCCCTCAAAGAATATTGGTCCTATTAATCGGTGACGACTCATACCTACCCATACGCCTATTTTCTCTGGATGTAGAGGAACTTCTCTGTAGAAATGAGGATTTTCACTGGACCACATACGCATATTTTGCGAATTAACATAACCTTCCAAATAAAACCAAGATTCATCGGTGAAAAAAATATGATTTAAAATATTGTCTGTCATTGTTTGAATAAACCATTGGCAAAATTGTGTTCTTTTTTCATAATCCGTAGGTAATAGATTTTGTACAGAAGTTAATTTATATGGATACATGTGCAAGTCCTTTTTTAAAATTTTTTGACATGTTCCATACGAAAGCCCTACTTGTTGCGAAACTCTGCGAATAGATGTTTGAGGAGATTCGTTAATAATTTGTCTGACATTTTCAATTACGCCGCGACTTCTCTTGAGAGGAGGACCGCTTCCTTTTTTCCTTAAAATACTGCCTGTTTGACGAAAAAGATTTACACAATGCATTTGCGTATCACGGAAAGTTTTATAGCTAGGAACAGTATATCTTCAAACTCCGCAAAGCAATTTTCTATTGAATGCTGCCAAATACCATCAATTTTTTGAGATGTCAGGAAGTAACATTCTACCATAAACGCTTTGTGCATATCATTAAAGGCCATTACTTTTTCTTTTGATGAAACTTTAAAATATATATTTGTCACTGACAGATGTTTGAAATAACATCTTAATGACTAAAGCTACGACATAAGTTTTATATACACGGCCAGCTACGAGTGAAAATTTTAATGATCGCTCGTTATAAGCGTTTTTTTTTAAATGAAAATTGAAAGTCAATGCAGCCAACATTAGAAAATTTAAATTCTTACAATTTTCGAATTAAATATTAAATATTTTGAACAATTAAAACCCTAAATAGAAGAAATAGTATAAAACACACCTTTTATAAGACATTTTGCGCAATCGTTCTTTAAAAAACTCATGCGCAAAAATCATGTCGTATGAAACTTGTACAAGGTGAGCCCATAAGAATGAGGACAAGCTGAATTTCCCGTGAGTTTTTAATTCTTTTAAATTGGCCGACCTGTCGTAAACTCATAAGCGTCTCAATGGACATTGTTAAAGGGGTGCTAAAGGTACAATATTAAGAAAATATTTAATCTGCTAAGATTTTATAACACAACTGGAAAAATTGTATCATCTAGCATACCTTTTATTGTCAAAAATCATAAATAAATAACATTAAATATGAAAAATAGCGAAGTAGTATAAACCCAAATAAGAAATTCTTACATAAACCGCATAATCTTATGTTAAAACAATATTATAATAAATGTTCAAAATGACCACCATCACTTGCTAAACACAAATTTAGACGTCTTTTCCTATTTTCAAATAACGCTGTCAAAGTATTCGCATTGATATTTCTTATTTCTCTAACCATAGCATCTTGCAATTCTTCCAAATTATGTAGGCGATTTTCAAAAATTGAATTTTTTAAATATCCAAACAAAAAGAAATCTAATGGTGTCAAATCAGGTACCACGATCACCTGATTTGACAGATGGCCAGATTTCTCTTCTGATTAGTCTTTCATCGTAAAATTGTTGCAAAAACTCCATAGTCGAATTAGCCATATGTGGTGATGCGCTATCTTGCTGAAAATACCCATTCTTAAGTTCGTCATCATGTAATTCCTCTATAAATGGCTGTAATATGTTTGTTCGGTACTGTTCAGAATTTATTGTGTTATTGAAAAAATATGGTCCAATTATTCTGCGCCGTGATAATGCAACCCATACGCCTATATTCAATGGATGCAGACTATGTTCGACATAGGTGTGTGGATTATCTGTTGTCCATGTTCGATAATTCTGACTATCTATGTAGCCTGATAAATGAAACCATGTTTCATCAGACATAAATGTTTGTTTTAAAGTATCATAATTATTAAGATGATTGTTAAACCAATCACAATATTGAATACGCAGTCCATGATCAATGGATAATAAATAGAGCAGACCAATTTCCGTGCGCGCCATGAGCGCCGGTATGGGAGTGTAATTCGTAATATATTAGAATATGCGATAAAATAGGGACGCAACATGACCTTGTTACCGATATAAGTATAGAAGTAGAGACATTTATTCTATCAGAAATAATTAAATATACATTTGGTTTTCTACTATTAAAGTAATATGCATAAACACACGAAAAATAAGAATAGTACATATTATAGCAGCGTTGTATGTACCTATAAATAAAATGGAAAATGTATGAAATCAGTGATTGTGTGCACGACAGAGGATTTAAAAAACACTTACCGTTTTAAGCGTCTTCCAAGGATTGACAAACTGGAGAAACTCGATTGTATATTTTCAACATCAGGTGCGTTTCTAAGGATATTTCTGAAAAACATGTCCGCCGTGAGGAAAAATTATGTTTATATTCGGAAAACGAGCGTTCTATATCTAGTGATGTTATATTCGCATAATCAAAATACTTTTTTAAGCAACTTAACGCATCTGTAGACGTGCCCTCACAAATACGTGTTAAGGTGTCAAAATCTGCATTTCTATCTAAAACAATTTCAAATTTAATTAGAACACTTTCACCTTTTTGCGTCTTCTACGGCACACAGTTGTGCGTGAACATCTTTAACGATTTGCAGTGATTCCTCTAACGACAGCGACGAATTTTCTAATTTTGTTATTGCTTCTTCTAGTCCCAAGTAATTCTCACGAATACTTTGTAAATCCATTTTAATCTGGGCAACTTGAAATTTTTTCTGGCTTGTATTGATAGCCGCACTTTCTTTCGGATCGAATGATAAAACCACGTCCTTAATTTTTTCAAAATGTTTATTATAGTAAAACCCCGCTCGTATCCATGTACCCCAACGTGTCAGAATCGGCTGTGGTGGCTCAGGGGTATGGGGACACAATTCGTGAAATTTCCGAATAAGTTTTGGAGATTTCAAGAATTGTGATGTGACCCGTGATGTCAGACGTGAATGTCTAACGTGGGCAGGATCGCCATGTGATGTGACCCGGTCCTGCGGGGCCACACCGCTGCGTCGGTACGCAGATGAGTTGATGCATTAAATAATAGGCAGGTAACGTTGGTATAACATCATATAATTAGGTAACACTTATAATGATACAACAATACCTATATACATGATTAATAATATAGACAGTGGTCGAAAGGAGGCTTCTATCTCACGCTCGCTATGTCATACTGTATATCTAACTATGCCTGACTGTCTCTGACTGTCTGACTCTCTGTGACTGTCCCTTCTGATCTGATGGATCATCTTATATACATTAGAGTGTGCTCCTTTTGACTGGTGTCCTTAATTTAATATCAACAACTGGTGAAAGCGTATAACGTGTATTGAGAGCTTGTGTATGTAAATCGGATGGACCGAGGTCATGTTTTGAATACAATACAAACGAGACCGGGGCCGCACCTTGACTAAGAAAAGTAGCACGATACATTACTCAACTAGGTTATTACAGAATACTGCCTTTGTACTCGATATTAAAGCATCTACTTCTGGATAACATCTACGAACCTGTTCTGCCACAAGGTGTAGAGCATGGAGTTTACAAGTAATATGTAACAAGTTAGGACAATATTTTCTAAGAGACCGGCCTACAGAACACATGGTTGCGGCACCATCGGTCATAAACATTAATACTTGGTCTTTCGAAAGTTTAAATTTTTCCAAAGTATCTAATAGCACCTCTGAAATTTTTTCGGCATTACATTGTTGTAGTCGTCTGAATGCTAATAAAATTGAAGACGTTGGTTGATGTGGTTCCATATTACGCGCCATCACATTAACTATAGATTTTTTTTGCTGTCAGTTGTTTCGTCCACATATAACCACAGTTCTTTATTTTTCAGTTCGGCTTTGATTTTATTTTCAACCTGTTTACGCACCGATGGAAAATTCCTTTGTAACGTTGTCGTGCTCGGTAATGTTTGATTAGCGTATTTATTACAAAATGAAATAAATGAATCATTACTTAAAAAGGTAAACGGCAGTGTACACATAATCATAGTTACACATAGTTCATGTATAAACTGTTGTCGATTAATTTTATTATTGTGCTTCGAACTGCTTACGTGTTCTTTACAATGTGTTTTTAACCAACACATTAGATATGTATTGCACACTAAACATTTAATTTTTGAGCCATCGTATATTAAGTCCGGGAAATCCATAATAAACTTATTCACTTCGTCTGACAACGGTCGTTTTCTCGATTTATGTGTCGACGACATTTTATTACGTATGCTTACACTTACATGCAGTCTAAGCAAGTACCAAATACATACTGAATGCTTTTTATTAGTTCTGATGCAATACAATCATCCACACATCGGCGTACATGGCGCGCACGGAAATTGGTCTGCTCTAGTAATAACTGTTGCACAGCTGTCACTTTGTAGGGGTGTATATGTAAATTCTTTATCAAAGCTCTACGACAAGTTGAATAAGCCACACCTATAGAACAAATTTGGTATACAGTATACAGTAAAATATAATTAAAGATGTTAGTGATATTGAAAGACACATCTTCAACTTGACTAAAATTAATTTTAGTGTAGTAATATTAAATGAAAGTTTAGTGAAGGTTACCTGATTGAGCACTTAATTTTCTCAATGATTTAGTTGGACTCTGTCGTAAATCATTTACAGTTTCTTCGACAAGGACTTTTGGTCGACCGGTTGATATCTTTTTGCAAACACAATTATTATTTTCAAAGTGCAATACAATTCGATCCTTGTGCTGGACAAACATTTTATATGGAACACGTAAATCAGGATATGCTTCTTCAAACTGTTGAATACATGATTGTATCGAGTATGACCATGTTCCATCTTCGTTACGCACACTACTTCGATAATGAGTTTTCAAAATGAATGCCTTTTGCTCCTCGGATAAAGGCATGTTGTCTAGAACAAATAAAAGGACAATAAGGAAGTACAATATAACCTCTAATGTTTTATTCTGAATTTTTACCTTTCTTTCGTCACAACTTCCCTGCTTGTTTTGAAAAAAAACAGTTCTAATAAAATCTAACAAAAAAACTTATGCAGGAACTGAATGAATAGCAGAATAAATTTATATTTATAATGACGCCAAACACGAACCAACTATGCAATATGCCGAAATATATTTTTCGAAGATTTACAGTCACTTTGGCCAACCTAAGATAACAAAAAAACAGCGGGAAATTCAACTTGTCCTCAAACTTACTGGCTCAGTCTGTATTTTAATATACTGTTATCAATATTTTCGTCAAAATTACTTGATATTTTATTTAAAAATATAAAAATAACTGACATATAAAGTAATATATTTTGTACACCACCCCAGTTACACGAAGCAGCTGACTAACAATTAAGAATTAAGATCGAACAATGCCAACATTGAAGTATTCAAACAATGCCAACATTGAAGTGTTCAAACAATGCCAACATTGAAGAATGAAAAAAGCCTATCAAAATGACCCTTATGTCGATACTATTTTGGGTTCATTACGAACTCAAAATAGAAAAAATTCTTTTTTTCTATTTTGCGTTCGAAATGAACTCATTATGAAACCCAAAACAGTATCGAAATGAGCTTCATTTCGATACACTTTTTTTCATTTTTCAATGTTGGCGTTGTTCGAATACAGAAATAAATATCATTGCTGTCATTTGATTTTAAGAATTTATGTACATTTGACAGATATGATATATGTCCGTATTTTACACAAACAACGTATGTTGTATACAATTGACAACAACATATATATGTTTCTATGTCACTCATGTTTATATTTTTAAATGAAATATCAAGTAATGTTAACGAAAATTAATAAATAATATGTAATATAATATACTTCGCGGATAGCAAGATTTAGATTTGAAAATGTCAAGTATCAATGTGACCAACTGCATGCTTTATATAAAAATTTAACTCTGAACTTTCAAATTAAATAATTCCAATTTAAGCAATTTATTAATGTAAAAACGCAAAATAGAAAAAATAGTATAAAAAACTCGTTTCATAAGGCCTTTTGCCGCACTCGCTCTTTTCTAAACTGATCTCGTGCGGCAAAATGGTGCCTTATGAAACTTGTTTTTTAATATACTATTCTAGACTAAAGTTTCAAATAAATAATATAATAGCCGTTTCTTAGTTTCAAAAACTGTGAAACATTTTCACGAAATTATGTAAAACACGTAATTAAAAAATACTGTAAAATACAAAAACCTTTGATACACTTTTATATATTAATTTATATGATTCATCTTGTAGATATTGCATTATCAAGTATTAGGTACTCTGTGTAAACATATATTGAATCCAGGTAGGTCAGATAAACTTTTTGTATATTATTGATCCGTATTCACTGGTCGAAGACCTAATTTTATAAATTACCTAATGTGTCTTGAAGAAGTTACATATATTTTATTTGTTAATTACAAACTGTTGCAGAATATTTTATGTGAATTTCGACTCAACGAGTATTGTATAAAGCGACTGCGGTTAAGTAAAAACTCAAAAAAGTATAAAACCCCTTACCATAGTTAATAATCGTATCTTAAATAAGTTGTCATCATCAGTAAGTAAAACCACTAATTGAAGTGTCGAATATTGGGGCACAGTAAAGCTAACACACAGAATCGCGCACAACTTTACTAGGCGTCCACGTATACACTGACTTTAAAATAAATACACAAGCTAAAATTACGTTAACTTACCCCTCTTAAGAAAACGGCAACACCATCTGTTTATTCTCACGCCCTCTACCTTTTCTACCTCTTTTCTAAGATTGAAAAAAGACAACTGTATGGGATAGGACCGTTGTCTGAGTTAAACGTATTAAATTTGTTTTTAACGATATGAATGTGTTCATATGCGTCGAGATCTCTGGGCTTGTTGGTGTTTTTGACAAGTTTTAACCCTTTTACCGATATGTTATAAACCGTGTGCAATGCATGGTTTGCCACGTTCGATTTTTCTGGTCTATTAAATTTAATATGCGATATGTGTTCTTTAAAACGAGTTATATATTTTAATTAAAATTGCATCGCGAAAAATTTTATGAACAGAAATAAGGCACAGTAATATTTACTAGCAATACTTTCTCAAGGTTCTCTTCTGTAAAATTTGTTCTCTTTGAATGAAATACATCTTTGTAAATAGAAAACGTCCTTTCTACATCGCAACTGGTTATAGGTGCATACTGGAAATATTCTTTTATTTCCGCGTATTTTGCAGTTAGATGTTGTGGCATTGTCCCCATACACAATTGCCGCAATGTTATTAAATCTGAATTTCTATTAAACAGTGCGTCTAACTCTTGCCGAAGGCCACATCTGAAGTCACTTGGAATACGTTTCAAATTATTAATAGCCACATCTAATGTCGTTAAACCATCATTTAATTTGAAATTTCGATTTTCAAAATAAGTGATTAGTTTTGGCAAATTTCCAAAGTATTCCTGAAGAAAGTACAACTGATTTCTTAAATGTGGAATTTGTGTTAGTTCATTGCACTCAGAAATACTCCGAGCATCGTCATTTAAATATGCAACAAAATTTTGTAAACTATCGAAATTCTCTGCATAAAAACTAGTAGCTTCCAGCCATGTCCCCCATCTAGTTATTACTGGAAAGGGAGGCAGTGACAAAGATGACAGTTTTTTCCTGTAAAGAGCTACTCTCAATGGTGCTTTTCTGAAAACTTTTTTAAAAGCGGATACAAGTCTATCAACTTCTGGAAAGGTGTCTCTGATATATTCACAGGTTTTGTGGAGAGCATATGCTACACAAATAATATGCAGCATATTAGGATATGTTTCCTTTAATAGCCTACCTGTTTTTAAAATATATGCAGCACTGTCACTTAGTACTTTATCTTTGTACCTGTCGCCCGAATGAAGTATATTTTGAATATTCTCGTTAATGGTTTTAGCAACTGTTTCCGTATCAACTAACGGGTGTTCAGAAACATTCGAAGTCAAAGTAGTCCTTGAAAATATGAAATCATGTCTGAGATAGATTGATACATTTACTTATAGGTTAATATCAAATTAGTATCTTCGATATTAGATCCTGATAATTTTTGACAGACAACAGTTGACATTTAATAATTATTACAAATCAGATACTTAAGTAAAGATATACGATTTTTTGTTCAGAGCCCACTTGACTTCGAATGTTTCTGAACACCCGTTATATTTATAACTTTCGTTGCTATTGCATATGCGTTATATGGAATAGTTGATTGTAGTACACCAGTTACAACATTTACCACACAGCGTCCTAATATATCGACAGTTTCGTCGGCACTTATCCAGAGGTACTGATTTGAAAGATGGCTTCTAATGCGTTCTACTGCCTTCGTGTAGCACTTGGAAACATAATATTTGCGTAAGGTGGATTCATCAGGAACATTTCGATGAGTATGTTTTTGGATAAATAATTTTAAGTGGGATTGTTAAGTTTATTTAATGGAATATTAGCCGCCATAAAAGTTCTTCGTTAAAATTTTCAGATTCCAACGGTTCCAATTTCTGTGCATGTGTTTGCGATGCTAAGTGACGTTGGAATTTTTTAACGATATTTTACAGATTTTGCAATAAATTTCGGAAGTATGACCATCAATCCAATTCGCCATTGCTTTACGATGCCGTTCTCGACGTTCTGCCATATCATATCTGAAAAAGTGACTTAAAGAATGCTCTAGATCTAAATAAATGAAAACTAAAAATGTATGCGTAAGTTATTGAAACCGAACGAAATTCAATGCACACTTACGTCGAAATAATTGGTAGAAGTAGATTCAATCAAACGATATTAAACAGGATCTATCACAAAAATTACGATGTAATTAGTAGTTTAAACTATGAAAACAAGAAACTAACACACAGCAGTTTATTTATCTTTCGAAATATAATCTAAATAGACTAAATTATTAAAACTCCACAAGCTTCTGTCTACGCCCATGAAAACGGAAATTTAACTGTAAATATCCAACCAAAAAGTCGCAATTCTGGATGAAAACAGATGTGCGCGCTAGCCAGATCAATAGTGCATTCATTAACTGCGTGATGTACTTACAGATGTTGTAGACTATTTATATCGTCCGATGTAATGACGACGTCATTTCAACCCGATGTGTCTGGTCTCTACTAATCATACATTTAGTAGATTTTGCAATTAGATTTTGTGTGTAAACTTCACATGAGCACATGTCTCTTAGATATATCTTTATTATGATGTTCAACAACATTTGGCTCTTTCACTCTTATTCTGTTATACAATGTGTACTTAATACTAAATAATTTACTTAACTACTTCACCCTCCTTCATTAGATTTTCCTCTTTTTTCTTTCTTAACTAAAGTGGATGTTTCATGTTTTTTATTTTTCTATTTATGAAATGTTTGATTTATGATTAAATATTTAGAAAATGTACGTAGATACTTAGAAAATTAATCTAAATTACTCTTGTTTTTTTGTGAATCATTATGTAGTATTAGCATCTGAAACTTTAATAATACTATCGCATTAACCAAAAACGATAACATTTTATATCATATCAACCTGCGCGATAACAAAACCATCACTTGTTTACGTTTCATATATAATTCTAATCAGTTTGATATTTATATGTGCATATGTGTGTGTAGGTGTAAAAATGTGGCAGTGCTTCAAAACTCTGTTGTCCTTCATTCAAAGGGAAATCTCCAAAGTGGTAAATTTCAAAACGTCTATCAATGGTTATTTAGTGCTAATACTAGTAAATTATTTCAATATTAAATAAAGTTTAAATAAACACGTCAATTTCGTTACTCCACAACAGTACATAAATCGTCTACGTTTTGACTGTTTCGGCATCGCGTTCCGTAATCAATGGCACTAGAAAACGTGCCTAGATTCGTCGCTATAAATCACAGGGTGGCGTACGGACGTGCCGGGACCTGAAAATTTACAATTAAATAATAACACGCACTCTGCGTTCTCGTTTAAGTAAACAGACCTGTTCGTCAGATCCTTAACTAAAATAAATCTCACAGGGACGTTTTGTACGTATACACGTTTATCAGAAAGTTGGGGAAAATTAATAAATAAATTAAATCAAAATAATACGTTAAATAGTTTAAATAACACAGGCCTGCATTTTTCAACTCTTTGAATGTTGATTTAAAAATTTGAACTGTTTTCTAGTAATTGGGTAGCGCTGATTTCAAATCTGCTTTTTTTTTGTATCATGTAAGGTTATTTTTCAAACCAGTAAAATCCAAAAATATAGAAAAAACACGATTTATTTCATTTATAAGCTAGTTTTATATTACGAGTATATTAAAAAAAATACAAAAATATACACATAGAATCTATTAGAAATAGTTATTTATTCTTTATGCTTCTTAAAAAAACGTTTTCGTTTTTCAGAAAAGATTCGTTTGGTTGTTTTTCTGTCATATTCAGCTAAAGGAAGATCTGAAGGTAGTTTCTGGGGCAAGCAAATTTTGTTGTTTCAACCTAGACCCCAGTACTTCAGAAAGATCTTTTGAAAGTCCCAAATCTCTTACTAAATCATTCAGTTCGGCTTGTGAAAATAGCTGAGGTTGGTTTTGACCTGAGGTTGATGGTTCAAAATCACTATTCATCTGTACGGAGCCGGAAGTTGAAGAGGTTTCAATATCTTCTTGTAGTACTTTGGGGGGTATAGGTACATGATCACTGTGAAGAACTGGTCTGATAGCTGATTTAATATTGTTTGGGTACAAAATATGTTTCAAAGTTTTTCTATTATGCCCCTTAATATCACAAAGACAAAAGTAGCAATCTTCATGATGATTTTTCGGTTCTCTCCAAACCATCGGTATTCCAAAAGGAAGGCTTTTTCTATTCCCTTTGGTCCAATGTCTTAAACCTTCTTCACATACCTTACAAACAACGTGCAGTGCCCAATCTTTATCTTGATCTCCTAATTTGATTTTGAAATAAGCATAATATGCATTTTTCACAAATTCACCAATTGGTCTCTTAAACTTTTCAAGACGAAATATCCACAAATATAACAGAAATCATCTGGTTTGTGTTTGCAACACCGGCTAGACATATTTTTAAGCAATGTTTATTTATCAAATACCACGCACAACACTAAAGACAAATTAATTTTACTTGTTTACTGATCGACACTCAGAGCTATAATGAAGTAAATGACATTAAAATATACATTTTGTTTGGAGTGATAAACGTGAAATCCTTCTTCGCAGTACTAATAAAGTGAAAGCATAATAAATAGGATTTAGCAGGTAAAAATTTCCGGAAATCTTGTCCAAAATTAATACATGTAATAAAAGATTTACATCAGGTAATGAGAGCCTATTTAACAAATTTCTTTAAAACCACAACAGAAAATCATTTTTGGGTTAATACCTAGAATTTGAAGTAGTACATTCATTTTAAAATGTATTAAAACCGTCAAAAACGCCTTTATAAGATCTTTTTTTATATTTTTTTCTTTTTCTTTTGTGCAAAAAAAAATCTGTGGGTGGTCGAGACCAACTGTATTTTAATTAGTTATTGCTATATAAAAACTGAGCTTAACAAACAAAAATCACATCATCACAAATTTTATGCAGGCCTGTGTAATTGTTGTATTTAATGAAAAGTGAAACACTTCAACAAAAATCAACTTTTTTGTGACATGGATAAAGCATGGTATATGTTATGTAAAATTACACTAGAAAGCAGAAAATGACCTTTGATTTATTCTTATCACCCATAGAATTTTTGCTACACATTATTGTGTGTTACACTGAAATTTATCAATATCAATATGTTTTCAATGTTACACTTCCTTCAAAATGTTTTTGCGGATCTTTTACGGCAATATTTTGTCCCTGCGGAACTCCCGGAGTAATATCCAGTAGTAATCAACCAGCAAAGAAGGACTCCATTTGCCTTGAAATCGCTTTTCCATGGTTGCAATATCCTGGTGGAACCCCTCCCCATGATCGTCGCTAACGGCATCCAAATTTCCGGAAAAAATCGAGATGAGCATTCAGAAAGTGAATTTTCAATGACATGTTACATTCCATTTCCTTGTAAACACTAAGTAATTCAGAAACAAGATCTCTGTAATTTTCGCCTTTCAAATTTCCAAGAAAATTGGTCACAGCTCGGCATGCTCTTAGTTTAACACCGGTCAGCATGTTGTCGAATTCGTTATTTTTCATAAGCTTTCGCATTTGTTAACCAACAAATAAGCCCTCTTTACTTTTTGACTCAGTAACTTTCCGAAATATCTGCTTCCGATACAAAAACCCTCTACCGGTCCGATCTAGTGCTTAAACAAATTTTTTTATTAAGCCCAATTTGATATACAGTGGTGGTAGAAATACGTGTTTATGGTCAATTAGTGGTTCATTGGTAATATTTCTTTGACTTGCCGTTTGAGTTTGCCGGACTGTCGCTAGTGGTAATAGCGATAGTCCGGCAAACTGTAGACTTGGGTTCGAGTCCCAACGTAGACCATATTTTCAATTAAAAATTTCGTATGATTTGCTTTGTAATTTGTAGACAGCAATGTTTACATCCCCACTTACTCTGTAATTACATACATTCTAATTTAATATTTGTTAATATTCATATAAAAGCCGAAAAACTCCAATAATTTATCAATTGCTATATTTAATAAACGGCTAAGAAATTATCTAAACACATATATGTACATATATATATATATATATATATATATATATATATTGATATAGGTCAAGCCTGAACAGAAGGATGCCTAGGAGAACAAGAAACAGAATTTTTAAAAGCTTATGTACTCATTAGAATTTAAGAAATTTCGAAAACTGAATTCTTCTCATGGTATATCAATAAAGTTGACTTCGCGTTTATTTTTATGTGTAAAATTATTCTCATATTTATTTACTTTTATTCTTTCAGTTGCTTTAGTATTTTATTTCGAAATCTTGTATTTACCAAGATATGTCAACTTAATAATAATTTAGGTGAAACTGTACTTATTTAAAATAAATACAGCGGGAAAGTTCACCACAATAAAATAGCATTATGTAAACTTATTAACATTTACACATTAATTATTTATATATTATAAAAAACTTTAGAATTTATATTAAGCTTATGTATATTTTTAATGGTTAAATTATCATTTTCTTTTTAAATAAGTTACGAGATTATAGTAATACATACGAATTAACGAATAAGAAGCCAATTTGGAAAACAAAACACAGTTGGCGTCACTAGAAAAAATTCAATAAAAATGCCTCGACGTATTTAAGTGCATCTCCGAAAACTAAAGAAAAATACAAAAATAAAATTAGAAACTTACATAAAAACACTTGCAATACCTTACCTGTATATCCAGTATTTGTTTGAAGCATAATACGTGCCCAGACGATCACCTGTATCCCAGAAATCAGAAATTGCAGTTTACCGAGGAAGCCCGCCGCTACATGTAATATACCAGCCAAACGACGCACCATTACCCGATGAAATTCGTATCCTGCATTAATTGATTTTCCAGTCTATATCCAGTACCAACAAGTCCTAAACACATTCACATAAGTATTCTTTAATCTCCAACAAACTATAGAAAATGCTAAATTAATTCATTTCTTTCAATTAAAATTATAATAATAATAATCCATGCCTTAGCATCCCCCAACAGCTTGCGCCAATTACAGGGGGCATCGGCTGGCCATGAGTTATTATTACGCCTGCGGCTGTAGACCGACTTAAGATGTTACCTTTCCGCATTTGCCGTGGAATTTGGAAAACTACAGAAAACCAAACTCAGAAAGGAAGCACCGGGGTTCGAACACGGTACTGCCGGACTACGAGGCAAGTGTGCAAGCCACCAAGCCACTAGCCCGACTAATCAATTTAATATTAAAATTTATAACCTAGAATACATTTGATATGTACGAATATAAATTATGTTAAAAGAATCCAGTTTTCCTTGTTATTATGATCAAGTAGATACTAGATTTATTTAGAAATTGGAATTTACATAGGTAACATGTATTTAAATTGCTTTGCTAACCTAGAAATTTGATCACATTTAATTTAACACGTGACATGTTACATTTTCGATATTATTATAATTTAAATAATTTCTATCACTTACCTGCTTTGATTTTATATCATTAAAGTCTTGAACATTTATCCTTATCTTGCTTGTTTTATTTTTGGTAGTTTGATAACGTAATTACTATTATTTTTTGTATAACCATCAACAAATTTGGTGTATATCCTATTTAGTCACCGAACTCACAAGAAGGTGCATTGGACATGTACCACCCAAGAGCTCTCTTGTTCTTTTAATTAGCCGGACACCCAATATTATAAATTGTAACACACACACACACACAAATAATAATCATACTGAGAAGCTGTATACATAAACAGCTGTTTAAGGTCATGTGCACTTAGAGTATAACGTTTATGCATTTTAGATTTGTACGCATGCAATAGAATTAATGGTAAAATACCCCATCTATATGTAACTCATATTATCATATTTAAAATAGATATTTGTCGTACATTTATTAATTTTTCCTTACTGTTACAATTCATTTATAAAACTTATAATTCAGCTTTTATTATGACAAAACTCCAGGGGTAATATATCAATTTGGTCGGCCCAACGTCGGGCTGTCAAAACTGGTTTTCTACAATTTAGACGAACCAACGAAGGGACATATAAAATACCAGTTTCACTATATTTTATAATTTGGTTAGCAAATATATTTACATTCACAGTAATATATCAATATATATATATATATATATATATATATATATATATATATATATATATATATATATATATATATATATATATATATATATATTATATATATATTCCTTTTAAAATTCAAGGTTTTAAAATGTTACCTTTAAATTTTAATTATTAATTGTTGTTCCAACAATTTTTTATAAAATTATCTTTATTTTTATATGGTAATATAAAGACCTTTTTATATTCAAAAGTCGAGGTATCCATCATAACATTATAACCTTCACATAAAATGTTTACAAACAATTGCCGCTAATTACATTTATTATTTATCTTAATAGTAAACTATATCTACCTCTATTTCTCATTAATGGATTGTATCTTCTTATTTAGAGCATTAGCTAACTTTCTACGTATTTTATTAGCAGTCTTGTTTGTGCAAGGTTATACAGTTAGCCACATTACCACCCTAGTAAACCGTAGGATTCGGACAATAACAAACATATTATTAAACCTATCATATTATGAACCTTCAAGACCTGTTACAGGGAGCAATTATAACTACAATTCGTAACATGATCAAATTCAAAGCATGCTATTAACTTAAAATGGCAAACGTGTGTAGTATTACAGAGTGTATTTGTGTGTGTTAGAATTTGTGGTTCACACACACTTGGGCAGAACGAACGGCAAAGCAACACTTTATGAACTGAATATATCCAATTACTATGTGCTAAACCTCACCATGAAATAATAAACAATATTTTATACACTTTTTTAAATTTTAGTTAGTTTTTAGGACATATGTATATATATATATATATATATATATATATATATATATATATATATATATATATATATATTGTCATGTCAAACCGCTATTAAGATTCTTATCATGCCCGTTAACCTTACAATTAAAGTACATTAGTAAAAACAAATGCCGTATACATTTAAATTTCAGTTTATGTCATTACAATTTCCACAAAACCGCAAAACAACTATTTTATCATCCAATAATCATTATTTTTGCAATACTCATGTTCGTCTGACCTTTATCTTGCCTTGTATAATAAATATAATTTTATTACACACATAAATAAAGCCATTTTTCATTAATTTATTATTTCAGATAATGGCAAATATAAAATACAATTCTTATTTGTGACAAATTATGTACAAAATAAAAGAATAATCTGAACACGTCTCGAATCATTGATTACTTTACGCAACCTTGCCTGATACTTTAAATTTGGGGCTTGTTGTACGTAAATTAATTTGATGAGTATTTTGCTAATTTAGCTTCAAAACTAGGGAAAACCTAATACTAACAATTGTTCTAGTATACAGGAGAAATACATGGTATCGATAAATTTATTCGCGTTAATAACGATGCGAAATCGATCCTGCTATTTAATTATTTAGGCGAACCGTTAATATTTTAATAATTTATTTAATTGAATTGTCTAAGAAATTGTAAAATTTGATCTTGTTTTGATGAAATAATGAAATAAGTAATAAATTAATAAGCAGAGAGCGGACTCGAGCGATTGATGATTCATAGCCCATAGGCATCTGCCTTGTATTCGCAATAGGTTTGTTTGGCATCTTGAAATTTTTTCTGGCTTGTATTGATAGCTGGACTTTCTTTCGGATCGAATAATAAAACCACGTCCTTATTTTTTTCAAAATGTTCATGATAGTAAAACCCCGCCCGTAACCATGTACCCCAACGTGTCAAAATCGGCTGTGGTGGCTCAGGGGTATGGGGACACAATTCGTGAAATTTCCGAATACGTTTTGGAGATTTCAGGAATACTGCCTTTGTACTCGATATTAAAGCATCTACCTCTGGATAACATCTACGAACCTGTTCTGCCACAAGGTGTAGAGCATGGAGTTTACAAGTAATATGTAACAAGTTAGGACAATATTTTCTAAGAGACCGGCCTACAGAACACATGGTTGCGGCACCATCGGTCATAAACATTAATACTTGGTCTTTCGAAAATTTAAATTTTTCCAAGTATCTAATAACACCTCTGAAATTTTTTCGGCATTACATTGTTCTAGTCGTCTGGATGCTAATAAAATTGAAGACGTTGGTTGATGTGGTTCCATATTACACGCCAACACATTAACTACAGATTTTTTTTTTTGCTGTCAGTTGTTTCGTCCACACATAACCACAGTTACAAACAATGACTACACTGATAATTTAGGTAGTACCTAAGTAGTTTAATTTAGGAAGAAAGTTTTGTCGTTCATGTACACATGTAATGATTACCTACACTTATATTTGTGATGCACAACAAAACTTATACATAGTTTTTTTCAGTTATTTATCGAAATTTCACTGTTACCTCACATTAAAATGATAATTCTATTCTTCAAAATGCCTGGCAAATAATACATTTCGTGCGGATTTATGATAAAAATTAGAACTTTGCCATGTCTTTTAATATTAGATTTGGTATTTGTATATCAATTGAAGAAGATCCCGAACCAAGAATCGTTCAAATATGGTTTCGACAGTGAATTATCGGGAGACGAATTCACGGTTTGGACGGTGAATCATCGGAAGACGAATTCACGGTTTGGACGGTGAATCATCGGAAGACAAATTCATGTCAGCATGAGTATCAAACTGAAACACTAATGAATTGGGAATAATAATTAAAAGGCATTCAAACTTGATATTACAGATGTTTTCTCAATAGGTTCTAAGTAAACACTTTCACAAAATAAGACAGACTAGAAGGTAATTAAATGGGGTCTAAGCATTTAGAGATTTTGGCGTACGCAAAAATTTGGTTATATAATTCAAAGCAAAAATTATTTCAAGAAAGGTTCTTCTTTATGCTTAATAGGCTTCTGAAGGCCGTGGAAGCTTGCATGCAAGATCCTAAAGACATTGCTCATCACTAGAGCAGACCAATTTCCGTGCGCGTCATGAACGCCGGTACGGGAGTGTAATTTGTAATATATTAGAATATGCGATAGATTAGAGACGCAACATGAGCTTGTTACCGATATAAGTATAGAAGTAGAGACATTTATTCTATCAGAAATAATTAAATATACATTTGCTTTTTTGCTATTAAAGTAATATGCATAAACACATGAAAAGTAAGAATAGTACATATTATAGCAACGTTGTATGTATGCGTTTTTATTTTTCAGTTCGGTTTTGATTTTATTTTCAACCTGTTTACGCACCGATGCTAAATTCCTTCGCAACGTTGTCGTGCTCGGTAATGTTTGATTCGCGTATTTATTCCAAAATGAAATAAATGAATCATTACTTGACAAGGTAAACGGCAGTGTACACACAATCATAGTTACACATAGTTCATGTATAAACTGTTGTCGATTAATTTTGTTATTATTGTGCTTCGAACTGCTTACGTGTTCTTTACAATGTGTTTTTGACCAACACATTAGATATGTATTGCACACTAAACATTTAATTTTTGAGCCATCGTATATTAAGTCCGGGAAATCCATAATAAACTTATTCACTTCGTCTGACAACGCTCGTTTTCTCGATTTATGTGTCGACGACATTTTATTACGTATGCTTACACTTACATGCAGTCTAAGCAAGTACCAAACACATACTGAATGCTTTTTATTAGTTCTGATGCAATACAATCATCCTCACATCGGCGCTCATGGCGCGCACGGAAATTGGTCTGCTCTAGTAATTAGTGTAATATAACCTATAAAAACAATTATTTGCAAAATGTAAACAATAGATTTGTCAACGTTCTGTCCGCACATCGATAACGTGACTGATCCGTTATCGTAAAAATACTGTATCTGTGCAGTGAACCAGAAACATAAATATTTTGAAGGTATAGAAGAGAATAAAGTATGTAATAAACTAGTTATTTTATTAAAAGTATTTTCAAAATTTGATAGATGTGTTTTCTTATGTATCTCGTCAGTTGAAGAAATTCATAGGCATACAATAAACTAAGTGCCTTATATTTGAAATGTCTTATTTTTTTTTAATTTGGCGCCTGTTTTAAGTTACAAGTCGATTTGATATTTTGGGCTCAATTGCCGCATGCACAATGAATTTGGACCATTAGCGACAATCGGAACGCGTTGTGAGAATCTGCCCCAAATTCATTCGCATTTTAAAAATTTTCGAGTATATATTCGTAGCGCATGCGCAGTATGCTTCGAGCCTTGTTCTTTTTAGTCTTTTAAAAAAAAGGTATATAACCCCTTACCACAATTATTAGTCGTATCCTAAATACGTATTTCGACAACTAAGTTGTCATCATCAGTAGGTAAAAACTACTAATTAAAAGTCGCACAAGGGGCACAGTTAAAACAAGAGAAACGCTTCCGCACAACTATTATACACTGCAACCTTGTATAGACTGATAGAGTCTATACAAGGTTGCAGTGTATAATAGTTGTGCGGAAGCGTTTCTCTTGTTTTAACTGTGCCCCTTGTGCGACTTTTAATTAGTAGTTTTTACCTACTGATGATGACAACTTAGTTGTCGAAATACGTATTTAGGATACGACTAATAATTGTGGTAAGGGGTTATATACCTTTTTTTTAAATTTTTTTTTTTAATTTTTATTTAACCACAGTCTCCATTGAAAGAACTTTTTAGTCTTGTCTCAAATTTACATAAATAACACATTACAAAACAAATTGAAAAACTAAAGTCACTAGATACATATAAAGTACCGCAATCCATAAGGCCAAAGAGTGCGAGAGAGAAAGCGCTACTTTTGCCCAAACATGGCCGCCAAACGTCAAATCACTTGTCGTTGCATCGTTGCATCTAAACCCACCGTTGGCAACATAAAGTGTAATTATGCCTGGTTGTTGTATTATCAATTGCAAAAACAGTGTCGCCAAAGGTTTCCGTTTATTTGCATTTCCCAGTGGTGAAAGGAATGCAGACAGAAGAAAAGTGTGGTTATGTGACATTAATCAAGACAATGTGCCGGTAAATGCGAAGATTTGTGAGGTGAGTACATATGTAAAAGCAGATCACTTGTTATAACACTTAGTTACTTATGTAAGGTGCATTTTTCTGATTCCCAATTTGAACAATCAAGAGCAGATGACATGAAAAAACTAACTCCAAATGCACACCCTGATCTGGTTGTCAACCACAAAAGGCGAAAATGCGTGCTTTAGTAAACCAACAATAATAAATAATAAAAACAGTGCTTGCTTGTTTTAATTAATTGCCTTACTATCTGCGGTTTAATTATTAACGCATGTTCATACAGTTGCGTTCTTTTAAGAATACAGTACTAAATTGATTTTTTATTTAACACAGCAATTCAATTTTGACGCCAAATTTTTGCCCAAAAATGGCGGAGGTTTGCGGTACTTTATTTATCTAGTGACTTTATGAAAAACTATATTATCCTGACACCTATTGGCTTGTGACAGAATCTTCATCCCAACGTGTACTATACTTGAAAACTAAATTATAGGAAGGCAAAATAATCTATAATTGTACTGGATATTTATATATATATTACACTAATTTAAACATATTTTGTTAATTTTAACAAACGTGGTTATAATCGGTGATTCAGATATTTAAACACTCAAGCTAATGCTGTTTTCGCTTGAAGTGATAGGGCACGCATAACGTTTACACAAGCATTGCGCAATCGAATTTTCGTGGTATAATCTAATGCAATAATAGAACAAAACGTGTGCCGTTGTTGCATAACTGCACTTACGGGTTTCAATATAATAATGGCCCGAGAGGCATCCCAGGTTCATTGAACGGTGCCGGGTCCCGGTCGGTGAGGTGGCTTGGTCTTATCGTTCGGTATCTCTTCCACTCGTCGATGTTGTATAGAAATGCTTGCGAGAGACATTTTCTTCGTATGCCCCGGAGCCACTGATATATCTTTATTACGACGAGATTAAATTTTTTACCCGAAGTTGGAGATAGACTGACATTAAATTCTCCGCGCGTATATTGTGTGATCGTGTGTGCTTTATATGAGAATTATTCCAGTTTAGGTTGATATATATATGTAAAGGTTTACTGCTTTCTCCAAATACATTTCGCCGGTATTCAAATATAAAATGTTGTAAATAAAATGAATTACAGGCGCCAAGAAGTTGTTACTTTTTTTTAACTTTTTACAATTTTAAAAGTTCAAATTGTAATTTAAAGTTCTTCTATTCAGTTGGGAAGGGTACGGAGAAGTAGATAATCATTTGAAGACCTTTTTTACGATCCTTAGAAAGAGTGGATTTTTGTCATCACAGTTAACGGAGAGTTTACCTTTTCTGTAGTTGTTACTTTACCGTTCGAAGGACGCGTAAGATAATTACGAGGGTTGCTATTTATCTATCCGAAATAATAGACAAACACAAATACAGTAAAAGCTGTACCGGCCACTAAAAAAGAGACAATATTGGCTATTATGTAAAGGTGACCGTAATTGTCAGGATATTAGTCTTACAAATAAAATACATAATTGGTTTTTAAGATTCCTTTTCTTTATTTTATAATTTAAAGTAAATATTATATAAATACACATATTGCTCTAAAAAGCTCTAATTATTAAACGTGAATCGTCACACAATGCATATAACGGGTGTTCATTTGAAAAGTCAATCTAGTAGCATGTGATTTACTGAGAAAATTTTGAAGCATGTCGTAAATTAAAATTTACTACTTAACCTACGAAGTCGTATATTTTGACAGTTTCATACATACAAATAAATAACAAATAATAGGTATTTATTGAAAACTATAACAAATGTTGAAAATGTTGTCCTTCAAGATCAATGCACTTTAAAATCCTCCGTTCAAAATTTCTGATGATATTCTGCAACATTACTGGATTGTTATTAATTTCCATGCATTTCTGTTCGAGTCTCTGTAGCATATCATTCAAATTCAATATAGGTGTTCGAAATATGTTATTTTTTAGATAAGGCCACAAAAAGAAGTCGCAAGGTATTAAATCGCATGAACGTGCAGGCCAGGCAATTTCAGTATTTCGACTAATTATACGCTTATCAAAAAATTCTTTTAAATAATCCAAGCCTGCAGTACAGTGACAAGGTGTTCCGTCTTGTTGGAAATATGGATTTTGAAGTTCATCATCATGCAACTGATTGACAAATGGTTGTAAAATTTCCGTACGGTACCATTGAGCAGTTAACCTTCCCTGAAAAAATTTGGTCCAATGATTCGCCTTTGGCTCATCGCTGCCCAAACACCAATTTTCTCTGGATGTAGCGATTCTTCATTAATTACATGTGGATTTTCACTACTCCAAATTCTTGTATTTTGTGAATTTAGGTATCCCGTTTTACAAAAACCATGCTTCATCAGTAAAGATGACTCTTTGCGAAAGTTCTCCATTATTGTTCATATTTACAAACCAATTACAAAACTGTAGTCTCCGTGGATAATCAATTTCTAACAATTCTTGTACTGCTGTGACACGGTATGGATAAAGTTGCATATCTTTTTTAATAACTTGTGAGTTGTACCAACAGAAAGGTTTATTTGTTGACTCAAATATCGAACAGATGTTTGTAGTTCATTTTCCATTATTTCTTCAACACGATTGACAACTTGAGGTGTACGTTTCTTAACTGCTCCGCTGCCTGATTTTCTTAAGAGACTACCAGTTTCAGAAAAAAGTTTTAAAGTTCTATCCAAAGTATTCTTAAATTGTTTATAATCTATTACAAAATGTGGAAACTCAACTTGAAATTCTACCATGCAATCTTGAACTGAATAAACCCATAAACCATCAATTTTATTACCACTTCGAAAATAAGCCTGGACTAAAAAAACTCTATGTTCTAAAGTGAAAGCCATTTTAAAGCTGAGAAGCAATTTATTTAAACCAGATTGACATTATCAAATGTCATTTGGATTTACGTTTACGGAACAACAAACAGATACTAATAATGAGTGATCATTAAAATTTTCGCTCAAGTAAGCCATGTACACAAAAAGTATGTCCTAACTTAAGTTATTAGAGGAGATCTGTCATTATAATTTCAATCGTCATGATACTCATGATTCATGATTGTTAAAAAATAATTTGAAATGCTGACTTTTGTATTAAATATATTTATAATTTTTATACAAAGTAATAGAATATTATAAAAAATGTGTAAAATGTTGACCATTCTCCACCAAGCATAATCGCACTCTATTTCGTAGAGCATTGAAAACATTGATCAGTATTTGCGGTGAGTTATTGATGTGTTCACATTTTTCTATGATTTTATGTCTTAACTCTTGTAGATTATTAATTGGTGTTCCATAAATAATATTCTTTATATATGGCCACAAAAAAAAATCCATGACTGTTAAATCACACGATCGTGGTGGATATGGAATCGCTGTATTTCTACTTATTATCCTATCGCCATAAAATTGTTGCAAAAACTGAATATTTTCAAGTGTAACGTGAGATGTAGCCCCATCCTGTTGAAAATATCCGACCTGGAGTTCATCATTAGTCAATTGATTAGTAAAAACACTGAGAATTTCGTTACGATATTTCTCCGATGTTATCGTGCCCTCAAAGAATATTGGTCCTATTAATCGGTGACGACTCATACCTACCCATACGCCTATTTTTTCTGGATGTAGAGGAACTTCTCTGTAGAAATGAGGATTTTCACTGGACCCCATACGCATATTTTGCGAATTAACATAACCTTTCAAATAAAACCAAGCTTCATCGGTGAAAAAAGTATGATTTAAAATATTGTCTGTCATTGTTTGAATAAACCATTGGCAAAATTGTTTTCTTTTTTCATAATCCGTAGGTAATAGATTTTGTACAGAAGTTAATTTATATGGATACATGTGCAAGTCCTTTTTTAAAATTTTTTGACGTGTTCCATACGAAAGCCCTACTTGTTGCGAAACTCTGCGAATAGATGTTTGAGGAGATTCGTTAATAATTTGTCTGAAATTTTCAATTACGCCGCGACTTCTCTTGAGAGGAGGGCCGCTTCCTTTTTTCCTTAAAATACTGCCTGTTTGACGAAAAAGATTTACACAATGCATTAGCGTATCACGGAAAGTTTTATAGCTAGGAACAGTATTTGGATATCTCTCTTCAAACTCCGCAAGGCAATTTTCTATTGAATGCTGCCAAATATCATCAATTTTTTGAGATGTCAGGAAGTAACATTCTACCATAAACGCTTTATGCATATCATTAAAGGCCATTACTTTTTCTTTTGATGAAACTTAAACTAAAATATATATTTGACGCTGACAGATGTTTGAAATAACATCTTAATGACTAAAGCTACGACATAATTTTTATATACACGGCCAGCTACGAGTGAAAATTTGAATGAACGCTCGTTATATTTGCGTCTTATTCTATCAAAATTTCAAAGTAACCTAGATTGACTTTTCAAATGAACAATTGTTATATTGTTAGACTCTTTTTTATGAATTGCTCTCAGGGTTTCGTTTTAAAAAAGGTTCTTTTGCAACTAGGCCTAGCATCCAGTGTAAAAGGGCAAGAAAGAAGACGCCAAGATATGAAGTTTCATACATTTATTATTCACACCTTGTAATACAGACATGAACTGAACATAATGCACACTATTAATTATTGATTTATTTTAGAAAGGAAACATAACATATAAATCTTTGTGTATAGTCAAAAATATACATAGAAACAACTTTGAAGGGCTTATTCAGATTTCTATAAATCTTGGAATCACGCTTGTTTATTATCTCGGTTTTGGGAGTGTATACTATCCAATTACCAAGGTATGACACGACGTGCTTAATTTAATTTACAAACGACGAAGTTTATGGATTTAAAATTCGCTCGATGCTGCTGCAGTATTTAAAGAAAAGTATGCTATTTAATATTCACATTTTCACACTATAAGTTTTATTTCAATCCTTAAATAATGAATCTTTAATCACAAATTAAAAACCCAGATATTTTTAGATGCTCGTGAGACCTATTCCAGGCGCGGCTCGTGATGACGTATTTGGAAGGGTGCGTACAATGATGCGAGTGCTTCGTGTAGTCTCGTGTACTAACTGTAGCGTTTTCTTAGTAAACACCGAGAACACACGAGGCACTCGCATCATTGTACGCGCCCTCCCAAATACGTCATCACGAGCCGCGCCTGACCTACTCTCTACTTACAATCTAAAATATCTGCGTTATCCTTTTCTGTTTTATAACAGGAATTATTATAAATTTACTATTAATTAATTCATATAATCTTAAATCTTTGTTTATGAACTTGAAAGTTTTACCGTATTCGGTACTTTATACAGACCTTTGTTCGTTGTACATATTGTCGGACTCAGCGTGAAATGCAGCCTTTTAATCAGAAAATGTCGGTAAATCAATTTGAAATTTTGACTTATTCGTTGATCTACGAACTGACAATACGAATTGGTGTTTGGCTGCAGGAAGACTAGTTTAATATTTTCTAATGGAACTTTAGAATGTGGCATTATCCAAGAAAAGGAGCACTTTTCTATTTTGTTTTTTAATTTTATTGTCAAAATTTATGCAGACATCTTATCATAATTTCTGTTGTCACCCAAGCCTTTTTGTTAGAAACCTATTCTAAGGGTAATTTGTCAACATGATTACCCTTAGAGCAGTGAGAATTTTTACTTTTTTCGATTATTAATGGTTCTTTCTCACCTTCCATATTTTTACATACAGTAAAATTATTATAACATATTCATGGAAAAAAAAATAATTTGTTAAGCTTTTTTAAAGTATGTTTTTCAATCTTTGTTTGCTTTAATATATTTTTAGCTTCGATTTAAAAACTGCAGCATCATATATAAGTAAAATTCGAGAAACATCCATAAAAGTTTCATCACTGCTATTGCACAATAAATAATTCTATATGTCTCTTAATTTCGCACACACTTCGCTCATACTTCAAAATCATAAGTATTGCTTGATACTTGATCATTTAAATAAAAAGTTAATTAAAAAAGTCACGTAATTTTTTTTTTTTTATTACAAAATCTAGTAGTTTCTAGCATTTAAAAGTGTGATTATAAGTGCCATTTAAAAGAGTCAGGTTTATATGCTTCCACACATTTGCCCATCACTGTATAGTGTATATGTATATCTATTATGTATACTTGCGAATGTATTAACTATTGTATTCTGTTTTTTGCGAAGTTCTGGATATGATGTGTTGGACATTTATTAAATTATTATTACTATTTTTATTATTAAACATATTCTGTATTTTTACTAATTATTACTAATACTTTCAGAGTAATCGAAGTCAACCAGCCATTGGACTCAAACACACACCTAAATCGAGGGTAAGTCATTTACGAAATTTTTTTAAAGTTTGAAAGCAATATGTCACAAAATATTTATGTCATTCAATAAACATTAAAAATATTACTATGTATTATGAAAATAAATACAAAATTCTGGTATCTGATACAAGACGCTTCACTTTATTTTTCTGTTGGATCGTTTAAAAGTATATAAATAGTTTAATACGTTTAACCTGTTGTTACCCATCAGTGGGTGATACTTTGCGCTTATATCTGACAGCGTAAATCACTGGTGGGTCGCACAGGCGACGTAACCAAACTTTAAATTGAAATTTATAAAAAAAAAGTAATTTAATTAAAACTGAAATAAAATATAAATGTTATAGGACTGAATAGTATAATGTAGAGTTGCGCAACCTAACAAATTCTTGCTTATTGTTAGTAGAGCCTAGAGCCTATATGTTTCCATTTACGGTAGTAATATTCCTTCTGTTTTATCATCCCTATTACCTCTCGATTGTACCAAGTGGGAAACCTGCGAGAGAAAGGAGATGTATCGGGTACGTATTTGTCAACCACAGAAAAATCTCAGAATAGAAACTTGCTGTCGTTACATTAACGTTCGCACATGTTTTTACATTTGACCAATGACCAAGCCATTTTATCGTACAACTCTACGAAATTAGCTTTACGAAAGTTATAATTTTTGTTTAGATTACGAGGAAAATTTTTTTGATTTTTACAATATTGCCTATACAGGCTGATTCATTTTCGGCCCTCACCATGGGGATCTCTCTTATTATTGGAGATAGAGTATAGGTTTAAATTTGGCAAAGTTGTTAAATTTTGTGTTTGTTATAAATCCGTAAAGAAAATAGACCTGTGACAATTGACCTTCGTTATTTAAAAAAAAAACGCGAAAACCCCATTTTCTTCTTTTACCTGTAGCACCGACATTTGGCCTTGTAGAGAAAAAATAAAAACACATCCTTGTGGCCATTTCTAAACCTCTATCCAGTGGTGTACTCTAAATTTTTATACGACGTTTCGTTTCTTTCTGGCCATCATCAACTATCTAATTTCTTATAGGCGCCATATTGGATTTAGACATCTTCAGAAAGAGTTTTTTTTCTGATTTCAACCATGTACCACATGCTGACTATAGTTCTTGACATTAGGTTTTATTTGAAAGAATAAATTATAAGATTAAATAAGGTAGCCTTTGGAATTTCAATCTGTCAAACATTTCATTTATTGTTCATTAATAATACAAAAATGTCATACACTAACGAAGAGAAACGAGATATGATAAGTATTTTTTATTCTTCGAAACGAAATTCAACAGTAGCGAGTACAAGATAACAAAAACATTAATAAAAATACAGTGAAAAGTAAACAATAAACAATTACAGTAAATGTTCAATTATCTGGTCATCTTCGGTAATGCACAATTGGGCACGCCTTCTGGCATTTTGTACTGCCCTTTGTATAGTTCTTCTAGGAACTGCATCGAAGGCATTCTGAAGTCTGTCTCGTAATTCTTCAATGTTTTGTGGCGCATCTACTTTGTAAATATTATTTTCAACATATCCCCATAAAAAAAAATCTAGCGGACTTAAATCAGGTGATCTCGCAGGCCATTCAACAACTCCCCTATTTCCAAACCAACGGTTTATAAATTCTTGATTTAATAAATTTCTAACAACAGCTGCATTGTGCGCTGGTGCGCCATCTTGTTGCCACCATAAATATTGTAATTGATTTAATGGGATATTGTCGTCAAGATAGTCAGATACGTATGTACGTAAAATGTTTAAATATCTTTCTCCATTTAAATGTTCTTCATACATAACTGGTCCTAAGAGACGATTTGCCAAAATACCCATCCAAACGTTTATTCCAAAACGATGTTGTGGTCTTCTAGCCCTGTTTTGTCGGGGATTTTGTACTGCCCAATAGTGCTCCGTATTTCTGTTGAAAATTCCAGAATTTGTAAATTTTGTTTCATCTGACCAGATGATTTTGCTTAAAAAATTTTCGTCATTTTCTATCCTTCCCATTAACCAATTACAATATTCTAGCCTTCTAAAATTATCTCCAGGCAGTAAAGAGTGACTAACATGGATCCTGTATGGTTTAAACCTACTTTTATGTAAAGTTCTCCAAACTCTGGACAGGCACAAATTTAATTCTGACGCTACTTCGCGTGTAGAAATTGATGGATTATTATTTATCTATAAAAATACAAGATTAACATGAAATTTGAAAACACGCTTTTAATTTACCATTTGTAAAATCTCTTGTCGATTTTCATTTAAATTCCTGTTGCCTTGACCATTACGCGGATTAGCAAACGATCCATTCTCTACCAAATTTCTGTCGAGATCTAGAAAAATGGTACGATGAGGCTGTTGTCGTTCTGGATATAATTGTAGATATCTTGTACTCGCTACTGTTGAATTTCGTTTCGAAGAATAAAAAATACTTATCATATCTCGTTTTTCTTCGTTAGTGTATGACATTTTCGTATTATTAATGAACAATAAATGAAATGTTTGACAGATTGAAATTCCATGGCTACCTTATTTAATCTTATAATTTATTCTTTCAAATAAAACCTAATGTCAAAAACTATAGTCAGCATGTGGTACATGGTTGAAATCAGAAAAAAAACTCTTTCTGAAGATGTCTAAATCCAAAATGGCGCCTATAAGAAATTAGATAGTTGATGATGGCCAGAAAGAAACGAAACGTCGTATAAAAATTTAGAGTACACCACTGGATAGAGGTTTAGAAATGGCCACAAGGATGTGTTTTTATTTTTTCTCTACAAGGCCAAATGTCGGTGCTACAGGTAAAAGAAGAAAATGGGGTTTTCGCGTTTTTTTTTTAAATAACGAAGGTCATTTGTCACAGGTCTATTTTCTTTACGGATTTATAACAAATACAAAATTTAACAACTTTGACAAATTTAAACCTATACTCTATCTCCAATAATAAGCGAGATCCCCATGGTGAGGGCCGAAAATGAATCAGCTATAACTGTCCTTTAGCAATCGGTTCTCCTACGCCAGTGTAAACACACAGAATGCCTGTCTCTAATAATTACGTTAAAAGGTAAGTTTACTTAAAGGTGTAAGTTCTCTTGCCTAGCGCGCTAATTTACTCTACCTCCCTCATAATATCATTCTATTTTGTGGAAACTTTCGTTTTAATGAAAATAAAAAATAAAACAAACTGTATATGTAATTTTACTATTTTCCTAATTTTTTTGAATGCAGTGTATGTATTCTTTTACTGCGCACTAAATTTTGTCGGCGTTCTCTTTGTAATATAAGAGCGCATATATTCTCCAAAAACTGTGTGTGGTAGAATACCTAACGCTCCGACGTCCAGACCCCAATCGAATATACAATAGGATTTGAATTCTTATTAACAAAAGACGTCGATAACTTATGTATGTATAGCACGCATTAACTTACCAAATAATGACTACCAATTAACTAAGAAATAAACACTATAAATACTTTTACAACATATTTTGAGCACTTTGCTGATAAACAGCACGTATGTATATACTTACATATTAATATGAAATACATTCTACACCTGTAGTAGAGTGAATTTGCTTAAAATTGTCTAACCTATGCTTTTTATGCAAGTACTGTCGCTAAAACATTTAAACTAGTATAGTATCGAGGCTTGAATAGTAATGAATTGGTACATGCATGGAGAAAAGCAGTGTTCATGTATTTTTGAAAACTAAGTCAACGTGTCAAGTATTATCTACTACGCACTAAGGGCCGGTTTATTCACCTTCCAGTAAAGTATCGAGTAACGCTAGCTGTAAGATAAAGCCTTACTTGACAGATTAAATGTGTATTACTTAAAATTACGTACTAATCAGAAAATTTACTTGTTGCTCATCTACCCTATAAAGTATCATGTAAGATTAAAATCGTGTTGTTTGTAATAGAAAATTCAGTTATTCACAAGTAAAATGGATTTATTTGAAAACATTGACGATATTTTAGACAACGATTTTGTCAATATTATTAATTTAGTGAATAGAGAGAGAACACCTTGTCAAACACGTATTCGATATCGAACAGAAAACAATTTTAATAAATTTGATGATGATTAGTTTCAAAAGAATCTGTTAAAAATATTTTAGAACATATTGAAAATCAACTTATTTATGATTAAAATAGGTATATGATGTATTTGTATTGACAGATTGCTTATACATACCTTAAAATCAGATCAACTAAAATTCTTTATTCCTCGTTAGAGAAATTTGCTGATCTATCAGGTTTCTTACTTTTCATTTTCTTTGAAATTAAACTAGTTTTGACGATAAAATGCAAACGATAGCCTGGGATTAGATCATAATTTAAGTAATAATTAGAGAACGGACATTCTTACCACATGACTAAGTTCTCAGAATACAATAGCCGTTGTCCATTGTTAACGCTGGTGGCCGAGAAAGTCAAACACAAATACTTCATTGTAATACGTCGGGATGTACTCGGCGAAGTTTATAAACATTTCGAGATGCCGATTGCGTTTAATGGATATTTATCCTCCGAATACAATAGGTGTGTTGTCATCGTAATCGCAGCGGACCAGATGGCCGGGAAAGACTAACAAATACTTCATTGAATTACGCCCCAAGTCATGTGGTAAGAATGTCCGTTCTCTAGTAATAATATAAGATACCTTTTCTATATTGATACTGAATTAAGAAATACTGAAAAAACAAGTCAATCAACGGGAGGAAACGTACAGACGACGTTTCGTTCTAGTTGGAACTTTTCAATGTACGGTATTCCCTCGATGACGGACATTGCTTTTTCATTTCTATACTTTCTGTATATATAGTTAACATTTGGAATTTTACTGCAAGTGAGAATTAATGAATATTAAATCACATTCTTACATGTAAATGTCGACTTATTTAATGTGTTCGTAACTACAATCCGACAAACTAAGTTTGTACCAGTATGCAGAACACACCCTTTCGCGACAACGAACTTCCTGGTGATTAGGTTAATTAAGAATTAAGAAATACTGAAAAAACAAGTCAATCAACGGGAGGAAACGTACAGACGACGTTTCGTTCTAGTTGGAACTTTTCAATGTACGGTATTCCCTCGATGACGGACATTGCTTTTTCATTTCTATACTTTCTGTATATATAGTTAACATTTGGAATTTTACTGCAAGTGAGAATTAATGAATATTAAATCACATTCTTACATGTAAATGTCGACTTATTTAATGTGTTCGTAACTACAATCCGACAAACTAAGTTTGTACCAGTATGCAGAACACACCCTTTCGCGACAACGAACTTCCTGGTGATTAGGTTAATTAAGAATTAAGAAATACTGAAAAAACAAGTCAATCAACGGGAGGAAACGTACAGACGACGTTTCGTTCTAGTTGGAACTTTTCAATGTACGGTATTCCCTCGATGACGGACATTGCTTTTTCATTTCTATACTTTCTGTATATATAGTTAACATTTGGAATTTTACTGCAAGTGAGAATTAATGAATATTAAATCACCTAATCACCAGGAAGTTCGTTGTCGCGAAAGGGTGTGTTCTGCATACTGGTACAAACTTAGTTTGTCGGATTGTAGTTACGAACACATTAAATAAGTCGACATTTACATGTAAGAATGTGATTTAATATTCATTAATTCTCACTTGCAGTAAAATTCCAAATGTTAACTATATTGATACTGTTTATGCCAATACGACCAACACATGATAAAACGCAACGAAGTTTAAGATTTAAGGTTATGGATGTACGCACAAATTTGTCATGCCGGCAACTAGAATTACAGATTATGATAGGGACGGGACAGAGACCGATGACTCATCGCCCACGAGCGGTACTATTGAAAATTTGTATTTTTAAAGAGTTTCTAATTTTATTTACATAATTGGAAAACAAACGGGTGGTGATCTATAAATCACGAAATACATTTTTATTTGTTCATTTTGTAGTTCAAGTTGAGTAAAGTAGTATTAATAAACTACTCAAAAATGAATAAGGAATTTTTACTTTTTTGTATTTTTTAGATAGTATGGGTAAATATTTGTAGTGTATTATATTAGATACATAATTGTACACAACAATTTAAAATTTTCAAGTATATTTATTCAGAATAATCGTTAGATTACTAAGAAATGATCAAAAATGAAATAAGCAACATTTTTAACTATAGCTAAAATGAACATTTTTCTGTAACAATTAATTCTAAAATCGTGTATAATGGCCACGGACATCTCTCACAGCTGTACATCTTCGGGGCATACTCATAATGCAATTATTAATGTGTTCTTGTGACACTCTTCTCCAATACAGCGGTAAAATTTCCCGCAAGTGTTGCACGTTAACTGGGAGTGGATTATGTTCGTTGAGCTGTTCTTGAAGTCTGTCCCAAATGTGCTCAATTGGATTCAAGTCGGGAGACGTTGGTGGTAAAGGTAGATGGTTAATATGGAGGTCATTTATTGCTTGCATTACAATTTGTGCACGATGAGGTCTTGCATTATCATCAATAAAAACCACGTTTTCATCCACAGCCTCACGAACGTCGGCCACATATTGCTGAATAATGTCACCTCTGTATATGTGTCCATTGACATTGTTTTCAAAGAGATGGAGGTTCGTACGTCCATTCAAACTAATGCCCGCCCACACCATGATACCACCGCCGCCAAAAGACACCACAGCTTTTGTAAACTCGCGTCTATAACGGTCTCCTCGAGTTCTCCAGACCCTTACTCTACGATTATCACTAAATATGCAGAATCTGGATTCATCGGTGTATAAACCATGCTCCCATTGAAAATTTTCTGCTAGTCGTTGGTTAATCCAAGTTCTTCTAGCCATTCTATTGGCATTAGTTAATTTTGGGCGTCTCACAGGCCTGCAGCTATGAAGATCCATTTCCCTCGGTTTCTGATGGTTTGATCCGAAACTCTAACTCCAGTGGCGGCACGTAACTGTGTTTGCAACCATACAGCACTTCTAAACGGATTCATCCTTGTCTGAATTCGTATGTAGCGGTCTTGTCTCTGATTTGTTTTCCTCTCAGATCCACTACCGGGTCTTCTCCTTGCAGATCCTAACTGTTGGAATCTTGTTAGAGCCCTACTAACAACACTTGAAGACACATTAAAAATTGCGGCAATTTCTGCTGCAGATTGCCCTCGCTGATGCAATAACGCAATTAAATCAAAAGTTTCTTTATTTAAATGACGTCTTGGCATCGTGAAAATGTGAACTGACGTTTAAAATGAATAATATTTGTCAAAAAATGCGATTTTTATAATTTTGTATTCTAAATTAATTTAAGGTTAAAATACAAGATTCAATATTTTATCACACAGAAAAGACATTTACTAAATAAAATGTCCACAAACGACTGTGGGCCTTCTAATTTATCTATAGTTTGAGAAAATACGTTAAATTTAATCGAATTAATTAGATCTGTTTAAAAAAGATCTTATTCCCTATTCATTTTTGAGTAGTTTATTAACTAGCAATACTTTCTCAAGCTGCTCTTCTGTAAAATGTGTTCTCTTTAAATAAAATACATCCTTGTAGATAGAAAACGTTCTCTCTACATCGCAACTGGTTATAGGTGCATACTGGAAATATTATTTTATTTCAGCATATTTAGGAGTTAGATTTTGAGACATTGTCCCCTTACACAATTGCTGCAATGTTATTAAATCTGTATTTTTAATTAAAAACTGCGTCTAACTCTTGCCGAAGACCACATCCGAACTCATTTGGAATATTTTTCAAATTATTAATAGCCACATCTAATGTGGTTAATCCAGCATTTAATTTGAGATTTTGAGTTTCAAAATAAGTGATTAGTTTTGGCAAATTTCCAAAGTGTTCCTGAAGAAAGTACAACTGATGTTTTAAATTCGGATTTTGTATTAGTTTTTGGCACTCAGAAACACTTCGAACATCGTCATTTAAACATGTAACTATCGAAATTCTCTGCATAAAAACTAGTAGCTTCCAACCATGTTCCCCATCTAGTTATTACTGGAGAGGGAGGCAGTGACAAAGATGGAAGTTTTTCCCTGTAAAGAGCTACTCCCAATGGTGCTTTCGTGAAAACTTTTTTAAAAGCGGATACAAGTCTATTAACTTCCGGGAAGGTGTCTTTGAGGAAACATATGCTAACATGCTGCATATCACTTGTGTAGCACATGCTCTCCATAGAATCTGTGAATATATCAGAGACACTACACTATAGAGTAAACAAATAAAAATGTATTTCGTATTTTATAGATCACCACCCGTTTGTTTTCCAATTATATAAATAAAATTAAAAGCTCTTTAAAAATACAAATTTTCATAAATATGCCGGTGGGCGATGAGTCATCGGCGTCCCGAGTCTGATCCCTAGTTATTATTTATTTATGGTATAGCGTTTACACAGGTAATTAATTATTAGCAGTAGAGCATAAAACATCATCAATAAAAACATAATATACAAATCACCAAATACAGAGTTCAGTCGGTTTAAATAAAATATACGATGGACACTGCAATATTAAAAGTCAAAGCTTCAAATTTTTCTACAGCCCTACAGGATTCCAGATGATGTTTGTTACAATTCAATATCTAACGAGTTCAATCATTCAACTGCTTCAGGTGTTGCTACCAAGAGCTCGATCCCTTGTCAGCATGTCCCTTGAAATCTCCTGTGAGTGCACTTAGTTACTGTGCGCCAAATAGTTTGTTTAGGAGCGCCACAGTCACATTGAGGACTCTCGGACATATTGCATTTACAGAGCATTAGCTTCGTTTTGGAATGACGTCTTCTAACTCTTTTCAGGCGACTCGATGATTTCCGAGGCAACTGAATTCCCAGGAGTGGGCCCGGTTAGGTCGGTTTAGGCTGTAAAATTATGGTTCCCAAAAGATGTCCATTCTGACCTCCATTCATCTTTCAAAACATGTACCTTCCTATGGTTCCAGATTGACTTCCTAGATTTAAGTTTGTTAGGGGGTAATTTGTGAATTGGTGAATCTTTAGCAACCGAAGGGTGATAATCTTGTTCCACTCTTGGACCGTTTGTTGTTGTCGTCGAAAGTCAGGTGGGGCAATATTCGAAAGAACGAGCCATGATAAAGGCGTGGATTTTAGTGTTCCAGATTTTAATCTCATTATGTCATTTAGGTGTGCATCTATTTTGTTTACGTGGCAGCTTATACCTTATATGGAAGCATAGTATTCGGCGACAGAATAATCCAATGATTCTAGTGCTAAACGCAATATCTTCGCTTGTGCTTCCCAGTTCCAGCAATTTTCCTCGTCATTAAGATATTTCTGGTTTTCAATTTACGTAGTGGCATTTTGAGCTGTTGTTTTTGTGAAGTAAATACCTATTAAAACTTCTAATGTTTATGAAGCATCTGCTGATACTCACTGGTATTATATCTTTTTTTTTCCGAGGTTCGCATTATGGTTCTCACAATAGTCAACATTTAAATATTTTCGTGGAATTAATCTCATATACAAACACATTAAAATTGAATATTTTAAATGTAATCACTAGAGAACGGACGCAATTTCCATAAAACGCAATCGGCAATTGGAATTGTGTATAACGTCGCTGAGTACATTCCGGCGTAATTCAATGAAGTATTTGTTTGACTTACTCGGACACCTGGTCTCGCCGCGATAACAATGAACAAGCCAGCTATTGTATTCGGAGAATATAGTGTTTTTTAAAGTGTTTTCATGAGCGTAGATAGTAGCGGGGTTTTTATAATGTATTTTATTTATTAGTTTATATTTCGTAAGATAAATAAAGTGCTGTGAGTAAGTTTCTTGTTTTCATAGTTTTAACTGTTAATTACATCGTAATTTTTGTGATAGATCCTGTTTAATATCGTTTGATTGAATCTATTTCTACCAATTATTTCGACGTAAGAGTGTGGCATTGAATTTCGTTCAGTTTCAATAACTTACGCACACATTTTTAGTTTTCATTTATTTAGATCTAGAGCATTGTTTCAAGTTACTTTTTCAGACATGATATGGAAGAATGTCGAGAACGGCATTGTAAAACAATGGCGAGTTGGATTGACGGTCATACTGATTATATGTCCATTGTCATTGATTCCGAAATTTATTACAAAATCCGTAAAATATCTTCAAAAATTCGTCACTTAGGATCGCAAACACATCTGAACTCTGTAAAACTTTTATGGCGGCTAATATTCCACTAAATAAACTTAGCAATCCCACTTTAAAAATATTTCTTCAAAAATATACTGGTCGAAATGTTCCTGATGAATCAACTTTACGCAAATATTATGTTTCTAGGTGCTATACGAGAACAGTAGAACGCATTAGAAGCCATCTTTTAAATCAATACATATCGATAAGCGCCGACGAAACGGTGGATATGTTAGGACGCTGTGTGGTAAATGTTGTAGCTGGTGTCCTACATCCAACTATTCCCTATAACTCATAAGTAATAGCAACAAGTGTTATAAATAGAGTTGATGCGGAAACAGTTGCTGAAACCATTAAGGAGAATATGCAAAAAATGCTTCATTCGGACGCCACGTACAAAGAAAAAATACTTTTATTTGTCAGTGATAGTGCTGCGTATATGTTAAAAACAGGCAGACTATTGAAGAAAACATATCCTAATATGCTGCATATTACTTGTGTAGCACATGCTCTCCACAGAATCTGTGAATATATCAGAGACACTTTTCCGGAAGTTGATAGACTTGTATCAGCTTTTAAAAAAGTTTTCAGAAAAGCACCACTGAGAGTAGCTCTTTTAAGGGAAAAATTTCCATCTCTGTCACTGCCTCCCACTCCAGTAATAACTAGATGGGGAACATGGCTGGAAGCTACTAGTTATTATGCTGAGAATTTCGATAGTCTAAAACATTTCGTAACACTGCTAAAGCAGGATGCTAGAAGTATTGGTGAGTGCAAGGAGCTCACACAAATCCCAAATTTAAAAAATCAGTTGTACTTTCTTCACGAACACTTTGGAAAATTGCCAAAACTAATCACTTATTTTGAAAATTGAAATCTCAAATTAAATGACGGATTAACCACATTAGATGTGGCTGTTAATAATTTGAAAAGTATTCCAAGTGACTTCGGATGTGGCCTTCGGCAAAAGTTTGAAGCAATTCTTAATAGAAATCCAGATTTAATTACATTGCAGCAATTATGTATGGAGACAATTCCACAAAATCTAACGGCTAAATATGAAGAAATAAAATAATATTTCCTGTATGCACCTATAACCAGTTGCGATGTAGAAAGGACGTTTTCTATTTATAAGGATGTAGTTAATTCAAAGAGAACAAAATTGACAGAAGAAAACCTTGAGAAACTATTGCTAGTCAATATTAATACTCCTTTATTCAACTTGAACGACAAAATGAACAAATAAAATGTTCCAATTATAGAAATAAAATTAAAAACTTTAAAAATACAACTTTTCAACAAATACATATGTATTTCGTAATTTTATAGATCACCACCCGTTCGTTTTTCAATTATATAAATAAAATTAAATATTTTAGAAATACAGCCTTTCGCCAGAACTGCACTGGGTGGTAAGCGTGTCCGTTCTCTGGTAATCACTTTAAATTCAAAATTTATAAAATGATAGGGCCACAACACACACATGTATGGATAGATACAAAATACAGAGTTGTCATAGGCCCTTTTGTAATCTCTTCCATGAAGAAAATCAATGCCGATTCACATAGCTGAGCGCGAATCTTCTGTACTGCTAAACGCGCCATATTATTCCCGTCGCAGTCTGGTCGACGGTCCGAACGCGCTGTGAGTGAAGTGAGTCACCGGGTTGTATTCACTCAACACAGAACTCAGTCGCTAACCGTACGCCATAGGGATATGTTCGCTTGGCCGTACAATTCACATGCTCTGATGCTCTAAACATCATATCATAACAATACACATATGAAGATGAAAACGTCCGTTTGAGAACAGCCGTGTATTAAAACAACTTTTTTGTTGTCGTCATTTAGACGACATCCGCGAAAATAACCGTTATCATTCGTTACTTTTCAAATTCAGACAAAAAAATTTGGTGTTTGTGTTCTGTTTTTGTTACGTTAATTTCCCTGTTCGTTTTTATGTGTTCAAGTTTATTTATTTAATCATGCGACGATCATCTTCGATAGTTTGTGATCTTTGTTGTTTTTTGTTTGTTTGAAATTTGATTTTTTTTGTGTTGTGTCAGTGTTTTTTTTATACGTAAAAACCACCACCTTGTTGAAAAACAAACTAACCTCAAATTTATCAAGCACCCATCCAGGTATTTATACACCAACAGTATTGAATTTTCTTATGTATTAATGTCTGTTTGCTGTCAATATATTTACATTTTTAATGTTTCTTAGCGTTCTACCAGTTGACGAAATACCGAGATTATTGAACCGTATTATTAAAGAGAAAGTTTAAATATTTTTGTGAGCGCATATTGTACCGGTTGTTATTATTGGTTGTGGCATTAGTATTTTTATACATATACCGGTGTCGGGTCTTTCCAAAAGCCGGTTTTACAATAAGCAAATAAAACAACTACCTGTGCATGCTTACTACAGGTATTGTATACCTGTTAGAATCTCGTGAAGCACTGTTGCAAGGCGTACAAAGACATAACAGTTCACCTTTTGTTTCATAGATTATGGAGTAAATTTAAAAAAAAACAATTTTACTATGTTTGTATAACACAAACATGCTTTTTATGACATGGCTCGTGTAGTAAGTTGTAAACTGCATTTATGCAAATAACAAAGTATTTGGTAAATGACTCGATTTTAGACTCCTTCAGTTCGAGTAACTACAGTAAAACAATTTAAGATTGACCGGTCAAGCGGCACTATTGTTTTGAATGGTACAATCCTAATTAAGGCGTCAAATATTATAAACATTACAGCATGAAAATAATGATGTTATGTTAATGTTTATATTTTAAATGAATTATATTTATTATTTTCCACGTAACTTGTATATAAATAGGATGTTTTATATTTATAAAAGATCATTTATTTAACGTTGTTTTTGATAATGCAAGGAAAATCAACTTGAATGCTCTATATATATTTGTATTCAACCATTATTTTTATAATTTGTTTTAGTCCATATTTTTGCTTATGTGGTTAGATATTGCTGCATTCAACAAGACTGCATTATAATTGAGATATTATTATTTATGATAAATATTTTCTCCCCCTTTTAGATATTATGGTTATACATAATTTTCAATGTGCATAAAGAAATAACGAATAGGATGTAATAAAGTTCATTTAAAGCGTACAGAATTTGAAAAGGTTTTTCTTAAAATTAGATTTCAAGTTAATATTCACCAAAGAGAATTTAAAGAACCAATAAAAAAAACAAAAAATATGCACTCATGTAAAGTCACCATCGCTGTCTGAATCATCCAGTTTTATTATAATAGTTTCTAGACCATCGTCGAGGAACTGATTTTTTCCTATGTACAGTTGCGAGCAATAAATATTGGTCGTCAATGTCATTGTAAAATTTGAGGAAATTGTCACAATGTAAATTTTTGCCCTGATTGATTATATCCATTGTCAATGAAATGTCAATTTAAATTTGCAGTTTGTCAAAGTCTTTTTTTCTAGAATTATTTTTAATATGCCGACCATACCTCGAAAATCGTTTCCGTGATAAGAGAGAACTCGGGTCGCGTTTTCATGCAACGCAGCTACCGATACATCAAAATGATGTAGAATTGCACGAAAAGCACGGATATGATATTGTGGAAGACGTGCTGTTGCACACTTCGCCAATAACGCCAACCATACCTCGAAAATCGTTCACGTGATAAGAGAGAAGTCGGTCGCGCTTTCACGCAACGAAGCGACCGATACATCAAAATGATGTAGAATTGCATGAAAAGCACGGATATGATATTTTGGAAGACTTGTACGCTTCACCAATAACGCCAACCATACCTCGAAAATCATTCCCATGATAATGAGAGAAGTCGGTCGCGCTTTCACGCAACGAAGCGACCGATACATCAAAATGATGTAGAATTGTATGAAAAGCACGGATATGATATTTTGGAAGACGTGCTGTTGCACACATCCAAACTCGATATCCCATTTTAACAATTATTTCAATAGAAACTGGACTCTGCAGGTACAATAAACTATCGAAATTCTCTGCATAAAAACTAGTAGCTTCCAACCATGTTCCCCATCTAGTTATTACTGGAGAGGGAGGCAATGACAAAGATGGCAGTTTGTCACTGTAAAGAGCTACTTTTCTGAAAATTTTTTCAAAAGCGTATACAAGTCTATCAACTTCTGGAAAGGTGTCTCTGATATATTCTCAGATTCTCTGGAGAGCATGTGCTACACAAGTAATATGCAGCATATTACGATATGTTTCCTTTAATAGTCTGCCTGTTTTAACATATATGCAGCACTGTTACTTACAAATAAAACTACTTTTTCTTTGTATCTGTCGTCCGACTGAAGTATTTTTTGAATATACTCGTTAATGGTTTTAGCAACTCTTTCCGCATGAACTGTATTTATAACTTTTGTTGCTATTACATATGCGCTTTATTGAATTGTTGGATGTAGTACACCAGCTACAACATTTATCACACAGCGTCCTAATATATCGACAGTTTTGTCGGCACTTATCCAGAGGTACTGATTTGAAAGATGGCTTCTAATGCGTTCTACTGTTTTCGTGCAGCATTTAGAAACATAATATTTGCGTAAGGTGGATTCATCAGGAACCTTTCGACCAGTATATTTTTGGAGAAATATTTTTAAAGTGGGATTGTTATTGGCATATTAGCCGCCATAAAAGTTTCACAGAGTTCTTCGTTAAAATTGTCAGATTCCAACGGTTCTAATTTCTGTGCATTTGTTTGCGATGCTTAGTGACGTTCTACGTGCGATTTCATGGAATTTTTTAACGATAAATTACAGATTTTTCAATAAATTTCGGAATCACTGACAATGGACATACAATCAGTATGACCTTCAATCCAATTCGCCATTGTTTTACGATGCCGTTCTCGACGTTCTTCCATATCATATCTGAAAAAGTAACTTAAACAATGCTCTAGATCTAAATAAATGAAAACTAAAAATGTATGCGTAAGTTATTGAAACTGAACGAAATTAAATGCACACTTTCGTCGAAATAATTGGGAGAAGTAGATTCAATCAAACGATATTAAACAGGATCTATCACAAAAATTACGATGTAATTAACAGTTAAAACTATGAAAACAACAAATTTAACTCACAGCACTTTATTTATCTTACGAAATATAATCTAAATAGACTAAATTATTAAAACTTCACACGCTTCTATCTACGCCCATGAAAACAGAAATTTAACTGTAAATATCCAACAAAAAACGTCGCAATTCTCGATGAAAACAGATGTGCGCGCTAGCCAGACCAATAGTGCATTCAATAACTGCGTGATGTACTTACAGATGTTGTAGACTATTTAAATCGTCCGTCTTAATGACAACGTGATTTCAACCCGATGTGTCCGGTCTCTGGTAATCAACCAGCGGCGTCACGTCGGCTTTACTGAAATAAAAGTGTTTTACACTATGATAGCTCTTCATGTATTCATGCATACATGTAGCACGCAAAGTGAGTCTCCCTGTGAACTGCCCGTAAATTACAATTAGGTACTATTAAAAAAGTTAACAATTAGATGCTTTTCTAAATTTTCTATTTTAAATGAATGTCTTCTGTCGTCTAGCAAGTGTTTGAATATGGAAAAAGCTCGTTTGACATCGAGGATTTTTTAATTGCTTACAATGTAAGCCTCTAATTCAATGTCATCCATAGTTTCCCTTTTCAGAGTATTAGAAACTTTTGAAAGAATTTTAAGTCTTTCTTTATTTTTCTAATGCTGATTGTAAGTTTAGGTTTTTAAAAATTATATCTCCAGCTCCTGTAATGGTTGACAATTCATATGGCATTTGTTTATTGAATTTACATATTCAGTCAAAATTAGTTTTCATTTTTCTAATTTCAAAATTGGCACTGTTAGAGATATATGTGTACATAAATCCTATTTTTTTAAAATAATACAACTTTAATAATATAATTTTAGTGTACGTAAATCCAATTTTTTTAAAATAATACAACTTTAATAATATAATTTTAGTTTAGAAAATATAACATTCGATTGCAATTTATTTTTTATTTGTATAGTTTTTAAATCCATTTACGTATTTATCACCTAACCATAATGTACAGTCACTTTATTCCGTTTATTACGGTTTTGTATCCTTAAGTTCTGGACACAACTGTGGATATAAATAATAAGTTTTGTAAAACATTGTATTTTATGTAGAAACATTGCTATATATTTTAATTTTATAGGCCACAATATAGGGGCTATTCTGTAAGCAAAGCGTTAAAATTAACTCTCCGTTAAAAATTTTAACGGTCAGTAAATTGAAAACAGTATTCTATAAAGACACTTTCGTTAATTTTAACGTCCGTTAAAAATTACGTCTAAAATTCATATTCTATATTCTCTTCTGGTGGTTCATTTTTACGGACAACCGTTAACAGAAGTCGTTAAAAGGTTAATTTTAAAGGTACCTTGAATAGTCGTCAATTTTCGTTCCTCAGTGCAGAGGAGGTTCTATAGTACTTGAGCATTTATATATAGAGGTAAATTACTTAGAGAGAGCAGAAATGGCTTTTGATGGTGTCATCTATTTAGCTATTCAACAGAATAATAGAAATCGTAGACTTATGTAAGTACATAAATTGACATTTTAAAACATTTATTAATTGCGATTTCTTTTATGTAGTCAACAAAATAGAATAATTCAAATGACTCTTAGTGATGCTAGTGATCCTTTCCAATTGCCCGAACATACATTTTTGAAATTATTTCGATTAAATAAACATTGTTGCCAGCAATTAATAAACGATCTATCGGGTCATCTTGGTAGGTCACTCCGTAGAAGCAGAGTTCCAATATTTTTGAGTGTTGACCGCATTAAATTTCTTTGGTCAAGGAAGTTATCAACTGAGCATTGGAGATGGCTACAATTTCTCTGTAAGCCAACCAGTAGTTAGCAGAATAATTCGTGAAATTTCGGACGCGTTAGTGAATCATCTTTTGAATGATTGGGTCAAATTTCCGATGCAAGAGGATGAAAAAGAACAGAAAAGAAGAGGTTTTAGGACTATGGATTATCGATTTCAAAATATTATAGGTATAATTGATGGAACATATATAAGAATTGTTGCTCTAGCAGCTGAACATCCCGTTCACCCAGGACAGCCATAATATTGCAGAAAAAATTATTATGCAATTAATACACAAATAATTTGTGATAGCGATAAGAGAATTATTAATATCAACGCTAGGTATCCAGGATCAGTCCATGACGCGGCAATATGGATGATGTCTGGAGTGAGCAGGGAGATGTCCAATAAATACATTGCAACTGGGTCTTCTGATTGCTTACTTGCAGATAGTAGATACCCACTAGAACCTTGGTTGCTAGTACCTTTTTTAAACCCAGAAGAGCATTTACCTCATACAAGATACAATACCGCGTTATCAAAGCTAAGAATGACAATTGAAGATGTGAATGGTTTACTTAAAAGCAGATTTCGCTGTTTACTAGGACATAGAGCTCTTCATTATGATCCCATAAGAGCTGCTAAAATAATATACAATTGTGCGATATTACACAATATTTGCATTAATTATAATGTGCCTCTGCCAGAAAACGAAATGGTACATTTACCTAGAAGGCCAGTTATGGTTGATGCAAATCAATATCAGCCTATTCATGAAGCTACCAGGCGCCGTGATTTATTAGTAAATACATACTTTGGAAATTGATTTACTTTTTGTTGTATTGAATTAAATCAGATTTGAATATACTCCTTTTTGTTTATTTAAAAAAAGAAATAAATATTGCAACAAACTTAAATTCTCTCGTAATAATAAAATAAATATACAGAATAAACGAAAAACTAGTAGGTAAAAGAAAAAACTCAACTTTTTAGAACATGTCTTATTCGAACATGTCAACATGTGATACCACCAATATTATAAAACAAAAATAACCTAGAATTTAGTACAAATGTATACTTAATATATATCACTTCCGCCAATATTTCCGAAGACAACCGAATAGTTTAACGTATGCGTTATAAATAACCAATTTAACGCCCACGTTATTTTACCAATTACAGAATATGAATTTCCGTTAAAAATTAGAGTTTTAACGCCCCGCTATTTTTAACCGATACAGTTACAGAATAGCCCCTTATGTCGGAAAAGTTCTTAACCGGTTTTCCCAGAACATTTGGCAATCTGGTATTTCCCATGGCCAGTTATGTTTGAATTGTTATTTTTAAACTTCCCGCCTTGATATTTCTAGAAGGAAGCTTGGAGGAAAATATGCAAGATTAGGTGAAATATGTATCAAGTAATAAAAATATGTAAAATATGCTTCTTTAATTGCCTTATTTTAATCAAAAAACATTAAATAAACCCGGACAGCTCATAATTTTGTTGATATACCTTTTAACAATAAATATGCACTTTGCATCTAATCCGAGCTTTAATTATAATCAAGTAACAAATGACTTTGTTATACAATTTGTACTGCCTTTTTTAATTTATTCATTACATTGCATTTACATTAAAATTCCATCGAGATACACTGCGTTATTTCTGGTAAACGGCAAAATATATTGCATTGTCATTTTTACGGAAGTGCTTCAGATAATTTTTGTATCATCGCTACATAAAAATGATTAATAAAGCGATATCTGAGTCTTATCTTTAACATGGCATTCCATACATTTCTAATTTTATCATAGCGTAAGAGTTTTTTCCGATTCGGTATCTACGTTATTTTTATTTAATGGTATTTTATAGATATTATGAAACTTGCCATATTACTTAGGTGTTCAGCGATTGAGAGAGCATAACTAGCAGTATCCATAACCTGTTACTTATCTCTGTCGGTATGGAGAGAAGACCAAAAGAGCCAGTGTTATTGACACGTTTCTTTCGTGGAAACAATCGGAAGATATCGGAGAATTTAAATACGGAAGGGACTGCTGGGTGTTTTATTTTTAGAACTCCGTTCTGAGTAGACTATAGAAACGCGCTCCATCTATTCATACAAACACACACGCACATATATATATATATATATATACACACACATAGTCACACACACACACACACACACGATCTTTTAAAATATACTCGAACTGAAGACGTGAAATTCTAAGTATTTTCTCTATACTGAATGGTGGGTAAATTTAAGAGTCTTAATGTACCGTTTGTGCTGAGGAAAATGAAGTTTGAAATGCAAATAAGTTCGAATTGAAATTTGTAATTTAAACTTTAGAATTTCTTGTAGTTGAATTTTTATTTGAATTGCAAACGGTAGGCTATAAAAGTTTGCATTAATGAAACGGCGTTTAAATTTTCTCAGGCGAAATATCTAGAGAACTCAACATGTGTGTAGTCTGTTTGGGGTTTAAGAAGTAGTAGAATTCTTGTGGGAATATAAGGGTTGTCGAGTTTCTTTCATTAAAATAAACGACAGAGGTATGAGCACAAATGAAGCGTTATAATCGTATCAGCTGCTCCAATAATTTTTGTACTAAAACTTGTTTATTTTTTCAAGGAAATATTTCCTCGTCTAGTCTAATCTAGTCCTTGAAATAGCATGTCCAGTCAAGCAAAATATTCATTTTTTTTGTTCTTTCGTAACTATTTCATAGCAAAATATTTTCTCCAATTTTTTTACTTTAGAACACGAGGAAACCTGAAAGGAGTTAAGTTGAGAATATGTGAAAGGTAGGTCATAAACGTATCCAGTTTATTAGTTCCAGTAAAAGCAAATTCTTGCAAAATTTACTTTTTTTGTGTCCAAATCTACTTCAAATTCTATCAGGCCACGTCCAAAGCATTATCTGTAGCAAGCCATGAATCTTCGGTGGAGCAAGAATTTGGGCAGTTTTTACAGGTTAGCAGAGCTTTCATATTCTGCACTTCTCCGTAGTCGCATTTGGTGTCTGTTCCGTCATTACTCTCCCATTTCGCTAGATTCATCTTTGCGGAGGCGACGTTGATAGTTCTTTAACTTCCCAAATCCAAATGGCAGTCCGACGGAATCTTTTGGCGTAGAGGATAAATGTCCAGTGGCTCCATAGGGATTGCGCGCAGGAAACTCCTCCGTGATTTTAGTCGTTCTATTTGTTCCGATGTATTATAAATGGGATAGCGGTTGTCGAATGTTTGTCTAAATCTTTCCGTATGCTCGATAGCTTGTTGGTGAAGTGCAGCAGCCTTGCACCCAGCCACTTTGTATATGTCCCAATGGTATAGCCCTCCTGCAGTCAATCATAAGTCGGCATGTCTCGTTAAGGGCAACGTTAGCTAAGCCTAACGTGGGTGGATCTATTCTATATCAGGAAAGCATACTCCGCTGTTGAGAAACATAGTTCTTCAGCTGTAGATTTGATCAAAAGGAGGTTAGCTCCGCATTGAATTCCCATCGGTTTCTTCAGGGATTGTTTTCTGGTCGATACCTTTTGTCGGGTCTTTTGACAGCAGAATTTTTACGTTAAGGATTTATCCAATATGACCCCAAGATATTTCGGTCCAGCCGTGTGTTCTATAGTGGTTCCATTTCATTGGATATGCAGTTCCCTCCTGGTTAGTTTTAAATTCAAATAGAAGGCACGCACCTAGGTCTTCGATGGATTGGGCCTTAAAGAGTTTGCTTCGTAGTAGGTTGACATCTGTGATGAGGCATTTTGTAGTTTTTCGTAAACTATTTAAAAATTCTTCCTCTGAGCCGTGATGGCCAGAGCACCGGCATAAAGGAGTGCTCTGTATCACTAGAGGTAGGCTGGGCGTTTGTGTATATGTTGAATACAATTGGAGACAGGACGCTTGTCTGAGGGAGGCTGTTCTTTTGCTTTCTCCACCTGCTTTTCCGGCCCTTCAAGCTGATGTAGTACCTCCTGTTCTGTAGTAGGGATTCGATTACTTTGGTTAATTCGTAATCCTTGGTAGTATTATAGACCTACGTAAGGAGAATTCTTCGTTTTACGGTGTTATATGCATTCTTGCAAAAAATTGAAAACTTACGAACTGTTACATAGTTACATACTGCTACGTATAAATGTAACGCTAAATAAATATTACGAAAACTGGTCCTGATATCTAAATGCAGTAGCGACTTACCTTTGGTGAGCGAGTTGCTATTGAAAATTGCAAACTAACGAGCCAGACCCTTCCTAGCGTCAGTGAAGACGGTGTGCTGCTTCTTACATGTTGACATAAAATTAACCAGCTCTTAAATGGGAAAAAGGACGCCACCGTGTATCTTATACTTAGTTGGTTTTTAATCTACGCCACACAGAGAATGTAAAAAATATTATAACCCACCAGGTGAAAAAAGAAACATGGTTTAAGAAGGATTACAGACTGATCTTGGGTTTTAGGCAACGAAATGGCATTATCCACCCGTTGTTCGTAATCTGTCCGCTTCAATTATTTGACAAACTGGGCCTTATACGGGTGGTTAAAATTATCCGAAGGGACCTCCGCGATAACCCGGCTTAAGCCGAGCGTTTCCTTGTTGATGTTTCTAAAATATCCTGCACACTCTCCAGTACACTTGGATATTTTATTTGTGAGCTTTATACTAGGTCTTCTGTACTGGGGAGGTTCCTTACTGAGCCACCTAGTCGAAAACTTGCAATCAAACGATGTATTGTTAGCACCGTGGGTACTGTCGGCACATCGAAAATTCAGAATAAAATTCGATGACTTTTGTTTATTGTTCTGTTGTGTATCTTTCCATATTCATTTCTAGAGGTCTTGTTTACAATATTCTGAAACAAAGAATTGAAAAAATTTATAAAGAAACCAAATAAAAAAAGTCACTGTATAAGTATAAAGACATCATCAGTTGATCATTCGTGGGTAATAATGCAAATGTTAAGTTATTCTTCGTTTCATTTCTCTTAAATAATAATTTTTTATAAATTTAAATTGTACTTACGAAGTATACCAAAGAAATTCGAGTACATCAATACGTTAAGCACGTATTACGCATTTGTTACAAATGAAACAGAAACGGCATATCTGGACGAGAGAAAATCGCTATTTTCGGCGTAGTCTTTTTTTGTCCGTCAAATGTGAGTAGATTATCTGTTGCCACCTGATAAGACAAAATTTACTATACCTATGAGGCGATCCATCAAACTTTACTTCTACTATCCAAACTGACGAGGTCTATTGAGACAGAAACACGTGTCTTTGGTTGAAGTAAACGTTGGAAAATAAGAGGTGTATGTCCATGTGTACAGATACATATTGCAGTGGAATGTGCTTTTGATTGCTTATTAATCTTTTTTGTTCACACTACAACTTATGCTTCCGGCTGTTCAGTCTTGTAGATTTCCTAGAGCTCACTTCTCTCGGGTCGATCCTCGCGGATATGGGCCAGATTATAATTAAAGTAAAACAACAAACATTAATAAAACTCACATTTAGTTAGTTCACAGGTTTAATCAAAATAAAAAAAAAAAGAAAAAATCCCTTTACAGAATGTACAGGGAGCTAAAGCAAATTAACAGTAGCTTAGGAGGAAAGACTCTTTATGAATATGACTCGCACAAAGAGAAAAAACCCCTGTGACTCTCGAACAAACATAAAACTAATAAATAATTGAGAAATTTGTCAAGTTTGACCTCTACTGTAACCCCTATAAATCAAATATCAACAACTACAAAGTTATCGAATACGCGTGACAGCCTTACAGTCATGCGCAATAAAACATGACAAAATCAAACCCATAAACAAAAAAAATCCAACCTGAATTTAAAACGTTCTAGAATATTATCTTGAAGAAAAAACTCCACTAAAAAAAAAACATGACAATTTTCTCTAATACTCATATACTACTTTAAATGTCAAAATTATCGCAAATTATACATTAAAATTTACAAACATCAGCAAATCATCATATAAGCAATAATATAATTAAGTGTTTTTACTTACATCGATCTAAGCACAATCAACACAAAAACTACGTGAGAGATACCATAATTTAATTAAAATATTAATTGCGAGATCACAAACTCTCGTAAAAATCGAAATAACTTAAAATGCACAAAATAAATGCACCAAACAATAAAAACCCGACTTTACTCAAAAACAGAGAATAAAAATGAATTTCTTATACTCTATGACCACTTGGTTTGAAAAATCTGGTATCTCTAAATAATTTACCGCGAAAATCTCCTACATCATTTCAATAGTACATATTCTGGCCACACCCCCCCCTCTAATATAATACATACAGGGCCAGTCAAAAATATATATTTACAAACATAATAAATATAAATAAAATTCATGAATACATTTAACTCCCCAAATTATTCAACTGTTGTTTAATATTTAATTCTTCCATCTTTTTCTCTCTCTGGTTAGAAAAATTCACGACAATATGTGTCTGTTTCATTACTTACGAAGTGTTTAAACTTGTGTATTATTTCGCACAAAATCGATCATTTGATATAAGGTTGAAGTTTGCTTGAATCCGTAAGTTAATATCTACTGACGACCGATTTAGATGAATGTTTTACTTCAAATTTTTTTACGTTGTTTAAGTTAATAGTTCTTAGAGAACTAGTTCGTTATTGTGGACTAGGTCACACAAATTAGTTCGCCAAATAGAACTATTAAGCTCATACAAAAGTATTTTTAATAATATAAAATATTATTAAAAATCTTGTGTGAAGAACACAATACAAGTTCATATATTTGTGCATGTATCCTCTCCAGAGACGCAGATACGTATTTCACCTTTCTACAGGATCATCGGTACGCCCCTGCTGGAGAAGGGACACATTCACAAAAAAATAACAACTTCCCTATCTCATAGAAATTATTAAGATTATATTATTATATATTATATTAGAAGAATATTCAGCGCCGTCTATATAACTAGCAAAGTATTTCCATCAGACAGTAACAACTGTATCTGTAGAAACTGTATTAACGCGTCTTCACTCGGACGAGCCGCATGCGTATATAAAAAAAATATTTGAAACATACTTCGCACCAATTTTGTATAATACAAAAGTATTTTCATGTATGTTTCAAATTATTTTAATTGCTCTTCGAACTTGATTTATAGTGTAGATTTAGCAAATGCAACCATGAACAGGTTCTCACGTAATTTTGAACATGTTTGAACATGTACAGTCCTATCATGTCGAGAACATATGGCGTTTATCTCGTTAGACTGTAATCCTCTGGTTTTTATTTTATGTAAACATATACATAATAATTCGTATTTAAATTTAACACGCTTACAATTATCGAATAGTTATTGTCGATTTCAACGTAAACACCTTCCAACGCAACCTCTCAATACATGTCGAATTGGGTTAATAATAAATATAATGGAACGGCGAATAAACATGCGAATAAAACGCGTAGGCATAGAAGATAATTGCTATTTGTTTTTTATTGCACATTTCTCATTCGCGCTACAATATATCCATCTGTAATAGCGGCCTGGTTTTCGTGGAAGGACTGATTAATTAGTTATAATCTCTATAATTTGGTTTTCCACTTTTTGATTCTATCACTCCATCAAAAACAAAAATTCATGAAAGATTTTGAATAACTTAACTGCACTTACAAGATTTCCTAAGAACTAATTTTTACTTTAGTAATAGTGCAATAATTTATATCATCCCTATATTGATGGAAGGGGAAGTAAATAAACAATAGAAACAAATAATAATTAATAATTAATTTAGGCAATTAAATGTAATTATAAATTCACAACAAATTGATTTTTAATCCGTCGGCGATGTCTAGATAAACAACTTTAATCCCTTAACAATAAATAAATATAATTCAAACCACTGTACCACTTAATTCCTGGTCAAGTTTAGGGTAAAGATAATTATTAATTTAAAATAAATTTATTCTTAATCCCTTGACGAGTTCAATAATTATCTGTTAATAGAGGATTAATGCTTTTATTGGTTTACTGTAACCTGCAAATTTCGGGATCGCAGAGTTGTACCACGGGACATCAGGTAGATCCTACCGTTGTACCAACCAACTTCTAGATAGGATTAACGATTAACGGTTAAATAATAAAATCTTATATTAATTGTAAGCTTAACAGTTTTATTATAATTTCCATTTAATACAAAATACTTATACAGTGTACTTACTCTCTCTTAAGGGGGCAGCCATGGGACTGAAAAATTTGTCCGCTTATGAGAAAAGTACAAAAAGAGTAAATAATAATTTGTAATATATTTATCTTTAAACAATTTTATTTCCAAAACAAGAACATACAAATATTAGATAAAGTAAACAGAATTTTCATTAACATTTTTGCGAGAAGTAGAAAAAAACAAAATTTGTTATGCAAGGTGTTCAAATAGATTTTAAAAAGTCAGAAATTTTAGCTTGGCGCGTTTTTCCTTTAATTTCATTATCTTGGAGATGTATTTGAAGATCAGTAAGCAATTGAACACCTTTAAGGTCGCTGTGATACAAAGAAAAAGCCTTTAGTTTTCTTATAGCTAAATAAGTCTCTTTATAGGAAGTTAACTTGTCTTCAATTTGACTTTCTAGCTCATCTTCAGACGAGTTGGCGAGCGTTTCTTGGGAAGCAATTAACATTTCAGTATTAATGTTTTCCACATCTTCATCATTAATGAAGACTTCATTATCTAAATTAATATAGTCTTCGACGTCAATTTGGATTTGGCTCTGAACTTGATTAATAATATTGGAGAACTGAGCAAGTGCTGATAGTGGAAGCTCATCTTCTGCGGTCCAACCGCTATCGTCATTTAGGATATCTGTTTTCTCAAAACCAGCTTTCCTGAAACAATGTTTTATTGGCTGGGGACCCACTTGCTCGCACTCCTTGTGTATGAAATAAACGACATCTAACAAATTTATTGATTTTGATAAATCCAACGCAGAATTTGCGTCTTCCATCTGCAGCAAAATATTTTTTAAAAATAACGATTTGTACAAAAACTTAAAGTTTTTTATAACGCCTTGATCCAGGGGCTGACAAAATGCTGTTGTGTTTGCTGGAAGAAAAATAACTTTAAGATTTTTCAATTTAAGATCGCGAGGATGAGAGGCCGCATTGTCTAAAAATAGAAGGACGTTCCGTTCTTGAAGTTGCATTTTTCTATCGAACTGCGCTAGAAAATCACTCATCAAATCAGACGTCATCCAAGCCTTTTTGTTTGATCGCCACGTAACTGGTAAATTGTTCAAATTAATATTGCGAAACGCCCGAGGTTTTGCAGCTTTCCCAATAACAAAAAGGGGTCCCTTTTCTCCAGCCATATTGACGCGGTTCAAAATCGTTAGCCTATCCTTAGCCATTTTTCCACCAGTGCATTTTTCACCTTTTAATGCAAATGTTTTATCGGGTAATGCCCGAAAAAACAATCCAGTCTCATCCGCATTATAAATATCTCGTGAATCATATCCTTAAATCAAAGATGGCACTTTATCTTTGATTAGTAAAAAGTAGCAGTAAAAATTTTGACATCATCTTGGTTTTCACTAGCGGCTTCTCCAGAAATGGCACGGAAGGTTATGTTATGCCGTTTTTTGAACCTTTCCAGCCAGCCAGATGATGCTCTAAAATCTGCGTAATTAAATTTATCTGCAATTTCTTTAGCCTTGCTCCTGATAAGTGTGCCCGAGAGAGGAATACATTTATTTCGAGGCTTCACAAACCATTCGTAGCACAATTTATCAATGTTAACGCCTTTGACGTTCAGCATACTCCTTTTTCTATCCGGATTGACATCAGTGTCCCACAATCTTAAAATTTGGTCTCTGTTCTTGATGATACAAGCAGCTTGAGTTTTACTGATTTTACATTTCTTTGCTAATTCGCGTACACTAAGTTTCTCATTTTTTTGAATTTCAATGACATTAACTTTGTCTTTAATAGTCAACACTGCTTTAGGCATAGCGATTCAAGTATGTATAGTAATGTATACAATAAGAATCTATAAATGTACTATGTATTTACCTACTACATTCAAAACAACAAGCTGTGCGTATTTAGGGAATTCCTCTTTGTACATACACGTATTATTCAATAAGCAATATCTGTACGAATATGAAGAAGAGTAAACGGAAAAACAGTGTTACAGTGTTGTAAGCTGTCCGGTTATGGGGAACTATAATCACTTTGGTGTGGGAAAAAAGTGTCCGCGTCCAGTTATGGGAGGGTTGTCCGTTCAAAAGAGAAAAATTTTAAAAATCCCTAAGTAATCTTTTGGTACTGCAAAAAGTGTCCGTTTATGGGAGGTGTCCGCTTAAGAGAGGTGTCCGTAAGGAGAGAGTACACTGTACATTTGAATTTGAATTTGAAATATACATAGTCAAATTTACATTTACATTAATTTTACAATTTAAAATGCTTTAAGTACTACTGCGGCAAATAATGATGGCTTAAAGATCTTACAAAATCAACGATCAACGATTTTAACTATTTTAAATTCCAGTAAATTTTAAGCAATACTCACTTTCTGTTATATACAATATCATCAAAGTTTCTCACCACGATATTACGTACTATTATGATATATTCAAGTCTAGAAGTACCTGTCGGCTAACTTAAAAAATCTTTTTTTTTTTACTGCAGTAGCAGTTAAAATTCACACTCTAAAGTTCTTTTATTACAGTGTCGATTGACAGACTCAAGAAGTTAAAATGGGGGAAGGTTTCCGTAAGCGGACGACATCGACATGACTGGCAATTTAGTGTCTGCAAAATTTGTCAACCGGCGTAAGCGTTGAAGTTTTAAAACTTTTAAAATTCACAGTAAGAGCTGTACGGAAAGTTGAAAGTTGTAATCTTGGCTGAATATGTGTAATAAATTCGATGAAACAATAGAAGAAAAAGAAAAAAAAAATTTTTTGATTATGTATAGTCTGTATAATAAACTACACAATTACAGTCCCTAGTAAATGAATTGAACTGACTAAATATTTTGTGTATGTACAAGAAATATGTATTATTTTATTTATTTGAAAATTTTGATTTGTTTGTTACAAACTACTATTGTTCTATTGAGCCTTTATTATGGCTATGAATAAAATGAAACATTAACGACAAAATTACAGTTTTATTGCCCCATGGAAACATAAAGGTTTCTTACCTGCCCGGTCGCTATCCGTTTCTGGTGTTAGAAAGTGTTAAGGAAATGGATTACCTAAGCTGCGATAAAATTCCTTCTTTTGTGTATTATTTTATTAGTATTATTATTTTCATTTTGGTTTAATCGTTTAATATTTTACTTATATTTGTATATATATATATATATATATATATATATATATATATATATATATATATATTTGTATTATACAAAATTGGTGAGGTTTTACCCACTCAAGTATGTTTCAAATTATGTTGTTTAATATTTTTATATTTTGTGGTGACATAAATAAAATTTTGTGAAATGGGCAAACTAAAAGATTAGCGAGAGATACAAATGTGAGAATAGATAACTTATTGAAAACTAGACGATATTCCCAATGTCAGATAACAAGTATAGTTAAAGCTTCACACAAATAGTCAGCAGAATTACATAATTAATATAGGTCTTTCACGATAACAGACGAGTCACGTGATAAATAGTTAGAAAACAGGGTTGACAAATCTCCATTGCTTTGAATCAGCTGTTGTTGGTAATAATCTGAGGTTAGATTTATGACATTTTAAAATATTTTCAACTCGTATTAATAATAATGAATATGCTTTATTTGATTAAATATACAAAAAAAATACAAACAAAATCAAAATGTATATGTGAATTTATTCATTTTAGACTACATATACAAAAATAATACACAGAAAATCTATACCCATTGGAAATTGAAGGACTAGTAACATATGATATCAATAAAACGAAAACAATGTTAAAATGAAATACTAGATTTATTCAACATTTACACCGTCTTCTGAATCAAAATTACTTAATATATTTATTTTAGACGACATATACAAAATTAATACACAGAAAATCTATATACATAGAGATTAAAGGGCTTGTAACATTGTGATAAACGTATGATATAAATAAAATGAAAACAATATTAATATGAAACATTACTTTTATTCAACATTTACGCTGTCTTCAGAATCAGAATTACTTTCATTGATTATATATAATAAATGGTAATAAGTATTGCCCTTCGAAACCCACTTCCTTATCCAACTATTTTTGAATTTCTTTTTCGCAACGCTATTAGCCTAAATGTCAGGGGTTACTTGGTTTAATGCCTCTTTCCATAATCTTACACATTCTTTTTCTTTCCTACAATATTTTTCTATGTTATTTTTGTAATATCTTTTTATTATACCCCATACGAGTTCTCTGGGGTTAAATATACAATGATAGGGTCGAAGTCGAAGAACCATTTTCATAAATGTAAATTTTCATGTTTCATAGGAACAAAATATTGTTGCAAGAAAATACGTTTTATTGCAATATGTGAGAATTCGATTGATGCTCGTTTTGAATCATCCTTCTTATAATTAAAATCTATTCCATATAATATTTTCCGTAAAGACGGATTACCACCAGAAACAAGTTTCTTTTCTGTGAGGGTATTATTCAAAGATGAAATTGTAATAGGCAGTTCTGTAATTAATTGAAATATTTATTTTATAAAAATATAAGTACTAAATTACTTTAAACTTACTGTTTTTATACATGTCATAAACTGTGTTTCTAATAGCACATTGATGAAAATCATCAACATTTATGACCCGCTTATTTCTAGTCCGTTTTCGCTTTAGACTAGATGGTTCAACTCCCATTTATGACGCAGATGATATTTTATTTATTGTGGCAATGTGGATATTTAAAGCACATGCTACTCTCTGTAATACAAAATATTAGTGTTAAAATGTTTGTAATATAAATAATAGAAAATATTACCTGTTGAACAGCAGAAAGCGGGAGTAATGGTCCATTATTTTCTAAATACCCCATTGAATCATTTCTTTCGCTTGTTTACCTAACGCTTTCTGGTAATAAGTGATTTACTTGTGAAAACAACTGATCTTGTATATAAAATCTTGTTATAAACACGTTGTAAACAAATAATTCGAATGTCATTTGACAGAATCCAAGCTGGCAACTATGCCCAGTTCTGGTAACATAATATATTCACTTAATAGAGAGAATTACTAGAATTATTAGGTGTTATTGTAATTTAAATGTTGCTTTCTATGAAGTAACTATTTGTCACGTGTCTCGTCTGTTATCGTGAAAGACCTATAAAAGAAAATTATGGGCAACACTAACTAGTGGTCAATATTGTAAAAGGGTTAGAAAAACTATTGAACGACAGGATAGATTCGGGATCGCAGAGTTGTACCACGGGACATCAGGTAGATATAATCCTACCGTCTAGTTGTACCAACGAATTTCTAGATAGGATTAACGGTTTAATAATAAAATCTTATATTAATTGTAAGCTTAACAGTTTTATTATAAATTTCATATAATACAAAATACATATACATTTGAATTTGAATTTGAAATATACATAGTCAAATTTACATTTACATTAATTTTACAATTTAAAATGCTTTAAGTACTACTGCGGCAAATAATGATAGCTTAAAGATCTTACAAAATAAAATTTGATAATTCTGTTTTCTTTTAATTCTTTTATTTTAGAAGTTATATACTCATGTTTCCTTCTAGTAACAGATTTAATTTTTTTTATATTTTTTGATTTATTAGCAGTCTTAATTTTTGCAAATGTTTCATTTTGAATATTTATTATCATATCTACAAAAATAAATATATTTGGGCGAGGAGAATAAAAACTGTTTTTTAACAAAGAATGAAATGATTCACAAGCGTTGGTAGACCGATACATACTATTTGTGTTACATGCCCAAATTTTTGGAGGAAATTTAGATTCTTCGGATATATAATTGTCAACTATGTAATTACAAAATTGTATTACTCTCTCATCATCTGGTGATTTGTCAAGAATAACTTTAAAAACTTACCAATTTCTGAATTTTTGTCTTTATATTCATTCGACAAACCTAAATTTAAAATTTTGCGGTACCATGCTTGACATAAGTGAAATATACACCCGGTTAAATTTGAATATGGCCAACATCTATAAATAGCACTACGAATTGCTTGTTCATAGTCGACTACTACGTTTTTTGGGTTAAAAGATAAGTTCAGTGCTTTACATTTATCACTATCATTTTGAAACACTTTAAAATATGTATTACTATTTTTATCAGGTAAAAGAGAGCAAATATGACTGGAACATAATAACCGTTTTTAAAAGCATGGATGGTAAATAGTTGGTAAAAAAACTTTATGCAATACTGAAATGTACCATCCATATAAGTAGTATCACAGGAACATAAAAAATATAAATTTGCGAAGCAAGAGAAGATAATTATATTGTTTTCCTTATCTAAAGAGCAAAGGAAATTTTCACCTTTAATTTTAGTTTTCAGATTTAAATTAACAACTGCATCAAAAACCTGATCTCTATCCTTGGGTAATGCTGGTAAAACATCTCGCCGTGCTTCATATATATTTTTTCTCACATAGTAGATCATCGCTTCCAATGTCTGAAGCCCAATCATTGTTCTACGACATGAAACAAAATCATACTGTTGATAATAATTTAATTTTTAGAATTTTTAATACATACACTTAATTCCTTATGAATTAGTTTAGATGGTCTTTATGTATAATCCTCAGCAGCTTTTCTTTTAACGCTATTACTGATAGCTTGCCTAGCAATCGTCTTCTCACGTTCATGATTATGATCAAGTTGAGATTCCAAAATAGCATGTTCATCAGCACTTGTATATATTTTTGCGTTGCACCTACTTTTGGTGTTAGTGCAACGCCATCTTATTTTCCCACACTTCGCAATGTGTGCTTTTGAAAATTTAAATTTATTTAACATTATCAATTTTGCACCCTTTTCACTAAACATGGTTTGAACTTCCATTGTCTTAAGATACTCGACACTTGCACCTAGCTATCAGGACTAGAAATAAATAGCAAGCTGCAGTAATAAACTTTCTCTCCCCACTTTATCACCCCCAACACTCATTAGAGACTTACTGAGAATTAATATTATAATCGGGTAATATAATTTGTGGTACAACTTGGTCGCCAAAAAGGGCAACCTTTTACGCTGCCCGGATTAACTCAGGTAAGCGTGGTACGACTCGGCAGTCCTCGCAAATTTTACGCACAAAATGGGATTCAAGAAAAGGAAATATATACAAAAAGGTTTAAGTATATCAATACGTTATGCAGGTATTACGCATTTGTTACAAATGAAACAGACATGCAATATACATATCTGTAACTGTACACATGGACAATACACCTCATATTTTCAGCATTTACTTCTGCTTAAGACACGTGTTTCTGCCCTCTATAGGCGTCATCAGTCAAGCTAGTGAAGCAATGTAATACAAATGATACAAATCTTTTTAAGAACAGATTTGTATCTGTATATACATTTACGCAGAAATCGCCTACAAGATATAGCAAATTTCGTCCTATAAGGTGGCACTATTTAATAAGTGACATCTGACGGACGAAAGAGACTATGCCGAAAAAGGCGACCTTTCGCTTGACCAGCTATGCTGGTACATAAGCGAAAAAATACGTATAGGTGTAGTCCATTAACACGAGCCAGATGGCGGTAAATATACAAGAAGGTTTAAGTATATCAATACGTTATGCAGGTATTACGCATTTGTTATAAATGAAACAGACATGCAATGTACATATCTGTAACTGTACACATGGACAATACTCTTTCGTCCGTCAGATGTCAGTTATTAAATAGTGCCACCTTATAGGACGAAATTTGCTATATCTTGTAGGCGATTTCAGCGTAAATGTATATACAGATACAAATCTGTTCTTAAAAAGATTTGTATCATTTGTATTACATTGCTTCACTAGCTTGACTGATGACGCCTATAGATGGCAGAAACACGTGTCTTAAGCAGAAGTAAATGCTCAAAATACGAGGTGTATTGTCCATGTGTATAGTTACAGATATGTATATTGCATGTCTGTTTCATTTGTAAAAGGAAATATAGTTTGGACGCCTGAAACGAGAATATTTCAGGTAACATTTTTCGAAGCCCGAAAGGGGAACGCACTATACGGAAAGATACTATTTTCTACATTAGTCTTATCACCGGGGTCATCGCTACTGAATTCAGAGAACTTAACACAATTGACTTCGAAATCACTGTCCATTATGCCACAATTTTCTACTTCTGTAATATCGCTTTCTCCAGAATGTAGATCATCGCTCTCATTTGCCCATTGCAGCAACGTTTCTTCGAACTTCGTCACCAAACTTTACACTTTTTACAAACTTTTCCAATGCCATTATTACTTTTGTATTACAATTTCACTTAATGCAGCTTACGATTCAACTGAATGACAAAGTATGCTGCACGGGTATTTATACATCCTGTAATAATGTAGGTTCTAACTTGCGCAAACATGCAGATTCGCACACGCCAGCAATAACAAACTGAGACGTGTTAATACAGGGTGGCCCAAAAGGGGTTTGAGTTCATTATAACTTCTTATTTAAGACATAATTATTAAATTTTTTTAATTTTAAATACAGTATATTAATGGAGAATATTTTTAATTTAATTATTAAAAATTATATCTCGCAAGTGGTGGCCATTTTCTGCTTCGCATATTCGTGCTCTTTCCAAAACATTTTCCATAACCTTTCGCAAAACTTCAGGTGTTATGTTGTTGATTTCGTCGCGTATATTATTTTTTAATTGCTGTATGGTTCGAGGCTTATTAATATAGACTTTTCCTTTCAAATAACCCCAAAGGAAACAGTCTGAAGCGGTTAAATCCGGTGAACGCGGAGGCCAATTAAAATCGCTTGTACGGGAAATAATTCGTTCACCAAAGATGTCGCGTAAAAGAGCCATTGTGTCCCTCGCAGTGTGCACTGTGGCTCCATCCTGTTGGAACCATACTTGCGGATGGTTTTCCACGGCTGGCCTTAAAAAATTTTCCAACATTGTCCGATATCTAACACCAGTGATGGAAACGGCAACACCGTGTTCATTTTCAAAAAAATATGGGCCAATTATCCTTTTCGACGAAACACCGCACCAAACGGTACACTTAAGTGGGTGTAATTCTCGCTGTTGAACTACTCTTGGATTTTCCGTAGCCCATATCCTGCAGTTTTGCCTATTAATGAGCCCATTTAATTGGAAATGGGCTTCGTCGCTCATAATTAAATTATGAATAAAATCATGATATTCTTCTGCTTTTTTACGAAAATAAATTGCATAATCAAGTCGTTGCTGGTAATCTGTCGGTTTCAATTGTTGGACAAGCTGAATTTTGTATGGAAACATTCTTATTGTATGCAAAATTCTCTGCAGCGACCCTCTTGAGAGGCCAAGTTGTGTCGAACGTCTCCTGTTTATGTTTCTCCATCTTCCCGAATACTCTCCTGTACCCGTTCAATATTGTCATCCGTGTGCACCGTTCGTCGTCTGCCGGCACCAGGAAGGTTCCCTATTGCCCCTTGTTCTCGAAAATTTGCAACCAGACGGTTTATTGTTGACTCTGAGGGTCCAACCCGCACATTAAAATAACGACGATATGCACGCTGAGTCAAAACAATGGATCGTTGATTTGAGAAATAAAGTTCAACGATTTTGGCACGTTGTTCAATTGTGTACTGTTCCATTTTAAATTCCCCAAGTCTCCTTTACAAAATACTGAAAACAAAAAAAAAATTACAATAAAAAAGGTATAAGGAATTAAAACCCCTTCGGTCATTTCGGACCAGCCTGTACAAACAAATTGTTTGTGGGTCTCGCAGGGACGGTTTATATAAATGCAGGATAGTCATCATAAAAAAATATTTTCTGATTTTAAACAAATAAATACAAATTATTTGACCTGAGAAATAGTTGAATGAATACTTGTTTAGACCCTGGATTCATTTAAAGATATTTAATACAAATTATAAGCAAACGAATACTGCTAAGGGCCTGATAGGCCCGATTTATGAATCTAGGGTTAAAGTGAAATTACAGACACCTCACAATAGATTCAAAAGTCCCCAGTACTACGATAAATATCTTCTCTGTATACGCGGTTCCACTAACAGACGTGAACTTGGTATTTTAAAGAGTCTCTCCTAGTTGCGCAAGTTCGCCGCTGCTTTTTATGTGCGAGTATCAATGAAAGAATGCTGTTCCGTATCACCGTTACATCTCCTGAAGTTTTCCATTTTAATTTATGTCCACCATACAGAGAACCGAGCGAACATATGCATGTTTATATTCGCCTGCTTGATGTGTGTTTGTGTGTGCGAGCGTATGTTTAAATTTACGACTCGTTTTCTTATGAATCTCGATTCCTCGGCGTACCTCGTCTTTATTAAGAATAATAATACGATCAGATAGGAAGGAATTTCATTCTACGTGTTGTTGTGTGTGATATTTCAGTTGATATTTTTTTAAATAAAACCGCGGCTGGTATCCACCTGTAATGTTCAACGTGCCACGTTTGGATCGCGATTGTTAAATTCAAATATTCGAAAACACGATTGAAGTATAACGCTATTGCTTTTTGTGGTGTATATAGGAGATTCTCCAACTTAATTATTGCCCGTTTTCTTCAATCTGTATCTAACCACGTTCCCCATCGGGTAATTATCGTTTCAGGAGGTAGAGGAATATTCGGGAATTTTTCTTTATATACTTGGTTACTCGTAGAGGTGCGTTCTTAAATATTTTTTTGTTCGAAATCAAAGAATTAACTAAAGGAAACTAACCTCTAATTTCTCCGCAAACTCTATTTATTCCATGCGCTAGACAAGTCACGTGGATTGAATTTTTGTAAAATTTTTTAAATTTGCAATTTGTACGCTATTGGTTTTCTTTCATACTGATTAAAAAAGATTTTGGTTGAGAACACCAATCAAATTTTCAATATAGCGACCACGAACACCGGTGGTTTAATCAAAAATATGCGATTTTACGTTGAAAACGTAAAAAATATTTATTTTATACACACGAACTAACAATATGAAATGCAGAATATGTAATTTTTTATACCGTTAATTGCATTATTTCAGTGTTGATATATTCACAATATTGGGGGTGATATTCCTAATAATAAAAAATACATTTTTTACGTAAAATCCGAACTCTAATCATGACCATCTTCAAGATAAATATAGCGTCTTCCTAAACTAATTATACAGAAATAACATTTAATTGCGAAGAAAGTATAAATTTTATTGAAGTGAATAATGAAGGAAACAATTTAGCAAAACTTCAAGTCGCATTTACAAATGTTCAATATAGCTTCCTCTTGTAGCATGGCATACGTATACCGTGTGTAAACGAGGTAAGAAAACGACACTGTTGCGCAAGCATTATTACCACCAGGAGATTGTTTTCTCGTGTGAGTGCAATCAATTCTACTTAGTACATTAGGAAATCTAACTACTTGATAAAATCTGTTTAGTTTCTTGTAATTCTTCTACCTTTCTAGACATATTTAGATAAAAATTGTGGCCATAGTCTGGCAATTGCATGTGTAACATTTTGTATGATTATTGTATTAATATCATTGCATTCGTTGCATAAAATCTCAGTTACTAAAAGTAATTTTAGATAAACAAGTAATCAGCTGTATACTAATACTTGATACTTTTACTGCCAACACTAGAAAATTTGATATATTTGGCGTGAACTAAAAACAACGTGTACGTTCGTTGGCATAAATATTGGGTTATAATATAGAATAAGTTAAAACATGAGATAGTTAACAGTTTTTTATCTGCGGTCATATAGGAAGTATTGTTAATCACTATCTTCACTGCTGCTTGAATCATCAATGTTAATTATAAAGCAATGTAAATGTATTTCTCTATCATACCATTTTTTTATAATACTTTCCATGTGTATAACACAATTTTTCCAAATTTCTTCCGTACACTGCTGTAGTGATTCCTTCCACATAGCTATAACTTTATCATCTCCATGTCCATCCCTGAAAATATGTTTATTATAATATTGTTTTGCATGGTCCCAAATAATTTCAATAGCATTAAATTCGCAATGATAAGGAGACAATCTTCAATATTTCATGTCCATGACTTTGTAGCAATTCATCCACTTGATACAGTTTTTCTTTATGCACATTTTTAGCCATGGGTAGTAGGTCAGTTTTAAATAGAGTTCGCAAGGTATTTTATGTTTCGACAAGTATGTAATATCATTTTTACATCAAGCCGATGACGGATGTTTCTTTACTACTAGTGAATGGTAGGGTGCATTGTCCATCAGTATTTGAGCCGGTTCTTCCAAATTTGGTATTAAATATTCTTCGATCCATTTCATGAACATTTCTCCATTCATTTCACCATGATAATCTTCTATTTGAGATTTGCTTGAAAACAATAAAGAAGCATTTGACACAAAACCTAATTTTGAACCATAATGTAATACAACATATCGCTTGCCCTCATAACCCTCAGGTTTACCTCAGGTAACCTGCAGATTATCTTGCCAGGTCTCATCAAGCAATACCACTTCTCTCTGAACATTCTTTATGTAATTCTTAAGAAATGTCAATCTTATCTCTGCAATGTTGGATCGTTCCACCAATACGTCATACGTTGCAAATAGATAAACCGTACCCGTTCAATAAGGAGACCAGGTATAATAATGATCATTACAGAAGGTGGTGCAATAAAAGCATTAGAGCCGTTCAAAGTTATATTCTTATAATTTGAAATAAACTATACATTCCTACATATGTCTTATATGTATATAGTATAAATCTAGGAGTACAAGATATCATCATATTCATTGATTATACTGGACAACAGCCAAAATGTATCTAAAATAAAATAGACTAAATCTTACTATTTTCGGTGTGCTAAATAAAAATAAATTTGCAAATATACCTAAAGGTTGCCACCTCTTATCTAAAGAAAGTTTTACAACTTAAAGATGCTAATAAAAGTGCGTTATACAGTGGATTAAACTTGAAAATGAACGTTGAATTTTTATAAAATTGGAAATGTTATACTTTAATTCTTTTATGCTAAATTTACTTATATCTGACATATATAAATATATACAATTTAACAAATTTCGTTTTATGACAAAAACAACAACGTATGAAAAATGTCAACATGCAATTATATAGAATGTGAATAGAGTCGATTACGACGCGAAGCCAAAAATAAAAAATCCATGCTAAATTGTATCATATTCCGCCTATGAATTCAAAATATTTAGAATTCTTAAATAATAAATATGTATCTCTATTTAAGTTATACACACACCGTATGTTACATACGTAACAGCTGTCGATGTTATGGAATTCTGAACTGAATTATTAAAAATTAATATGTGTGTTGTTGCATTAATTTACAAACCCACTTTAAAAATCACACCAATAATAATTTGTGGACTTTTAGAACTGACATCATTTCATGCATATTACGAATGTTTTTTTTTTTGTTAGGAGAAGTAATAAATAGAATGCCGCTAGTGAATTTAAAGGTGTCAAATCTTGATCGAAAGTTACGTTTAAAGATGGAATATTAAAAGAACATGTATGATGCGCATTTTCCGGGCATTTAATGTCCTATTTCTAACAATTTATCTTTAATCGAGACATTGCATCGAACGTACGCAACGATCGACAACCGAACGAAACTTAAAGCACGATGACAATAACAAGATTATTTATACTTTTCGTTATTATTCACCTTTAAGATATCGTCTCCGATAATATTTATGATACATTCAGTCTCACAGTGGCGTAACACAATCTCTTGAAATATCTTTGTACTTTTTTATCTCGTTTATGAGAGGGAATTTTGGAAAAATATTTTGGGTTTATATTCTATATAATTAAATCTTTCCATTTTTCATACTTTGTATTTTTATTAACAAGCACACCCAGTATAAATCTCTAATTGGCTGCTAGGGAAGGAAGCATTTATAATATTGTATTTTGGCTTTTCTTTTACGAGCACGATCCAGTTGTTAGAGAAGCCTATATTTTACAAACGTAAAATAAATACAGTAAATATTATTCCAAGGTCGAATCGACAATTTCTTTTATAAAGGCGTGTTTTCTTAAAATGATGGAGGATGGAGGCATTAGTCTTTTGTTTACACTAAACATAAATAGTAGCTCTAGTGCTTACATATGGGCAAGTCAATTGGCGTTCAATTAAGAAGTCCTAAACAAATACGCACGACGCAAAACCCTTTCTAGCTTTTAACCGCATAAATTCGTTAATGGTCACGAGGCAATTAGTGCTTTTTTCATTTTGTCTGCAGTTTGCACGCAACAACTTTTCGTCTAGAACGTGTGAAAGTTGTATGCTAAATATCAAAGTGTGCTTTAGAATTTATGCATGTGTGTGTGCGTAATTAATATATGTAGGCGAATGATATCATTCATTTAAGTCAGCAAACACATGTCTTGAAATGCATCATAATTAGAATGAGTACGTGGTGTGTATGCATTCTTGCAAAAATTAATTCAGCAATTGTTACTAGGAGGAAACCACGTTCATTGCGGTTTGCATTGAAAAATACAGGAAAATATTTTGGAATCTGATTATCATTAGTGCATTTTATGGAGGTACTATTTACATTAAGAATCTTTTTAAAGTATGTAGATATAAAATTAATAGTTAAAATCTTAACTTTATTAATATTAAAAATAATAAAATAAAATAAAACAATAACTTTGTTATACCACTTTATTCACATGTAATAGTGACTGCGGTTTCGACATACAATGTCATTATCAAACTGCAAAAGTTACAGGCCTCCATAGATCTTATAAGTGACACAAAAATATATGGGGGTGGATTATGATGTTATTTAAAATTACTACTATATACTTAACTATTATATACAACATTGAAAAAGAGGTGTATATGTAAGATCCAACTGGTCGTTAAGAACAATATCTATTGTGTTGTTTCCGCTTTTAAAAATTTCTAGTGACTCTAAAAGATTTAATTTACGACCTTTCTCGGCCAAATGCAATATTTTATGATGACCAAATGTATGCCTTTCTGTAATAAGATGGTTTGCGAATGTTGAATCTGTCTTCTTTAGTTTATATGACCTCATGTGTTCTTTTACCCGTATAATAAAACTTCGACCAGTCTGACCTATATATACACTTTTACAATCATTACAATATAATTTGTACACTCCTGATTTATTATTGATATCTGTTTTAGGTTTTGCGTTAAAAATGAAATTACTTGTTTTTACATATGGTTTGTAAGCTATACTAACAATACTATTATTTTTTGAAATTATATTTCTAATTTGCTCGCTTATTTTACCGAAGTAAGTTAACGAGACAAATTGTTTCAAATTAGCACTATCTTTAGGATATACTAAACTAAGGGCCACTTGTAACTGTTTTTTCTTTAGTATACTGTCAATTACGGTACTTTTATAACTATTGTTTACCGCTATTTGTTTTATAGTATTGATTTCACGAACAAAAGATTCATTAGACAAAGGAATATTTAATGCTCTGTGTATTATAGAATTAAAAAATGAATGTTTGTGTGTCTTAGGGTGTAGTGAATCTTTGGGAATAATGCAATCAGTGAAAGTAGGTTTACGATATATATCAAATTTTAAGCTCTGATCTAATTTGTTTAATTTTAAATCCAGGAAGTTAATACTGTTATTCAACATTTCTGAACTACATTAATTCAATCCATTCTAATATCAATTTTACAGTAGAAATAGAAGAGAATAACAGTATTAACTTCCTGGATTTAAAATTAAACAAATTAGATCAGAGCTTAAAATTTGATATATATCGTAAACCTGCTTTCACTGATTGCATTATTCCTAAAGATTCACTACACACTAAGACACACAAACATTCATTTTTTAATTCTATGATACATAGAACATTAAATATTCCTTTGTCTAATGAATCTTTTGTTCGTGAAATCAATACTATAAAACAAATAGCGGTAAACAATAGTTATAAAAGTACCGTAATTGACAGTATACTAAAGAAAAAACAGTTACAAGTGGCCCTTAGTTTAGTATATCCTAAAGATAGTGCTAATTTGAAAGAATTTGTCTCGTTAACTTACTTCGGTAAAATAAGCGAGCAAATTGGAAATATAATTTCAAAAAATAATAGTAATGTTAGTATAGCTTACAAACCATATGTAAAAGCAAGTAATTTCATTTTTAACGCAAAACCTAAAACAGATATCAATAATAAATCAGGAGTGTACAAATTATATTGAAATGATTGTAAAAGTGTATATATAGGTCAGACTGGTCGAAGTTTTATTATACGGGTAAAGGAACACATGAGGTCATATAAACTAAAGAAGACAGATTCAACATTCGCAAACCATCTTATTACAGAAAGGCATACATTTGGTCATCATAAAATATTGCATTTGGCCGAGAAAGGTCGTAAATTAAATCTTTTAGAGTCACTAGAAATTTTTAAAAGCGGAAACAACACAACAGATATTGTTCTTACCGACCAGTTGGATCTTATATATACACCTCTTTTCCAATGTTGTATATAATAGTTAAGTATATAGTAGTAATTTTAAATAACATCATAAACCACCCCCATATATTTTTGTGTCATTTATAAGATCTATGTAGGCCTGTAACTTTTGCAGTTTGATAATGACATTGTATGTCGAAACCGCGGTCACTATTACATGTGAATAAAGTGGTATAACAAAGTTATTGTTTTATTTTATTTTATTATTTTCAAAATGAATTACCACAAAGTTATGGCTACCAGTATTAATTTTATTAATATTAGTTTGTGAAACAACAATTGTAACGCCAGCACACTTCATCAGGTACTGACTAGAGCATGGTACAAACTAAAATCGGTATACATTAAAAATAAAAAAAAACACGGGAACGGGACACGCTATATATTTTGAGATGCCACGAAACTAGAGAAGTTAGATTTGGCAACACTGCATTTTCAAATAACACCATCCTTAAGTAGTAAACTCTGACTGTCAGTTGAGTCGCCGCTGTCATAGAGCAAACGTGGTAGATACGATTTGTCATTGAAACATGGACTGGTCAAGAGAACATGTACGCGTAATGATCTACTAGGATTTTAACTCTTAGCTGGCACACTTCACTCCAGTCGCATAACTAGCACACTGGCCCGTTTTGCATACTCCTTATATGTTACTTCAAAAGATAACATGGTTGATATATGTTAAAAGCCATGATAAATATGAAAAAAAATTAAGAATCGCGAAAAAGCTGAAAAATAGACAATTTTACTAAAAAATTCATCATTTTTCAAGATTTCAGTATTAGAAGGTAAGATTTCAGAAAAATACTCGTTAGATATGACACTTTAAGAAAAAAATAGAAGTTCGATAGTAACTTAAAAAAAGCTATTTATTCTGAGAAATGAACTGTTAAGTTTTGGTGAAAAAAAATTCTACATTTGTAAGTGTTTTTTTATTGTAAAACTGACAAAATACCAAAAAAAAAAGTGATACACGTATGTTGTCATAAAATATATGAAAAATAATTCGATTTCTTGACAGTCCAGCACATTCTTTATAAAAATAAAATCGATGATGCTCGCAAATCGGACGATGGCATACTGAACATCCATACAATTCTTATCCGTCTGTCGAGGATCAAAGGCACATCTCATTCTTGTAGGGAATCACACTACCTCTAATGACTGATGCAGAAGGCAGAAGACCTATCTTTTCCTAGAATCCCAGCAATGCCTAGCTTCAAATCTGTGCGGAGAGTGGCGATTTCATAGCGCTTGTTCAAATACGGCGTGATGAGGTGCATATAAATCTTTTCCAGGCATTCAATCCTCGCGTTTACAATTGCCTGATCTACTATTCCATAGAATATGCGCATTGTCCGGCGATTAGTTCTTCGCGTGACTGTATATGCGTGGCAAAGTTGATCGGTATCCGTGCCTCCTTTTGTGTTGTTATAATGTTACACAATATTCGATTGATTATTAGTAATTTCTGTTGTGTGCATATTTGAACTGACGAAGAGAACAATTTTATGTTTTTTTGAAGTGAAAGAAAGAAGAGTTAAATCTTTTCGGGCGGTACTTTCCAGCAATTTTAAACTATTTAGGAACTTCACGTTTATTATTTCTTATTGTTCCCGTAATGGTTATTTGAAATGGATCTTCCAGCATTCTCATCCAATGTTGAAAAACGGTGGAAAAAAATCACTCTAATAATCGTAGCTGACACAGTAGGGTCGTTGGCGGCACCGGTCGTTTTAACTCGACTGTCAAAACAACACTGATGCCTTAGTGATGGAATTTCCTGCTCCACAAGGAAATAGAACTTATGATTATGATCAAATGATTAAATAGAACTTATTTACGATTTAAAAGTGTTGGATCAAACATAAACATGCACGTATGGCGCCCGCAATTTGTTTTCAGGGCGTGTTCAGGAATGAGATCGCATTCATTTCTACGAGTTTAATTTAATTATGTGTACATACTAGGAATATATAATTATGGGCAATTTTGCACTAATACGAAATAATATTGGATATTTCCATCAATACATCATAAATAGTCCAGCCGATATCGGCAGCTAAATTTCTATGAAGACAGACCGTTAAAATTTGGGTTTATTTGACCCAGGTCATTTTATAAGGGTGGCCGTAAATAACGGGTTTTCGTATATGGGAATTTCCTTATAGTCGGTTTAGGGAACTTTGAAACTGTCCGTTTTAGACAGGTGGCCGTTAACACAGGTTTTACTGTATTAATAAAGTGAAGTTTTTAACTATTTATGTATTCTTCATTTAATTTAAAAAGGTATATAACCCCTTACCACAATTATTAGTCGTATCCTAAATACGTATTTCGACAACTAAGTTGTCATCATCAGTAGGTAAAAACTACTAATTAAAAGTCACACATGGGGCACAGTAAAGTAAAGTCTTTACAGGGTTGCAGTGTATAGTAGTTGTGCGGAAGCGTTTATTTTACTTTACTGTGCCCCATGTGTGACTTTTAATTAGTAGTTTTTACCTACTGATGATGACAACTTAGTTGTCGAAATACGTATTTAGGATACGACTAATAATTGTGGTAAGGGGTTATATACCTTTTTAAATTATTATTTAACCACAGTCTCCATTGAAAGAATTTTTATTCTTCATTTAACCATAATGCTTCAAAACTAATTTTAAATTGAAGACATTTTATACAATGAACATCCTTTAGATGCTGCTTAGTATTTATTTCTTCATGAAGGTTAGATTTCAATTTAATTGCCAATCGTTTGTTCGTTAATGTAACATTCACTTGTTTCAAATTAAACTTGCAATAATTGTGGTTAAACAACTATTACGAAATTCGAAATTAAAACTAAAATTCCAAATACCTTTTCGGATATTTTTTTTTTTTTATTTGATTGATGAAATAATCGCTGCATAAAACAATCAAATTTAGCAACGCTTAATTTCTCGCTTTTTTTGAAATTCTCAAATTTTTACATTTAATATTTGCTGTCTCGAGATTATTTACAGAAAGCTGATGATTTTCAAATATTTATTTAAATAAAATGCAGTATAACAAAAGTGAGAAACTTAAACGACCTTAATTCATTCACTACACGCTTACACAACCTTTTACATACCTTTTTATTAAAAGTAATACACCAAAACCTAACAAAAATATTACTTATGCAATCAACTGTTAATAAATAATTATTTATAAATTGTCCTCTGACAAGTTTTAGATCATACGAAAAAATTAAATAATTATTTTTGACCAATACAACGCAAACATGGAAGGTCCCAAAACACATCCCTGGAGAATCCTCAGGGGAATTAAAATTTAATTTGTAGCTTAAAAATAAAAATTCTTTGTTATAACACGGATTCAAAAAGGTTTACGTTCCGAGCGGCTACATAACATATGGTCCTAAAGTTTTCGGAAAAATTTTAGATGTAGATAATTTTCTCAAAACTTTTTTAAACTATATAATACAACAAAATAAATAAGTAATCTTCAAATTATTGATAGTGGGCCATTATCTTCGATGGTCCTCAGTTTTCTTCTGACCTGCCCCATCATCCTCTGGGCAACAGCAGGATCAATTTATCGCATTTTTTGAATAATTCGACGTCGTAAGTGGTCCTCATTTACAGCTTCCCATCCATTTTTATACATTTTTCTGGTAAAATTCTTCTATTAGCCGAGCCTGGGGTACATTGGGAAGATTGTGTATAATTTAGGAACAAAGTTTATGTTGTTTGCGTTATACCAGTCTCTAGTAACTCTAGTTTAATGGCATGAAGCTAGATCAGGTCAAAACATTATGTGTATTTAAAAACTTAAGCAGTTTAGAAAGGCATCTTTGAATGTAAAGTCGTGCAGTTAAAGCTTTTCCTAAAACACGACTAATGTACGGCTGCGAGATAAATCCGGCCTCAGAAATGGCAGATTACCTTTGAATTTGACATTGTCTGGTGTGTTCTCTATGTCGTCGGTATAAAAACCGTCGTTTCCCTGCATCTCTGAATGGGGCAAGGTGAAATATTTCTCATGATCCATTACAATCTGTTTATTGACGAAATGGATGCACCTTAGCGCGCGACAACACCTGGGTATTCTTTCTAACTGGGCCGCTTTATATTGTGGTGTTTTCCTTCGTTTCCGAAGCACCACATTATTTCGACAAATTGTTGGAAAAATAATAGTCTTTGAAACTCCGAATCTTCGATCTATTTTTGTGTTTGTGAAACTCTAATTCTGTTCTTAACGGCTTCAAACATTCTTTGTTCCTTCACTTGGCTCAAAATTCTTGGTCGCCCATATTTAGGTAAATTAACGCAGGGTATTTCCTCTTTCACATTCCTTTATGGTTTGATAATTTGTTGATGAACGATAAATGGCAACAATATCACGCTTGGGCATTTGCTCAACTAGATTGTAAACTCCTTTTCGCATATCTAGCTTATAATACATTTTGCTGAACCAGATAACAAAGACTAAGTTAATTGTTGACATATGACTCCCAGCGACAACTTAACCAAACGTTAGTACAACAACAAATCATCTAAAATTTTTCTGAAAACTTTGGCACCGCACGTTATCAATAGTATACGAGGATTGTGAAATGTTTTTAGCCTAACAGAGGAACAAGTATTTTTCCGGTCAAATGTAGTTTTATTGTCCAACATAGTCTCCTTTTAAGTCCATATACTTTTCCCAGTAAAGCTTTAACCTCTCGGTGGATGGTCAATCAATTCGATATGCAATTCGTGAATTTTGGCCATGACCGCCGAAGTGTGAGCAGGTGCGTTATCTTGATGGAACAGCACTTTTTCTTCTTCAAATGCGGTCGTTTTTTTGCAATTCCTGCCTTCAGCTTATCAAGAAATGATGCGTAATACACTCCTACTGTTGATAGTCGACGAACACAATTGTGTGACTATCCCAGAAAACTTTCTCCACTTTCTCGGCCGATGGAGTTGTCTTCGTCATTTTCGGAGTAGGTTCACCCGTTGCATTCCATTGTTTTGATTATTCTTTCGTCTCAGAAGTGTAGTGGTAAATCCAAATTTCATCTGCAGTTATGGATCGACGCAAAAAATCTTACTCGTTTCGCTTAAACCGCCCCAGCAGGGCTTTTAAAATGAATTTTTGATCCACGCAGATGGCTTTCGCTTGTATCAATATATGATAGACGCGTTCTTTCGATATCTGTATAGGCTCTGCTTTCTCTCTAACCTTGATTCAACGGTCAATATTTATATTTTTACATTTAGTTTATCTTTATTTTGCCATTGCGGCAATAAATTATTGAATTTTTAGAAATTTAGAATTAGAAATATATTTAATACTTCGGAAAACTCTAAGAAAGAACTATTACTTTCATTTGTAAATAATTTATTCAGTTATCTATTCATACATGCATTTAGTTACTAATTTCAATTGTCAAAGAATGCAAAAATCACTTTTTAGTTTATAATTGTAAGGAACTTGGAATTTTTATATGCTATTGCAAACAAGATTACTTGTACATGCTTATTACTGTACCTTTGTTACTGTGTATATCTTATTGTCATAAAACGAATTTACCATTCCATGGTTATAACGTTTCCAATATGTTTATATCGATAGTTGCTAACCAAATCAGGCGTAGGGCGTAGGACCTAGTAATGTATGCGTTCACCCCTTTTGCGGTCTCTTTGAAAACACCTATCGAGTGAACCTCAAACCATTTCATTGTAAGAAAAGTAGTTCTGGATTCACTTCCGACGAAAAAAACATCTCATACATACATATCAATTAATATTGTTTCTATATATAATGTGTGTTTTTTTAAGAGCTTGAGAACTTAAAATGATAATACAAGACAGAAATATTGTTGGAATGAATTTTTTTTTATTATAATCTGGTAGATAATTTCATGGCATTTATTTTTTAAATACGATTTCCGGCATATGTCCGCCGCGGCTACGAGTTACATGGTCGATCAGTCCAATTTTTGACTACTTTTTCCAATAAATCTGGCCCTATGGCGTCAATGGTGGCTTGAATATTGGCTTCCAATGCTTCAAGAGTTGCTGGTTTGTCGGCATAAATAAATGACTTAACATAGCCCCATAAAAAGTATTCCAGAGGCGTTAGATCGCACGAACGAGGGGGCTAGGACCACCTCTGGAAAGAAAGTTGTCACCAAATTGATTTTGCAATAAATCGATTGTTAAGCGCGCTGTATGGCAATTTGCGCTGTCTTGTTGGAACCAAATATCGTTGATGTTTAGCTGATTAATTTTTGGGAAACAAAAATTCAGTCAGCATGGCTCAATAGCGCTCGCCATTCACCGTAACGGCAGCTCCTTGCTCATTTCGAAAGAAATAAGGACCGATGATGCCGCCAGCGTGTAAACCGCACCAGTCAATTTTAATGGATGTAATGGTGATTCGTTAACGGCTTGTGGATTGTGTTCGCTCCAAATACGGCAATTTTGCTTATTGACGTAGCCATTTAACCAGAAATGAGCTTCATCACTAAGGACAATTCTTTGATAAAAATGCTCATCTTCGGCCAGTTTCAAATGAGTCCAATCAGCAAAAATGCGACGCAAACGATGGTCGTTTGGCTTCAATTCTTGCACGAGCTGTATTTTACAGGCACATAAGCCTAGATCCTTGCGTAAAATTTTCCACGAGTCGAAGGATAAAGGCCAACAACTTGAGAAGTTTTTTCGTTGGAAGTGAATACAAAACTACTTTTCTTACAAAGAAATGGTTTGAGGTACACTCGATAGGGGTTTTCAAAGAGACCGTAAAAGGGGCGAACGCATACATTACGAGGTCAAAACGGAAAAGCTCTACGCCTGATTCGGTTAGCAACTATCTATATAAACATATTGGAAACGTTATAACCATGGAATGGTAAATTAGTTTTATGGCAATAAGATATACATAGTAACAATGGTAACAAACGATGACGAATCGACATTTCGGCGTCTTCTTCAATACTTCGCGCTATAGCAGCAATATTCTCTTCGGTACGCACATTTCTTTGTCTTGTTGATAGTTTTGAATCGAGAAGAGTAAAATTAGTGCGAAAAGGATCAATAACTGCACGAATTGCTTGCTCACTAGGCCGATTATGTTGACCGTAAAATGGACGAAGTGCTCTATGAACTTAGCGAACAGATTAATTTTTTTCAAAGTAAATTTCCACAATTTGGAAGCGTTGTTCTGGCGTTAAACGATTCATGATGACTTGCCAAACCTTACTGAACAAAAATGTCAACACAGTTTGATATTCTCAGCCGTCAAACCATAGTTATCGTTATCGATAGTTCTCATGCAGCTAAAAAACACCCGATACTTGCTAATTTATGTAAATAAAATAAACAAAGAAGTGTATAGTGTTTTTAATATAATATATTAAAATAATAGTCCTCGCGCCTTTACAACCCGTAATTCGAAAGAAAAGAAGTGAAAAACCCAACGCACAAAATTCTACATAATCGTATAGCCTTTCAAATGCAAAAATTTAATCACGGCACAATTTTCGATTTTTTCGATTTTTACACGATTTATTGGGTCAAAAGTTGATAACCCATTGTATAAATATGACTTCATACAATTTTCCTAAGTATTAGTCTATTTCAAACATCTGAAGAAGCCACTGTGCAGTGAAGCAATTGTCATGTCATCTACAATAATTTCAAAAATTTAAAAAAATATCTACGTGAAAATCTGTGTTTTATTACTAATACGTATGAACATGAATTTTCATCAAATAAAGACCGAATCATTTCAATTATTCTTTATAAATATACCGGTTTTGTTTCCGAAATTTTGAAATAATACCGTATGTACGATATGCAAAAGATTTATTGCTTTTTGATACCTGCAATTTATACAAACATATCTTCAAACATGATAGTGTTTCCATTATTTTGAGCACCATAAATCACATGTAAGCAGTTAATGTTCAGAGGCCAAGCAAGGCTGAAAATCTCATGTATTTTGAACATCGCCTGATATGTAAACAGTGTTTTGAAATCAACTAACATTCGCTATGGATCTTCAATACGTAATACTTAGGTGATTTTGTTTTATTTTAAAAACCGTAAGTACTTTAAATCTGATTTTACTAGTGTCTACATTGTTATGCAGCGGTTATATAGTTTCTGTTTCCAATCTCATGTCACTAATAACAGGCTTTGTACATTAACTTATCGTAGTATTAAGACACTTGATTATAAGTAGATTTCAATTTATATTACGATAACGTTCAACGCTATTTAGTATTAAATCCGGCTGTGTATATGTAAGTGTGTATAAACGAAGGCTTACTCCGATCGTTCAGAAAATATAATCAGAGAGATTTATATAATTTGCTCTATCAGAAACTATTCAGGCATTTAATAATCGAACTTCTGCTCGAGATACGCTGCGCGCTTATCAGTAAAGTCGATTGTTTAGTTTCTGGAAGTGATATAATTAATACTTTTTTGTGTAGCGTTGGCGTTCAATGAATCGTTCTTATCGGTTATCTATTTTAAGTTTTTATCTAATCTGAACGTTATAGGCACGAAAACGTAAAGAGTTTTAAACACGTTATTATTGATATGCTCATATCTCTTGTTATGTGTTGTCTTGATTTGTCTTCCTTAAAGAAAGAACGTTTGTTTTGAAATATAATAAAGTATACGAATTCTTTTAACTTCGTTACTTCCAACTGTTCATAGAAAAGATGGAATTTGTAGAATCATCGCTGCTAGTTATGAATTGCCAAGTTAGTTAATTTATAATTGACGCAAGATATGCGTGCTGAACTTTAATATAGTATATTATGAAATAAATAGTTTGAAATATTTATTGTAACCACTACAATCTTATTTCACATGCCATTGTATGGTGAAACAATATTGTAATGGCACAATATTCCCTGTGGAAGAGAGCAGGATTAATACTTGTGTATAAGAAAGGTGATGCCTCATTGCTAAGCAATAGAGGCCTAGTGCTATTTTGTCCAATTTTGCAAAAGTTTTATAGCATGCCATTTATTCGCGTATAGTTTTTAATGTGAAATCTCTTATTTCCACAATCCAACACAGGTTTATGCCAAGCAGATCTGCTGTAACTAACTTAACTACCATCACGGTATAATATATAAATAAAATTCTTGATTCTCAAGAACAAATTAATGTCGTTTACACCGATTTTTCAAGTACTTTCGACACAATAGATCATAAAAAGTTTAATTATTTTGGCATGTCTTCTGGCTTTCTGCAATTAATGGAAGGTTATTTATCGAATAGATTAAATCAATTTTTTTTTAGATTGGGTATTATTCTTACGAATTTTTAACAATATCGGGTGTACCTCAGGGTTCGAACTTAGGCCCATTATTATTTATGATACCTACAAATAGATGATCTTCTTGGTATTCTTAAATGTCCTGCATTGGCTTATGCTTCCAGGTTACTAACCGTCCATCTAGATATGTTTCGACATTCGTATTTATTAATAAATTTGTTAACAAACTCCCCATTTAAAAAATTTCACAGATAGCTTTCATAATTCAAAAAGGAACTAAGTTATGTATGTACAATTGCGGCATTAAAAAATGCATAACCTTTTATTCAAAAGCCAACCATATGTTATATTTCAATTTAATCACAATATAAAAGTCATATTGACATGAACTTCCTCCGGCCTATATTCGTTCATGCATACAAGGCTGTCCCGTATCGTTATGTTCAAATTTTAGGAGTGTAACGTGGACTTCATTTCAAGCAACAAAAACGCAAAACTTGTATATCCATTTTTATTTGTTTCAAGGTTACAGATCTATGAATGTGATTGTCAGATCATGAAAAAAAAATGTAATCCTTAAGTCAATACAAATTGATTTTATTTAAAAAAAAGTTATACGATTCAATAACAGGCCTGTGATTGTTAACGTCGCATAATAAAATGTTATCCTAAAATAAATAAACACGTGTCGTAGTACATACAGCAATTTCTTGGAGATCTACAAAAAAGAATACTGGTAATTGATTTAAGATAAAGAAGGTTCTTACTTATTTCGAAAGTGCTGAACCATGAATATCATACAATAAATAAATGTTTAGATGACTGTTAACGTTGCATTTTTTTATAAAGGATTACATTACGTTTCAGTTCATACAACAGCTTATTAGTGAGTGGACACGTTTTCTTTATTCAAAATGCCTTACCGATTTTCTTCTCACCATTATACGGACATGCATTTTGTGTATTGCTATTGTAACAGCAGTGCACGTCAAGCAGTTATTGAATACCGACATTGGTTTCCCGATAGGTGCATTCCTCATTACAGAACGTTTCTGGAAGTACGCAGACAATTTCGGGAATGCGGACTGCGTGATTATCTTTTCGACCGAGGAGTAAATTTGCTAGCAGGCTTAGAGGAAGAAGCAGTAGCTATTGTTACAAGGGATTCAACTCTCAGTGTACGTCGAATCGCTAGACAACTAGGAGTGCCTCGAACGACAGTTTGGCGAATTTTAAAACGTTAGGGCTTATATCCATATCACTATCGCAGGGGACACGGTTTGCTTGAGGCAGACCACTCTGCTCGTATAGTTTATTCTACCTGGATATTAAGACAGTCACGGCTTCATTTTAATTTCTGCAGACCAGTCCTCTGGACAGATAAATCTACGTTCACGAGAAGTGGTGTTACAAATCTGAGAAACCTGCACAGGTGGCCATCAGAAAATTCTAAAGCTATACGCCCATCTAAATTTCAACATGAATTTTCTATTAACGTTTGGGCGGCCCTAATCGATGACATGTTGATTGGTCCTGTCGTTCTTCCTGGGAGGTTAAATGCGGACAATTACCTTCAATTTCTTATTGACGAACTTCCAGGTCTTTTAGAGGATGTCCCACTGAATGTTCGACGAGACATGTGGTTTCACATGGATGGGGCACCACCACATTTCGGGATTGCTGCCCGAAATTGGGTTAACGTCAATTATCCAAGATGGATTGGTCGAGTTGGTCCTGTTGCATGGCCACCCGATCTTAATCCCCTTGACTTTTATTTATGGGGGTACATGAAGAATTTAGTCTATGCGCAAGTTTCGAACACAAGAGAAGAGTTGTTGGATCGTATTCACCTGGCTGCCGAGCAAATCCGACAAAACAAGTATGAAATTCGGATAAGTACTTCTTCTGTTGGCTTACGGGCACAAGCCTGCATTCAACAAGGAGGTGGACATTTCGAAAATATTATTAATTGAACTTTTTTATTATGAAACAGACATGTAAATAATTTACACATCTGTAACTGTATCATGGACAATACACCTCGTATTTTCGGCATTAACTTCTGCTTAAGACATATGTTTCTACCATCGTCGTCAGTTAAGCTAGTGAAGCAATGTATACAAATGATCAAATCTATATAAATAGATCTGTATCTGTATATAACATTAAGCCGGATAGATAAAGCAAATTTCATCCTGTAAGGTGGCACTTATTAATAAGTGACATCTGACGGACGAATAGGGATTCCGGCTTAATGTTATATATAGATACAGATCTATTTATATAGATTTGTGTCATTTGTATACATTGCTTCACTAGCTTAACTGACGACGCCTATTATAGATGGCAGAAACATATGTCTTAAGCAGAAGTTAATGCCGAAAATACGAGGTGTATTGTCCATGATACAGTTACGGATGTGTAAATTATTTACATGTCTGTTTCATAATTAAACAAAAGCATTATACGTGCATTAACGTATAGAAATATTTAAAACCTTTTTGTATATGAACTTCTTTAAATAAAATCAGTTTTTATTGACTTTAGGATTACATTTTTTTTCATGATCTGACAATCACATTCATAGATCTGTAACTATGAAACAAATAAAAATGGATATACAAGTTTTGCGTTGTTGTTACTTGAAATGAAGTCTACTTTACACTCCTAAAATTTGAACACAACGATACGGGACACTTGCAGAATTCCCTTTACTTTAGACTGTCGAATTATGTTTCGTTTGTGTTGCTCAGGATTTCTTTTCCGTTTCTTTCCCTTTATTTCGGCCACTGCGTCTAAATCACTATCACTTGACATGTTTAAAAGTCTATAATGTAACTCACTTTAAAACACCACAAGACTGTTAGCTCTGGACATAAGCAGGTAACAACATGAATGATAACCAAACAACCAGAATTGAAGCAGAAGCGCGCCCTAGTGACAAATCGTTCAATGAGCACCGAAACAACGTAAGTCGTCGACTTAAGTCTTCTGCGCCCACTATATAATTCAACATGTAATTTTGCAGCGAAAAAGGATATATATAGCTAAAGTATCAAATTATGATGTTAAATGATTTTCTCTAAAATATTGACTTATAATGTTTCTGATCTGAACGTTTCAAATATGTTCAGCTTAGCTGTAAACATAATATCAGATACCATTCTGTCCGCCGGCATTTGAAATATCGGCTCTTCCAGTATAGGTCCTGTGATATCTGTATCTGATATCATTATTTTCTAATGTTTTAAGTATTGCAGTGATGAGCTTTGTTAGAACGATGTATCATATATGGTTTATTTGCATTGGAAATAAGCATTCTGTTTTTAACTTACTCGATCGTTGTCCTTTTTATAGCCTTTGTAGAAGACGCATATCAAAATGAAGCCATTTTGTAAATATGTCATATTATATGAGGTTGTTGTCTCGAAATATCACAAGAGTTTTAGATCGCGTTGCATGAAAATATATCGCGAATGGAGCCCAGTATAAACGTTATTGATATCAAAAGAGCATTCTTTGTTAGGATTTATTGGTTTAAGTGGTAAATATTTATTTGAAGAAAAGTTTGGGCAAGTGTATCCAATGCCCCCCAAAAAAAATAGATACGGAAAAACAACAGGAGAATTACATAGAGGACAACGTTTATATGCAGATAGACAACGTCAATTAGGAAGAGATTATCAATTAGCTAGACAAAGAGGATTTACTGGAAATTGGCACGATTGGTTACGTTCGCAAGGAAATCGAACTAAAGGTGTTCCTCCGATTGAAGCTGTTACTCCTAGCAGAACTCCAAATCAAGTTGGACGTCCTCCTCGAGCTGGTACCTCTCACGACGATTTTGGAGATTTTGAAGGCGAAAATCCAGTCCTAGAAGAACCTTCCGATATTATTCAAGATATCGGACATATATTTGACGAAAGTATGCATATGGAACAAGATGTTAGTGATCCAACAGGCGATCCTCATAGTAGTAGTGGTGGTGGGGGTGTTGCTAATGCTATCGGTAATATTGAAACTGCTACAAAATATTTAAATATTCCAAGGTCAGTAGGTATGAAGGATGTAACTTTAACTTTTAGAAAGTCAAGAATATTTTATACATATGGTTATGCTTTTCAACAAATTACAACAAAAAAAAACAAATAATACAGTTGATTTAGGTGATTTATTAGAATTATGTACACCTTTTAGTACATTGCCTGCAGATATGCTAGGTTTTTATATTGATTTATCTGAATTTAAAATCTTAAATGGTAGTGTTAAAGTTCTTAATGCTAACATCACAGTAGTTCCTCAAGGATTACGAACAGCTTTTGATTATGGAACAACTTTGACAGGAACTGCGACATCTGAACATGTTTCCATTGGATGTTCTGGAATAGGTTTAAATAAAAAAGTATATAGTCGTCATGGTACTTATACTAGTGACGCTCCCGTAAGACATTGTTTGCGTCAAAATAAATGTAAATGCATTTGATTTATTTTAATATGATGCCTGCTTAATAGCCTATACATAAATTACACTAACACGGCGTTAACAATTAATAGTATGTCTAAATTATTAAGTCGAACAAATGATCAGACTAACTGGTTCCCATTAATTTACCCAGAATAATAGCCACGACTCGTAGGTAGTTCGCTATGCCGTGAACCGAAACTTGTCTTTAACGATAATTCGGCCAATCATTTCAGGTTTCCAACAGATTTATAGACATTAACTACACCCGTATTATAACGACGGGTTTCCTTTATTATGATTATCATGTCCTGTCACTTCGGCCGACATTTCCATAAGTGATTCACACTCGGCCCAGCGGTGAGCGAGTGAGTGTATTTCTGAGTGTCCGTGGGTTTCTTCTTATATATCATAACCATAACTATAATGAGACCTGAGGAAAAATAAAATGGAATGAAGCGTTGGCGTGCATTATAATTCCGAAATTAACATAAACGATAGGCCGGTGCGACGGAGAAGTTTATCGAAGATGTTTGTGTCTGTCCCGCTAACGTTGGATCTGAAATTGGTGTGAGGTGACGTTGAAATATGATAGGAAAGGCATTCTCTTTCTTTTAAGTACCCGTTCAGACACTTTGATGGACTATCCGTATTTTAGTATTGGAGCCCTTTTGTTTGTTTTGTATCCGAATATGTTTAATTTAGTAATAATAAAAAAAGATTATAATCCGAGCAATTTATTTAAAACAACCTTCAACTTTTGACAGGTTAATGAATGGATAATTGATTATGCTGACGTGACGTATATTCCGCTTTGGTAATTTATATAAAGTCGATGTATAAAATTGAGGAAAATAAGAAAAATATTATTTTCGTTTTTGGACTGCGTTCAGCGCTTCGAAAAGGTGGATGGTATTTAATAAAAGGATGGAATGTCTAAATTTCCCATAATCATATTATTATTTTTGGAAAGCAAATAAACAACTGCCTTTAATCCAATATTATCCATTTGAGTTACATAAATTTTAAAGATATTGTTCAAAAAATCGTTTTCTACCTCTACCACAGGTAAACATGTTCTCCATTGCATGACTTGGATGAATTGATGAAAAAATATACTATGTATCAACTAGCGGGGGGGGGGGGGGGAGTAATTGAATAGCACTATTCATTCGGTTAACCACACATCTGTTTTTTGTCGTTGAATTGTGACGCAATTATATCAATATTACAGTTAAATTATATTCTTCATGGGCGTAGATAGAAGCGTGAAGAGTTTTTAAATTTCTTTTATTTATTAGTTTATATTTCGTAAGATAAATAAAGTTAGTTTTTTTTTCATTGTTTTAACTGTTAATTATATACTTCGTAAATTTTGTAATAGATCCTGTTTAATATCGTTTAATAGTATCTACGAGGGCGGATTGATATTGAAGCTACCTAGCGCTAGATGGCAGCACAAACACAAAAACTTTTTTTTTTAGAAATTGCGATCTGTCAAACGTCAGCTGTTAAAATTTCACCCAAATTCATCGATTAGTTTATTTGTTGTAGTCGTTTGAAGTAAGCAACTTTTGTGTTTCTTGAAAAATGGAAAAAAGTGAATTTCGTGCAGTGATTAAACACTATTATTTGAAAGGGGAAACGGCGAAAGAGACAAAAGAAAAGCTCGATAAATATTACGGTGAGTCTGCTCCGTCAGATTACATGGTAAAATATTGGATTGCTGAATTTAAACGCGGCCGAACAAGCACTGCAACAATACCATCAACAGGAAGGCCAAAGGTTATGAATGATCGCCAAGTCAAGTTACGTGAGATTGTTGAAATGGTAAACATATCATATGAACGTGTGTTCAACATTTTGCATGAACATTTGCATATGAAAAAGCTATCGGCAAGATGGGTGCCGCGTTTGCTCAGTGTCAAACAAAAACGAGTTCGACAGACCACTTCACCGCGGTGTTTGGACATGATAAAGCGTAATCCTGCTGATTTTTGGCGTCGATTAATAACTGTTGATGAAACGTGGGTCGACCACTACACACCTGAAACCAAAAATCAATCGAAACAATGGGTGGAAGATGGTGGAAGTGCTCCGAAGAAGGCGAAGACAGTGAAATCGGCTTGCAAGGTTATGGCCACTGTATTTTGGGATGCACACGGAATATTGCTCATCGATTATCTTGAAAAAGGATCCACAATCACAGGAAAGTATTATCGTGCATTATTGGATCAATTGATTGATGCAATCAAGAAAAAACGACCACATTTAAAGAAGAAAAAAAATGCTCTTTCTTCAAGACAACACACCGGTTCACACAGCATTAGATACGATGCTAAAATTACGTGAAATACACTTCGAATTGGTTGATCATCCACCTTATAGTCCAGATTTAGCTCCTAGTGATTTTTTCCTTTTTCCAAACTTGAAAAAATGGCTCGCAGGAAAAAGATTCATCTCAAACGAAGAAGTGATTACCGAAACTAACGCGTATTTTGAGGGGTTCCCAAAATCGTATTATTCAGATGGTATAAAAAAGTTGGAATATCGTCTTACTAAGTGTATTGAGCTAAAAGGAGACTATGTTGAGAAATAAATGGTTTTTGAAAAAAAAAATGTTTTTTTCCTACTTAGGTAGGAAACATTTAAACTAATTACTGAATCTATATATTATTATCTATATATATTCTATATATTTATATACCCCTCCCATTAGAATTTTTTAGATCTTTATTTTTCTAGAGGAACAGAACTTGATTTTTCTTTGACAAATTGTACTATAAAAAGGGCCGCCAACCGCCTTACACTTGGCTGACTTGGCAATAGGATAGGCTGTGGCAATAGTTCCCGACGCGGTGTTGGCAAATTCAAAGGTGCCACCGACACCTTTGTATTCACCGACATCAGACAAAACACAAATTGTCAGGTTATTTATTATTTTGTTTGAATTTTTTATGTTTATGTGGCGGGGCGGCATTGTAAATACTGCGGCGTTACTTGTTTTGTGTACGATTGTCGCAATGTCGTTGGCCTTTCATGTTTTTCTAATCATAATAAATTAATGTATTGGTGTGGAATGGTGTTAGCCATCGCCGTCCTTGAAGCCTTGCCGCCCTGGTTTCTTACACCACTTGCACCCCCGAGTAGGAACGGCCCTGTGTCAATGTATCCCTCAGCTACTGCTGATGGTTGCTTTAATGTTACTAAATCGCTACCTTTAATTTTTGAAGTCATCAAATAATACATGCACCGCTTCAACAAATGATTCTTTTACTACCGCTCCATCTTCGAAAGATTTCTTGTGTTGCGCCAGTATGTAGGAAATTTTAAAAGACTCGATTGTTGCAGATACTGATTGTTTCGCTGACTTAGTAAAGATGGATTGCTCTACCTTTAAACTACTTTGCAAATCTTCCACCTTTCATTTTCTTAACGCACTTTTTTGCGGAAAATCATTTTCATAGTTTTTATGGATAGTTTCATAGTGCCTTTCTAAGGTCCCGCGTTTCGGCAATGCCACTGATGATCGATAAACGACACATATACACTTACCTTTGACCATAATAAACAAAAATTCTTACTTCCAATCGTTAGATACTCAAGTATGACTTGCATAGTGTCGCGTCGTCGCGGATTTTTATATGAATCTGACTAATTCGAGAAGAATCGGGAAGGGTCGCCGAACGTTGCGCAATTGCATTGCCTCGGGAGTTTCGCAGATTAGAGTAGATTATTTTTTATTTTTTCGCGATCCACTGTATGGGCACCCCCTTTATACAGTATCGTGTCATTCAATGTTATCAAAATGATTGTTCACTTCACAGTGAGTCTGCTGTATTTATAATTTCTTTAATTACTCGAAATGATCTTAATTTAATTGCTAATGGCTCTCTCTGAAAACATTTCACAACAATATATTTTCTAGTTTTCTAAATACAAAAAAATGTATTTTGGACATGAAATTCCTATGGAAACTTCCATATTACTACTATTATTGAATAATAAATACATTTCCGGAAATCTATTTGTTTCAATAAAAAAACATTATTACAACAAGAACTACTTTACCACAAACACGAATAACTACCTTCTTCATTAAGCAATCAGTATTCATTCTCCTAATTAACAGAACCCACCTATACGGGTAGTGGAAAATGGTGACGGATCACTGTGTACATGTGGGTCAATGTTCAAATGTTTACGCGTATGTGAATCAAATGACAGCTAACCAGCCAACAGCGAACAGGAAACTTGCGACACCGCGCGTTCCGCCCAATTGAAACAATAAATTCGCAGCTTCTGGCGACTGTACGGACCGTCGAATAGATCGCATGAATCATTATCGTTTGTGAATCGATCCGTTACTATATGAACATATGTACGGTCCGTGTGTTTATATGTAATGTAATGAATTAATGATGATAGTCGAGCCCGGATACATATCCGGAGTTGGCAACAATAATACTAATAACAATTAACCGTAGATCGTTCTGGCACATTCCGTATACCGCAAGTATTTGCTTTGGGGAGGAAAGTTATGTGTCTGTTTGAAACTAACGTCGTGAAATTGGGTTTAGTGCATGTTGTGCTGTAATTTTGGATAATTTCAATGCTTATGTAATTAGAACTGTACCTCAAGTATTTGTAATATGCACCTGATTTCATAAACGTTCTACTATTAAGCAATTTGTAATTAATATCCTCGTTTCTTGCGTGTTTACGGAAATGTTATTCTGCTAGAATAATGTCGAAATTTATAACAATCATGTGCCAAGTTTTATGTGCAAACTATGTTCATATATTATAAATTAGATCTACCGGGTGTCCTTGAAATAAAAAGACAACGTTTGAAAAATGGAAAGATGTAATTATGTATAATATGAATCCAAAATATTACCCAATCCTTATATAAACAAGCTATTAGAAAAAATAAACACTATATAACATAAAAGTGGCCCATAAAAACTCCAATAATATCAATAACACACTCAAAATTAAATGACAATACCTACATTAAAAAACACGTTATTTATGAAATCCCATGCGACGACTGCTAAGACCTATACATCGGCCAAACAACACAATATCTACAAGAACGTTTAAATGGATACAAATTCTCAAACAATAGTACAGTCTTAAAATACAAAAAAACATAGATTTCATGAACGACAGAACAGACACAAATAACCTGTCTACAATATTATTGTCCCCTCCCACCGCATAGTGACAATATAAACATTATCAAAATAAAATTAAAAAAATAGATGTCCGAGAACAGTTTAAACCATGATGGTGACACTGCAAATATTCACCTGTCAAATAACGATAAGAACCAGATGTTCTGAATACGGTAAATGTTCAACCAACACACACAAATTAGTCGCAGTTTGAAAATTTTTGAAATGCATTCATGTAACGAGTACAGTGCAATATATTGATAACATAATTCTGATGGAAGTACATTTCTTTTAACATTACTTTAACCATGTTGACACTTTAATAAATATTAGAGTTTTCCACTAGTCCCAAGAAACACGTATATTTTTATCTAATATATAATTTTATCTAATATGTGAGGCAAATTACCTCAAACAATATATTTGAATTTTGTTAATTTAAAACTAATAAAATTTCGAAAAATTAAAAAATTATAATTAAATATTTAATTAAGAGTAAATATAATCAAAAGAAACTCCAAGAAATATAAATACAATATTTTGAATAGTTTTAATATCTAATTTTAATATGTAATTAGTTGTAAGTATGTAATTAATTCTGAAGGAAATTGTAATTGATATAAATTAGAATATTAATTCAAATTATAAATTTCCGCATCATTTCCGTTGATTCTAAACAAACCAATGAGATGTTGTGGAGCAGATTTCAAGGAAACGATATTTGTTTTTTTATCGGCGTCTTTTCCGGAGAGTCGTTGTATAGACCCCATAAGATACGGACGCCATATTCCGTAAAATTATAGCATAGAGAATAGAGATTAAAAATATTATAACGACTAAAAGTACTTAAAAATATATCGAAAAGATAGTGTAAAGTTTAATTTATCAATTGAAAATCTTTTGAACGGCGTAAATCAAGTATTTAATAAATTATCAACCTAAGCATCATTTTAAAATTAAAAATATTAATGGCTGACCGAATGGAAATTTAGAGAATATTGCTTGAAACTAAGAAATAACCGTATTTTGGTACCAGACTCATCAATTCTTTAAATACCAGACCTTCTAAAGTCATTCGGGACCAGAATTTAAGAAAAACGAGGAATTTTTCCAGTTTCCAGAAATTTCTGAAGGTATACACCGAGATCCTTCCCTTCTTCCTGACTTATCTCCGTCTTCTGATTTAGAAGGTGCCTTAAATTTTATGTTAAAATAGATTTGATTCAAATCTATTTTAACATGTTGAGTGACGTCCACTGTTAATTTTTAACTCTGTTTTTTCTCCTGAAGGAGTAGCAAATGGCTGCGAAATATAGAGGTTAAAATAAATGAGTTTTTTAGTTAACAGATCGCTTACCCGAATAATTAATTAGTCATTATGTATATATATATATATATATATATATATATATATATATACTATACTAGACATGGTCACCTCGTTCCCCGATATGAAGTATAATACAAAAGTATTTTTAATAATATTTTATATTATTAAAAATACTTTTGTATTATACAAATTGATGTGGTTTTTACCCACTCATGTATGTTTCAAATTATTTTGTTAAATAAAATATTACCTATTGTGGACACTATATGCGATACTATTTGCCTTGTACTTATTTTTGCATTTTCAATACTCAGCGTTCCCCGATATGAAGTCTTTGGATTACTTTTTATGGGGCCACCTTAAATCGTTGGTGCACAAAACTCATATTGAAAGTGAAGATGATCTACAAAATAGAATCGTTAATTCATGTGAAATAATAAAAAATACGCCAGGTATTTTCCAAAGAGTGCGTAATTCAATGGTGAGGCGGCTAGATGGTTGTATTGAAGCTCACAGGGGCCATTTCTAACACTTAACTTAGTTAAATTGGTTATTTTAGTTGTTACAAATATTAAATTTATAATTTATTTGTTGTAGTTACTATTATTAATTAAAAAAATGTAAATTTCTAAAAAAAAAAAATTTTAAACAATTTAAATAAAACACTGTACCTTGAAAACGAGGCATTTGCGAACCCATGTTTATATAAACATTTTGTCTTAAAATCACTCAAAGAACCGACCCTTAAAGTTATTACGTGTACTTAATTAACACCCTGTATAGGAGATCAATTCCTTTTTCTCAACTTTTTTTGCAATATTCATTTTAATCCTTTTATAATGCCGACACGTGTTTATAAAAGAAATTAACAAATCTAATTTCTTGTTCTTTATTTTAATTTAAAGTAAGATTTAATGTTCAGCTTAATGAAAATCAACAAAAAGCTCGGATAAATTTATGATCATATATGTAAGCCCATAAAATGGGATTTATTTTGAGAGCAGTCATTCAGGTTGCGGTATTCATACGTGACTGTATAGTTACGTGTATGTAATACTCGGGTCTTAAAATATGAAAAATTCGATACCTGCGGTGGGTCATTACACGGCACACGAGGATATAAAACACATAAATAACATGAATGACATTCTCAAACGACTACCATACCATTGCTGGCGCCACACTGTCCAGTAGTACAGTCTCCTTTCGTTTCTTTCTCCTATAGGTTTTGTTTCCATTTTCCGTGCACGTATAATGGAATTCAAAACAGAAGCGTTCTAAAATGCATTGAAGTGCTTTCAGATTATGTTGACATATACACTCACTCACAGAAGTCACCGGGCACAAAATGGAGAAAATAAAGGAACATGTATTCATTATTGTTCAGAATTGTACCAAATATTTCATAACACTGGCTTGCAAATTTAAAAAAATCTGTACACTGGCTGCCACTTTTCTTATGTACTTAGGCTAAACTCGAAAATCGCAGTAATTTTTATTTGCATAGTGATCAACAAATTCGTATTTTTTTGTCAGAAATTCGTCACTATTTTTACTTTTTTTTATTTACCAATATTTACATATTGCATTTCTAACAAATACTGTAGAACTCAAATTACTGAATGATTGTGGTAGCCGTTGCTTCGTGATAATATTGATACACAAAAAAGTTATTACTTTGTTTTTTATCATTTTATTATAATAGATAACATTACTGCAGCTTCGACATTAAAAACATCTTATTCTCAAACGTATTTCACAATACGTATGACAAACAAAGGAACAATAACGCAGGTATATACTCGTATAAGCTACAACCAAAAATGATCCTAGCCCTAAAGATATTGTAATGTTCGTCGTGCGGCATTACGTCATCCGGTGACCTAAGCGATGACGTCGCCGTCTGTTCACGTCATAGGACTTTCCAGAATACTCGAGGTCCAGATTAATCTAGAATTACTCGACGAGTATACAGGCTCTCGCTTATTATTAGAGATACAGAGTAGGTTTAAATTTGGCAAAGTTGCTAAATATTGTGTTTGTTATGAACTCGAAGAGAACATGGACCTATGTCAAACGACGTTTTTTTTAAAAACAAAAGAAGCTCATTTTCTTATTTTACCTCTAGCACATTTATTTAGGATTGTAGAGAAAACTAGAAACACATTCTCGAGGTCACTTTTGATCTATTATCTAATGATAAACTCGAAATTTCTATATGACGTTTCGGTTCTATCTGGCCATCATCAATTTTCTTATTTCTTATGGCAACTAAGTCGGATTTTGACACCACTAGAAAGAGTTTCTTTCTGGTTTCAACCATGTATTACATGTTGACACAAATTTTTGATATTATGCTTTAATTCACGAGGATTACATTTTAGGAAGAAAAAAAAAGCGGAACAGACCTACTCGAAAAAAGTGCATCCAGTGCCTTAAAAATCGCAAAAATGCCCATTCTTTCCACATTTTTCACCTTTTTTTGCTGAATAACTAGATTACAAATCCACAAATATGCTGTTTTTTTCTTTATAAACTTTATTTTGCATGAAAATAAAAATTCCGGTTCATATTACAGCTATTCTTACACAGAAAATATGAGATTTTTATTTGTTATCTATGCATGGAAACAAAATTTAGAACATTTTCAATTATTGTCAATATCCATCCTCGTTGAAGTTGACGCTTGTGGTTCTGATAATCTTCTTTTCTTCGTAGGTTGTTCATATTCATGTTCTGAGTCTGCATCATCATCCGAGTTAGACATAATATTCAAGGGCATGTTTTCTTCAGTGTGTCCACCAATTTCGGTGTCATCTTCATCTACGGTGCTTTCATCTTCAAACTGCATAATTTTAGAACTCCACCAACAAACCTCCGCAAGCAATGCATCTAATTTTTTGCCTTTGAATCGCTTTTCCATTGGCATGATCACTTGGTGGAACCACTCTCCTTGTTCGTCCGATTCCTGAGGTAATTGTGCCAAAAAGGTATGAAGGTGGAAATGCATGAAATGTAATTTTAACGTCATGGATGCATTGATTTTTTCAAAATAATACAGCAACTTGTCCACTCGTGTCTGTATGTCATCTCGCTGTACACGGTTCTTTCCTAAAACGCCTTCAATGACTTGTTTCAATGCGTCCCATGCACATAGGTGGTTATAATGGTTCGAAAGCATATTTGTGAAAGATTCGCTTTTCATTAATTTTCGTATATCCGGTCCATTCAGAGTACCTGTTTGAAATTAAAAAAAAATCAGTTGCGAAAAAATTATTGGTAATGCGAATATATCGAAGTGAACAAATTTAGATATGACAATATTTAAATACAGACAACGATACGTACTTTTTCTAATTTTAGCTTCACTGAGTTTTGGAAAGATGTATTTCAAACAGTCATAGGCGTCCTCAATATCTTTGACTACCACTTCAACGAATTTCCCAGCTATTCCTAATTTCATGTGGAGCGATGGCAACAAAATATCATCTACATCCTTTATCAAAGGTTCATTACGTAATTTTAATTGTTTCTCGAGCTCGGGAGTTCTTGCTTTCCAATCTTTACATTGATATTGATTCCCTGTGTATCGCGAATCCCTATACAAAGAAAGTATTTTGGAAAACCGCCCTTTGATATAATGCCTTGTATTATGTTGCCAACCTTTAGATCACAACAAATCTTCCATTTGTGTACATTGTATTTGATTTTCTCTAAAATTTCGCCCAATGTTTCATACGTTTCCTTCATAGTTGTGCTGAATCCCAATGGAATGGACGTTTTTTTGTTTGTTTTGTGCAACAGCACAGCCTTCAAACTTGAAACTGAACCGTCGATGAATAAACGCAAGTCGCCAGCGATAAAATCCATTCCCATATTTTTTACTAAACCTGGGATATCATGGCAGTAAGTGAACGTATTTGCTTCATCAACGGAATAAGATTTCTGAAAATCAGCTTGGCGTTTTCGGTATGATGTTGCACTGACATTTTGCTCTGTCAGTTTTTTACGCTTCAAAAAAGATGTCAAAAGTTCTGAATTTTTTTGTGATAGTCCCATCTTAGCCACAATGTAATCCATTTCGATTTGTGTAACCGGTGGTGGTGCATTATTTTCAATATCGGGTGTGTCCAATCTGCATCATTCACATTGGTCGGATTGGTGAAAACGGTTTCGGCTTGCAGGGACACAGTATCCAGACTCGGAGGTTTAGGTGGATCGGTAACAGCAGCGCGTTGTACTGGAAGTGTCGCAGTAAAAGTGGGAATGTATACTTTTGTTTTCAATTTTTTTTTGTTCAATTCATAACCGGAATTTATGCATGCGTAGCACCTGGATTCATCATGTCCAGTTAGGTCTTGCACCCAAATTACTGGCTTCATAAAAGAAAACTGTACACCTTTTCCATGTATCCACATTATAAGGGTATTATAACAACTTTAGCACACTGTGTTCGGCGTAAAATTTGCACCACTTAAATCATGTTTCATCAAAATAATGACAATACGCTGTTTTAAATTCCTCAGTAAACAAGTTTTTTTCGATCCTGTTTGCCTATTTTTGGGACGATATGACCACAAACGTAACAAAAATAATCCAATTTTGGGCACTTGTTATTTTCCATATTGAAATATTCAATGTTCTTCTGGTTTTAAAATGTAATTCACTCTGAACAAAAGGGTTGTTTATTCCACAGCCATTAAATTATTAATGCAGCCAACTTGACAAAACGAATGATGCAGAAGTTCTTCTTTGTGGGGCTACTTTCACGTGCAATTCTCAGAATTGAGTCCCAAAATCAATGACCTGAAAAATGTTGTACTGTGTTTTGCAATTTCACAGGCCATGTGCGCTTGCTTCTTAGGAGCTAAATTGAGTTTTTCTTTACTAACTTGTCGCACTCCTTTTCTGGCTTCAAATTTTTTGAACAGTTTATTGTGATATAATTTAATTAATTCAAAATTAATATTACACTACAATAGAATGTCTCATACTTTCTGTCAACTTTGTATAGGTACATACATCTAAAATTACCATTCTACGGATTCGATTTGGTGAAATAAAAATTACAAAATACAACAATAGTAAATAAAACATCTGTTTGATATCCATCACAAATCTGCACAAAGTACCAGGTATGTAAATAATCGTGTAATCGTAACAGGATCTACAGTTGAATAATTACCATACCCCTATGCACTTTCCCGACGTTTAAACGTGTGGAACAATAAAAGAGAAACCTGTAATTTGTCTCTAATTAATCTGGCAACGGGTACAATTAAATAGCGCTGTGTTTGTTGAGTTTGTATGTTGTCGTAGGTAAATTAGAATAAAAACACTTTTGAAGTGGGTGTCGTTACATTGAATGAGGGCTCACGTAAATCGAAGTGAGGGGCGTGGAAGGCACACATGGCCGTGTTCAGGGATCGGATTTCGCTTTCTGTTATTCTGATATTATTCAGAGTTCGTTCATTATTCGGTTTTTGCTTGTGGAACAGTTAATATACTGTAAGCTAATATTTCATAAACATAGACCCACGTGTAAAGTTACCCCAAGCAAAAATAACAATTACAACCATTAATTTTTTCTCAAGTGGGATAAGAAATTCGAAGGAATTTCGATTTTTAAACATTTAATGAATCACTAGTTTTCTTTTTATTTCATTTTGACGATTTAACTGTTAAATTTCTATTCTAATTTTGTGTTTTTTTAGACGTTTCCGTCTTGATAACTGTTTTTTTTTAATGATTAATTATAAGATATGATTGTGTTTTTATTAATTAAGCATTTTACTTAGAAAGGTTTAAGTATATCAATACGTTATGCACGTATTTACGCATTTGTTACAAATGAAACAGACATGTAATATACATATCTGTAACTGTACACATGGACAATACACCTCGTATTTTCAGCATTTTCTTCTGCTTAAGACACGTGTTTCTGCCATCTATAGGCGTCATCAGTCAAGCTAGTGAAACAATGTAATACAAATGATACAAATCTTTTTAAGAACAGATTTTTATCTGTATATACATTTACGCTGAAATCGCCTACAAGATATAGCAAATTTCGTCCTATAAGGTGGCACTATTTAATAAGTGACTTCTGACGGACGAAAGAGACTATGCCGAAAAAGGCGACCTTTCGCTTGACCAGCTATGCTCGTACATAAGCGAAAAAATACGTATAGGTGTAGTTAGTCCATTAACACGAGCCAGATGGCGGTAAATATACAAAAAGGTTTAAGTATATCAATACAGTTACAGATATGTATATTGCATGTCTGCATAACGTATTGATATACTTAAATCTTTTTGTATATTTACCGCCATCTGGCTCGTGTTAATGGACTACACCTATACGTATTTTTTCGCTTATGTGCGAGCATAGCTGGTCAAGCGAAAGGTCGCCTTTTTCGGCATAGTCTCTTCCGTCCGTCAGATGTCACTTATTAAATAGTGCCACCTTATAGGACGAAATTTGCTATATCTTGTAGGCGATTTCAGCGTAAATGCATATACAGATACAAATCTGTTCTTAAAAAGATTTGTCTCATTTGTATTACATTGTTTCACTAGCTTGACTGATGACGCCTATAGATGGCAGAAACACGTGTCTTAAGCAGAAGTAAATGCTGAAAATACGAGGTGTATTGTCCATGTGTACAGTTACAGATATGTATATTGCATGTCTGTTTCATTTGTAAATTTTACTTTAGCATTTGAAAATATATTTAATTTGTTTTTTAACTCCAATAGTGCGACAATCAGTTTTGCGACTACAAACGAGGACTTGCGCAGTATACTTCAATAAGTGAACTGCTTAACAATTGTTAATCAATTATGGTATATTACAAAAAGAGAGAAACAGAATTCTGAACAGGCCCCCAGTCCTAATTACAACTTATACATTAACTTTAGGCGGTAAATTTAAATTTGAAAATCTGTCTGAAATATGAAATCTGTAGCAAATTAAATTGTATATGGATTGTTCAGTTATAACTCCACAGTTCACACAACAGAATGGTACATGTAGTAATTACAGCACATGAAAATAAGTAAATTTGTCTAAAAAACACATGTTATTTAATTTACTTGTTGAAAAAAAAAGGTCAAAGGTTCATGAGCGCCGGTATGGGAGTGTAATTCGTAATATATTAGAATATGCGATAGAATAGGGACGCAACATGAGCTTGTTACCGATATAAGTATAGAAGTAGAGACATTTATTCTATCAGAAATAATTAAATATACATTTGGATTTCTGTTATTAAAGTAATATGCATAAACACACGAAAAATAAGAATAGTACATATTATAGCAACGTTGTATGTACCTATAAATAAAATGGAAAATGTGTGAAATCAGTGATTGTGTGCACGACAGAGGATTTAAAAAAACACTTACCGTTTTAAGCGTCTTCCAAGGATTGACAAACAGGAGAAACTCGATTGTATATTTTCAACATCAGGTGCGTTTCTAAGGTTACTTCTGAAAAACATGTCCGCCGTGAGGAAAAAATATGTTTTTATTCGGAAAACGAGCGTTCTACATCTAGTGATGTTATATTTGCATAATCAAAATACTTTTTTAAGCGACTTAATGCATCTGTAAACGTGCCCTCACAAATACGTGTTAAGGTGTCAAAATCTGAATTTCTGTCTAAAACAATTTCAAATTTAATTAGAACACTTTCACTTTTGGCGTCTTCTACAGCACGCAGTTGTGCGTGAACGATTTGCAGTGATTCCTCTAACGACAGCGACGAATTTTCTAATTTTGTTATTGCTTCTTCTAGTCCCAAGTAATTCTCACGAATACTTTGTAAATCCATTTTAATCTGGGCATCTTGAAATTTTTTCTGGTTTGTATTGATAGCTGCACTTTCTTTCGGATCGAATGATAAAACCACGTCCTTAATTTTTTCAAAATGTTCATGATAGTAAAACCCCGCCCGTAACCATGTACCCCAACGTGTCAGAATCGGCTGTGGTGGCTCAGGGGTGTGGGGACACAATTCGTGAAATTTCCGAATACGTTTTGAAGATTTCAGGATACTGCCTTTGTACTCGATATTAAAGCATCTACCTCTGGATAACATCTACGCACCTGTTCTGCCACAAGGTGTAGAGCATGGAGTTTACAAGTAATATGTAACAAGTTAGGACAATATTTTCTAAGAGACCGGCCTACAGAACAGATGGTTGCGGCACCATCGGTCATAAACATTAATACTTGGTCTTTCGAAAGTTTAAATTTTTCCAAAGTACTAATAGCACCTCTGAAATTTTTTCGGCATTACATTGTTCTGGTCGTCTGGATGCTAATAAAATTGAAGACGTTGGTTGATGTGGTTCCATATTACGCGCCATCACATTAACTACAGATTTTTTTTGCTGTCAGTTGTTTCGTCCACACATAACCACAGTTTTTTATTTTTCAGTTCGGCTTTGATTTTATTTTCAACCTGTTTACGTACCGATGGTAAATTCCTTCGTAACGTAAATGAGTCATTACTTAACAAGGTAAACGGCAGTGTACACACAATCATAGTTACACATAGTTCATGTATAAACTGTTGTCGATTAATTTTGTTATTATTGTGGTTCGAACTGCTTACGTCTTCTTTACAATGTGTTTTTGACCAACACATTAGATATGAATTGCACACTAAACATTTAATTTTTGAGCCATCGTATATTAAGTCCGGGAAATCCATAATAAACTTATTCACTTCGTCTGACAACGGTCGTTTTCTCGATTTATGTGTCGACGACATTTTATTACGTATGCTTACACTTACATGCAGTCTAAGCAAGTACCAAACACATACTGAATGCTTTTTATTCGTTTTGATGCAATACAATCATCCTCACATCGGCGCACATGGCGCGCACGGAAATTGGCCTGCTCTACTGAAAAACATTGTATCTAATACATAGTATGCAATACAGTAGGAAATAGCTTAAATTCTACAACTGTAACAGCGTATGACAATTAATTCATATTAAAACAGATTAACAAGTTTATAACAAAAATATCTTATTTTATAAACTATTTGAAGATTGTTGAATTCAGACTGACGTTGGTGAAGAAATGGTGAAAGAAATCACTATCACTGTCGTCTTCGAGAGAAATTATGAATGGTTCTGTAACTTCATAGATAATTCCATCAATATCTTTCATCCGAGCTTCTTCTTTAATAACATGATTCATGCATTTTTGCCATGTTATTGCAGTTACATTACTGATGGCATTATGTAAAAGTTGCTTAACTTCATTTAATTTAACAGTTCTATTTTTTTGCAGCATTTTTTATTTGTGCTCACACAAGTTCAATCGGATTCAGCTCGTAGTGGTATGAATCGATTACATATGATTTGTATTTACTTTTGACCGTATTTACTAAGTCCAATAATTCTGCTCTAACTATATCCTTCTCATACTCTATCCTTTTACTTCGTAACCAATTTTGAATGTCTGCTTTTCTCCACAATGTTGTTGGTGTCTTTTCGGCCTTGCGGCTATGATACGGTGGATTATTCATCACTACAACAGCATTCTCTAGTAGATAAAGTAATATATTAGTGAACCAATCGTCAAATACTGGCATTCATTTCCTCATGATAATCAGAGGTTTTCTTCCTCTCAAACAGTAACAAACCATTTTCGATGAATCTATCCGAACTGCCAACATGTAATACTATCAGGCGACGTCCCTTACCAGACGTATTTTTTAATCCTGTTGTAAATCTTTCCACAAAGGGCTGTCTATGGCTTAAAACACTTGTGTCCATCCATACCTTCTGCATTGTATAGACTTCCTTCAACCAGGTTTCATCTAAATAGAAAATTGGTCTATTCTGGGGATCTGTATAATGAAATATCTTTCAGATATTGTCGTCTCCATCTTACGATATCATCTCTCTCAGCAAGCACACTGTTTCTGATACGTTTCAGGTATCTATAATATTTAGCACAGTTATATTTAGATTTATAAATATACCTACTATAAATATTCTCACTTAAAATTTAGTTGCTTTATTGAGCGACTCATATTTGGCAGTTCGCTACTAGTATTTATTTGAGCCAGCGTCGGCAGTTCATTTTGTCGAAACATGTTGTGAACAATTTGCCTCATCAAACGATTCCAGTACAGAATGTCTACCAGTTATTATTTTTTGGCTCTGAAGTTTTCCCTATTTTCTTATATTCGTTGATAACCCGATATACTGTCGGTCTTGAAATTCCTACAATCATATCTTGTAAGACGGAGATATGATATATATTGTGCATTCTATAAAGTTACCTAGTACTTGAGAAATCTGCTTAATCATGACACATTTTCTCATGTCGGATGTATCCGTCACAAGTTGTTTATAAGCATTTATTGCTGTTTGCTTTTCAGCACTACTCAAATGACTTGCTTTCTCTCGTTTCCTTGGAGGAGAACGCACATCTGTGCTTTTATCAGCACTTGTGCTGGGTTCTGCATCCATATTTTGAAATCAACAGCTACAAAATTATAATTTTACATGAACTGAAATTCTCTTATTACATATTACATACTTGCATAATCTGTTAATCTTAAAATCGAAGCTTAAAAAATAACTAATCTACACCGCACAATAGTTAAAGTAATATAATAATGATAATAATTTAATAATATGATAACAGAACTCTAGAAACGTAAACGCGATATAAAGATGTCAAAATATTTGACAATTGATGACAAAAACGAATGTTCTACGGTGTTATTTTTTGGCATGTTCTGGACCAATAAGAAGCAACTGTCGCTTGGGTCTGTTCAGAATTTTGTCTCCCTCTTTTTGGAATATACTATAAATCAGTGGCGGCTCGGGGTGGTTCACGTAGGGAGTGCATAATTTCAAAATTAAAAAGTGTAATACGAAAACGCTTACCCAATCCTTATAAATTTCACCGACGTACTGTTCCAGACAGGTACTGTTCATTGTAGAGTTTGTTTTGAGGGAATAGTAAATATTACACTACACAGTTTAATTACATCTGCCGATAAACGAAGTCCATTTTACATGTCTTTGGCTTGCAGAACAGTTCTATCACTTTTTCATTAAAGTTTGGGAAATCATTTGTACATTCTTTTTGACAAGATAACATAGTAAGGGCATTTAATCTCTTTTCTTTCATTGTATTTCTCAAGAAAGTTTTTATTCTCTTCAGCCGTGAAAACTGGCGTTCCGCTTCGGACGTTGTCATTGGGATTGTAATGACAATTTTTAAAAGCTTAACAACTTCATTAAAGGTGTCGCTTAATCCATCCAGCAGAAGATCTAGCAGACCTACAGCACCGACTTCTATATTTTGCCTAAATTCTTCTCTAGAATATAGAACGCTTAATTCAGTTCGTAGTCTGCTTTCATTGAGGCATGGATAAAATTTTACTGCTTCTTTAAGGCAATCTTCCGGAATTTTTTTTAGAAAAGAGGAGAACTGTTTAAAAGAAATTAAGTTTGCTAATATTAAGTGCCCTGTATACCGAAATCTAGTTTTTATTTCTAGCAAAATAATATCGCACACTTCAATAGTTTCCCTCCTTCTTTGGCTACCATCAGTTAGTCTTCGCCGCTTTGATGGTCGAGGAGTCAGTTCTGGGTCATTTTGTTTAACCAACTGATTATCTGTGTCAGCGATTTCGGTTCGAATTTTTCCAATAGCGCGTTCAAAATTATCTAAATTATTCCTGATTTTCAATGCATCTGTTTTGACATTTTGTAATTGATTAAACAATATGTCCACATGTGGCATAATTTTATGAAAGAAAGTTAACCAATAGATAAAATTTTCCTCCTCTAAAATTCGCAAATTGGCACTAGCTTGATGAATGGTAGTTTGTAAACTAGCTTCTCCCTCGATTTGTTCTAGAGCTTCAATTATTTCTTCTCGGTGCTCATATATTGTATTCACTGTCCTAGAATTGAAGTTCCATCTTATTTTTGAAGAACGAGGTAAGCTTTTTCTCTGAAGAAATTCTTCCAATCTTGCAGCTCGTTGTGTTGAAGTGGAGAAAAATGTACATAATCCCGTCAGATTGGCAAAAAAAATTCTGCAATTACTACTGCTCGATGTAGCATGTGACATAATTAGATTTGTCTGATGTGCATAACAATGTACAAAATTAGCCCTTGGATACTGGTCTTGGACATGTCTTTGCACGCCGTTAATAGCACCACTCATGACTGCTGCCCCATCATAGCTCTGTGCAATCAGTTTTTCTGGGTCATCAACAAGCAAACTAATTTCGTTAAGGATGGAGGCAGATAAAGAAGTAGCATCATGTCCACTAGGCAGAAGAAATTTCCAAAATCTTTCGACCGGTCTCGCGTTCACAATATATTTTAAAACAACCACCAACTGAAACTGATTGGACACATCTGTGGTTTCATCAGCTATCACAGATATGAAGTCGGTTGCTTTAATTTCACTGGCAACTTATTCATGATACACGTTCAACATTGTATCAAGCAGCTCATTCTGTATCGTTTTTGATAATCCCTTAAAAACCGGTGCTGCTTCGATGTGATCTCTGAGCGATTTATCCAATTCTGCCGTAAAATTTATCAATTCCCGAAAAATGACCTTGTTATTCGACGTTTGCTGTTCATCATGACCCCGAAGTGCCAGTTCAAACGCGCCACAAAATCTAATGCAATTTATTATTAAATTTAACACATGCCTATTTTTTGTTACCTTTTCATTGTGTTGTTGAATTGCTTTTCTATATGATGAATCTAAAACATTCTGAATGTTATTTTTTCCTAACATTCTTAGACTAAATATATTTTTCAAATGCCCTTCGGAATTTTAATGTTTACTAATTTTAGCACTAAGATGAATTAAGTCTCTTATTCCGTTCTTTGACCAAGACGGTTCACCACCAAACAAAAGACACGGAAAACAAAACAAAGTATTTTTAATTTCACACCCACAAATCCAGTCATTTTTCTGATAAATATTAATTTTGAATTTTCTTATAACGTCTTTACCTTTAACAGATTGTTTATTTTCTAAACATAATTGAGGCATCGGCCGTTTAAGATTTTTTACTGCGATTTTTTCATTATACGTTAAACGCGAAAACGCGTTGTTTTCTAAAAAAGACACGGAGTTCATCGCAATAACGCCCGAGAGCAGTCTGGTTTAGTTGCTCCAACGCTATGTATTATACATTGAAGTACGGCAAAATACAGTTCTCCCCACCATCAATGTAATGTTAATGCCTTAACATAGCAACGGTAGGGCTTTGCTCAGTATATCTGTGACGACGCTCGGTGTATGTACGTTGTTAGCCTGCCACGTTCCTCGTCAATAACTATGAATACATAATATACATAATAAATAAATACTTTCACAGTTAGTCGCCGCTTGGTTTGTTTTGTTTCATAATTCCAGGGGGTGCAATTGCTCACTTGGTCTCATTAACGAGCCGCCACTGCTATAAATACAATAATTGATGCCAAACTCTTAATTGTGTTCATTTAATCTATATATACTTCAGCTAGTGTTGCATAAATTTAATGGCTTTTCCTTGGATAAATGGGTAAAATCTTTTTAATATCCATAAAATACTTATCAAATTTACTATTATTTCCGTAACGATATATCTATGTATTGTGTACATCAGTGTTTATAAGGTCGTCGACATAATTTCAAAATGCCGTGAATACACGAGTATTATACATGTTAACTGATCGTATGTTTAGTCGGCAAAGGCCAGTGACCTTTATTTGATCTTGTATCTTGCGCACCCCATCCACTTAATTCCGCTTCCAAATTCGGCGATACATTCATTGGAAGGGTGGCGGTACGCCAGCAGAAACCTTGTTGCACAGAAACTGATAGAATATATATACGTCATTCCAAGCATGAAGTCTGCGCATTAGTTCGCGCCCTGTTCAGGCGATTTTCAACCTTTCTGCGTTAGACTACATACGCTCATGTATCTAATACACACGGGTCCTTCTGTATTGCGGCCTCGTGAAATATTAAATTGAATATAACCGCCCTCCTGCTGGCAAAAGGGTATACGGGAATAGAGCATAGTGATTCTATCAAATTGGACGGACATTTGATGAATTATTCGCGGTTGGTTGATGTGAATTATTAAAACAAACTATAATTTGATGGATTTAGTTTCGCTGGCTATATGTAGCGCTAGTAAATTATAGAATCCTCTGTGTCCTTTAAAGTCTCTGTTCTGATATTATCCTCAAATTAGTATGAGTTCTAGTTAGTCATGCTTTAATAAACTTGTCACATGTTAAGGAATCTGGATAAGAATAATAATTCAATTAAAAAAATCTGACGCTTATTTATAGCTACTTCTATTGGGATGGAAAATATTGGCTGGTCCATTTGAAATGGCGATTTCAAAAAATTTTCTATTTCCTTGTCGGTATTTTGTTCAGAGTTGAAGAGTTGAAATACATCCTTGGCAGCAAATATTTTTGTCATTTCTTCATCACTCCTTGCTGTTTCAATATTTGCCCGCTATAACAAAGATATCGGTTCTTTCATTAACCCATTTAGGACCACTATTAGACAAATCAAGGAAAACGCAAATTCTTTAAGGAATAAACTTTTATTTAGGTATTTACAAACATCCTTTAAAGTAAAAAAAAAGACAATCCATTGATTCTTATATTTTTTTGCGTTACGTTAACGCAACAATGGGACTATTATGCACAAAAAAATATTACAATGATTAATTATGGTAGTCTTTGAAGCAGTGTGAATGTAATGGAACTCCAAGGTATAGCAGTGCAACAGTGCATTCAAATTTCTGTCAATAAAAACTAGATGTGACTTGCTACCGTATGTTACCGCACCCCATACCACCACCCCGTTCCACAGCAAATTCTAAATTTATGCTTTCTCCACGAAATCGTCTTACTCTTCCGGGGCCATCGGACAACCCAGAGACAAAATCGGGACTCGTCAGAAAACACTACCCGATTCCATTCACCGTCACAATTTAATCTGGCGTTACACCACTCAATCCGATCAACACGATATCGGGGTGTCAGTGAGAGACATAAAAATGGTCTATACGAACGAAGCCCAAAAGGGCGTATTCTATGATGTATCGTTGCCATAGAGACTCTTTATTGTAAAGCTCCCATCCAAGCATTTCCAATCGACCAGGTTGTGGAAACTCTTGTAAACCCGCGATCCTCAAATGACGATCTTCCCGGGCTGTAGTTGTTCGAGGTCGTTCAGATCCATGACGACGGTTATCGATTTCATCTTCAAATCACCTGAACCAACACTGTGACGCTGTTGACACACTGCATCCTATGCGGTCGGAAATTTGTCTGATTGAAAAACCGACTTCCCGCATACCAACCTGCCTCCTTTCGAATTCATCTAAAGGATTGTAATTGTTCCGTAGACGGCGCTTAGGCATAATGACTTAATAACTTAATAAATTTAGAACAAATCGCTACGAAATATTGCTTCAATCTGAAAGAAACGCAAATGTAAAATATCATTTTTTTATAAAACAAAATTAAAAAATTGTTCACCTACTAATTTTTTTGTCCAAATTATCATTTCGTATCAGAGACAAAACAGAGTAGTATAAAAAATTTGATTGCAATTGATCAACTCTTTCTGGATATTCGGATTTTTTTGAAAATCAGTATATATTTGTTTTAGTGTATGTATATATGTGTGTATGTATACGAGTGTCCCGTATCGTTATGTTCAAATTTTAGGAGTGTAAAGTAGACTTCATTTCAAGTAACATAAACGCAAAACTTGTATATCCGTTTTTATTTGTTTCAAAGTTACAGATTTATGAATGTGATTGTCAGACCATGAAAAAAAATGTAATCCTAAAGTCAAAACAAACTACTTTTATTTAAAAAAGTTCAATTAATAATATTTTCGAAATGTCCATCTCTTTAACAATAAACAAATGTTCAGATGACTGTTGCATTTTTTAATAAAGGATTACATTACATTTCAGTTCATACAACCTTATTAGTGAGTGGACACGTTTTCTTTATTCAAAATGCCTTACCGATTTTCTTCTCAAGAGTATGCGGACATGCATTTTATGTATGGCTACTCACGTCAAGCAGTTATTGAATACCGACATCGGTTTCCCGATAGGCGCATTCCTCATTACAGAACGTTTATGGAAGTACACAGACAATTCCGGGAATGCGGACTGCGTGATTATTTTTCGACCAAGGAGTAAATTTTCCAGCAGACTCGGAGGAAGAGGCAGTAGCTTGTTACAAGGGATCCAACTCTCAGTGTACGTCTAATCGCTCGACAACTAGAAGTGCCACGAACGATAGTTTGGCGAATTTTAAAACGTGAGGGCTTATATCCATATCACTATCGTAGGGGACACGGTTTGCTTGAGGCAGACCACTATGCTCGTCTAGTTTATTCTACCTGGATATTAAGACAGTCACGGTTTCATTTTAATTTCTGCAGAACAGTCCTCTGGACAGATAAATCTACGTTCACGAGAAGTGGTGTTACAATCTGAGAAATCTGCACAGGTGGTCATCAGAAAATACCAAAGCTATACACCCATCTAAATTTCAACATGAATTTTCTATTAACGTTTGGACGGCCCTAATCGATGACTTGTTGATTGGTCCTGTCGTTCTTCCTGGGAGGTTAAATGCGGACAATTACCTTCAATTTCTTATTGACGAACTGCCAGGTCTTTTAGAGGATGTCCCACTGAATGTTCGACGAGACATGTGGCTTCACATGGATGGGGCACCATCACATTTCGGAATTGCTGTCCGAAATTGGGCTAACGTCAATTATCCAAGATGGATTGGTCGAGGTGGTCCTATTGCATGGCCACCCAGATTACCCGATCTTAATCCCCTTGACTTTTATTTATGGGGGTACATGAAAAATTTAGTCTACGCGCAAGTTTCGAACACAAGTGAAGAGTTGTTGGGTCGCATTCACCTGGCTGCCGAGCAAATCCGACAAAACAAGTATGAAATTCGGATAAGTACTTCTTCTGTTGGCTTACGGGCACAAGCCTGCATTCAACAAGGAGATGGACCTTTCAAAAATGTTATTAATTGAACATTTTTAAATAAAATCAGTTTTTATTGACTTTAGGATTACATTTTTTTTTGATGATCTGACAATCACATTCATAGATCTGTAGCTTTGAAACAAATAAAAATGGATATACAAGTTTTGCGTTTTTGTTACTTGAAATGAAGTCTACTTTACACTCCTAAAATTTGAACATAACGATACGGGACAGCTTGTATATACACATGCTTTTGCTTGCATTGGTACGTATTTAAAATGCGTATATTGCTATTTATCTATTATAATTATACGATCATTTTAAATTTCATAATTAAAATAGAAGAAAGTTATTAACCGGTCATACATATTTCTGTTTCAATTGATCTTAATTTTGAAATCTCGAAGTCAAACATCACAAACACTGATGCTACGATGAGTAAACGCCGTCTTTGTTTTATTCTACGCGCTCTGACGTTTTCCCTAAATAAAAATCTTTCGTTAAAGCCTTTCCAGACGTTCGTTCGTTTTTCCTCAACTCTTGTAATCTTTGATGTGATCGGCGAGTCGATGAACTTTCCAATAGAACGCAATTGGTATTAATCGCTTATCCTTTGAATAAATCTAAAGAGGAAGAACTCAACTTCCCTCGGCGGAGTTTTTTAGAAGCTTATAGGATTGGTATAGTCATAGGTAAAATTTTACAAATGTATACGAATAGTGCTCGTGTTAATTCAAATTAAGTTTGTTATTTAACTATTTATTGCGTTTTTGATATATTTATTTAGAAAAGACTCTAGCAAATCTACTATACGTTCCAATGAAGTAATATTAACAAGAATTTTATTTCAGCGGTTTTTAGAAATAATTTTGTTCATTGTCAGACTTAACTTGTAGCCTATGGGCAATCGCTCGAATCTACTCTCTGTTAATTAGCTTCCATTACTTTTTATATTCTCTATCCAGTCATAACCAGATCTCCCTTCTAGCGAAATCCTTAACGATTCCATATACGGATTCGGGTCCTACGAAGTTCCCCTTTGGCCAGTTCATCTCATAATCTCATGTCCTGGCACCCATATCGGGACACAGTATTGTTTAGCTCCAGTCTGTTGAGGGCTTGCTTGCAATGTTGAACAAGTTTCGACCTGGTAATTAGATTCACAATGGCTTTAATAGTAGCCTGGCTGTCAATTGTTATGTTTATTTTCCTATTTGTGTAGGCGACTTCCCGAATTTTGTCGGCACAGGCTACGACTGCATTTTCATGTATTTTTCCAAACTAAGTGATCTTTTCCTTCTAGGCCGTCATAGTTTGCTATTAAGACTTTATTTATATTCGGAAAATATTTGACAGTATTAGACATCGTTAAATTACGTCACAAAAAGATATGGTTCCAAGACAGCACACTAAGTGTATAGTAATTTTACCAACTGCGTGCAAGTACCATTAGAGACATTAGCTTTGACGTAATAATTTTGATTGTTGGACGATTCTAAGAAGTTGCTTTTTAGTACTTTAACATATGAAATATTTTGTTAGGGACTGTACAAAATCTGCGCAATTAGGCATTGCATACTTCCGTCTAGTTACGCATCTGTCTGCAAATATATTACACGTCGACCGTCTAGATACGAACTACGAAAAGACATCAATTCTCATGTCCTGTTCACGATCATAATCTCGTTAATGTGTATAATCAAGCATAAATAGCTCGGCCGTTTAATTAACTTTGACACGAAAGTAAATAAAAACTGGCTAAGATTTATACGTACATACGTAGTAGATTTCAATGGGATAATACGGGTATGGCAAATGTGTGGTAATTGCCTTCATAACGCAAGTATTTTTGTTTCTAATTTACTCTTTCTTTTGGTGAACGGAAAAGCGCACTTGTCGTTATAATATTATAAAGGTCTTTTGAAATTAAATTGTATTAGAGTTTTTAAAAGTGAGCAAATTATAAATGAATTGCATAATTTCCAATAAAAACAACTTAATTATTTAACAAACTGAACATGCAAATGATGAATAATGATGATGAGAATGTTTCTTAATCATCACAAAGATTTGCTACCGGACAGGAAGCAGAATTTAATCTTTTCAAGGTAAGATTTGTTAATTAGTTGTAACGGCAATTTGAATCAAGCTGTTTCATAACGAGAGAAGTCAAATTGAGATCCGCGTCACAGGCGTGCGCTTTATGGTAATTTTTGGAGAATTTACTAATGTTGACTATGCATTTAAGAAGTTTTACGATGTTCTATATAACATATTCGATAAGTCTGTTCCCAAATATTCTGCTAAAGCAAATAAATCGAAATATCCTTTATGGTTCTCAAGTAATATCATCTCCAACTTAAAATTAAAAGAATATTATCGACGCAAATGGAAGTCTTCCCGTAACCACTTCTTTTATGACCAATTTCAACGGCTCCGGATCACTTGTAGGAGTAATATAGCTACCGCTTATGCCACCTATCTCAGAGAAGTTGAACAATCTCTCCAGGTTGATACGAAAAAGTGTTTCAATACATTCATTCTAAGCAGGGCACGACACATATACCTAAAACGCTGTTTCATAATAATACCCTCCTAGATTCTCCTCAAGGTATCGTTGATGCATTTGCCAACAAATTTTCTTCTTTTCACTCTATGAGTAGCGATTTCACTTATATTCAAGAGAACACTAATTATACTCCTTTTTCATTAGCATCTGTAACTGAAGACGAAGTATGTACTTAGTATTATGGCAAAATTCACGCAAAGAGATATTGCGGGTGATGATTCAATTCACAGTTTTATCTTGCATGATGCACGATTTACCCTTGCAAAATCGTACACACGTTGCCACATCGCATTACGTTCCATACGTATATTGTTGCCTATGGCCCGTAGCGGGCTGGACCTATCGGTATATATATATATATATATATATAGTAAACCTAATCAGTAGGCGATTAAAGGTCTGTATATTACTTCAAGATATATGTATTTCAAAAACTCTACATATTTCGGCAGTACGCCTTTATCAAGAGAATACAAAATATATTTTGTATATACATATATCTTGAAGTAATATACAGACCTTTAATCGCCTACTGATTAGGTTTACCATATCATACCAAGGTCACGAAGTTATTATATATATATATATATATATATATATATATATATATATATATATATATATAAATTCAACCTGCGTATGTTTGTGCTCGCAAAACTCAAAAATAGTCGGTGATTGACTTGAAATATTGACACAACGTTGCATTCGAATACGCGAGTATTTTTATAGTAAAACGAATTTGTTTATACAGCGCGACAAGAATCTTCACACACCGGTGAAATCTTCGGTGCGCGCTTCGACATAAGTAGCAAAAAAATTTATCAAATACTTTTTTTATAACAAATTGACGTTTGCTAATCATATACTCTATTTATGCTTACGTATTGTTATAAAATCTTAATTATGAAAAGGAAAATAACTTTGATTTAATCTTCAATGATATATATGAAAACGTATAGGTTAGATGATGTAAGTGTCAGGAAGATGTTATTTTTAAAAAATATATGACGGACAATTCAGTCAAATTTGAAATGCGCAAATATTAATGTTATTGATATTTGAAAAACAATCAAACAAGTAGCTGGGTATTTGAATAAAAAAAAAGGAGAAATTATTATTGATTTTTAAATAACAGCGCAAAGAACATATAAGAGGTATTATTTTAATAGTTTAATAGTATTAAATGAGAAAAAGAAAGTAAATATCATTAATAAGTTTGCTGGTATTAATGTTAAACATATATATTTGTAATAAATGATCAATCAAAAAATTATGACTACAATAAGAATAGTATTGGTAAAAAAAAATTAATAACAAGTGTAAAGAAAATGAAAAATAACAGGACACAAGAATAGAGAAGTTATTATAGAATTAAGTTAAAAATAAAAATGATATAAAATCCAAAAATAAAGGATCACAAGAAAGGAAGATAAAATATTTAAGAGAATAAAACACTGTGGTATTTATTCAAGATAGGATTGAAGAAAAGAGAACATATTATTAAAAGAGATTAAATAAAACTTAGATATTTGAAAAGTAACATTTTTTGAATAATTCCAACAAAATGTCAAAAGCCAAATGCTAGGAACATTATTAAAAAAGCAGATTACATAGTTTATAAGAAATTATGTTAAATAACTAAACGGACAAACAAAAAATGTTATCAATCCACTAGTTATACAATAAAAATAATTTTTTGTGAAAAACATCTTTTTTCTTCCTTCCCATTCTCTCCACATAGCCACAGCAACGCAAGGCATGGTATTGAATTGAATGATGTGTTTTCTCGGTGAATCTATGTTCGCTACAATACTTTTATTTACTTTCCCATTCATTTCATATTAGATTGAGCCACTGCAAAGCGTGGCCGAGTTTGGCTAGTATTTAATAAAATCTAACGCAAACAAGTCTTCTTAGATAAAGAACATTATCGATTAAAAAAATTTAATGACACTGATCTGAAATATCTGAAATAAGTTGAACTACATGAAGGTCAAATGACCATCTAATAATTAACAGCAAATGGTAGGTAAGTATTCTTTTTTATTACACAATTTATAAATTAAAAACATTTGATCTTTTCAAAAGTATTTGTTTCTCCGTTTCCTAATATTTTCTGATTTCGTTCGTTATAGCGTACAGAAAAAGAGAAACAAAATTTTAGAAAAATATGTTTTAAACTTTTGCTTCGAAATTTTCAATGAAGCCGCTTTTTAATTTTTTTAAAAACAATTTTTTCAATCAGTGTTGGTTCATTAAACCTCCAAAACTATTATATATTTTTTTAGTTCTTTCTTCCTTTGCGTGTAAGTTATTTTTTTTTCAATTTAAATTTATTAAAAATGCACACAGTAAGTGAAAGGTAAGCTTTTTCGTATAAAGTCAGCATTTTATATTACGATGAATAATGATCGTATTGAAAGGCTTGTCGAAAACATTTCTTTGACAGTAAAGTTCATTAAAAGCGAATGATCCCCACGTAATTAATGAGAGCCTTTGAAAAACATCCCCGGTTTACTTTTAATCGGATTCCGTTTTTTCAACTGTATGTTTGATGAAAATGCAGTGAAAATACCGAAAAGAACGATGCATTTTGCAATATAACTCTTATTTTTAGGGGAAAAAGCTATTTTCCTTTTCCAAAGTTAATGGGTTTTTACCACAAAGAAAATGTTTACAAATTCTTCAAAGTCGTCGCGAATCATTCGTTCAGGCAATTGGATATAAATGATGGGCTGAATATAGTAATCAATTTTTACAAGAAGTATTGGCAAAAATAGATTAATAATAATGGTATGCTTCCCATTCATATTAGTATTTTTTTTCTACTTCCATCCTTAAAATGCAATTTATCGTATATGTTTCCATGACGCTAAGTGATCTTTTAAATACACCGCAACAAGACGTGGCTTCGTGCATTTTAGTCATGGGGTGAACTTAGCAACGGGCGCTTTAGTTATGGACTGAAGTGACCATCAATATATACAAGTTGTCCCGTAGCGTTATGTTCAAATGTTAGGAGTGTAAAGTAGACTTGATTTCAAGTAACAAAAACGCAAAACTTGTATATCCATTTTTATTTGTTTCAAGGTTACAGATCTATGAATGTGATTGTCAGATCATGAAAAAAAAATGTAATCCTAAAGTCAATACAAATTGATTTTATTTAAAAAAAGTTATACGATTCAATAACAGGCCTGTGATTGTTAACGTCACATAATAAAATGTTATCCTAGAATAAATAAACACGTGTCGTAGTACATACAGCAATTTCTTGGAGATCTATAAAAGAATACTGGTAATTGATTTAAGATAAAGAAGGTTCTTACTTATTTCGAAAGTGCTGAACCATGAATATCATACAATAAATAAATGTTCAGATGACTGTTAACGTTGCATTTTTTAATAAAGGATTACATTACGTTTCAGTTCATACAACAGCTTATTAGGGAATGGACACGTTTTCTTTATTCAAAATGCCTTACCGATTTTCTTCTCAAGAGTTTGCGAACATGCATTTTGTGTATGGCTACTGTAACAGTAGTGCGCGTCAAGCAGTTATTGAATACCGACATCGGTTTCCTGATAGGCGCATTCCTCATTACAGAACGTTTCTGGAAGTACACAGACAATTTCGGGAATACGGACTGCGTGATTATCTTTTCGACCGAGGAGTAAATTTGCCAGCAGACTTAGAGGAAGAAGCAGTAGCTATTGTTACAAAGAATCCAACTCTCAGTGCACGTCGAATCGCTAGACAACTAGGAGTGCCACGAACGACAGTTTGGCGAATTTTAAAACGTGAGAGCTTATATCCATATCACTATTGCAGGGGACACGGTTTGCTTGAGGCAGAACACTATGCCCGTCTAGTTTATTCTACCTGGATATTAAGACAGTCACGGCTTCATTTTAATTTCTGCAGAACAGTTCTCTGGACAGATGAATCTACGTTCACGAGAAGTGGTGTTACAAATCTGAGAAACCTGCATAGGTGGTAATCCGAAAATCCCAAAGCTATACGCCCATCTAAATTCCAACATGAATTTTCTATTAACGTTTGGGCGGCCCTAATCGATGACTTGTTGATTGGTCCTGTCGTTCTTCCTGGGAGGTTAAATGCGGACAATTACCTTCAATTTCTTATTGACGAACTGCCAGGTCTTTTAGAGGATGTTCCACTAAATGTTCGAAGAGACATGTGGTTTCACATGGATGGGGCACCTACACATTTCGGAATTGATATCCGAAATTGTGTTAACGTCAATTATCCAAGATGGATTGGTCGAGGTGGTCCTGTTGCATGGCCACCCAGATCACCCGATCTTAATCCCCTTGACTTTTATTTATGGGGGTACATGAAAAATTAGTCTACGCGCAGGTTTCGAACACAAGAGAAGAGTTATTGGATCGTATTCACCTGGCTGCCGAGCAAATCCGACAAAACAAGTATGAAATTCGGATAAGTACTTCTTCTGTTGGCTTACGGGCACAAGCCTGCATTCAACAAGGAGGTGGACATTTCGAAAATATTATTAATTGAACTTTTTTAAATAAAATCAGTTTTTATTGACTTTGGGATTACATTTTTTTTCATGATCTGACAGTCACATTCATAGATCTTTAAGTTTGAAACAAACAAAAATGGATATACAAGTTTTGCGTTTTTGTTACTTGAAATGTAGTCTACTTTACACTCCTAAAATTTGAACATAACGATACGGGATACTTGTATATATAGTAAGTAGAACAATAATTTAATAATTTTGTACTGTTTCCATGTTTATTGATATGATAATAAATAAAAATAATAAACTAATTTCCAAATTTTTTATTTACATAATTGTGGTCGTAGAAAAAGTATACTATGCAACTCGTTTTATAAACTTGATAGTAACTCCTTTTATTAAACACTCGCTTCGCTCGTGATTAATAAAACTCGTGTACAAAATTGCGTTTATAAAGCTTAATACATAATATACTATTAAAAATTTTAAAAGGGAATATTTTCAATATAAGTTATATTTAGTTATTCACATGTTTCTAAATTAACTCACTCACATTTACAAATTATCGGTTAAAATGCTTTTTACGGATCCGTACAAGATGTTCAATTCTTTGGAAAGTTCCCGAATAGTCAATCGCCTGTTTGAACGAACTATTTTTGCCACTTCTTGTACGTTTTCGTCTGTTCTTGTGGTCGAAGGACGGCCTGACCGTTGACCGTCTTCAAACGACTCATTTCCTTCAACCGATCCATTTCATTTATGTTTTTTACAATGGTTGTTCGTCAACCGATTTTATAGATATTTCTGGTGTGCCGCAAGGCTCCGATTTGGACCCATTGCTATTCAATATCACTATTAATGACATTGGGCATACTGTTTTTTCGGATAAATTACTTTTTCCGGATAATCTTATAATATGTCGAGTGATTTCTTGCCTGGATGATTGCAATTTGTTTCAGAGTGATCTCGAAAATGTGTCTCAATGGTGAGCGGTGAACAACCTTTCTATAAATAGGAGCAAGTGGAAAGGAATGTCTTTCACCAGAAGATCTAAGAGCATTGTTTTTAATTACCAACTACATAATGTGTATTCTGATACATAATGTGTGTTTAGAGTGTTGAGTTGGTTAGGGAACTGGGTGTATTATTTTATTCATTCAGTGAACATTTTAATTTGATTACTTTTTCAGCGAGAAAAATCATGGGGTTAATCATTTGGTACTTTTACTGATGAACGGGCCTTGAGAGCTCTTTTGTTATTGGTTCGTTCTCTTCTCGAGTACAGCTCCGTGATATGATATCTACATTACCAAACTTATTGTCGTCAGCTGAAGATTTGCTAAATTTATGTGGTTTGAATCTAGCTGAATTTATCCTAAAAGAAACATTGACAATCGCTTACTATTTTGACGCTTACACATGTACACATTTTACTTACCTAATGCTCGTACAAACGTTTTCTTGAGGAGTTCACCACTTTATGTTATGTACCAGAATTTTAAAAGCATATTCTCAGATTGTGATACTAACTTTTCATCCCTCCAATAAGTTAATCAAAGCATTACGCAACATTTTGATATTGTTTATTTAGTTTAGCTGATATTGTGTCTTTTTTAGTTATTAATTTTTTTCTATTTTCTTTTCTTCCATACACATGGTGTTTCTAAATATGTGCGACAAATTTTATGGGCGAATTCCTAGGGTTATTACGATCATAAAAGTTCATATGAATGCACGTCTTAAACGGCTTAGTTTTAAAGTTACGGGATGTTTAATAGTAAATTAAAATTCATACAATAAAACGTACTAATACAACAAAATTAACTTATAAAAATTGGGAAATTACCGCCTCGACTGCAACGCAAGCTTCTATTCTCTTATGCAATGATTGGTGAGTGGGTGTTTCGAATTGTCTCAAAATGGTTTGGCTCTTTTTCCAAGTATATGTGCTATTTTGTAAATAACATCAGCTGCAGTGGTATTTTGCTTTACAAAAACACTAAAGGGCCTGTTGATGACATTAATTTTCTTCTTTTACAATTTGACATGATGGAGAAAAAAACGAAAATCAAACAATATCTTTAGGAAAGCGTATAACTTGCTGGAAATACCGTGTACTAGTAAAACCACGGAATAAGTAAGACAATAATAACTAGATGATTACAGGCATGTTACAAGATTGACAAATGACAAGTCACATGCATTCTTTTTAGAACATTAAAAGCAAGAAAATAGTTTTTGTATAGAGATCAGGTAACATGTCTGGTGGTGTTACCGTTTTGCAGTAGGCGACGTTCTAACATTTGAAATTGGCTATTACCACCAGTAGTCACTGAAACTTACATTCATACCGTTCTTTATTTAACTCTATTAATTTTCAACTATTAATCTATACCTATAATTAAATATGAATTAATACAAAAGCTTACTTTTATAAAAGCCGCACAAGAAACTCACGTTTCCCACCTATGATCTATTACTTTGTCCTGTAAAGCTTATTATTTCCGCTTTTAAATTGCCCATATCACTTATAACTAGAGCTGGGGATGTTTGCGGTGTGCCAGGATAGTATTCAGTTAAACGCACGAATATAATGACCTTGTTTCGATCGGTGATGCATGCGTGATTTTATTGCTTTACGTGCATTCGCTATTTATATCACTTAGGTATGTCAGTTATGTGTACTGTATATAAATAACACACTTACCTTATTTACGATTATTATAGCATAGCGCCAAGTGGATAAGACTTGCAGTAAGTTTGTAGCATTAGATACGTTTCCATATTTGTAGCGGTGAGCGATGTACGCCGTGATGAATAATTTTTTTTATATTTTGAGAAAGACCGCTCGACATCTACGGATGTAACACACGCACAATTAAAATAATCTTTATAGATAGAAACCGAATCTACACTTGCACCATTACTAATTTGTTTTAATCTGGTAAAATCAAAATCATTGTTTATCACACTCTCGAACTTTTCTATTACATTAACATTTTTGTTGTCATTTACTGCGCATAGCTGGGCGTGTACATCGTCCAGTATTTACAGTGACTCCGCTAACGATAATGCAGTATTTTGAAATTTCTCGATTGCGTTAAACAATCCTATATGATTGTTATAAATAGTTTGTAAATCTGCATCAAGGGAAGGGTTTTGAAAGAGTCTCTGGCTTTCCTTAATGGCTACAGCTTCGGCAGGATTGAATTGTAGAACCACAGATTTTATTTGTTGGAAATACTAGGCATAATAAAATGCCGCCTTTAACCAACTTCCCCAACGTGTAAGGATTGGCTCTGGTGGTTCGGGAATACCAGGGCACCGACTGTGAAACTCTCGAATTCGTTTGGGAGATTTTAGAAACACTTTTTTTGTGGTTGCTATTAATGCATCCACCTCTGGATAACATTGCCGAATAGTTTGTGCCACAAGGTGTAAAGCATGAACTTTACATGTCACATGCAAAAGTCTCTCACAATCTGCTTTAAGAGAACGGCCTACAGAACGCATTGTCGCAGCACCATCGCTCATAAACATCAGGAGTTGATTAGTTGAAACTTGAAATTTTTGTAGCGTATCGAGCACTACCTTTGTAATTACTTCGCTAGTACACTTTTCCAATCTTTTGCTGGCTAATAAAATGGGAAATGTTGATTTGACAGGATCTAGTACACGCACTATAATATTCACAATAGAATGTTTTTTTCGATCTGTCGTTTTGTCGACACATACCCATAACTGTTTATCATTTACTACTGCTTTCATTCTGATTTCAATGTCCTCACGCACAATTGGTAAATAGGTGAGTAACGTTCTCCGTGACGGTAGCTTTATGTTGGAATTGTATTTATTCCAAAAGTCGTGAAAGGCTTTTCTATCTAGCAGGTGAACTGGCACATCGCAGACGAGTAGCATTGTCAATAAATCGAAAATGAATTGCGTTTTAGACAGCACATTATTTTTTTTGTCTTTGTGGTGTACACTTTCAACATGTCTTTTACAGTCGTATTTGTCCGAGCAAAGTAACTGTTTATCGCATAATTTACAAACCACTTTAGCTCCATTATAATACAAATCGGGAAAGTCTCGGATAAATTTCTTCACGTCGTTATACAATGGGCGCTTTCTTGGCTTGGGCACGTCCGTCATACTTATTAAATAGAGCTCAAGACAACACACGATCACGTTCCCAGTTCACGACTAACTAAAGTGTTTCGCTGCATCGTGTTTATACGCTGGTGGGGATGCACTACATACGGTCCTGCCGTACCGCAAACATCCTCAGCTCTAGTCATTACATTATTGCCATACACATATTTCAACATTTTGTAGGCTTTTTTGCAACTTAATATTATGGCTTTCGAAATCCATGTGTCTGTTGTGCAGACACGGTAAACACGACCTAACTCTTCCGGTTCTGAAAGTCGATTAACAAGTCACAACTTGTTCTGACGTAGTACTGGCCGGATTTATTACTTGAAATAAATATAGCGTCAGCAGTTGCTGCTATAAAAATTAATTCACCATATTTTTTGATCACACCTCGTATATACGAACGTTTACTAGGTATTCATGTTGGCCAATATAATTAGTACATATTAAAATATTTACTTTTATTTAATGTATATTAATAACAAACACCTCAGTCCAATAGAGGTATAGATCTTATGTTTCTTGGCATGTTCTGGCATCAAAATTATCATTCTAATAAATATAATTTCACCACCTTACGGCTTATATATCCGTGCTATATTAGTTAATGGAGTTTAGAGAATTGGGACCTGGAGCTCTACCGCAATATTAAGGGTCAAGTAATTACACACAAAGGGCTTTTGAACCCTTAGTACCTACAAGTAATTATTATTATGGTACCAATGTTTCCTTGTACGCCGTTACATGTTAAGATAAAGTGCCCAGATATACACATACGAATATGTTTTCTCTGTGAAATTGATAATAAAGATTTTGTGTAAAGCCCTACATAACCGTATGCTAAATTAGTATTTATTTGTATGTATAAAGAAATGATTAATTCCCTTAATGTATGCAAAAAGTAAACTATGAAATGTATGTTAATATGAGTGACGGGCTAGTTCCAACCCTTTTCAATGGAACACTAGAGTATTCGGCAAAAAAAAAGATGGTAACAGAAGAAAATCTATTAACAAATAAAACCGTTCAATTATATCTGCATGTGTAGATGATGAACTGATCAATGGAAGTAGTCCAAGAAATGTATAGTTTATTTCAAATTATAAGCATATAACTTTGAACGGCTCTAATGATTTTATTTCACCACCTGCGGCAATAACTACCTGCCGTTCAATACGATTATCTTTTACGCAAACAAACTGCTGAGGTCTGTAATGACAAAATTTAAGTAAATTGTAATTACTGCAATTTAGATGAAATAATATTTAATAATAATATAAGTACCAACAGTTGTTAATTTGAATTTGAAGTTATTATATATAGTTAAATAGTCATTAAATTACAATTTAGATGAAATAAGTGCTTATATTTATTAAACAAAATTTAAGTAATATAGTTAGGAGAATTGGTATATATTACATCTAATATTGAGTCTATTTATCATTTATTGTTAATATTTACTGCTGTATACATATTTGATTTTTCTCTCTTTACTTAACGAACATGTGGCGACCTTTTGCTGAAAGTGTTAGTGATTATGATGTGGATAGTGATAATACTGTAGGATCACGACAGAGAAAGCATATATCAGAAGATGCAAAACAGATAATTTTCAATGTCTATCATACCCTGATGGAAGAAAATAACGAACTACAAACCCAGAACATTCAACGAACATCGCAATTAACCAAGGTGCCTTTTGGAACAATATATAAAATAATTAAGAATAACGCAGGGCCTCGAAAGCAAAGAAGTGACAAAGGAGCACCGAGAAAAATTGAAGAGTATGAAATTGATACTATTAGGCAGCAAGTATACTCCTTCTACAGAGGAAATGTTGTATCTACACTTGACTGCTTACATAAAAGAATCAGTGATGAGCCTATAAATATTCAGTGTTCTAAAGCAACCTTGTGGCAGACGCTAAAGAAAGCTGGTTTTAAGTTTGGCACTATAGACAAACGTCGCACAATTATGGAAAGCCCGAGGTTACAGAAACTTCGATATGAATTACAAGGCAATTACAAGGTATGGACAGGAAGGACGATTCATATGTTATTTAGACGAGACGTGGTATGACACCCATGACACAATTTGCAAAGGTTGGGTGGATAGTTCAAGTATGTGTCAGTTGGACGTGCCGGTTTCGAGAGGGAAGAGAATAATCATCCTTCATGCTGGGTCAGAAAAAGGATGGATCGAACAGCAGCTATTATCTGCTAAAAATGTTAAATCCGCAAGTTTAGATTACCATGAAGATATGACCTCATCTTTATTTGAAGAATGGTTTTGTGACACTTTGCTGCCAAATTTACCAAAAGATGGTGTGATAGTGATAGACAACGCTCCGTATCAATCTCGACAGCAAACCAAAGTTCTTACAAAATGTAATAATAAGAAAGATATTAAAACATTTTTAGAAGCAAATGATTTATATTTTGAGGATCATTATACAAAAAAAAAAAACAATTAATAGAGGTGATGAAGACAAAAGAATATTTAAAGGATTATTATGTGGATAACAGAGCCAAAGAAGCAGGACATACAACTTTGCGTTTACCACCATACCATTGCATTTTCAATCCCATTGAATTGATATGGGCCCAACTGAAAAATTCCATAAGACGAACAAATAAAACACCGAAATTTAGTGAAAGCAGTGTAACACACATAAAAAATGCTATGGAACATATAACTGCTGGAAATTGGAAAAATGCTGTTAAACACGCAATAGCAAAAGAGGACGAATATATGCGCATGTACAAAATAGTAGCACCTTTGATTATAAATTTGCAATACGATTCAGACACAGACACCGATTTGCAAGACGACTCAATCACAGATGATTTATGAAATGCGGTGACACATAAAAATTTTGTTATGTATTACAAATAAATTATCTGTATATATCTATATGTATCCACTACACATGTTACCACACGATTGGTAATTTTTTCTTTGTATATAAACCCAATATACAGATATTTTTTATCATGTACTTGAAATTAACAGCGTTTTAAAATTATAATATAGGGACCTAATTTATAGTCAATACTGCCCCTAGATTCATACGTTGCAAATAGGTAAACCGTACCCGTTCAATAAGGAGACCAGGTATAATAATTATCATGACAGAAGGTGGTGCAATAAAAGCATTAGAGCCGTTGAAAGTTATATTCTTATAATTTGAAATAAATTATACTCAAAATTGAAAAGAAATGCTAATTGTATCGAACTGGAAAAAAAGCAAAAATATCGAGACAGAAAAACTTGCAGACCCATGCAAAATGCCCTAACAACTATGTTGAGAAATAAATCTTTTTTATTTTTCGAAAAAGTAGTCCTTCATTCAAAAAGTCAAGGACATAATGATCCACATTTGTAATTTATAAAAAAGGGAAACGGTAACTTTTAAAAGTAAATTTAAGAAAACGCCAGCGAAAATTATTTTCTGTGTAGCTTTGGATGACGTCAAGTTTCATTAAATTTAGTTTCTTTCGAAACGTTCTCTTGTAAGGCACTTTCAAAGCAAAAGTATATTAAACCGCTTAGTAATCGCAAAAGTAAACACATTTTCCGGTCGCATAAAATCAAAGAATGATCTAAAAAAAAAAAATTAAGCTCGGGCATGTGATGTTATGTTTAGAGTACATAAAAATATTTCAGTAATCATTCAACATCAGCGCAGCAGTAAACTGAGGAATGTGAAATGCACGGTGACTATATAAATAAACTAGTTTCGCTCAGTAGAGAAAAAAAAACGTAACTTTTGTCCAGGAACATATACACCGTAAAGTTTGTCGTAATTACGCGATAAAACTGGCCGAAATGTATTTCGAAATCTCTACCGAACACGATACTATCGAAAAAGAAGAAAAAATATACTAATGTACATTAATGGGGTCTATGCGTGGTGAGGTTCTATTACTTTCACAATTTTATCGCAACCAAAGTGAAAAAATATTTGACATGAGTTTAAGAATTTATGTACTTCATGTTTACTGATATACAAAGAAATACATAAATACTTGGTGTGTATACTGCACACAAGGCAAAATATTTTATTGCTAATTTGAATTTACCTTAAGGCGGTTGCCTTACACATGTGACATTTTTTATCAGGAGTTTAAAAGAATGAGGCCTTTAGTTAAGGAACAGATCAAGTCTACTTATGTTAAATATCTGGGGAATATTTAGAATTCCATTTGGGCAAATTCCGCGTAATTCTGGTAGTATAAATTTCGAATAAAATAGCGTCGTAAAGGGTAGAAAGAATATTTACAATTACATTACTTCGCGAAAACGCAATTAATTTGCACCCCTGCCGTTCTACGGGCAAGATATATTCATATGTTTCCTTTGATGTAACTCAAAGCATCCCCATAAAAGTTTCTAATTCACGCCTCAACAGCTCACTGGTCGAGCAATGGTCCTGCAAGCCAGAGGTTGTGGGTTCGATTCCTACTTGAGGGCGAATTTATTCTATAAAAAACTCGGATAAAATAGCGCCGTAAACTCTAGAAAGAATATTTACAGAATTTTTAATAGTCCGACGAATGGTAAGCAAACCAGATCAATTGCGACGACCATAAATTAGAAGAAGTGCATGATAAGTTGCAAAAATATAACGATTATTTTGATTAAAAAAAAATTGGATAATTTCCTCCAAACGTTGCTGATGTGTATATATCTTTCCATGATTGAATTGCAGACTTTACTAAACACAGGAGGAAGAGAGTCTATTGAATATGAACGACGCAGCGTAAGGGTTTTATCTTCAAGAATCAATGAAAATGTCGACAGAATCCGAGATCTTTTGCGTTCTGATAGTTGGTTGATAGTCGGAATGATGGGGGAAGAGTTGAATTTTAATCACTCCACCGTGCATCAGATTTTGAGAAAAATCTGCGCAAAACTGGTTCCAAAAAAACCTTTCCCGGATCCAAAAGTACATCAAGGAGGGAAAGACGGCTTGATTTTTTGGAATGGATTGAAAATGATCCTCATTTTCTGGAACGTGTCATTACTGGTGAGGAGTCAAGCGCCAGAGCACACTTCAACCTCTCCAAGGCCCAAAAAAGAAAGAATAAGCAAGTCGAAAATCAAACGCATACTGATTTGCTTTTTAGATACCCAAGAGATTGTTCACAAAGAGTTTGTGGCTCAATGCCAAACTGAGAAATTCTTGAAAAACTTAATTTCGAACGTAAAAAAATATTTAAGAGAGCACCCCTATAAGTTCAAGTATCTACAGAAAAATTGACAAACATTCCTCTATCTCCTGAACTGGTAATTACCCGATGGGGAACGTGGTTAGATGCAGCCATATTCCGCGCGAATAACTATAATCATATAAAAAACAGTGTATTAGATTTTGCTCAATTATAAAATCCAAAAGTTTATTCGAAAAACGCAAGATTCTAGATCAGTTGACGTATATTAAAGTCCATTATACTTTTTTTTAAGTGGATTAATTAAAAAATTAGAGAGTGACCAAATATCTTTATTAGAGTCAATTTTTATTGTAGAACATTGTGAAAATTAATAATTGTGGAACTGGTAAAGTTATACTAGATAAATTTTATAGTGTCACAACAAAGAATGATGATTTTCAACAGAAATATCAAAGATTTTATCATTATGATTAAGTTCGACAGTTAAAGATAATAAGTTACATTTAGACCCCGAACATCTGGGGCCATTAAAATATGCATCACTTGAAGTTGAAGTCGAAAGAACGTTTCTAACATATAATAATATTTTAAGCGATAGAACACAAAATTTTACTGTCGAAAATCTAGAAAAGCACTTAATTATTAATTGGTACAATAATAAGTTAAGTAAATCGCATTGCGATAGTGAATAGTTATTAATAATAACTATACATATAATTCTATGGATGTTATAATCATAATAACTTATTATTAGAGCAGATCAATTTCCGTACGCGCCATGACCGCCGGTATGGGAGTGTAATTCGTAATATATTAGAATATCCGATAGAATAGGGACGCAACATGAGCTTGTTACCGATATAAGTATAGAAGTAGAGACATTTATTCTATCAGAAATAATTAAATATACATTTGGTTTTCTGCTATTAAAGTAATATGCATAAACACACGAAAAATAAGAATTAGTACATATTATAGCAGCGTTGTATGTACCTATAAATAAAATGGAAAATGTATGAAATCAGTGATTGTGTGCACGACAGAGGATTTAAAAAAACACTTACCGTTTTAAGCGTCTTCCAAGGATTGACAAACTGGAGAAACCCGATTGTATATTTTCAACATCAGGTGCGTTTCTAAGTTTATTTCTGAAAAACATGTCCGCCGTGAGGAAAAAATATGTTTATATTCGGAAAACGATCGTTCTACATCTAGTGATGTTATATTCGCATAATCAAAATACTTTTTTAAGCAACTTAACGCATCTGTAGACGTGCCCTCACAAATACGTGTTATGGTGTCAAAATCTGCATTTCTGGCTAAAACTCTTTCAAATTTAATTAGAAAACTTTCACTTTTTGCGTCTACTACAGCACACAGTTGTGCGTGAACATCTTTAACGATTTGCAGTGATTCCTCTAACGACAGCGATGAATTGTCTAATTTTGTTATTGCTTCTTCTAGTCCCAAGTAATTCTCACGAATGCTTTGTAAAGCCATTTTAATCTGGGCATTTTGAATTTTTTTCTGGCTTGTATTGATAGCTGCACTTTCTTTCGGATCGAATGATAAAACCACGTCCTTAATTTTTTCAAAATGTTCATGATAGTGAAACCCTGCCCGTAACCATGTACTCCAACTTGTTAGAATCGGCTGTGGGGGCTCAGGGGTATGGGGACACATTTCGTGAAATTTCCGAATACGTTTTGGAGATTTCAGGAATACTACCTTTGTACTCGATATTAAAGCATCTACCTCTGGATAACATCTACGAACCTGTTCTGCCACACCGATGGTAAATTCCTTCGTAACGTTGTCGTGCTCGGTAATGTTTTATTCGCGTATTTATTCCAAAATGAAATAAATGAATCACTACTTAACAAGGTAAACGGCAGTATACACACAATCATAGTTACACATAGTTCATGTATAAACTGTTGTCGATTAATTTTGTTATTATTGTGCTTCGAACTGCTTACGTGTTCTTTACATTGTGTTTTTGACCAACACATTAGATATGTATTGCACACTAAACATTTAATTTTTGAGCCATCGTATATTAAGTCAGGGAAATCCATAATAAACTTATTCACTTCGTCTGACAACGGTCGTTTTCTCGATTTATGTGTCGACGACATTTTATTACGTTACTTACACTTACATGCAGTCTAAGCAAATACCAAACACATACTGAATGGTTTTTATTAGTTCTGATGCAATACAATCATCCTCACATGGGGCGCACGGAAATTGGTCTGCTCTACTTATTATGTTATTAAGTAACATCCATAAAACTATATGTATATAGCTATTAGTTGTAATCTTTTACCATATTATTATGCAATATTCTTATCATATATTATGTAATAATTTTTTTTTATGTATAAATGTAATTTAGACTAATTTTTGTTTTACTATTCTTTCCTTGATTTCCAGTAAGCGAAATACTTCAAAAATAAAGTGCATAAATGGTAAAAATGAAGCATATTTGACATATATTTGGGAAGAACGTCACATATTTAAAGCATTTCTTGTGTGCATAAAAAATCCGAACTTTAATAATAAATATTAATTATTTAATAATTTAATATTTATAATTATACAATGCTCTCAATAAATTATTAATACAAAGTACCCGTTTTAACATGCATTTTTTGGCAATATTATTTTTCGCGATTTACGTAATAACGTCAAACATTGAGTGATTCCTTATTTACATAATATGACACGAAACGACTTTCGGTTTTCGACATGAATTAATTTCGCATTGTCAAGAGGTGAACTCGAAGTTCATGGCAACATATTAACACACGTCGGTCACCTTGCCCCGATATCTATTTTGTAAATTTGAAATTGCCATTCTTCATTCTTTTCTCTTAACAATGAAATGTCATTAACATTATGAAACCGCGCGTAACGTGTCATTAGAATACAAATTTCATTATTAGAGCGTTGACAATGCGATAACGATATAATTACAATGTTTTGACAACAATATATACGCAATGATTTACATTTTAAACGATACCTTAACATAATACAGTGTATTGACACTAAATATTTAATTATAATAACGAATTTATTGCTAATTTAACCATTGCAAGCAAAGGGGTTTGCCGTTTTATATATCGCAATATACCGGGTCTCCTTGAAATAAAAAGACAATGTATGAAAAATTGTAAGATTAAATTATATAGAATATATTCTGAAAATATTTTCCCAGAATTCCCTCTCATAAGCGAGAAAAAAAATTACAAAGATATTTAGACAATTTTTGTCACGCCACTGACTATATCATAAATACTATTGTACACGAAACTTAAAGGTGCCCACAATAACAAAATGAAGAGTCTTGTTATTGTATATATCACTTCAAGTTCGTTCTGTTGTAAATGTTACAATTTTTCGATTAAAGGTAATAGAGTGGAACTTAAATATATTTATCAGAATTTACAAGTATAAATTTATATAAACAAACAACTCACTCAGGTTATAGAACCCTTGCCATAAGAAAACTTATCGCTTGTGTTTATAAACATTGGCGCCATTGAATACAATGGGGTATTCTGATTCCGATATACACATTTACATTTCTCAAACAAAAAAAAATTCTCGTAATACACATGAAATTTTAATATGATTTTTAAAATGGGTTTGTAAATAAATCTAACACGCGACTTAATTTTTAATTACATATTTTCTTCATTGTATTAAAAAGCTGATTTTGTACGAGGTATTGACTTTAGCTTACAGGATATTATACCTTTTATAACACCGACAGCTGTTAGTTTGTGTATAGCTAGTTAGGTTGTGTATAGCTTCAATAGAGGTACATATTGACCTGAATATCTTGAATTTATTGACGGCACATATTAAAATTTTCAGGGGGTTTTTAATTTTGGGGTTTGTGTCGTAATTGACAATATTTTGGATTCATATTCTACACGACTACATCTTTCCATTTTTCATACTTTGTCTTTTTATTTCAAGGACACCTGAAATAATCGCAAGTCGCAAATTGGGGGATTTTATGTCATTGTAATTTCCAAATTCATTTATTTCGAATTCAATAGGTAAAATTGAGGAGAAAATCAATATATTTTTCTCGCTTTTGTACATGTTATTTTAATTATTCCTCGCTTTAATTTATCAATGTTTCAGTTTTGTCAGGCTTGTTCAGATGTTCGCACTATCAACTTGAGGTGTGATCACTTAAACCAGTTTGTATGTTACTGCTTCAGGATTCTGATTATGTTTAGCCAATGAAATACTTTAAGGTTTATTTGTAGTTTCTACGCACTGAATACTTCCTTGATATAGTATTTTTACTATAAGATCGCAGATGCGTCATCAATGTGCGTCACACAACGTTGACAAATTTATTGTTTACATCTTGCAAATAATTGCCATTTTGGTTATAGGTTATGTTACGAAATAAGTTACAAAACTTCAAAAATCTTATTTTCTTACAAATGCCATTTAGATTATATCTTAAACTGTTTAGAATATTAATATTGTATATACAATATATCCCGTATCGTTACGTTCAAATTTTAGGAGTTTAAAGTAGACTTAATTTCAAGTAACAAAAACGCAAAAATTGTGTATCCATTTTTATTTGTTTCAAAGTTACAGATCTATGAATGTGATTGTCAGATCATGAAAAAAAATGTAATCGTAAAGTCAATACAAACTGATTTTATTTAAAAAAAAGTTATACGATTCAGTAACACGCCTGTGTTTGTTAACGTCGCATAATAAAATGTTATCCTAAAATAAATAAACACGTGTCGTAGTGCATACAGTAATCTCTTGGAGATCTACAAAAAAGAGTACTGGAAATTTATTTATGATAAAGAAGGTTCTTACTTATTTCGTAAGTGATAAACCATGAATATCATACAATAAACAAATGTTCAGATGACTGTTAACGTTGCATTTTTTAATAAAAGATTACAATACGTTTCAGTTCATACAACAGCTTATTAGTGAGTGGACACGTTTTCTTTATTCAAAATGCCTTACCGATTTTCTTCTCAAAAGTATGCGGACATGCATTTTGTGTATGGCTACTGTAACGGCAGTGCACGTCAAGCAGTTATTGAATACCGACATCGGTTTCCCGATAGGCGCATTCCTCATTACAGAACGTTTCTGGACGTACACAAACAATTTTGGGAATGCGGACTGCGTGATTATCTTTACGACCGAGGAGTAAATTTGCCAGCAGACTTAGAGGACGAAGCAGTAGCTATTATTACAAGGGATTCAACTCTCAGTGTACGTCGAATCGCTAGATAACTAGGAGTGCCACGAACGACAGTTTGGCGAATTTTAAAACGTGAGGGTTTATAGCCATACCACTATCGCAGGGGACACGGTTTGCTTGAGGCAGACCACTATGCTCGTCTAGTTTATTCTACATGGATATTAAGACAGTCACGGCTTCATTTTAATTTCTGCAGAACAGTCCTCTGGACAGATGAATCTATGTTCACGAGAAGTGGCGTTACAAATCTGAGAAACCTGCACAGGTGGTCATCAGAAAATCCCAAAGCTATACGCTCATCTAAATTTCAACATGAATTTTCTATTAACGTTTGGGCGGCCCTAATCGATGAGTTGTTGATTGGTATTGTCTTTCTTCCTGGGAGGTTAAGTGCGGACATTATCTTCAATTTCTTATTGACGAACTGCCAGGTCTTTTAGAGGATGTCCCACTGAGTGTTCGACGAGACATGTGGTTTCACATGGATGGGGCACCACCATATTTCGGAATTGCTGTCTGAAATTGGGTTAACGTCAATTATCCAAGATGGATTGGTCGAGATGGTCCTGTTGCATGGCCACCCAGATCACCCGATATTAATCCCCTTGACTTTTATTTATGGGGGTACATGAAAAATTTAGTCTAAGCGCAAGTTTCGAACACAAGAGAATAGTTGTTGGATCGTATTCACCTGGCTGCCGAGTAAATCAGACAAAACAAGTATGAAATTCGGATAAGTACTTCTTCTGTTGGCTTACTGGCACAAGCCTGCATTCAACTAGGGAGTGGACATTTCGAATATATTATTAATTGAACTTTTTTAAATAAAATCAGTTTTTATTAATTTTAAGATTAAAAATTTTTTCGTGATCTGACAATCACATCCATAGATCTGCAACTTTGAAACAAATAAAAATGGATATACAAGTTTTGCTTTTTTGTTACTTGAAATGAAGTCTACTTTACACTCCTAAACTTTGAACATAACGGTACGGGACACTTGTATATCACTCTATATTTAGAAAAATACATGGTTTATGTTAATTAATAAGAGCAATAATTGTATTACTACTTTTATTTTACTAAATTGATAAATATAATATCAATGTTTTAGAATAAAAAACGGAAGGAATGGAAATAGTTTAATATTCTCGGCTGTTGTTGCAGATACTTCTTGGTGAAACATTTTAACTTCATACAGTAAATAATAAAAATAAATTAAAACACTTGGCTTGTTTCACTATGAGATTTATTTAAATTCTCTAACAATTGTTTCGGCTGTTATGCCATTCTCAAAGAGATCTATAAATCTAACTTAAAGACTATCGCACTTGTTCTTATATGTTGTCTGTTCTTGTGTGTAGTGGGGGTGGTATTATATTGTGTATTACGGTGTCTATAAAGGGTGTATTGGCATATTCTATCTGTGTGTTGGTGATTAATAGATTTTGTTTTTTCGCTATTTTTATTTCTAATATTTCTAGGAGGTCCAATCTCTTGCTTTTTGTGATATTGTGTATTAAGTCGCAGTTATCTATATCGGGGAAGTGGTTGAGTTCTATACAGTGTTCGGCAAAGCCTGTGTTTTTCTCACTATATAAAATTGACTTTTTGTGTTCTTTAACTCTGTTTTTAATGGCTCGTCCACTTTGGCCGATATAGATAGCTTCACAGTCTTTACATTTTAATTTATAAACACCTGATTGGTCCATTTTATCTCTTTTATCTTTGTTGTTGCTAATCATTGTTCCTAAATTTGTTTTATTTACCCAGCTTATTTTGATATCTAATCCTTTTACTATTCTGTTTATTTTATTAGTGAGTTGTGGTATGTATGTAATTTTGTGCCATCTTTGTATATTTTCTGTTATTTTCGGGTATAGGTATTTGTTCTTATTATTTTGTATTTCTTTACGTTTTAACAGTTTATCTACGATTTTAGGGTCATATCCATTATTTCTTGCGATTAATTATTTGCATGTAATTATATTACATGCAAACGCGAAGCAATCGATGAAAATAAAAATGTCAACATTCAATAGTTATATACATAGAGCCACAAACACACCATTAAGCAAGACAGATTTTAATACAGAAATAAACACAATTAAATTAATCGCAAGAAATAATGGATATGACCCTAAAATCGTAGATAAACTGTTAAAACGTAAAGAAATACAAAATAATAAGAACAAATACCTATACCCGAAAATAACAGAAAATATACAAAGATGGCACAAAATTACATACATACCACAACTCACTAATAAAATAAACAGAATAGTAAAAGGATTAGATATCAAAATAAGCTGGGTAAATAAAACAAATTTGGGAACAATGATTAGCAACAACAAAGATAAAAGAGATAAAATGGACCAATCAGGTGTTTATAAATTAAAATGTAAAGACTGTGAAGCTATCTATATCGGCCAAAGTGGACGAGCCATTAAAAACAGAGTTAAAGAACACAAAAAGTCAATTTTATATAGTGAGAAAAACACAGGCTTTGCCGAACACTGTATAGAACTCAACCACTTCCCCGATATAGATAACTGCGACTTAATACACAATATCACAAAAAGCAAGAGATTGGACCTCCTAGAAATATTAGAAATAAAAATAGCGAAAAAACAAAATCTATTAATCACCAACACACAGATAGAATATGCCAATACACCCTTTATAGACACCGTAATACACAATATAATACCACCCCCACTACACACAAGAACAGACAACATATAAGAACAAGTGCGATAGTCTTTAAGTTAGATTTATAGATCTCTTTGAGAATGGCATAACAGCCGAAACAATTGTTAGAGAATTTAAATAAATCTCATAGTGAAACAAGCCAAGTGTTTTAATTTATTTTTATTATTTACTGTAGGAAATAGTTTATTACAGTTAGTATTAATAATTAAGATATAGCAGTACATACGTTAAACTAAGGACCAGAATACCTACATATATAGGTTTTATATTTTTTAGTTTTATCACATTACACTCACGGCACACTTAGGCACAGGTAATAAATAAATGTGTTGTACTAGAAGTACTTGCCAATCAGATAGTATTAGGTATTATATACGGTGTAATATAAAGTCAAACAATTATTAAAATCAAAACACTATCATATATTGGCTCTTTATTTCACAAATATTTTTACTGAAACACGCCAGGAGTGTATTCAAGCAGATGAAAATGATTTCGGTTAATGAAAATTTATTTTCGCAAAACTTGGGTATTAGAAACAAACATGTAAATAATTTACATATCTGTAACTGTAACTATGCACATGGACAATACACCTCGTATTTTCAGCATTTACTTCTGCTTAATACATATTGCAGTGGAATGTGCTTTTAATTGCTAATGATTTAAGTTCGCACTGCAACTTAGTCTGCCGGCTGTCTTCAGTCGTGTTGCCTTCCTTGAGCTCACTTCTCCAGGGTCGATCCTCTCGGATTCGGGTAATGTCATAAAATAATACAAGGTGTCAGACAAATTATACAAACATTTTCCCCCTTACAATTTTATTTAAAAAAAAAAGAAAAATAAAAAAAAATCAACTTTACTAAGTGTAACGTTGAACTGTTAAATGCACAGCAACAAGGATAAAAAAGGCTTGGATATCATATGAAGATACAAACCATTAAAAAACCTTGAATTGAATAATCACGAGCAAAGATAACAAAATTAATAATATACAAGAAAATTTATCAGATGTCAACAATAATGTTAAATCCAAAACTCAAACGTCAAAATAAAGATTTGTTTATCTTGCGCGCGAAATCAAATTCTGACCGTCATGCATGCATTAACATGACATCACACAAACTTGTCCCCACTTTCCTACGTATTGAAATATTTATGTGAATAAAAACCAAACTCCATAAAAACAGTCTAACAAATTTTCTAGATATTTTTCTGAACATATAAAAAATTTTACAAAAGTTTACAAATTACTTATAGCGCTTTCTTCAATATATTAATAATAATTATAAAAGGTACCTACATTAATTAATGTAATACAGCACGAAAGATTCCTTTTCTTTAGATAGGTGTTTCAAATAAATTAAATTACAAGTATAAAAGACTTGTAAAACCACGACAAATTACTTTTAAACACAAACGACGCACCAAAAATTATAACGAATTATCCAAGATATAATATATATTAAACAAAATTAAGTCGTGTCTAATATTCACTTATGACCACCTATCTTCAAGGACATAAATCAATCTCTAAAATGAAGGTCCTGGAAACGCTAGGGCATCCCTACCTAAATAACTCAAAACAATAATAAAAATGTATATTTCTCAATACACGCTCTAACATCCAGGATGGCGCCAACTTTGAATATCAATCTAGCCCTGGATCTACAGTCATGGATAAAACTCAAACATTACAAAATACATCATTTAAAATTTATATTTATATCGTTCCCCGCCTGAAATAAAATAGACACCAAAATAAAATACATACTTTTATAACTGTTATACAAATAATGTTCAATATTGTTCTACAATTTTTTCTTCTCTTCTTCTTTCTTCTGAAAGGAAAAATCCATGACAATATGTTTCTGCCATCTAGGCGTCCTCAGTTAAGCTAGTGAAGCAATGTATACAAATTAATACAAACCTGTTATAAACAACTGGTTTGTATCTGTATTTAAATTTACTGAAATAGCCCGCATAGATCAAGCAAGTTCCGTCCTATAAGAAGACAACTATTTAATAATTGACATCTTACGGGCGAAAGAGACTTTGTCCGGAGGGCTATGCCATGGCCATGGCCATGCTTGATCTATGCGGGCTATTTCAGTAAATTTAAATACAGATACAAACCAGTTGTTTATAACAGGTTTGTATTAATTTGTATACATTGCTTCACTAGCTTAACTGAGGACGCCTAGATGGCAAAAACATATGTATTAAGCAGAAGTAAATGCTGAAAATACGAGGTGTATTGTCCATGTGCATAGTTACAGATATGTAAATTATTTACATGTTTGTTTCATATTGGACAAACGCTTTATACGTGCTTAACATATTGTCATACTTAAACAAAACCTTTTTGTATATTGGGTATATAGGTTTAAAATGTATTTTATCGAGCTTTTTATATGCACTAACCATTAAGATGCGCAATATATTACTATTACATAATCAACTGTAAATGTTTTGACCACTTTAATTTATTACACAATAATTTATCGTTTGAATAACTAAATTAACATAATCAAATCTAAATGGCAAACCAATCCGTAAAATAAATTACAATGCAAACCAGTTATTGGAGATACAAAGTGGGCCACACCTCGTCCCAACTTCCAATCACGTTATCAATTTATTACAAATAGGATTTTCGGTTGAACGCTATTAATTGAAATCTATTTACAAATTAACTTAATAGACGAAAATTTAATTTGTGTTTAACATAACAACGCAGACAAAATGCTCCGTGAAAATATCTCCGAGATTTTTTCGTTACAGAAACAAACAAACAAAAAAGTAGAAAGCGGATTATTTTGACTTTTTATTCTCGAACGAACACACGGCGCCAGAGAAACAACGGAACACCGAAGCGTAAAGCAGATCGAGTACAAAGTTGTTTTGTTTCACCATACACGAGACTGTCATACATACAGTCAGATTGAAACTTATTTCGGAATAGTGTACCACCTGCTATCAACGCAACGGACCGGATATTCCTGATGCGTGATAGAAGTAGTAGTAGTGGAGACAGCAACACAAGGATGTGTAGTGAGCGCTATTGTAGCGACTTGCGGCATTTGTTCGCGATGTGCAAATGCCGAATTCGGAAAGCTTTTGCTGGAAGCATCGCCATTGTTGGCGTGCATTGTGTCTTTTGTGCTCGGGTGCATATCAATCGGTACAATGATGCGATGACCTAGATAATGTTCCAGGAGAAATCAGCAGCAAATAATGCAAAATATGAATAATAGTGAAAAGTGGGTTAATTTACATAAGAGTCAAGTTATATGCAAGTTTTGATTTAAAATTGCAAAAGAAAATGGATTAAATTTCTTTGGTATTCGCATAAATATTGCTTGAATTTAATGATCGCGATATGACACAACAATATTTTTTAACTAAGAATTCTGGAATAAGGTCTACACTTTTGTTAAATTACCGTTGAATAGCACCAAGGCTACGCGAATCTGAAGAATATGTGTGAATATATAACTGAAAGTCAAAAAAGAAATGTGCAAATATTTTTCATCAAAAATTTCCAAATTTTTTGCGCCAAAATGTAGTTAAAGTCGGTCCATATCTTTGTTTATTCTATATTTACCAAAAATGCAACTACAATTCAAATTCATTGATCCTCAAAAAAAATAGATAAAATTTCTACACATTGTTAGACGATAATATACAAACCTATGGCGCATTTTAATTAATATAATTACTAAAGGCCAGATTATATGCAAAAAAAAAACTGAAAATATGCAAATATGCAGATGTTTTAGCCTAAATATGCACTTCCTTATGAAAAATATGCAGGTAAAAAAATACGAGGAATGTTACTGTAGAAAAAAATATTCTATTATGTTTACTACAAGTTTATTTAGAACATTTTACAACATAGTTAACTATGAAAACAATTTACAATCACATATTTCTCAAAGTTTTCAACAGAAAAATTGTGACGCTTGTCTGAAAACATGTATTTATATATTGAAAAGCTTCGTTCTACGTCGACGCTTGTTGTAGGAGCATATTTAAAAATTGAAATATCATCTATTGTCAACCCGATATTTTCTACTGAATCACCACATAATATTTTAGCAATGTTCTTTAGCTTTTTAAAACCCTCATTTTTTCCTATTACACTTAAAAATTTTTCATACACGGACTGCCCCACTCCTCCTTTAACATCAAAACATGACTTTTTAAATTTGTTTATTATTTCAACGCTCTCGATTAGCGACATAAATTGTTTTTCCAACTGCAATATAGAAGTGGAAATAAAACTGTAATTGGCTTTAATAAACGCCAACTGTTGAGGTATTTCTTCACTCGAATACACCTTTTGGGCGTCTATCACAGATTGTGCATCCCTATCAAGATCCATAATAATTGTCTTTATGCCTTCATTATGATTTGCATGAAAAATAGCAGCCTCCAACTATGTTCCCCATCGTGTGATTGTTGGTTGAGGAGGTAGCAGAACACCCGGTTGATGTTGTTTGTAAAATGGAACTCGTAATGGGGCCATTAAAAATACTTCCTTAACACTACTAATTAAAGTATTTACTAAGCGAAAATGGTTTCTGACTTCTTCTGCAACACGATTTAGTCCGTGCGCCAAGCAAGTTGTGTGAATTAAATTTGGGTAAAAGATTTTCAAGTTCAAAGCTGCCTTCACCATGTATGGTTCAGCATCCGTCAAAAGCAATAGAATTTTCTCTGTTGGAAGCGATTCCGGTAAGAAGAAAGTTGCCAGTTCTTCCTGTATATACCTTGTTATTGTCAAATTATTTGCCTTTTCCAACTGTTTGGATGAAATTAAATAAGATTTTGCTGCAACCGAGACGTTAAGGATACCAATCATTATATGAACTATGTATCGGCCCACACTATCAGTAGTTTTATCTACGCATATATAAAGATCATTGTTCGCAACAACCTTCTTAATCCTATTCAATGTTTCTGCATAGATATAGCGAATATAATTTTTTCTTAACGTGCTCTTGTCGGGAATGTTATATTTGCTGATGTATTTTTGCAAAAATAACTTGACATTTAAATTGTTTAATTTATGTAGTGGAATATCTGCCGACACACACATTTGACGCAAATCTTCATTAAATTGTTCTTGTTCCGATTTTTTGGAAGTTGATGGCAGACATTGCGGTAATGTTTGCTGACTCTTCTTCGCCAATTTCATCTTTGTTAGTTTTGTAGAATGAGATGGAGTTTTCATAGGTTGGTCGACTTGGAACTTTCGCACTTGTTATCTGCAAAAAAAAATATCACATCATCGATTGTTTTCTTATAAAGTAAATCTTAGTAAAAAATGAAGGAATAATTAAAAACTTAATTAATTAATAAGAGGAAATAAATTAAAAATTTTACTCAATCTTGCAGCATGCTACGCAAAACACTTTTTCTCCATCCATACGCAATTCTGAATAAGGTGCAATCCATCCAGGCACAGTTGCTGTTCTCGGCATTTTTGCTATTACATCTCACAACTCACAAGTTAACCTTCGAAAAGCCAATTACTTTCAAATATGGGAATAAATTTCTCCGAATAGCAAAGAAACACATATACTCCTAATTTTCTGGTAAAATGTATTTTTGTATTTATTTAGAAGTTTATTAGAATTTTGTCTCGGCCTGGATGTATGGGAAGAGCTTTAATAAATTCTTGAAGACGCTTATCGGAAAAGTAACGGAAAGAGGCTTAATAAAATGCTATTTTTCATTTAAAGAGGGATATTTAATTGGACGGCACCGAGTTCGTTCCCAAATCCGCAGGTAACAAAATGATATAGACCGAATTCGTTCCGGGGTCTTGGCCGAATTCGTTCCCAAAGTTGTAGGTGTATACATTAGAGGATTAAAAGATAAGGGCGAAGGCGTTTTTAAAAATACTCAAACCATAGCAAACATGTATGTATTCAAATACAATATACAAAAATATTTACAAATATACATATTATAACAAAAATTATAACCAAGTTTTTGGCATTCTTGCACCAAATAACGAAACGCCGATTGATAAGTTTCAAATCTCTTATTTGGGAGTAAAAAATACGCGAGAGGTATATAGTGGTTATTCTTGATTCCATGGATAGTGAATAGTTGTAGAAAGAATCTAGGACAATATTCAAATGTTCCATCTGCATATAAGATTGTTATATTTTCGCACATAAATTCTAAATTTGTTTTACATGAAAACATTATGATGTGATTTTCTTCATCGTTCACATATAAAAATGTTTCCTGTTTATTTGTTTCTATTGGCAGTTGCTTTAACTGTTGATGTATGTCGTAAACATTTTTTGGTCATTTTGGTAAAACTGATTTTCTCGCTTGGTATATATTCTTCCTAATACAGTTCACGTCATTAACAGTAAGTGTCTCAATGTGCCTATTTTGCAGTTCTTTATGTACAAGTTTCATAGGACGTTCGCACAAATCATCAACTGCTTTACGCTTCAGACCGTTACTTAATATATTTCTATTAATTATTTCAGTTGTAATTTTATCGTGACTATGTATTGCCGACATTTGCACTACACTGTTGTCGGCACCTTCGGTTTTTACAAATGCTTTGCACAAATTTGTTTTACAACGCGACGTACAAGTCCATCTTTTAATACCATTGGCCAACTCTTTATGGAATGTAAATTTATAACCATCCAACACCAGCATTGTTTTTCCTTTTTCACTTTGTTCAAACTGTACAACACCCATGGCTTATTAGGTATTATTACTTCAACTTACAACGTCAAAAGTAAAACTGATTGTTATTGCAAAATATCTTACCAGGTAAACTTTGACAAATGTAGGAGTAATTAGAGGAAGGGATAATAGCACGCAATGTATGCATATTGGTTTCTGATCGGGTAATGAAATTGTCATTATATATACATAGCATATATACATTTACTCTATCTTATAGTTTTATTATAAATGTGTTACACTTACAATACCTCATTATCTCTTAATCCTCTTAATGTATACACCGGCAACTTTGGGAACGAATTAGGCTAAGACTCCGGAACGAATTCGCTCTATATCATTTTATTACCTGCGGATTTGGGAACGAACTCGGCTCCGTCGGTTTAATTTTTGTTTGTTTGTTACATCCAAGTAATGCCTATAATGCCAAGTAATGTCGACGACATTTTATTTCGTATGCTTACACTTACATGCAGTCTAAACAAGTACCAAACACATACTGAATGCTTTTTATTAGTTCTGATGAAATACAATCATCCTCACATCGGCGCACATGGCGCGCACGGAAATTGGTCTGCTCTAGTGATAATATTACATCCACACTCCCTAGGATCTTTCGCTTTTAAAATCCGCCTTTTGTGTCCTCGTTAATTAAAATCGAAGAACAAATAACACTGCGCTAGAACTCGCCTCATTTTTCACTCCCAGTGATATTGTACAAGTAGTAAATAACGATAAAGAAGCAATGATTAAGAAGTAATAAACTACAAAGGCGTATCTACCTACAGCTTGAATGTTCATTAGGCGTTCATGCGTAATTTGTGTTTGCGTGTCAGTGTGTGTTCCTCCGAGTTAAGTCACGGACATTGTATGTAACAATAGGGAAGATCTACAGATGTCAGGGGTATATTTATATTGGTTAAGGTATGAATTTATTGCTTGGAAGTCACGTAAGACTTCCAAGACTTCGTTTACCTTTATGTTTAAATGTATATAATCAGTCCCAGAAAATCTTTATGCCAGTATAGTATGCATATCCTTAATTAACTCTCATCCGTATGGCCTGTTTAAACAAGAGATTGAACGTAAATACATAGATGCTTTCAATGAAAATATGTTTTATTTTTATTTGCCAAATTAGGATATTAGGAACAAGATAGAACAATACGTGTTCTATTAACGCGTACAGAACATAGAAAAAGCATTGTTTTATTTATCTACTCCACTCAGAAGGAACATTTAACTATAAGTAGTAATAATAACTCAGAATTTGATAACGTCATGGAAGCCAAAGAACATAATGCAATAATTTCCTTATTTTAACCTTAGATCTGCCAACGCCTTTGCACAATGTATTCAGAAATTCCATGTGCACTGGTAGAAGCTAGTTGGTTACCGTTTGCCTACTATATATTCATTCCTCTGTCAGAATCGGTAGTTTTTCGACCGCAAATTGTCAATATCTTAATCCTCGGAAGGTCGTGGTCCAAATTGTCCGCGAGAGGTCGCGGTGTATCTGGCAGATACATTTGTTTCAAATATCTTAAAACACTTTAATTGTATAAAAAAATGTTTATTCATACTGGACGGGCTGTTCCGGTTTCGGTGACGATGCTTCGCCGCTCGTTCCCTTTCATTACAGCTCGATTATTTGAATGAACTCACCGCGCACAAGGTGTAAGTTTGTATACGCTTTATTTTTTTTTCTTCGGTGAAAGGTTAGTTTCTGAATAAATGCAATTGATCTAAATATATTTATTTACACTAATTTACACTTATTTTTAAATATATAACAACTTAAGCTATTTATCTTCTGAGTATGACTGTTGTGATACTTTGTGTCTTGTAATTAATTAACTGAATCGGCACTGTTTGAATGACTTTAAGTTTGATGATATATAAAAGAAACTGATACTTAAATGAATAAGATGAATGTCTATGTTGAGACAAATTTACTCTCTGATGAGAGTTTTGATTACTCGAAATGAGGAGTTTACCCCGATAAAGTTATAAACGCGAAAGAACTTGTTTGTGTGTTAAACTTGTAGGTAAGACTAACTTGATATTGAGATTTTTGTGATAAATAAAACTCCAAATGAAAAATTCAAAATCCCCACTATACCATGATTGGTAGAAACTGTTCAAAGAGGCGTTCTCAATTGAACTTAAAATATGGGAAAAACTGTCGGTGAGTTTCTTTGACTATAGAATATATTGCATTGCCGTAATAAACCAGCGATTAGAAACGTTGCACCAGTACATTTAACAAAATCCTGGGAAGTTCATACAATAAAAACCAAATGGTTTGGAGGTTCTTTGAACTACCAAGATCCAATTATTGTAGGTACCTTGAATGGAAATCCTGTAATCCCGCGCACATGTTGGAAACTGACGGTATTATATGATACAAAGAAGCCACCATTACTTGGAATCAAAGATCTTTGAATTTAACTAGATAGTATATGAAGTATTGTTCTGAAAGGCAATATAACCCGAGTCCCAGATTGTATACATAGTTTAAAGCTGGCGAAATAATATAAGTTTGACCTCGTGTATAATTGTACCTAAAATTATCCGGATCGGACCAACCGCTTTATATAAATATGATGTGCCGCGGATGATAAACATGAGACATATACCGTGTGATACATAAGCCTGCATACTGAATTTAATTTGATTTAAATTAAAAATGGTTAGTTATTATACTTAATCGAAACCAAATCGTTTCTTAAATTAATTTAAAAATACTTAATATTAAAGTGATATGAAAGGATCCTGCATGTATCCTCAACACATACCATCATATATTATAAATACATATATGAAACAAAACAATATATAAATATAATACTTTTAATTGATAATATTAATACTAAATAGTTTTAAGTGAAAAATAAAATACTTTGATGTAATAAAAAACATAGCAAATAAAAATACTTCATAGTCAAATTGTAGAAGGCTAATCTGAATCTTCAGACACAGCATTTGTAAAGCTAACACAACATTCCCCACAAACAAATATTATTGTGTTCAAGGGAAACAAACTTTTGACAGGATTTACAAAAATACTTAGAAAATCGAGTTTTGTTCGATACATAGCTAGTGCAACACCTTTTTCTTTTATTATTTGTAGACGGTAATCGTCTATGTTCTCGGGATTTTCTTCAACATTGGGATTTTGAAATCTTTGGCGTTTTAGTTGCAATGAGCTGTAAACACCCGTTGAAGCTTTTGACCGTCTATTTAATTCTTTAGATAAGAGATTTTTAATGTATTGACGGAACTCGCACCTGTCTCTAAAACCCGCCAACATTTGCTCTATAATTACTTTCTGTCCCATTGTATAACAAGATTTACAGTTGTCTACAAATAGAGAGAATATATCTCTGCCAATTTATCAATCTTCAATCGTCAAAGTTGTGCAGAAATCTGAATCTGCGTAAGGACAGAGCTACTCGAAACAATTCTATGCCAGTAACATCAGTATTCCATAGATCCATTAAATTCAGGCGAATGTTCCGATGAAATCCGGTTAAATGCAAAAGACCTAAGAATGCCTTGAGCTCAATTTTGTCCGTTAGTTTTGCATCTCTGTCTTTTGAATACCGATTTTGTACTGACTTGATATGATTATTTGTATAAAATAAAATTATGTCCAAAATATTTTCTGATACAAAGCAATTCCAAGCCTCAAATTCCGTTTTGGCGCCTTTTTCTTTGTACAAACTTGCGACAACTCAGTTAAAATATTGTGACGAGTCATCCGCGATACACAGGCGACGGTCTGGTGATGACTCACATGCGTCGAAAATTCCAGCCGCCGCGAGAGAAGACTACAAGGCTCCGGAAGAATTTTCGAAGCTGTATAGCCTTATATATAAGAACCGTTCGTAGAGAGAGATTGATTAAACGAATATAGTTCGTCGTGTGACAAATAAATTGTGAAAATAAATGTACTTGTGAAGATAAATGTTCTGACTATTAATTATTAGTTTTAAGTTGTTATTTAGTGTATACTGTTTTTATTGTTAATATAGTTTGTGTTTTACTTACCGTTAGTTTTATTTAAGGACACAGAAAGACAAATATTTTACAATATTTTGTGGCTGTCTTCGGATTTGGGATTTATATATTGGCCTTTTCATCCACTTTAAAGTTTTATCCTGTCCCAAATAATATTGATTTTCATCCTGGTTTTCATCTTCTTCATAATCTTCTTTGTTCACTATCGGAATTCTCAGAACGCATTTCAGCATGATCGTTTTCATCCAAATCGCTTTCGTTTTCGAATTGTGTGTTTTCTTCTTCATCCTCTGACTCAAGCAACATTCGTTGCATATCTTCCACGTGTTTTAGGTTGTTGAAATGAAATATCGCCATTTTCAATAATACAAACACGTCTTCCTTCTACCAGTTCCAATAAAGAATAGCAACAACAAACAACATCAAATACCAATGTAACATAAAAGTTAAGCTTAAAGTCGCGGTATCTATTACATACAATATAGGTGCGCTCCGCTTAAAATTGCACTTCACGAGAGATAGAAACTGACGTCAAAATTTCTGTAGCGCTCGACAGACAAGACATGCCTGCGTAGCTATTATAAAACGTCTGTGCAATGCTTATGTCTGGAAATATTTTAAACTGAAATTTAAATGTATCTGTGAGGTAGACAGCGACCTCCCAAGGATTATAGACTTCTTGATAATTAGTATATTCCACAAAGGCATATAAAATAAATGCACCAATTGTCTGGAAATTACAGAATCTGCAGAAACACCAACTGGTACACTTATACAGTATTTTTTAGTGATAACAGGTCTAAACTTACATTTGCTTTGGTTAGTTACCATATTACTGTAGTTAGTAAAGGACTTGTAAACGTTCTTGAATTTCCTTGGTTTTCGAAAAAAATCGTTATAAAACCGCGACATTTTTATTTAAGATAATGAAGCAAAACCTATTTTACAACACATTCGACACCTTAGCTATTTTTCTACGCAGTCACCGTTCAAATTTAAACATTTTTCGTAGACTTTTACAAGCTTTTCCACGTCTTCTGCATCAATTACTTCAAAGGTGTTCAATCAGTTGCTAACGGCCTCTTTCAGTTCGTAGTCACTTCTATAGTAGGGATTTCTGTCCAAAAAAATCCTTTAATTTGGGGAAAAGATGGTAATTACTCGGGGCCAACTCTGGGCTATAAGGCGGATGTTTAAAATCTTCCCATTTAAACTGCCGAAGCAAATTCTTCGCCAACCCAGGAGTATGCGGACATGCATTGTCGTTAAGAAGCACAATGTCCCTGGACAACAATTTGCGCTGTTTGTTTCATATGGCGCTGTGTAGTTGGTGAAGAGTCTGTTAGTAGGTCGCTGCATTGATGGTGTCCTCCCTAGGCATGTAGATAATGAGTTGGACGCCCTTTCAATCCGAAAACACTGTAGCCCATAACCTTTGTGATACCCAGAATTTGTTTCCTTGTTTTGGTTTTGATCGGAATCGAGAATGAGGCTATTCTATTGACCAGCGCTTTGATTCTGGAGTTTTATGCGAAATCCAGGTCTCATTACCAATAACAGTGTCGTTCAAAAACTCTTTAATATCCTTGTCTTACTGGTTGAAAAAGGTCAGTGCAACTCACATTCGTTTTTGTTCGAGGGTGTCTGTTAAATCTCGATGAATTAGCACACTTTTCTGTAACTCAAATTGCCAATAACAGTTTTATAAAGAACTGTTTTTGATACTTCAGAAAAGAACTAAATCAGTCCATCTATAGTCAAACATTTATCCATGTGATTTTTCCGGAATTTTTTATTTAAGTTCGTCAGTCATAACTAGAGACCGGACACATCGGGCTGAAATGACGTCATTACGACGGATGATATAAATAGTCTACAACATCTGTAAGTACATCACGCAGTTATTGAATAGCACTATTCATTCGGTTAACCGCACACAAAAAATAGATGTGCAGTTAACCGAATGAATAGTGCTATTCAACAACTGCGTGATGTACTTACAGATGTTATAGACTATTTATATCGTCCGTCGTAATGAGGTCTATTTCAGCCCGGTCTCTAGTCATAACTAAAGACGGCAGACTATGTGCCCGAACAGTAGTGTGATGTGGAGGGATCGAGTAGAGGCGTACGACGATCAATTCAGTTGCCGTTGAGACGTTGTAAGCGATACATTGTTAACACAATCGTGTTGAAAATGTCGGGAGTGCGTAGAAACAATGCATCGACTCGGTTGCATGCTAACGTAGTAAAGAAATTTTTACATTGGTTTCCCGATTTAATATATGACGATACTGTAGTGAAATGTTTAGTTTGTGAAACAACTTTATTAACTTGGAAAGCAAGCCAGTGCCAAAGACATGTAAATAGTGACAAACATAAAACGAATAATAGTGGACGCAGATCATTTAATAAATTTGTGTGAATTTGTTTAACAATGATCTTAATCGCGACCAATATACCAATGCAGAAAGTGGAACACCCAATGTTTCGTCAGTTTTGGAAGAAATACAATCCTACGTGGAAATTACCAGCAAGAAGTACGCTACGGAATTACGTACCGTCAGTGCGTGAGAGAATTGTAAATTGTACGAAAAATACGGTAAACAAAAATTCCTGTGGTTAACAATAGACGAAACTACAAATATTAAAAAACAGTCCATCCTAGCCATTCTAGTACGGACGCTGACTCCGCAAGGACCTTCTCCTACTTATTTACTAACCTATAAACGAATGCAAGGGTGTACTGCCAGAGCGATATATGATGTATTAATAGAAACACTACACAAATTTGAGATTTTACCGAAGCAAGTGTTAATGTTAGTTACCGATGCTGCCAAGGTTATGTGTTCCACGGCAAACTTACTCAAAACGATTCAACCAAACCTGCTGCATGTCACATGTCTGCTTCACGCTTACACCTTGTAACAAACACTATACGTACAACTTATCCTGATGTGGATCAACTGATAGGACAAACGAAAGCGGTTTTTCTTAAATCTCCGAAACGGATTCGGCTATTTCATTCGCTGTGTCCTGATATACCCGAGCCGCCGCAACCAATTCTTATACGATGGGGTACTTGGTTAGAAGCAGCATTTTATTATTATAAACATTTTGAAAAAATTAAATCAGTGATTTTACAACTAGATGCCAAAGAAGCAGCTGCAATACGGCTCAGCCAGGTTCAATTTAACAATCCTCAAGCTGCAGCAAATTTAAAAATTATTTACGACAGTTACGTTCCAATATTGGACGCAATAAAAAAATTACAGAACACTGCGCTGTCCTTATCCTTGAAGATGAAAAAAGTGATTGTGTCAGTGAAAAATTTAACAGTGTATTAGATAAAAATGTAGATTTTACAAAATTAGGGCAACTTTTTACTAATACTGAAGATCCGTTGCACAGATACAAAGAGCGCTTTAACTATGCAAATATATCATCTCTCAACGTCGAACAATCCTTCTCTGTATATAAACATATATATATATATATATATATATATATATATATATATATACGTCGCTACGTACGAACCTTTCCGAGACTAATACAGAAACATATATTATGGTGCAGTTTTTTCATCGCGCACATCCGCATTTTTTGGCAACAATGTAAACATGTTGGGTAAGTTATTTATGTTTTTTCTTAACGTTTTGTATAGGGATTCGATATATTTATTTTTAAGTAAGCGCACTGTTATTCTGCTAAACTCTCCACGCAACGCCACTGCTGGGGCACATAGTCTGCCGTCTTTAGTCATAACTGAAGGTTGACTTAAGCATTCTTCATGAATATTCGTCTGTCCGCCATTAAACATGATGCGCCATTTTCAAAACAAAAACTTCATTCGTAAACCAAGGTTATCTCTGTCTGTACATTTCGATAGGGCAGACTTTTTCGCATTAAAAAATGTATTACACTATGAACCTCACACTTGGCGGGAAGGTTAATTTTGTCCCACATTTTAAACTCCAACATATAAACAGTAAGCGATCGTAACGTTACTGGCGCGAAGAAATGGACAGGTTAATGACACGACGGCGGCGTTGGTGGGAGAATTGCACAGCTGGTCATATCAAAGCAAACCCTACTTTTAGAATCACCCTCGTAGAAATAATTTACTGTATGAAGTCGTGATTGTAACATAAACACCTTAAAGGACGTGTATTTCATGCACCATTGTTACAAGTAGTATTTTAAAGGAATTTTAGGAATTCGATTCAGAAAAAAAGTGAGAAATCTTTTGAAGTAAGTCCGTAACAACTTGAAAACAAATTCGGAAAAATAAACACATCGTCAAGATGAGAGTAAACATTTTTTTTAACATAAACAGGATAACACTGTCAAGTAGGTAGTAGACAAATTTTCGCACATAACGTAATTTTGTGCAATATACACATATGTACATTCACGCAGAGGACTAAAACTAAATAAACGTAAAATGAAAATAAATAGGCAAATTCGGTTCCGGTGTATTTATAAACTTGACCTTAAACCTGGCACCAAGACGCGCACAGTCAACATAAATAATAATGTGTCATCAACATGCTATGTAATATCTGATAGTATCTAAAGGAAGACGATTTATGTAGGTACAAATGTCGAAAATATTTTATGAAAACAACCTTTATTTGAGAAACGCTGGCAACGCACGAGCTTCTGCACCATCTTGTACCGATTTCATACCTTGTGTTATAAATTACCTTTTGACATTGATGTCTTTAGACATGCCCAACAAAATTAGTAAATTTCTTTAATTTACGGAATTTAATTTTTTAACTTTTAATAAATTTTTATATTAAATTCAAGGAATCTTAAATTTAATATAAATAAATACTTTAAGACATAATTTTTAATTTTTTTTAATTTTAAATACAGTATATTAATGGAGAATATTTTTAATTTAATTATGAAAAATTATATCTCGCAAGTGGTGGCCATTTTCTGCTTCGCATATTCGTGCTCTTTCCAAAACATTTTTCATAACCTTTCGCAAAACTTCAAGTGTTATGTTGTTGATTTCGTCGCGTATATTATTTTTTAATTGCTGTATGGTTCGAGGCTTATTAATATAGACTTTTCCTTTCAAATATCCCCAAAGGAAACAGTCTGAAGCGGTTAAATCCGGTGAACGCGGAGGCCAATTAAAATCGCTTGTACGGGAAATAATTCGTTCACCAAAGATGTCGCGTAAAAGAACCATTGTGTCCCTCGCAGTGTGCGCTGTGGCTCCATCCTGTTGGAACCATACTTGCGGATGGTTTTCCACGGCTGGCCTTAAAAAATTTTCCAATATTGTCCGATATCTAACACCAGTGATGGAAACGGCGACACCGTGTTCATTTTCAAAAAAATATGGGCCAATTATCCTTTCCGACGAAACACCGCACCAAACGATACACTTAAGTGGGTGTAATTCTCGCTGTTGAACTACTCTTGGATTTTCCGTAGCCCATATCCTGCAGTTTTGCCTATTAACGAACTCATTTAATTGGAAATGGGCTTCGTCGCTCATAATTAAATTATGAATAAAATCATGATTTTCTTCTGCTTTTTGACGAAAATAAATTGCATAATCAAGTCGTTGCTGGTAATCTGTCGGTTTCAATTGTTGGACAAGCTGAATTTTGTATGGAAACATTCTTATTGTATGCACAATTTTCTGCAGCGACCCTCTTGACAAACCAAGTTGTGTCGAACGTCTCCTGGTTGATGTTTCTCCATCTTCCCGAATACTCTCCTGTACCCGTTCAATATTGTCATCCGTGTGCACCGTTCGTCGTCTGCCGGCACCAGGAAGGTTCCTTACTGCCCCTTGTTCTCGAAAATTTGCAACCAGACGGTTTATTGTTGACTCTGAGGGTCCAACCCGCACATTAAAATAACGACGATATGCACGCTGAGTCAAAACAATGGATCGTTGATTTGAGAAATAAAGTTCAACGATTTTGGCACGTTGTTCAATTGTGTACTGTTCCATTTTAAATTCCCCAAGTCTTCTTTACAAAATCTGAAAGCAAAAAAAAAAAATTATAATAAAAAAGTTATAAGGAATTAAAACCCCTTCGGTCATTTTGGGCCAGCCTGTATAATAATTGCTATCCTTATTCCGCACCACGACTTTTCAAAATCTGAAAACTAGCGAATTTTATTATTTCATCCAAATTGAACAGTCTATACGACTGCAATGAATCTTTCCACTAACGATAAAATGTGAGTAGCTGTATTGTGGATCGCCAGTAACGATCGTAGACGTCTTTGCTTAGTTCGACGATTTCCTTTATATGTTGCGTAAGTACTGTACAACATTTAGAGCCAAACACAGGGGGAGTTCTCGACGCACTATTTACTTCCTCCGCCATTACAATTTTATTTGACGAGTTTCGTATCGATGACTCACCCATCGCTCAGGGGTTTCCGATGTAATCAGGGGGTTCGACTTGCCTGTCTTGGGGTGGAAAATGATTAAGATGACCCGAGGGTAGACGACCGGCAATAAATACTTATACAAGAATATATGAAAGCAAGTAGTGATATGTACGTGTGGTTCGTGACAAAATTATTGAAGACATGGCTGACTTACGGTGGTAAATGACTAATCTATAGTTTACTTCGTACACATTTCATCCAATTTTATGTTTTCTTTGTTCTTTGCTTTCTTGGGTATATTGTACATCAACTTTGTATCATATATACAAGTTCGTTCAAAAGAATATTCTTTTTCAAGTTAAAACAATTCATTTCTCAATCTTTATGTAATTCACGTTATTAAGAGGAAGCGCAGAACAGTATTTATTATTCATTTATGAATATTACGATTACGAGGCAGCTTGCTAAATTTTTACAAAATTTGATTTTCTTCAAATAACATTTGTTCCATTTACTTTTCACGCTTTCAAGTTTTTTCCGCCCGTAGATAAATATATATACAAGTGTTCCGTATCGTTGTGTTCAAATTTTAGGAGTGTAAAATAGAGTTCATTTACAAGTAACAAAAACGCAAAACTTGTATATCCATTTTTATTTGTTTCAAAGTTACAGATCTATGAATGCGATTGTCAGATCATGAAAAAAAATGTAATCCTAAAGTCAATACAAACTGATTTTATTAAAAAAAAAAGTTATACGATTCAATAACAGGCCTGTAATTATTACCGTCGCATAATAAAATGTTATCCTAAAATAAATAAACACGTGTCGTAGTGCATACAGTAACTTCTTGGAGATCTACAAAAAAGAGTACTGGAAATTGATTTATGATAAATAAGGTTCTTACTTATTTCGTAAGTGCTGAACCATGATTATCATACAATAAACAAATGTTCAGATGACTGTTAACGTTGCATTTTTTAATAAAGGATTACGTTTCAGTTCATATAACATCTTATTAGTGGGTGGACACGTTTTCTTTATTCAAAATGCCTTATCGATTTTCTTCTCAAGAGTATATGGACATGCATTTTGTGTATGGCTACTGTAACGGCAGTGCACGTCAAGCAGTTATTGAATACCGACATCGCTTTCCCGATAGGCGCATTCCTCATTACAGACCGTTTCTGGAAGTACAGAGACAATTTTGGGAATGCAGACTGCGTGATTATCTTTTCGACCGAGGAGTAAATTTGCCAGCAGACTTAGAGGAAGAAGCAGTAGCTACTGTTTCAAGGGATCCAACTCTCAGTGTACGTCGAATCGCTAGACAACTTGGAGTGCCACTAGCGACAGTTTGGCGAATTTTAAAACGTGAGGGCTTATATCTATATCACTATCGCAGGGGTCACGGTTTGCTTGAGGCAGACCACTATGCCCGTCTAGTTTATTCTACCTGGATATTAAGACAGTCACGACTTCATTTTAATTTCTGCAGAACAGTTCTCTGGACAGATGAATCTTCGTTCACGAGAAGTGGTGTTACAAATCTGAGAAACCTGCATAGGTGGTCATCAGAAAATCCCAACGCTATACGCCCATCTAAATTTCAACATGAAGTTTCTATTAACGTTTGGGCGGCCCTAATCGATGACTTGTTGATTGGTCCTGTCGTTCTTCCTGCTGGGTTAAATGCGGACAATTAGCTTCAATTTCTTATTGACGAACTGCCAGGTCTTTTAGAAGATGTCCCACTGAGTGTTCGACGAGACATGTGGTTTCACATGAATGGGGCACCACCACATTTCGGAATTGCTGTCCGAAATTGGGCTAACGTCAATTATCCAAGATGGATTGGTCAAGGAGGTTCTGTTGCATGGCCACACAGATCACCCGATCTTAATCCCCTCGACTTTTATTTATGGGAGTACACAAAAAATTTAGTCTACGCGCAAGTTTCGAACACAGGAGAAGAGGTGTTGGATCGTATTCACCTGGCTGCCGAGCAAATCCGACAAAACAATGTATGAAATTCGGATAAGTACTTCTTCTGTTGGCTTACGGGCTCAAGCCTGCATTCAACAAGGAGGTGGACATTTCGAAAATATTATTAATTGAACTTTTTTAAATAAAATCAGTTTTTATTGACTTTGGGATTACATTTTTTTTCATGATCTGACAGTCACATTCATAGATCTTTAAGTTTGAAACAAACAAAAATGGATATACAAGTTTTGCGTTTTTGTTACTTGAAATGTAGTCTACTTTACACTCCTAAAATTTGAACATAACGATACGGGACACTTGTATAAGAAATTGCTTACAAAAATTCAAAAATAAAAGGATGAAACCATTTCATTTATATTGTATCTAATGAGTATAACAGATTAACTCCACAGAAAGGTAAACAATTGTTTCATTTCACAACGAAAATCGTTAGATTATTTGCGTTAATTTCAATAGTAGTGATATGGGGTTGGTAACAATTACATCGACCGCAGGGATTCACAGCACATTAGATAAATGTGATACCTAACGTACCTTGGTGCTTCGCTCCAGTTATTCAATCACGTTTCACGTCGAGCTTCAGCCTCTAAAGGACGCCGTAATCATTGGAATGCCAACAGAAGGGTTTGTAGTGGGGTTGACGTGCGTCAGCCGTCCTTTGAATGCTCGTGTGAGCGCATACAGGCAGGCAATTGCATTTATCCAGTATTATTAATATCACAAGAATTGCGGAAATTACTTGCATCTTGTATTTACTTACATTTATTCAAAGAAATGTTAATCGCTTTAAATGAGATATTGAATAAAAAGTGCTTATTTTTCAAGTAACTTCGGAAAATTGGGCGTCAATCTTAATTAATTAAAAACACACTTAATTAATTAAAGAAAAGTAACTGGAAAATTTCATTGTAGATTCGACATAAAATACACTCGTAGACAAAAGATTCTGGACATCGAATAGTACAAAAGAAATATTTTTTTTCTTTTTTTCTCCTACAAAGTAAAAATGAGAAATAAAAAAAATGTACTTGTTAGCATATATTTATGCTTCTCTCTAGTAACTAAGTACTTTCTCACTCTCACTATTAATAACTTTACAACGATGTTTTTAAATTAATAAACGCATATATTTAAGTAAACAACTTGTACAAACTGTCAACATCAGCTACGCCATTAGGCTTCTATCCCTAATGTCATTTTCCTGATTAGGTAAGTATAATATATTTAATCTTAAAAACTTCAGCTGGCAATTCTCCTAACATACTTAACATTTTATTCAATAAGAAATAGTCACGAAACAGTAAATTGTGCAAAATTAACAAATTCATTGGTCTTATCGGCTAGGTTTTACATCTACTTTTTCACACAATTTAAGCGATTAATACTGTATGGTAATGTATGATGGATAACTCCACGAATTCTAATAATTTCGTGGAGGTATCCACGAACTCTAATGGCTTCTACCACACGGTGTGATAAACTTTGAACACAGTTCTCTTGTGTAATGTTTTCCCATTCCTCACGAAGAGCTATTCGAAGATTCCGAATGGTTACCGGTATGGGTTGGTGGTGCTGAACACGTCGCCCTAATGAATCCCAGAGATTTTAAATAAGATTCAAATTCGGGTTTCGAGCTGACCATTGCAAACGGCGCATTTAACCGCATCCAAATATTGCTCAACTACCCGTGTAGGATAAGGTCGCGCACTATCGTGCATCAGAGTAAAGTTCTAGAGTAGAGTAAAATGGAGCAAATAGTACGACGTGATCAGCTAAACACTCGTTGATGTACCTCACAGTCGCCATGGTACCATTTTCAATGAGAACAAGCTCAAACCATTATACCGCCTCCCCAAATGCCATTCTCGGAGATATACAACACGCTGAAAATCGTTCACCAGGCCTGCTCTACACACGTTCTCGTCCATCTGGTGAACGCAGACAGAAAACGAGTCTCATCCGTGATCAATACTGATCTCCATTGATCCATCGTCCAATGTCTATGTTCATGGGCAAATCGTAGTCGCTGAACACGATGAGATACGAGCAAAAGTGAACAAGCAGCAGGTTTCCTTGACATCAATCCATATTCCTTCAATCTTCGGCAAACGGCTCATGCAGAAACTGCAGTACCGTAAACGTCTACGACTTGGCGAAACACAATTGTTGATGGCAAACCACGATCGCGTAGTGTAGATAACACCATAAAACGGTCTTCTCGCCGATTTGTGGTGGGAGGTCTACCTGATCCTGACCTTCTTGTGTATTCCCCAGTTTGACGATGTCGCTGTATTGTGTCTTGGACGGTACTGCTGGCAATATTCAAGAGAGAAGCGATGTATCGAATACTGCGTCCATTTTCGTTCAAGCTACTGCTCAGGCCTCAATTTCTGCTTGCATTTTGACAACCAATAGATGTCAGTACTGACAGTTCAAATGACATTTCAACACAACAGCTCAAAGCTGAATAAAGGACACCAAGATTTTTTGTGTTCGTCATTATTTTTGTTTTTCTTTTGGCTGTCTTGATAAATTAAATGTTCTATAACTTCCTTAATTTCCAATTCTTATTTCATGTCTGGTGAAAAAAAAAAACAAAAAAAATGAATTTTTATTACGATAACACACATTTACTTCAGAGTCCGGAATTTTTTGTCTACGGGTGTATTTAAAATAATACCAAGTGAATGTGAAAAATTGCAATAACTCAATTCATAATAGAAAATAAATGATTAAAGTCACCTAAACTTTGTCGAGCATGATAGGTCTTTTGTTGGAAGTTTCTCAATAGTCAATATTTGACTTTTGACCTCATATTTTCCAATGAAAATTGTATGAAAACCACGTGTGTCCCGAAACGTGCAGATATCGATATCTCACCGCCGTTACAGATCATCAGTACACGATATTCGAACACAGACATGATTTTCATTTGAATACTTTCGTGGATATATGCAAATTATATTAAACTTTGAGAATTGATACTTATTCAAATCTCATCTCCGCTTAATTTGTTGTTTTTCATTATCCGCACACATTGGCGTCGCGACATGTTGCGTCTACATTCTTCGGCAGGATTAATCTTTCCAAATTGTAGAACTAACGCAACAAATTAAGCGACATCTCATCTCACATGCAAATCTGAGATGAGATTTTAATAATTATCAATTATCAGAATAATTGAAACATACATGTATAATACAAAGAAAATATTAATAGTGAACCTGCATTTGTGTTCTTCACACCAGATTTTTAATAATATTTTATATTATTAAAAATACCATTTTATTATACAAAACTGGTGGGGTTTACCTACTCATGTATGTTTCAATTATTCTGATACATTACACATGCGGTTAAGCCGTAGTATGAGTGAAGGCACAAACAAAATGCAGTTTTCTAGAGAGTTTGGCTGTGCCAACCTTTGGAAGGACGTCGTTACTTCACATTAATTATGTGGACGGTATGCGAGGTACTTCGGCTGTCTGACAACAGGCAGCGCCGAATTTACTTCTGCGCTCGGTCTGGATAATTACGGTGATAGGGCGATGTGGTTCTTTTCTGTCAAAGTGTCTGGGAATATCCTTTCTCCAGCAGGGGCGTACCGATGAGCCTGTAGAAAGGTGAAATACGTATCTACGTCTCTGGGGATAGGATATATTCGGACACGTTCACAGAAAATATTAATAGTGAACCTGCATTTGTGTTCTTCACACCAGATTTTTAATAATATTTTATATTATTAAAAATACCTTTGAATTATCAATTATCAAATGCAATAAGTTCAATATTTTCCAACGTTAAGACTAAAATACAGTTCCAACACTAGTTTATCATAGACCTAAATTCAATAACCTTATTGTATAGCATATTATGGGTTTTCGACTTTCAGTTATCTAACAGTAACGAATTCAATGTCTTTAATCCTATAGAGTCAGGTATTTCCCGGGACGTGTGCTTGGACCGATTCTCACCTACATATCAACCCAACTTACCACTGTAGCGACACTCGCTAATGACATATCAGTCTTAGCATCCCATAGTGACCCTATATTGGCGTTGAGAACGTTTCATACCAACATGAACAAGAACCAGAATTGGTTGAAGAGACAGCGCATTATAGCCATTGAATTACAGTCTGTTCATGTAATATTTACCTTGCATAGAGACACGTTTTCTCAAATAAAACTTAACAACTGTCAACTTCCATTTATATCGACGCTTATAGTGGAAAAAAGTATTTTCACCAACAGAAAGCAGTTAGGGCTTAAACTAAGTCAAATGTATTGGCTCATGGGCCGCAAGGCAAAGCTATGCGTAGACAACACGCTGTTACTTTACAAGACCATTCTAAAACCAGTTTGGACCTATGGAATTCAACTTTGGATTTGCGCCTGGGACTAATAATGCCTTGATCTATTTGGTGTCCAACCCAAAGATTCAGAAGAAGAAATTATACGGTATCTAGGGAAATCGTAGACGCCAGCTTTTTGGAGAAAATGGACTTGCGGCTACACAAGTCCATTTCCCTAGATAGCACTAGCCCTAGATTTCTGTATTAGCCTCCATTTCTTCTTTTGTTCCCTTTCTAGCCATAACCAGATCTCCCTTCTAGTGGTATCCTTAGCGATTCCACATACAGGATCTGGTCCTATGAAGATCCTTTTTGGGCCCTTATTGACTAGTTCATCCGCATATCATCACTAGCTCAAAACGGATCAATTGACATGGATGCAAAGTCACATATTAGTCAATATTAGTTCGCTATAATCAAAAAACCTTAGCAAGGACTACAAACAGGACTAATATACAAGTCCTAAAGGTATTGAAGAAAAGATACAAAGGATAACAAGTCGGGATCTTTGCGCTGTTATCATTTGTATCTTTTTAAAGAAGATTTACTAGTGCTTGCAATATTCCTTTTATTAATCCTATTATTTATCAACAGGATGTGAAAATTATTAAGCGTGCTCTTTGATATTTTCTAAATAATTTTATTGAAAACAAATAAGTTATCTCCAAGACATGCATCATTACATTATGTTCATTGAAATGCATTAAGTGTGATAATTAGCGGCTAAATTAATTATTCGTATAAATCATCGCGAAGCATGCCATAAAAATATGTTATCGCATCTACATGAATACTTAAAGGCGTTCATTATTTAATATGTTTGTCGGCGGCATGAAGAAAACCGGGTTATCATCTAGTTGTTTTTCAACCGTAAACGCACGCCAGATACATGATGGGTATGATGACAAAATTGTATATTGTACGTATCGGAAATGAACTAGAATTAGATAACTGCAACTGTTTTTAGTATTCTTTTCTTGAGTTTTATTTAATCTTTCTTATTTTTTAGTTTTGTTTTTGCTTTTAATACAATACAATTAGGTACCATCTACAAGTAACTCCTCCAATTCTCTTTAGATATTTGATTTATAACTGTTTGTAATTTATTCTGTCGTCTTTATGTTACTTTTGGTATTTTGTCCGCCGCCGTTAGTATAGGGTAATAATACAGGTAATATACAGAGTGTTCTTGAAATAAAGAGACAACGTATGAAAAATGTAAAGATGTAATTATATAGAATATAAATCTAAAATATTGTGAGCCAATTACGACGCGAATCCCAAAATCAAAAAACCTCTGAAAATTGTACTAAGTGACGCGCCTATGAATTCAAAATATTCAGAATTTGAATAAATAATAAATACCTCTATTGCAGTTACTCACATACGCTACAGTGTACGTTTACATACGTAACAGCTGTCGATGTTATTAAAACTATAACATTGTTGTATACTAAGGTCAGTAACCTCAATATATTTACGTACTAAATCAACTGTTTATATATGTATCACGGGAATGTTTTTTTTTGTTACGAGAATTAACCAATATAAAATATTAATATAATATGGATTTAGAATGTCTACAAAAATACCTATATTAAGTTTATACGCAAACACAGTCGATTTCATGGAATTTTTTAACGATATTTTACAGATTTTTGCAATAAATTTCGGAATCACTGACAATGGACATACAATCAATATGACCGTCAATCGAACTCGCCATTGTTTTACGATGCCGTTCTCGACGTTCTTCCATATCATATCTGAAAAAGTAACTTAAACAATGCTCTAGATCTAAATAAATGAAAACTAAAAATGTATGCGCAAGTTATTGAAACTGAACGAAATTCAATGCACACTTACGTCGAAATAATTGGGAGAAGTAGATTCAATCAAACGATATTAAACAGGAAGTATCACAAAAATTACGATGTAATTAACTGTTAAAATTATGAAAACAAGAAACTAACTCACGGCACTTTATTTATCTTACGAAATATAAACTAATAAATAAAATAAATTATAAGAACCCCGCTTCTATCTACGCTCATGAAAACAGAAATTTAACTGTAAATATGTAACAAAAAAACGTCGCAATTCTCGATGAAAACAGATGTGCGCGCTAGCCAGATCAATAGTGCATTCAATAACAGCGTGATGTACTTACAGATGTTGTAGACTATTTATATCGTCCGTCGTAATGACGACGTCATTTCAACCCGATGTGTCTCTAATTATAACATCCGATAAAGCCTTCCCACTTTTTCGAAACACACACGCTACTGATCGAATATTGGCAGGGCCAACATTCTAGACGCACCCGATGACTATATAAATACTTAAGGAGTACGATAATTCATTTGACGAGTGATCGTCGTAAAATAAACATCGCAGACATAAATGTGTATATAAATAAATATAAATACTGTTAGTAATTATTAATATAGTTATTGGTAATTATCGTGTGTTTTATTAATCTACTCCAAACTGAAGATTAATGACATTTATATAAATTGAATACTAACATACACATTCTCTCAATTTTTCTTAATTTTAAATTCCTTAATCGATGTCGGCAATACATTTTTTTCGTGAGATGATAATTTGTTTATAAAATACATATTAAAGTGTTTTTTAAGGTTATTTATAGTTACAATATACAGCGCTTCATATTTCCATTTTACATGATTTTGGCAGACTTTCAACCTTTAATTTGGCATGATGTCATGAAATTTATGGTTTTTTAATAACGTACACAAATGACTGGGATATTTGCAGAGCATCTGCTACTCCCTGAAACATTAATTCTTTAATCAAAAGTCATAAAAGTGTCAACCGTGAATACAAACTTCATAAACAATACTTGAGGAAATTAAAGGATCTTCTCTTTGTTTGAACTCTCTCGGAATAATCCAAGAAGTTTCAAACAAAGTTGCTAAATTAAAGAACTTGAGAGAGTTTTGAAAATATTATCCGAAATAATATTAAGTAATCATTTAATATTGTCATCAAGTGATTAATGTTAAGAAAATTTATGATAGAGAATAGATACAGTTTCATATATTTTGAATATGTAAAGAATATAGGAATTTATTACTTAACAGTTATGAAACTAAGTACTAAGTATGAGATAATAAAATATTTACTTATCTACAGTAAATATACACACTTATACCTTAAAAAAGGGCATAAAACTCCGTGTAATACTAATATTCGTATCATAAATATGTATAGTAAGCGCCAGATAAGTAGGCGAGCGGAGACGTAAATTCACCCAGGATTAGAAGTATTGGGAAGATTTGTACTTAGTTTTACATCAATTTCCAAGATACCATATACTACTATCATTTAATAAATTAATAATTTATTAGAGTAAAATAACAAGTGTTGATTTGAAAAGTCAATCTAGTAGCATGTGATTTACTGAAAACATTTTGAAGTATGTCGTAAATTAAAATTTACTACTTAACCTACGAAGTCGTGTATTTTGACAGTTTCATACATACAAATAAATAGCAAATAATAGGTATTGATTGAAAACTATAACAAATGTTGAAAATGTTGTCCTACAAGATCAATGCACTTTAAATTTCTCCGTTCAAAATTTCTGATGATATTCTGCAACATTGCTGGATTCTTATTCATTTCCATGCATTTCTGTTCGATTCTCTGTAGCATATCATTCAAATTCAATATAGGTGATCGAAATATGTTATTTTTTAGATAAGGCCACAAAAGGAAGTCGCAAGGTGTTAAATCGCATGAACGTGCAGGCCAGGCAATTTCAGTATTTCGACTAATTATACGCTCATCAAAAAATTCTCTTAAATAATCCAAAGATTCTGCAGTACAGTGACAAGGTGCTCCGTCTTGTTGGAAATATGCATTTTGAAGTTCATCATCATGCAACTGATTGACAAATGGTTGTAAAATTTCCGTACGGTACCTTTGAGCATTTAACGTTCCCTGAAAAAATATTGGTCCAATGATTCGCCTTTGGCTTATCGCTGCCCAAACACCAATTTTCTCTGGATGTAGCGATTCTTCATTAATTACATGTGGATTTTCACTACTCCAAATTCTTGTATTTTGTGAATTTAGGTATCCCGTTTTATAAAACCATGCTTCATCAGTAAAGATGACTCTTTGCGAAAGTTCTCCATTATTGTTCATATTTACAAACCAATTACAAAACTGTAGTCTATGTGGGTAATCAATTTCTAACAATTCTAGTACTGCTGTGACACGGTATGGATAAAGTTGCATATCTTTTTTTAATAACTTGTGAGTTGTACCAACGGCAAGGTTTATTTGTTGACTCAAATGTCGAACAGATGTTTGTGGTTTATTTTCCATTATTTCTTCAACACGATTGACAACTTGTGGTGTACGTTTCTTAACTGCTCCGCTGCCTGATTTTCTTAAGAGACTACCAGTTTCAGAAAAAAGTTTTAAAGTTCTATCCAAAGTATTCTTAAATTGTATATAATCTATTACAAAATGTGGAAACTCAACTTGAAATTCTACCATACAATCTTGAACTGAATAAACCCATAAACCATCAATTTTATTACCACTTCGAAAATAAGCCTGGACTAAAATTTTATGTTCTAAAGTGAAAGCCATTTTAAAACTGAGAAGCAATTTATTTAACCCAGAATCGACGCACGATTGTTTTATGCACTAACTGATATTTGTGATTGACATTATCAAATGTCATTTGGATTTACGTTTACGGAACAACAAACACATACTCCTAATTTTCTGGTAAATGTATTTTTGTATTTATTTAGAAGTTTTAAGGTATTAGCTTTTCCTGGAATTTTGTCTCGGCCTGGATGTATGCGAAGAGCATTAATAAATTCTTGGAGACGCTTATCGGAAAAGTAACGGGAAGAGGCTTAATAAAATGCTATTTTTAATTTAAAGAGTGTTTTTTCATTTTTGTTTGTTTGTTACATCCACGACATATTTTTTAGTAATGCCTACAATAAATTTGATTTAGTAAATAAATAAAACTCGGATACTTTAAATATGCAAAAATGCTGAATTACTACAAAATATGCAAATAATATACAACATATATTATGCAAATATGCAAATTTATGCTAACTGCATATAATCCGGCCTTTAGTGATAAACAATATATCAGCAATCTTGATTTAACTTAATATACACACTTGCGATAGGTTAAAAATGCTGTTTCCATTATTTGAGCGGTGGCACCTATTTAATATTTGCATAAAATCTTGTATTAAATGGAGTGTATTAGTGTATAAGACAAAAGAATATAAAATCTGTACAAAGCCACGTGTTATTATTATTGTTTTTCAGTGTATTTATTCACAACATTCCTATTAATAGATGTTACCGCAAAGCAAAACATATTAAAACGCGTTGATGTGTTTACAAGCGGATCCACTGGCTTTTTATTTTCTTTCTAAACGAGGATACTATTTTCGCAACCGTTCATATTAATAAAAACTAAATTAAGCAGTGCATTATAACAGTTTATCTCATTATCTAACTGGGGACATCTGTGAAACTGGTTCTGTTATTTTATTTTTAGAAACATCATGTCCTCTCCCTCTCTCTCTGTTTATTTTATCGTCAATCATAACGAGTGGGCGCAACTCACTACATAATACGCGAATAATATAAAAGAAAAAGGATGCAAGAAAAAAAAACGAGAGGATAGGAGATTCTTTTACTATATACTTACTACATAACTGGAGCTGTAACCAGCTGGGTCTTTCCTTTTGTTCACTTTCGCTTTCGTCCAGATGAATTGTGTTACGGAAGGCCGATCATATTTCGACATTTGCGGGTGATTTGTTTTGTTTATTGTATGCTATATTGGACGCTTTCTCGTACTGCAGTATATATAAATCACAATCATTTCCGTTCGCGACAGACATACGTATAATAGAGAAGGCAGTTATAGGAAAGAACTTCCGGTCTGAAAGAAATATCACGGCATTTTTTTTTGTTAAGTTTTATTGCGTATTTTGTCGAAGAGAAATTGCTTCTCTTTCATATTACAGTATTAAAAAAATATTTTTTTCTTTACAACATTAAAATCTCGTTTTCAGAACGATGAAAACATCTAAAAAATAACGTTATGTTAAAAGTAGAGGCGCATCAGGCCGAAATTAAGAAGGTCCATATAAACAGTTTATAACATCGCTAAGTACAACACGCAGTTGTTGAATAGCACTATTCATTCGGTTATCCGCACATCTGTTTTTTGTCGTTGAATTGTGACGCAATTACTTCAATATTATATAGTTAAATTCCTTTCTTCATGAGCTTAGATAGGAGGGTGAGGAGTTTTAATAATTTATTTTATTTATTAGTTAATATTTCGTAAGATAAATAAAGTACGGTGAGTTTCTCTTTTTCATTGTTTTAACTGTTACTTGGAAAACAAACGGGTGGTGATCTATCAAATACGAAATACAGTTTTGTTTGTGCAAATCAATTGCATTTTCGCGAAGTGATGTGAATGAAGTAAATACTTTCTACATATACGACGCTAATTAATTGAGTTTTTACTGAAAAAAAAATTCGCCTTTATACGGGATTCGAACCTGCGTCCTCTGGTTTGCCGGACCACGCTCTTAACCCTTGAGCTATTAAGGGACTGAAGTTCGAATCACGAGAAAAGCCTTAAATTGCATTAAGAACAGATATTCTATTGTGCCCGCAGTTGGCAAATTTGTGCAAATCAATTGCATTTTCGCGAAGTGATGTGAATGAAATAAATGCTTTCTAACATTTACGACGCTAATTAATCGAATTTTTTTTTGGAAAAAAAAAATTCGCCCTTATTCAGGATTCGAATCTACGTCCTCTGGTTTCCCCAACCACGCTCTTAGTCACTGAGCTATTAAGGGACTGAAGTTCGAATCACGAGACCTTAAACTGCATTAAGAATAGATATTATATTGTGCCCGCAGTTGGAAAATTTGTGCAAATCAATTGCGTTTTCTCTAAGTGATGTGAATGAAATAAATGCTTTCTACATATACGACGCTAATTAATCGAATTTTTTATTGCAAAAAAATCGCATTTATGCAGGATTCGAACCTGCGTCCTCTGGTTTGCCAGATCACGCTCTTAACCCTTGAGCTATTGTTACGTGTCCGTAACGTTCAACTTTTTATTGTTTCGTTTTATGATCGAATTAATTATCTCGTTATTATATTTCGTTTTATTTTCAACGAATCTACCTGTATAGTTATCGTATTTGCAATTTAAATTTATATTCAATTTCTTTAAGCTCTTTTTCCTTTTATTCTCTTGACCTTTAGTGCCTGCTTTTTTTTTCGTCGCTAAGTACGTACGAATCTGGCTCTTTACATTTTGAAATCATCGCTATCGAACTTTGAACGAGAAACGTTCTTTACCTAACACTAAGTTCGATCGTTGTTGCCGTACTTTTTACTTGTAGGAATTACGGCCCTGTATTGGGGATTTTTATCGGTCGAACTGGTTTTACAATAATTCGCTTTATGCGATAGCTCCCTGGGAGGATATAAAAGTGTTAGGTAAAGTTCTCCGCCTGTTATACTTTTCTCAATCGACGCATTAATTTCCTTTAACCGCCATCAGATGCATTAATTGGTATGTAGAGCTATTTCTGTAATTTTCTTTTTCCTTATTGCCGTTGTTATCCTTTTATTTAGATGGTGTTGCCGATAGGCAGAAAAAAAACCGTTATTAGACGACTAAGCCTCCTGTACCATTGTCTAAGTTTTCCCGCCATCGACGTTCTTCGTCCTGGAAGGAACCTAAATGCCGATCGTCGTTGGAATTACAGCTAAGCGTTTAATTATATTCATTTGTTTCAATTTACAATCTATTATTTGTGCGATTTCATAAATTTAGTTATTTGTTAAAAATTAATCTCTCGTCTTTCAATCGCTCAGGTGTTTTCCCTTAAAGAAAAACCTGCTTGACCTTCGTTTTTTTTGTTTTCCCGTTCGTAGAACGATTTATCGAACGTCTACGTTAAATTTTTACGAACTAGGTTTTTTATTTGATCGTTCAATTTAATTTTTGGTAATTTTAAACGTAAATTCTTTCTTTAACACATATTTGGGAATTTCATATTTATATTAATTAATAGTATTCGTTTAATAACCCTTTAATTGAGAATTTTCACATTTTTGTTAATTACTATGAATACTTTTGTTTCACCGTACTTGTTTGAATTTTCACATTGTTGCTAATTACTTAGTATATATTTTTTTTGCTAATTAATTAAAATTATTTATTTTATACGTAAATTACATATTTGGCGGAATCTTATTTATACTCTTTTAAGACAAAGAACGGTCTAGCGAAAGATCGCTTAATTTCAACATATTGTTGAATATGTAACAGTTTTGTGCACTAATAAGAAAGAATACGTGTATTGCTTCTTTTTTAGGGCGTATGAGGCTATCAGCCGCTTTGTAATTTTTTTTTTTAATTAGTCCCATCATTCATATTATAACGCTTTGTCTAGGTATATCTATAAATCCGCAAATTCCTGAAATAGTTTTATTCAATAAATTTATATACTGGGGTTATCTTATAAGTTTGTATACAGGGGTTAACTTATAAGTTTATTTACTGGGGTTATCTAGTAGTTTTATACAGGGGTTAACTTATAAGTTTATTTACTAGGGTTATCTAATAGTTTTATACAGGGGTTAACTTATAAGTTTATTTACTGGGGTTATCTTCATTGATGTTATACAGGGTTGGTGAACTATTTATGAACTGTTTGGTTCCGAATAATTACTGTTGAATTGAAGCGACGACTTTTTTTTTTATTTTTACCTTTCCCTTGTCTCTGGCACCTCGAGAGTGGGGCGAGTCTCGATCTTGGAACCGGTCCTCTGCCCACGCAACTTGCCCTTTCTTTCTTTTATTGATACTGCTTCATCAAGTTTCCGGGTTTGCGACGTCCAGCGGCATAAATTCGGTGGCGCCCTTTTTTCCACCTCATTTAGCTTTTTTCTTACCTCTGGGTCTCCCCACCCCCTGAGCTGAGGCAGCCTCAGAAGCCGGGTGGGCCGTTGAACGTTGGCAAGAATGGGCAGGGGCGGTTTTAGTCGACCGAGACTGGGTCTGCTCCGGGGAGCGTTGTTTTTTTTATCTCGTTTATCTAGTTTTTTTTTTACTACGTAAAGAGACCGTAGCACTATTAAGGGACTGTAGTTCGAATCACGGGAAAAGCCTTAAATTGCATTAAGAACAGATATATTGTGCCTGCAGTTGGCAAATTTGTGCAAACCAATTAGAAGCGTCTTTTCTACATCGTACCTGGTTACAGGTAAGTGCATACTGGAAATATTCTTTTACTTCAGCGTATTTAGCAGTTAGATTGCCGTAATGTTATTAAATCTGGATTTTTGTTAAAAACTGCGTCGAACTCTTGCCAAAGGGCACATCCTAAGTCACTTGGAATATTTTTCAAATTATTAATAGCCACATCTAATGTGGTTAATAATAATTGTATCATGTTCCGTCTATGAATTCAAAATATTCAGAATGTTTATAAATAATAATAAACACCTCTATTGAAGTTACATACACACATACACTACAGCGTATGTTTATACGCAACAGCTGCCGTTGTTATAAAAACTATAACATTGTTACATGCTAAAGTTAATAATTTAATTTGTGATTTTGATTTTCAAAATAAGTGATTAGTTTTTATAAAATTTCCAAAGTGTTCCTGAAGAAAGGACTGATTTTTTTAATTTTGAATTTGTATTAGTTTCTTGCACTCAGAAATACTTCGAGCATCGTCATTTAAACATGTAACGAAATTTTGTAAACTATCGAAATTCTCTGCATAAAAACTAGTAGTTTCCGACCATGTTCCCCATCTAGTTATTACTGGAAAGGGAGGCAGTGACAAAGATGGAAGTTTTTCCCTGCACAGAGCTACTCTCAATGGTGCTTTTCTGAAAACTTTTTTAAAAGCAGATACAAGTCTATCAACTTTCAGAAAGGTGTCTGATATATTCCCAGATTCTGCGGAGAGCATGTGCTACACAAGTAATATCGCATTAGGATATGTTTCCTCAAAGATACTGCTAGTTATTGTATTGCTAATTAATATTAATACTCCTGGACTCAACTTGAACTACAAAATGAACAAATAAAAATGTATTTCGTATTTTATAGATCACCACCGTTGGTAAATAAAATTAAACACTCTTTAAAAATACAAATTTTCAATAGTACGTTTGTGTGCGATGAGTCATGGGCCTCTAGTGTCCAGTCTCTACTTATTACTTTATCTGTAATAAAATTATTCACCGCATTTTTTGATCACACCTCGTAAAATCTAAACAAATTTATTCCAGTTGGATTAATAATAATTTCATTTGTTAACAAAAACTCTGCTTATTGCATCTTATATCTGTGATTTTATTTCATTACACTAACCACAGTAATTTCGCGCTTATAACTTTATAATTAATTTTTCGTCTTAATACTTCTATTTCAATGCTGGGTACAAAAGATGAATGGTAATGCGACACATTTTTCACACTCAAATAATCTTTGTGCTTACCGCAGTGCTAATATATTTTCTCCTGTAATCAAAGGTCCGTTGGAAACGCAGGACAAAAACCACTTTTCTCTTTCTTATCATTTTAAATTAACGAGATTACGGCGACCACCTGATGAAGAAAGCGTCCTCATCAAGTAAATTTCACGATTTCATCATGCGCCACACAGCTACAACAGGGCGTTCTAATTTTAGCGCAAGTGCGACTTCGCCGCGTCGAGCGTTTCTCACTCTTCACGGTTGGACGATGAATTTGCTTACTTAATGCGGATGAACGGCGGTAACGAGAGAAAAAGAAAATGAAAATGCGAGTATCGGCTGTGCACAGTCGAGGCGACAAACAAGTCTGTCTCTCTTTTGAAATGGTGATGGAGCACAGGGCGGGAACTAAACGGCAAACGAGACGTATAAAAAGTAGATGTCAGCGGTTTTGACGCATCACCGCTAACAACTGGAACCTTTCTGGGAATTATTTCGGTCGTTGCTGGAAATTTTTTATACTCTGCGCCATGTGCAATTTGTTCTCGTCATGCACAATTCGCTAATGTGTCCCTGTGTTTTCTGGTAATGAAGTGTAAAACAGGACAAGTGTTGACTATATTAAGTTGAAAGAGTAAACAATTGCTTCTGAAAAAGTGCCGTTCTCTGACTTTTTAATTCAAAATCAATTACATTTTGATTGAGAATTCACTCAATAATCTGTTGCTCTATTTCGTTTTTCTTTTTAAACTGGTAATGCGATGTGGGCTTCAAAGAAACATAGTTCATCTATTTTTGCATAAACGTGTAATGGTTTCCTAAATGTAAAACAGATATCAAACAAAATCAGCCCTAAATCAGCGACGAAGGGTTGCTTGTAATGGTAGTTATTAAATGGGAGGTCGGTAACGGGGACTCCACGATATTACACTATATTTCAATAAAAACAATGCGGGAACAATATTGGAATGCCGCCTGCAAATGGCATCGTTTCTCTTACCTTAGATGTTCAAGGGTACAATAAATCACGACCCAGATGACGTGCAATGACCCAAGTTTGTCTTGGGATTAATTAATCAAAGTGCGACCACATTAAATCCACCTATTCAGTGTAATTTTCCTCAAAACTCACGAATCTTACGATAAATATAAGTGCCACTACACAGGCACGTGTGCAGAGGTCGAGATACTAAACTTAAGGGAAGCCAAAACAGACGCGGACCGAATCATTCGCACACCTGTACAACGATGTAAAATACAAGGCGCTGTTCTTCGGACACTTAAATAAAATGTGCGTTATAAAATATTCGAAATAATGAACCGTAACAATTTTTTGAACTAAATAATAGACATCAACTGCAGATATCGCTTAAAATTATGACGAAAGTGTTGATTAGAATATAACAGATAACCATTAGAACAGTTTCATCATTTCCTTTACTTGCGTCTACCTCCTGGACAAAACGTGTGTATCCCAAATTTAGACCTATCTTGGAAGGCGGAAAGTTTGTATTATAATTTATGCAAATTTGCTAATCGGACGAAACTATAATCGCAGTTAGGAATACTTCTAATGTCGTTAATTCTGTACAGTAAAATTTTGGTGGAAGAAGAGACGGTACTAATTCTTTTCTGTCCATCTGAACCTTATGGTTTCAGCACTTTTCCCCCTCTCTGTTTTATGGTACTCATGTAGGTAACGAGAAAGGATTTTTGTGTTGAAACAAAAAATATTATTATTATTATTAAGTACTTAGGCCGGAAAAGAAAATAGAAAAATGTTTCTAAAAATACAATTTGTGAGTGGTGTGATGTCATAAGTGGCTGGCAGGATCGCCATGTAATATCGGTTCAGCTAGCTAGTGGCAGGAACGGCATGTGATATCCCCTGGTCCTCGTCATAGCTTCGTTTCCGAGGCGGACTCATTAGAGGCCGGTTTTATTGGTAGAATAAATAACACACTCTTGAACAATATAAATTAATGTTTAATAAATACATAACAATAACATTACAAGTTACGATGTTCACTTGTATAATATCGATAAGATCAGATTTACAAGACTGACTTGTGCTTCTCTGTCTCTGGTATATATATATATATATATATATATATATATATATATATATATATATATATTACATTTGATGTTTTAAATTTGACGAATTTTAACATGTTTAGTGCCGTTATTTGCTAAATTTTAACTCTGAATTACACTCCTGATGAAGTAACCAATGCGTTATGAAATATAGAGTGGAATAAAGGAGTTATTTTTACTTGACAGATCGCTCACCCGTTAATGAAATTTTTACTTATATATATATATATATATATATATATATATATATAGTAAATTCATCAGTTGGCGATTTAAGGTCTGGCTTTACTTTAAAGTATATATATTTAAAACAACCCTACATGCTTCGGCAATGATGCCTTTATCAAGGATATAAAATATAAATGACAGTATACAAATGTCATATAATTGAGTTGCTATGGATAAAATTATTCAAAGATACATTCCAATGAATAATAATAAATCATGCCTTAGTATTCCAAAAACAGATAGACAACAAAAACAGGGAAAAGCAAGACATAAGTTATTATTATGTATGCGCCCGTGGAGCGTCTTAAGATGTTGTCTATCTGTTTTTGGAATACTAAGGCATGATTTATTATTATTATTGGAATGTATCTTTGAATAATTTTATCCATAGCAACTCAATTATATGACATTTGTATACTGTCATTTATATTTTATATCCTTGATAAAGGCATCATTGCCGAAACATGTAGGGTTGTTTTAAATATATATACTTTAAAGTAAAGCCAGACCTTAAATCGCCAACTGATTGAATTTACCATATCATACCAAGGTCACTAAATAATTATATATATATATATATATATATATATATATATATATATATATATATAATATTAGAAGGAATTTCGTATTTTCTTGGCCGTGGTTATAATACCAGATAAAGAATAATATGACGTTCCAAACACGGGCACCAAGAACGTGTTGCGTTGAATAATTACTACATTTAATATGTAGAAATAGTTGTCCTACATTAATTATTTAGTAATATGGTTTATCCAGATTTCATGAATTTTTATTATCTTTAGGAAATCCCACACAAAATGAATATTGCAATTTCATAAAATTTCTTAATTCGTATAACACCTACTGTACTGCGATAAGCTACTGGAATTATTATACAAACCGCAGACAGAGAAATAATTTTATATAATTAACTCGAACACATGATTTTTTTTATAATAAACTTTTATTATTTAAATACTTTAAAGCTTGGAAAAAAGAGATCTCAGTAAAGTGCAATTTTCAAAATTACTGTACAACTTATTATTACATTCTCCCCGAAGGACGATAAAACCTTCTGTCTCTGCTTAATTTCATTGTTACTGACGCTGGTTTACGGTTTCTTTTTACCTGTTCATCTCGAAATGCCAGCTGCAAAAAACATCTGCTCATCGTGTATTACACGGCCATGAATAAAATCGTAATTGGTTTTTATGGCGCTGGCCGAGACGATCGATCCTCGAACGTGAACAAGGGAAGAGAAAATTAATGACTATCTGACAACGTCCTGATTATAAGTAACCGGGAAAAGAAAAGGCACGGGTAATATTGCATAAAAAAAAAACCGGAGGACAAGCGGCGAGCGCAGCTGCTTGGACGTGCACAAAACGTACACATTTCTGTCGTGATTGGACGTCCGTTTTTAAGAGATGATTGCAATGTGTGTTTGTGATCATTATTTCGACAAATTAATCACACAACGAATGTAATACTTGATTATTTTGAGAAAGTCAAATGAAAGAGAAAATATTGTGCCAAAAATTTATTGCACGTTTAAGATAAAGTATTTATAATTATTAACCTAAAATGGACTCGCATGAATTGCTCCAGAGGTATGCTTAAGAAAAAAAAAGGCAAAAGTTTATACAAAACAATATTACGCTTAGAAAAAGATTCAGTTACCATTATTACAAGGGCGGTTTGATATACAGGGTTAGTATAAGTTAAATATAAGTTAGTACGGTCACTTAATTTTGTTTTTCCAGAAGTAATTTTTTTGTATTACTTACGAGGGTGGTTTGACAATTAACTTGGTTCACACACTAATAGAGGGCGCAAATGTAATCTGTATATGTAGTCATAAAGTGTCATTCCTATGAGTTAATATTCGTAAGATCCCATCCAAAATTTTTATTATCTTCGGCGTCAATTTCCATAGAACTGTCATCTGTTTCTTCGCAACAATTTTCAGTTTCGCTTTCTGAGGTTTCCTCGTCAATAATTTTTCGAATATGAGATTTGGCTTTTTGCTTTTCTATATTTCTTGCCTTTCTTTCCTCAGCCAGTTTCTGTTTTTCCTTCTTTTCTTTCATTTCGTTCTCTAATCTATTTTTTTCTGGTGTAGCGGTCAAGATGGTCGAAATTTTCTTCTTTCTTCCTTTCTTAGAACTTATTCGCACAGCTTTTGGATATGGACGGACCTGTTCCGGAGTAAGTTTTACATCGGAAATAATTACAATTTTGGAACTTTGTTTTGGGTAGCGAAAACAGGTGCTGATGAAGTATAAGGCATTTCGCAATTAGTCATGGTAAAGTCTTGAGAAGCACCATTTGTGTTATCTTGCTGCGATACATCGCTGACTTCCGTAACTTCAGCTCCAACGAAATCTTCAGAGGAAAATATATTTTTATTAAAGGGATAACAACCAGTTTTTAAAAACCCAGAAATAATGTTTTTTCTGTTAAAAGCTTCATCAAAGGCTGGAGCCGTTAGATGTGCAATGTCATAAATTGTAATAGCTTTTCCCGGATGTTTAGACATCCATAAGTTGAATGCTACACGACAACGAGCTTTAAAAGGCGCAAATACACACACATCTTAGAGGCTGTAAACGATGCGTTGTGTGGGGAGGAAACGTTAAGAGTACTAAACCATTTTCTCTGCAGTACAATATAACATCTAATGTTGCATGCGTATTGTGGTTATCTAAAAGTATTAAGGCAGGATTTTCCTTAGAAGCATGCATATTATTTTTAATGTGCTTTACAACTTCTAGGAATCCCTCGTTGGTCATCCAACCGCTTGGAGAAGCAATACCAATGCTGCCTTCTGGAGCACCAGTCAAGAATGATTCTTTAAATCTCACTCGTGGAAAGATATAAGCAGGTAGCATTTCCACTTGCAATGATTATTCCAACGAACGTCACTTGCTCGCCTCTTTCTGTCCCAACTGCTTGTCCCACCTGCTTACAGCCTTTATTTGCGACCACTTTTGGCATTTGTAGAACAGTGTTCACTCCGCTTTCATCTACGTTCACAATTCTATCACTCGTAAATTTGTATTTTTGGTAAACACTCTCTAGGTTATCGAAAAACATATCTACATTAACTTTATTAAAACTGATGTTTCTGGCTAGACTTGTGGACTCCGGTTTTCGTAAAGCTAAATTATTGTGACGCTTCATAAAACGTTTCATCCAATCAACTCCAGCTGCATGATTTTCTAACCATGACTTTGGAACATTTTTTCCGAGCTTTAAAGCATATTCATAGGCAAATGTTCGAATTTGAAAGTAGGTTAATCCATATTGTAACTTCGAAGATTGAAGAATATAATTTACTAAACTCTCCTCTTCTTCATTTAAAAAAATCTGTTGTGTTGTATATTTTGATGTAAACTTTATGTCCGGTATTTCTATATCAGTTATATTTTGTTGATTATGCTTCTTTAACCGTTTATGTAACACTGACTTCTTCAATCCACATCTTTGCGCTACGTTTCTTATTGACCCGTTACAATTTTTTATATCCTGAAGCGCTTGAACTACCACTTCTTCAGAAATATCAGATCTATCAGTTTTTCTAATATATGTTCTCACCATGTTCGAACTGTAAGATAAAAAAAAACAATTTACATTGTTTTATTAGAGCATATGGGGTACAAGTGGACACTGTCCACCCAAACTCGTTGTCCACATCTGCCCCACGTGCATAGTTTTTTTAAATTGGCGGTTATTTTATTTTAGGTTATCAATGGAACAAAACTGTAGTTACTTACCCAATATCAAATACGACAGTATTCCAAACAAGATAAACTTCACAAAGGAACACAAAATGTGACCGAATAATATTAAAATCTCTAAAAAACTGAATATTTACTTTTACACCCCAAAAAATACATAACCTCGTTACACAAACAAATTGTAACGGACATACGTTAAACTTATTGTCAAAAAACTATACCACTAGTGGCATCTATGAGAGGGAGGCAGAACGATTCGGAAAGAAAACTAGATGGAAAAAAACAACTGTCCACTTGTGCCCCTGTCCACATGTACCCCCCTCTCCCCTAAATGAGTTTAAGCGTGGCAGAACAAGCATTAAAGATGCACCACGTCCTGGAGCCCCAAAATCAGCTGTGACGCCCGAAATCGTCGATAAAGTCCATAATTTGATTTTAACGGGTTAGCGTGAGTTGCGGAAGCCACAGGCATCTTAACTGAGCGAGTTCACTTCGTTTTGCATAAAGAATTGCACATGCAAAAACTGTGCGCAAGATGGGTGCCGCGTTTACTCACTCAAGAGCAAAAGCGAATTCGCATGCGAATATCTGCCGACAATTTGCAAGTATTTCAGAAGAATGTAGTTGAGTTTCTTCGACATTTTGTGACAATGGACGAAACTTGGATACACCACTATATCCCGGAAACTAAACAGCTCTCCTAATTGACTACCTTGAAGAGGGAAGAACCATTACCGGAGAATACTATGCATCACTTTTGGACCGATTAAAGACGGCAATAACAGAGAAACGCCCGGGAATGGCCAAGAAAAAGGTGTTGTTTCACCATGACAGTGCCCCCGTGCATTCAAGTAGTGTCGCTCGGCAAAAATTGGCCGAGCTACGATTTCAACTGCTTCCGCATCCTGCGTATTCGCCAGATCTAGCTCCTTCGAACTACCATCAATTCCCGAAACTAAAAACTTTTCTGGCATGACGAAACTTTGAGTCTAATAAAGATGTCTTACAGAAAGTAAACCAGTATTTTGAAAGCATCGAAGCAATTCATTTCCGTGAAGGAATCGCGAAGCTGGAGAAACGTTGGGGCAAGTGCGTTGAACTTCGAGGGGACTATGTCGAAAAATAAAGTACGTTGCAAAATTCAAATTGTTTTCTTTCATAGCAAACCAAATTAATTGTCAAACCACCCTCGTATATATAGTTAAAAATTACGAATTTACTCATGACATTCATATTTATTTTCTATTCCCAGTTTGACCGGAAATGCTTCCTACTATATATTTTTTAATGGAACGGCCTGTATATTATTACAAATTTCAATAGAACTCTGCTCTGGGAATTCAGAAATAATAATACTTGGCATCCTTTTGTTGAACAACGACAGAGATATTTAATTAAATCTAATTATCCACTGGACAACGTTGTTAATTAATAAGTTTTTCCGATTAAAATATTGAATTCTATTTAGGCAAGATTTTTTTATAATTTTAAATTTATACACATTATTCAGAGGGATCACGGCATTACCCGTTATTTTATGGAAGCGTTAAACATAATTTTATGACGTGTCTTTACTTACCTTATCCAAGCAGTATTGTTCAAAGCATGGCCTGCATTAACCGTTTATCCCACAATTATGTTTTGATTCGTCCTTTTTAGAAAGTGTACTTTGAAATACGTATTTGTCATTTTGTTTAGAGTTATTTATTCAGACCTTTTTCTATTTGCATTGTTTTTACTTTAAGGTGTAGCCGCTATGGTCACCAAATGTTCAGGCAGATCAGTTAAGCATTGTGATATTTAAATCGAAGGCTCGCCACCTATTGTTATAAACGCGTAGTTGCTCGTAAAGCCAGACGCACTTTCTACAATTTTCATTACGGTCACATTTTCGAAGGTTTTTTGTTTAATAGTATTTCGGACACACAATTTAGCTAAGGTCGAGTCTGGGTAAAACCGTTTGTACCTGATCTATTGTACCCATCTATTTATCTATTCCATACAATGTAGCGATGTCAAGTGTATGTATACTTATGTACCTATTCTGTTTCGACCAATCATAAAAAATAGGGTGGAGTCTTATGACTGCAATTTCTTTACCTGGCTTATACAGGGTGGGGCATAGGAATCAAGTGTTTTTGAAATGATAATAAAATTATTAGTTTTTACTCTAAAAAAAATTTATTGGTAGTACAACATAGCTAATAATAAAGCATTTTGAAATATTCAAGTACGGAAAATTACATCTGGCATATGATGTCCGTTTTCATTGATACACTGTTGCAGCCGTTGACGAAAATAGGCCTCCACTCTTTCCAGCATGTCTCTGTCGATTAGGGAGATTTCATAACGAATCGATTCCTTTAATGCGTCTAACGTACGGGGTTTGGCCTCGTAAACACGTGACTTGAGGTACCCCCATAGATAAAAATCACAAATCGATAAGTCGGGAGACCGAGGAGGCCACAAAACGTCACCAAATCTCGAAATTAGACGATTTGGAAACAGGTGGCGAAGAACAGCCATAGATGCTCTGGCGGTGTGTGCCGTGGCCCCGTCTTGCTGTAACCACAAATCTTGAATATCCACACCTCTTCTTAACAATTCAGGTATGAAAAAGTTATTCACCATATGAATGTAACGCGCAGATGTTACTGTAGCGGTTACCCCATTTTCTTCAAGAAAATATGGGCCAATGATGCCAAATTTTCCCACCGCACACCAAACTGTTACCTTAGGACTATGCAATGGCATCTCATGTAACTGTCGTGGATTCTCGTCAGCCCAGTACCGGCAATTTTGTTTATTGACGGCCCCCGTAAGATGGAAATGAGCTTCATCACTCATGAGTAACAACATGTTTTCATTCTCCTGAACAAGTTCAAGCATTTGTTGTGCGAAACTCAAGCGTTGGGCGTAATCTCTTACATTTAATTGTTGGGGCAACCAGTATTTTGTATGGGTGAAAATGTAAGTCACCATGCAAAATCCGCCGTACAGTGCGATTGCTGATTTGAAGTGCAGCTGAATGTCGACGTGCAGAGCGGCGTGGACTTCGCAGTAATGCTTGTCTCGCCCTTTCAATATTCTCAGGAGTACGCACAGTACGTTAACGACCGGGCGGCTTTCTTTTCATTATTGAACCTACTGTTCGAAGGTTATTGACCCAGCGTAAGATGGTGTCTCGGGCAGGAACAGAGTCATTACGATGGATATTAAATCTTCTGCGAAATTCACGCTGTACTGCAGTCACCGACTCGCCACTTCGAACAAAACAATCATACGCGAACACGCGTTGCTCTAGCGTCCACCTCTCCATGATGGCAAGTGGCAACTGAGAAAGTGAAATGCTTTGAGTCGAGGAATGGATTGTAATAAACCGCGCGCCCCTCCCTTTTCTAATGGCCGAGTACTACCCAAACCAAAAACACTTGGTTCCTATGCCCCACCCTGTATTTTAAAATGAATTAAAAGTTTAGGTTTGCTAAGATCTGCCAACTAGATCACACGTGCCATTACGCGCAGCGTCAAGCGTTACTAGATTTAAGAAATGTAACAAAGCTTTATATGTACTTCTTGACTTATGTAATATTGTTTTCTTTTATTTAATAATTAAAGATTATAGTGCATTCAAAAAGTGTTATTTTTTGAACCACTGAGGGAGAGAAAACCTTATTTACAACTCGAGGTTAACGGCGAATAATTCAATTAAAACTAGTCATCACGGATCTACGACTTGTGGTTCGAAGAAGTATCAAATCCAGCCACATACGCCTCAACACTAATAATACAAATCTTACTGAGAACAATAAAAATGAACCCAAAAAATTAAAATAAAAAAATACCATTATTTCCGGCTAAACCGAAAGTCTGATTTGAAAATAAATATGCTTTTCGAGTTCCTCATTTACATTAACTTAAATGTGGAAAATTTTATTCAAATCTAAGTAGCCTTATCAAAGATATTCGAATGGATCCATACATTTGCCTAACCCTGTATATAAAATGCAATGTTCGTATGTGTGTCCGTTATAGATTTCAAAACTACTGGACGTATTACGCATGGTTCTTTGCAAAATGATGCACGTTGTCCGGAGTACGCTTAAATCTATTGAAATCCTCAATCTGACCAGTAGAAAGAAAGTTAGGGCTCCAATAGTAGCAGCACTATTATTTAAATGTAGATGGCGCCACGTGATAGCACTTCTCACATTGAAAAGTTCACGAGGTAAGAAATGCTGTAGCGCATGCATAGAAGTTAGCTCGAGTGCTATAGTTTTGACGATTGGATTTATTTACATTTTTACTTTTATAAACTGAATATTTAAATTTTGTAAAGTTCGATAATATGGAAATAATACAATAATAATTAATATCAAAACTTCCAATAATATTCATTTAATCTATCAAATCAAGCAATAGCAAAGCATTGCCCGGGTTCAGCTAGTTTATGAAAACTTGGAAAAGTTAAATATGATTCATGTTTCACAAATTTTATTAATGTTTCATTCTGATTCAAAACGTAGCAGCATTGATTTTCCATTTTATTTTTATCTTTCTATGTAAATACGAGTTCGTGTCCTGCCACAATGAAGACGCAATTGAGACTGAAATATAACCAAAAAGGACGTAACAAAAACTCTGTTATTCGAAGCAGAATTATGATATAATATTTAAAACTCGGGAAATTTGATACTTGGTTCAGAATTACGACTGGTAAAAGAAAACATTTTCAGCCGGATATGTGTTTTGACAGGAAATACTTCAGGTTTCCCTGAACTGAAACTCGTTTTGTTCAGTTTTCATTTTTATCAACGACCACTCTTGTTCCATTTCAAAATCCGTATAATATTATGTTTGAAAGTTAGTTTCCGCAATGTTATCGCATGTAGAAAGCGGTCATGTAATATGCAATCATCACGGGCAGAAAATTTAACAAAATAACATATTTAATCGCCTTTCATTCAAGTCGGCAACCCCTGACGTATAGGATTTCCTGCCACGGGGAAAGCTAAATCCCATTTAGTGGAGAATAGTTGAATTTGTCGACCCGAATGCCACGCTCCGTCACGCTAAGGTTGAATTGAAACTGGATTTTAATGTTATCGAAAATTTGAAAATCGAACTCTGCCCTATGCATTTGTATGGTTAACTTCTCCAATTTCCGTTTTATTTTTAGTTTTCTACGTATTATTCTCTTCGTTTAGAAGTGTGGTGTCAGTAACCATCTACTTTCCTTTATTTATACTTAGGGTGTTATTAGACATTTTTCCTTTTAACACAATTTGTATAAAACAAAAATATTTTGGATAATATCAAAATATAATTAAAAAATGATTAAAAACCGCTACATACAGGCTTAGTTAAAAGTATGAAGTATGGAAAAGTATGGAAATATTGTCGTTAATATTCATTTTAGGGAATTATGTTCAATATAAAAGTTTGTTAGGATATTTTGATCTACATTTGAGAATATTTGAATTTTTTTTCTTCAATTGTTTTTTAGTTACGCCTGTCCGCGCAGTTTTTTTAAATGGGAACTAGTAAATTTTACTCTACCATTCGATAGAGAACTTTTTTCTCTTTACAATAATATTTTTGTATTTTTAAAATTCATTTTAATAACTTTTTTACAAGAAAAATTAAACAAATTAATAACAAAGTAAATTAAAGTAAGTGTTCAAATTGTCGTCCATTAGTAATATGACAATGACCCAATCGATTTACAAAACCCCGAACAGAGTTCTGTAAAAAATCTCGGGGAATTTCTTGTATCGTTCTGGTAATTCGGATTTGTAAATCTTCGACGTTATCGGGCTTATCTTTGTAAACTTTGTTTTTTACGTATCCCCAAAGAAAAAAATCTAAAGGACTTAAATCTGGCGAACGGGCTGGCCATTCAATGGTTCCTCGTCTTCCAATCCATCTGTGGGGAAAAACGTCCAGATATTGACGAACATTTACACCATAATGTGGTGGGGCGCCATCTTGCTGGACCCAGATACTGTCATTGGGCAGGTGTTCATTGTTTTCATGAGGATAGAGCGTAGCACTAGCAGGTATTATTTCATTTTGCAATAACTGCAAATACAGAGCCGAAGTTAACTTGCCATTGATGAAAAAGGGACCGATAATATGACCACCTAGAATGCCAACCCAAACATTAACCTTTTGGGGGTACTGCGTATGGTGCTCCAAAAACCAAGAGGGATTTTCCGATGACCAGTATCTGCAGTTATGTCTGTTTATTTCACCGGTAAGGCAAAAAGTAGCTTCGTCAGAGAAAAGAATATTGTTGACAAAATTTTCATTATTATTGCAAATATTTAACATTTCTTCAGAAAATTGTAATCTCCTATCAAAATCATCTTCCGTTAACTCGTGTACAGGGTATACCTTATAAGGTGTATACTTTTCACTTTTTAAAACTGACACGATCGATGACTGTGAAATATTGAAATTGGCCGCTAATTGATTGGTTGATAAATGGGGATATTCAGGTACGGCCAATAAAATATCCAGTTTATCATCCCTTTTTGCTGTTCTAGGTCTACCACTCCTTGGCAAATCTTTAACGCTACCCGTTTGTTCAAAGCGTCTTAAAGTTTTACCAACAACGGATTTGGAAATTGGATTTCTATTTGGATGCGTATCATTAAATAAATTACAAACGTCTTGCAAACTTCTGCGTCTATCTCCATAACCCAATATCATAAGTATTTCAATTCGTTCATGTTCACTTAAACTCGCCATTGTTAATATTAACAGCAACAAATTGCACAAATGAATTATTTTTGTCAAAGATTTGACGTACACAATAACCACTGATAAAATGATGTCGCTCAAGTTTGTTTATCGCTACGCTTCTGTCTATCTGCGATGTACCGAACATCTGTTAAACACATGAACCGGCCTTTTTTTATAAAAAAGTTATTAAAATATTTAAAAAAAACAAAAATACTATTGTAAAGAGAAAAAAATTCTCTATCGAATGGAAGAGTAAAATTTACTAGTTCCCATTTAAAAAAACTGCGCGGACAGGCGTAACTAAAAAACAATTGAAGAAAAAAAAATTCAAATATTCTCAAATGTAGATCAAAATATCCTAACAAACTTTTATATTGAACATAATTCCCTAAAATGAATATTAACGACAATAAATCGCCGTCTCCATACTTTTAACTAACCCTGTATATACCGGTATGGACGAATAAGTGTTTACAAACTGAAAAGTAAGTTAGTTATTTCGTGAATGAATAGCTTGGAGAATGCAATTAAAATAATATCTGTATCGAACAATACAGAAGTTACCATGCTGCCATGAGGTATAAAACAAAAGATATGCCGGATAGTGCTTCACTGTGTATGCTTGAACAAACACTTGTAGTGAAAGATGTGTACCTTATGAAGGTTGGAGACGAAAAGCGTGTTTTGCATAAGAGAAAACCCGTGGTTGAAAAGGGTTGTTTTGTGATCTAGTTTAGCAAATAGAAATATCTAAGAATTAAGAAGTAATGAAAGACGCGAGCTAAAGAGTTGTGATGTCAATGAAATTAATATCATTAAAATAGTCCTTGCGGAAAATACTTAGATAGTTTCCGATAGTGATTTAAATGTGACTATTCAAATTAAAAAAATTTAATTCGAAGTCGTATATTGACATGTAGCAAAAATATCTCAATAATAAAATTACTAATTAAGAAATATTAGTAAATTAAAATGATAATATAAAAACGAATGCCTGGGCTTACCGTAAGGTTTTTCTCTCGAAAGTACCGATTATATCAAATATGCCACAAAATGGCTGATTTTAAGTTTTTAACATTATTAAATTTTATAACTTCGTCAATAATATAATTTCAAAATAAGATAAAAAATTATTAATATATGCGATGTGTAACAGTACATATTTGTGTGAAAATTAGAATACAGACATTCAGAAACGTGTTTCGTCCTACTATGGACTCATCAGAGCATGATGCAGGATAGACAATTTTCACAAGGTAGTTTTTACTGGATACAGTCATGTTGTAAAAAACAGCATGGAAAAATTCAGCGTCGCCGATCCACTAATCACGACATCATGAACGCCAAACCAACTAGGGCCATCCCCCGTCAATTGCAACTGTGTTCGTCCAATGAAAACCTGCAAAAGGCTGTAAAGTAATGTGCCTTCAAAAACTTTCCTCATTGAAGACGGCCATGCTTTTTGGTTGGTGACAGTGCACGTAATCTATCACAAACGTATAAGTTCAAATGAGCATGGCCGTCTCTAATAAGAAAGGTTTTTAAAGGCACATTCCTTATACCACCTTTGTTTCCATTGGTACTTCATTTCAGGTGTATAATAGTGTATCCAGATTCCCAGATCCACTGGTCTTGGGGTTATGTCACGTTTTAAAGTAAAATCTTCTTCGTCTTATGGCTGTAAATCGATGGAGATTAGTCCCCATTAACAGAGGCCAGCTCAGCTTTGACTTCATCGTTTCTATTCTATTCTAATTCTTTGGGATTGGACGCCAATAAGTCCACACTCTTAGCAGAGTGCTCTTAAATCTTGTCTCCTCTATAGAAGCCGCTACCCTCCTCAGGAGAAATTTGAGTACCCTTCTAGGATCCAATAGATCTCTTCCAAATTGTTTGTGTCTGTGTCCATTCAGTTCCTCACAAGTGCATATTAGATGAAGGCCAGTTTACTCCTGTTTTTTACATCTACTACACCAGGGTTTCCTAATTAAGCTCATGCTGTACTGATGTCCTTTCATAGTTTGTTTTGTTCTTTAAAAATAAGAACGTATCACTGATCAGTATTCAATTTTTCCATGTTTTTAAACAAGCTGAAAGGAATTCATTTTCTAGTCGAAACAACAAGCGTCCTTTCGATCGAAATAAACGCAAAATTTAGTTACAGTTATGTTTTGCAAAATTACCAATTTGAAAACCAAATTTGATTTTTTTTTAGTGCTGCCCTCTTTTGTTAGACTCACTAATTACTAATCTGCTCTCGTACAACACTGTTTAACGTTTTTACCTCTCCATTTATAAAATTTTAGATTCCATGCAATTTGTAAATATTTTCATTTTCAACATCCCACCATCATAATGATAAAATATTGAAACTTTCGTATTTTAAGGAAATTTCCGTCAAGTTCTATGGCGTCACCACCGTCATACAACTCGTTCGTTAACATCGTCAGGATGCCCCTCACATCGATTTGACATTTTAAGGTATCGTAACGCGTGCACTGACATTAAAAATTGACCTGGCCCAGATATAACAGTACATTTATTTTATGTGTCTGTATATGCAAGCACTCGGATACCTTACCTTTATAAACATTTATGAGCCGGGTTAATGTGAATGGTGTCGTGATGCAGCTTGGTCGCACAGTATACTTACATCGCCTTCTTTTTCATCTAGTTTGCGAACAATAAGAAAAAAAACTTACCCACGTGCATCTTTATAGCTTTCGGCGGTGGTGTACAGAGAGGGAAGGCTTGTAAACAGGGTTATTAAAATCGTCTGCGGAATCGTGTTTACTCTCTGCTGGAGTGCCAGCGTTTTAGGTGTTTCCGCATCATTAACCGTTCGTTTACATAAGTTTCTTGTGCACTTACCAAGTATCTCGTTTATTTAGACCAAAATAAAAATGTAAATTTCATGCTAACGCGAAGAAGTAAATCAAGTACCAAAAAACACCATTACCTTATATGGAATCTTTGCGGATATCAGTTTTTGCATTAATGTCAATGTTTTGGAAACTAAAGAGAATTATTAAAAGGAAGAAACCGTAATTCGCTCAATATAACCTTCAGTGTCATGTATTTTTTTGCGTAATTTCTTTAACACTGTATAAAATGAACAACAAATCCTGTTGCTTCAGACTTGAATTTATTACAAACTTTATTACAACTTAATACAAAGTGAATATGCGTATTTTGCCAACGACGATGAAATTTTCAATTATTGCATAAATATTTTTTTATCTCCTTTATTCGTACAATCAATTTGGACAAGGAGTTCATTTCATGTTAGTAGTAATTACTAACCATTCAATTGTTTGTGGACAACTATCATATGGGATGTGGAACATAATTCTATTTAATTCTCTCTTTAATACGGGATCACATTGTAGTACAGCTTATATTATTAACCTCTGGGGCAGATGAAGAGTTCATTGAAACGTCAGAAACGAAGAATCCTCTTCAAGATTGTCCTTATATATATATATATATATATATATATATATATATATATATATATATATATATAAAGTTAATTTTTTTGGTTTTAGCGACCTTTATTGAAATAAAACAAATTTATTTGTGAAAAAACGATGTTTCTGCCTTTACTAATTTCCGGTTTGTGTCAAGTTCCATATATAAACTGTAAAGCAGGGATGCACAGACTTATAGGGAACAGGGGCCACTCGGGAAAATTATAAGCCAAAGACGGGCCACTACAAAGAATACTTATTAACACAAATATTTTTATTTCTAAATAGTATGAATTACTACAAATGATAAAAATAAAAGAACATTAAAAAATGTTTGTTTATGTTTGGCTCCACATTACTTGTCGCCACACGTAAAATTGCTTCCAGATTTTCATTTGGCAGACGGTTTCGATTTTTGTTTTGTTAAGTTTCATCACTGAAAACGTTTGCTCACAAATATACGTCGATCCAAATAAGCTTGCGCATTTCAATGCATTTATTCTCAGCTCTTTATAAGCGGTTTTGTCAACGCAACGGTAAAAGTTGAGTAAATTACCTTCATTAAACTTGTTTCGTAAATTATCATCATTTTGCATGTCTATCAATTCCAGCTGATTCGGGTGCATTTTCGGCTGAAATGTTGAAAGGATTGCTGAAAATGTCTAATAGAGGTTTAACTTTTTTGAAGTCTAGAAAACGATCATGAAAAGCTTGTATTAAAATATCAATTTTTTCAACACAAGCGAAATTGACATCAGTTTTATTGAATTTCTTCATAATTTTTTTGGTAGTTCGGAAAATGGCTTTAATTGGCTGAATTGATTTGTGTCCTGAAAAGAGTCAATTTGCATTGAAAGGACGAAATATGAGAGTATAACTGCGAAATCAATTGATCTTTGCCTTGGAGTCGCGTATTTAAGACATTCAAGTGATTTGTGATGTCTACAAGAAACGCTAAGTCACACAGCCAATCAGGGTTGTCGAGTTCGGAGACGTCCTTTTTCTTTTCCGCCAGAAATATTTTGATTTCTTCAATCAAGTTAAGAAACCGCTCTAGTGACAACCCACGACTTAGCCACCTTACTTCAGTGTAAAACAGGAGATCACCATATTCGCTTTCAATAACCTCGAGAAATTGTGTGAATTGTCGGTGATTGAGACCTCGTGATTTTATAAAGTTTACAGTAGGTACTACAACTTTCATCAAATTTTCAAATCCCAATAATTTTGAACAGAGGGCCTCTTGATGTATAATGCAATGAAACTGCATTAATTCCTTGGTATCTATGTTTTTAGTTTGTAAATACTCTTTTAACATAGTTATTATCCCAGATTTACTTCAAACCATTGAATGAAATTGAAAATTTCGTTAAATCCAAATCCATTATAGAACATTTTTCCAGAAGAGCTTTGAGCATGTCACTCCCCTTGGTTTGACTTGTCAAAGAACTCCAATCCAATCAGTTCTTCACTCATTTCAAAATTTTGCGTTACACCTCGTAAAAATATTAGTTGAGCAGTGGAACTTATATCTGTAGATTCGTCGAGTGCTATAGAAAAATACTCAAAACTTTTGGATTTCGTAGCTAATTGCTCTTCTATATTAGCTGCTATTGTGGTAAGTCTTTTTTGAACAGTCATCCGATTTAGTTGAATTTTCTCAAACATCTTTGCATCTTTTGGACACATTTTTTATGCGGCGATATCTAAACACTGCTTAACAAACTCACCATCTTTAAAAGGCCGACAAGTTTTCGCTATTAGTCGAGATATTTCAAAGCTAACTTCAGTAGCTGTTTCAGCATCCTTGAATTAGTTTTGTAAACATAGCTTGCTGGCCTATTAGTTCCCTTTGTAAAGTGGAAATTTTTTGCGTTCGATTTTCGCCGGTTAATTTGGTAAAAGTATAAATGCTGGGTTTCATAATGCCTTTTCACATTATATTCCTTCGGAATAGAAACACTACTCTTGCATATTTAAGACACTTTTGTTATGCGATCAAATAAAAAGTATTTTTCGGTCCAAATATCTTGAAACTGTCGATTTTCATCTTCAACCTTATGACTACGTGTTTTACTTGGGCCTGCTTTATCCATATGAAAATTGATATTATATTGTTACGTAGGTAGATGCCAAGTTCGAACGACAAAATATTTATTCTTCACAGATTACAATTCAAACAATATAACGTTCGCTTGTCCTTAGTTAAAACTTAACTGCCCCGATAGTGGGCGATGTGTTGTATTTATACGAGTTACCTAACATCGAGAACCTACCACATTGTTCGGGGCTAATACCGACGTGTTTCGCGAATCTTCGAGTAATCTAGTTGGTTCGACAAATTTCTAGTCTCCTAACAATATGCTTGGAACGACGAGGAGCATACCTCTCCTACGTATTGAACCTGAACAAGAAAGTAGTAGGTATAGCAAACGCCAATTAAGTTGGCGCGAGGAGGGGTAAGTTCGCGCAAGACTAAAAGTAGTGGGGAGATTTGTATTTGGTTTTACACAAATGTCAGATAATTCTAACTTCTGAGCGTGTGTCACTTTATGATCACCTAGCAAAGGCATTATGTTCCGGCAAACGTCAATGACTAATGTATTCTGACAATTACTTGAGTAGTGGGGGTGGACGTTTTTAGAAACGGCTTCCGCGCACCCCCTCCTCGCGCCAACTTAATTGGCGCTTGCTATACTTAATGATACATATCTTACTAACAATTACAAAAGTTAGAATAAAATAAAAAGTTAAGAAATATTGATTTGAATGGATTTTTACCTGCTTTTGTAGTGTTCCGAATAATTTTTAAAATTCGTTGGCGGGCCGCATAAATATCGACAGTGGGCCACATGCGGGCCGCGGTATGTGCATCGCTGCTGTAAAGGAACAAAAATTATGTTTTAATACTATTTTACTTGAAAGATTTGTAAACTAAAAACTTACCAATTGTTCTATTTGTTAATAAATGTTTTCAAATGCATACAGTATCTTAAATTATATACTTCAAAAATTTGTTTCTTTTTTCTTTTCATGGTTGTTATTTAATCGGCTGTGTGTTATAAGCTGAGAAATTTTGTGTGCTCCTTTCTGTAAGTGAAACTAACGGTCTTGTTTTATTGTGTTTTTGTATGAAATGTTTTTTGTTACTATTTTTCTTACTTCCTTTGATAAGCATTGTCATTTCTGTGTATGTTACAAATAGCTTGTGATTTAAGATATTACTTTTGTGAACACTTGCAGAATTGACTTGGTTAAAATAGAATTTGCGGAACTGACTAGTCTAAAATAGACTTTAATGGGTTTCCTTATTATCGGTATTTGACACCAAACACATGTAAATATAGTATCTACAAGTAAAACCGTATGTTTCAAACATGTCCCCAAGCCTTTTTAATAACTATACGTGATTTTAAAATGCACGAAACGACATTACATTTATGTATACTGTTGTTAATTTGTAACTTACTTTAGTATGTACCTGATGAAGCCACTATATTGGCGAAGAAAATATCATGTTACGATTATATATTTAATAAAGTAAAGATTTAACTATTAGGTTTGTCTCCATTTTGAATTACGGATCTTCATTAAGTAAATGCCGAATCAACTTGTGCCCATTCAACGACGTAGGAGGAATAGAATGAAATGATGGTAACCATTTGACACTAACCTTATTAATTACTTCACTTTCAAAGCGCGATCTTCTAATACCAATTCTTCAATAAATGAAATCTTTCGCGGGTTTATCACTTCACTTGGTCGACCGAGACGAAACGCTAATCATTAAGGGATTTTTTTACAGTGGAATGTTAATAAGATCATAAACGCCACCTAAACGAATCACTCGCTTAATGTTAAGCATGAAAAGACTTTTCATTCAAAAAATTAAAGGTAAAGGTGATCCAATTCTAGTTTCCTAATTTTTATTTACGAAAAAGAAATGTAAAATATATAACATTATCTTATTTTTTTTTATTCATGGAATATTTGGTATTATTCACTAATTATAGGCAATTACGTCATTCAAATATCCATCCGTGGACATTCTGCGGCGGTTGATTCGTTCGAGGTAATTTTCCATGACTGTTTCGTAAGTTTCGGGGGATATCTCGGCTATAACTTGGCGGATGTTAGTTTTTAAGTGTGTGATGTTCATCTCCGAGACGGACTCATTAGAGGCCGGTTTTATTGGTAGAATAAATAATATACTCGGAAACAATACATACAACATTTAATAAATACATAACAATAACATTATACGTTACGATGTTCACATATACAATATCGATTAGATTTTCAAGACTGACTCGTTCTCCTCTGTCTTCAGTATATATATATTATATATATATATATATATATATATATATATATATACATATATCATTTGTTAAATTCTTGGAGTTTTCGGCTTTTATATTAAATATTCTAAATATTTTCAAATTAGTATGTTATTTTTATCAAGTCCCAACGTGGACAAAATTTTTCAAATAAATTTCGTATGATTTGCGTTGTAATTTGTAGATGTTTATATTCACATTTACCTCGCAAAATAACATACTAATTTGAAAATATTTAATATAAAAGCCGAAACCTCCAAGAATTTATCAAATGATATATTAAATGAACGGGTTAATAAATTATATATATATGTATATATATATATATATATATATATATATATCGTCGAATGTTTTCGCGGTCGTTTGTTGAAGCGTTGTTCTTCGGGATATTTTGCCGCGTTTGGATGATTTCGTCCTGAGAAGGACAACTTTCTTCCTGACGTTTCGGTGACATCACTTTCACCTTTTTCTAGAGGATCTTCTCGTTGCAATGGTTCTTGAAGTTACCATTGAAGAAAGCCTCACAAAAGAAACAATGGCGTTAAATCCCATGATTTGGCGGCCGGTTGACGTTACCGCTAAGTGAAATAAAGCCGCGTCTGAACTTTCCACGCAAAACATCTTAACTTTGCACACTATGTGTGGCAAGTTTGCTGAAACCACATGTCTTCAATTTAAATATCTTTAATTTCGTGCCAAAAATAATGGGTTAGCATACTCCTATAGCGCTCACCGTGTCTGATCTTCATCGTTTTAAAAAAAGCAAGGCTTAATTACGCCGCCTGACCACAATGCGCACCACACAGTTACTTTTCGGGCATGCAGTGGTGTCTCGTGTATTCCGTGAGGGTTTTCCTCGCCCAGAGAGTTGTAAATGTTCGTCATCGGAGAAGATAATTTCCTTTTAGAAATCAGCATCAACTTCCTGCTGCTCTAACATTCAATCTGCGTAAATTCTACGCTGTCCATAATCTCTGGGTTTCAGTTTTTGTTCTAACTGAATTTTATACAAGTGTGGGTACAAGTCCCCTTATAAAAATACGCCGAAGGGAGTGATAAGAAATGTCCAAAGTCTGCGAACGGCGACGAATCTATCATTCCCGGTCAGCCACACTCACAACAGCAATATTCTCGGTCAAGGTGCGCCACGATTATGTACACGATTTACCCACCTCCTATCCTTCCTTCACTACGTCTAGAATTCTTCGCTTAGTAGGACGATTAAGTTGACCATAATCTTCCCGTAAACGTCGATACACAGTTCGTACAGACTTGTTATTGCTCTAGAATAATTGAACAATTTTAACGCGTTAAGCCATTTCGTAAATGTCTTGCTTCAAACTAACATTTGATGTATCAAATACCCTTGTTGCAAATACTGCTAATAACAACTGTCATTGCAACAAGTGCCGACTACAGGTAAAAATATTAATATGTTTCCTTAATGTAACTTAAGGCTTTCGGATGTATTCGGAACCACAATCCTTAGTAGCTTAGTGGACAGAGCAATAGTCCGGCAAACCATGGACGTGGGTTCGAATCCTGCTTAAGGGCGAATTTTTTCAATTAAAATAACTTTTTTGTATTAAATACTAGTAGTAGCAACAGTAGTAAACTGGTTATTTATCGTGAGATGTTTTTTTATTACGCTTGCGGGTACCCGTGTTTACGATATGGTATGTTATTGATTTAACAACTAACTACTTTCAGATCCTTTTAAGAAAATAAATAACAATTTTTGCATGGAATTAAGCATCTTTATTCGGTAATGCACTGTACGTTTTGATCAACGACCTGTCATCTTCCATACAGCGTTATAATTTGACAATGATAAAACCGAAACTTTATTATTAATGAAATGTTTACGATTTAAGTTTTGCAAACAGCGAAATATAGCAATCTGGTGTGAAGTACCAGCACATCTAGTGATGTGTATACCGTTGAAGCTAGAGTAACAGCTTCCCTGCATGAACCAAGTAAAATACAGTGTATAAATAAAAAAGTTTAATATTAAACTTTAATATTATATATTAAATTATTTCCTAATTCGAATAATTAGCGTCGGAAAATGTAGAAAGCGATATTTACTTTCATATTACTTCGCGAAAATGCAATTAATTTGCAACAAGTGCTGACTACAGACAAAAATATTAATATCTGCTTCCTGAATGTAACTTAAGGCTTCCTGATGTATTCGGAACCGCAGTCCTTAATAGCTTAGTTGGTAGAGCAATGATCCGGCAAACTATGGACGTGGGTTCGACGCTTGCTTACGGGGGAATTTTTTTCAATTAAAAAATTCGAATAATTAGCGTCGTAAAATGTAGAAAGCAATATTTACAACAACTGTCTAATTTACAGTCTAGCCAATATAAGAAACTCGAATTGGATTACCCATAACTATATTTGGGGAATAGAGTGAACACGGTAACATTTCTAATTTGCATCGATTGCAACCATCAAACGATGCACAGCTGAGTTTAAATGTGATCGCATCAAACTACATTTGGCTCCTTAAATCTTTTTCCTTTTTACCAACCTGAAAAATTGGTCCGGTGGCAAGAATTTGTGTTGAATGAGAAGCTAATAACTGTAACTCACACATATTTCGAACAATTTGGTAAAGCTTAATACTAAATCTTGCGAGTTAAAAGGAGAATACGTTGAAAAATTCAATAATATTTTGCCAAAAAGTTTGTCTTTTCTTGTCCAAGCTCACTAATTGCTGAACCTTCGTATTTTTAACTTTTTCTATTAAGAAATACTCAAAGATAGTCCCAATTCGACTTGTTCTTAATTATCAACCTCCAATATATTTATATTCTGGAAATTACACATCATATTATAATCATTTAAAATTAAGATGAAATTTTAATTAACTAAGGAGATACACTTCACTTTATTGAGGAAAGTTGCTATCAGATTATTTTCAAAATCTTTACTTTATCACGCGAAGATGTGGGAGTGAGAGACAGGAGAGAAAATCAGTCACTAGTTAATAGCATCCCATATTTCCGAGACATAGTAGTCAGCGGGGTGTTTTAATTAACACATCTCAGCGATACGGCTATTAATATTGAACGAAAATAGTATTTCCAGTATGACTTTTTATTTTTAGACCTGGAAAAAGAAGCAAGAAGAATGTTAATTTGGTAGCTACGCGCAATTATACGTGGTGCCGAAATTAAAATCATAAATCAAATATTTCGTCGTCTCTACGGGAGGTTTTATGATCCGCTGAATCGCTCCGACGTTGAAATTAAGCTAAGAAAATATATTGCTCGGAATTTTCCTGGACAAAGTGGAAATCGCGATCGAAATTAATATGCTTTGAAATTAGGAAACGCTTTGATTAACTGTTGAGCTTTAAAATTTACCTGCGTATAAGTTAAGACGTGATGGGTCTTTCTAATTGAATTCTGATCACTTTTGCAATTAAGATTTAAAAAATTTAATATTTAATAGAAGAAGTTGTTACCAGAATGCTAGATATGGTGGTGTATTGCCACTAGGGCTGGGCGATACCGACGTTTTCGGTATTGGGTACCGATACCAATCGAGGTATCGATACTTACCGATGTATCGGGTCTGTGCACGGTATCGATTCTGAGTACCGGAATGGGTAAAGTATCGATAGGTATCGATGCTTTGGAATCGATACCTTGGAATCGATACCTTGGAATCGATACCTTGGAACCGATACCTTAGAATCGGACCTTGGAATCGATACCTTGGAATCGATACTTTGGAATCGATACCATAATTCGATACCTAGAAATCAAATTTCATAACCCGTTTTCTAGGTGTTGATTGTTTGATATCGGTTTCAAGAGATATAAAATTAATTTACCGATTCTACCTTAACTACGGTTTGAAATTTGCAATATTGTGAGATTTTTTTTGTAATAATTATAGTTATGTCATAATAAGGATATTTGCTACACACAATAATAACATCCTCTTAAATATATATTATATAATATATACCGGGTGGTCCATTTATCGTGCCCCCCCCCCCCCCCAAAATTTGGAAGCAGTCAGTTTTATGAAAAAAAGTTTCAAGAAAAAGTTTTACTACAAGAAGTGTCCTATCTGATGGTTAAGCAGTCGTACACCAAGGAGAACGTATGAAGATCATGCGAAGGTCAATTTTTTTTTTTAAATAGAACATGGCATTTTTTTTTCCAAATTCTAAAAAAGGATATAATTGCGAGTAGAAAAGTACTAAAACTCATGTGGCCTAAAATTAAGATTCAGCGAAATATTCAAGAAAAACACAAAAAAAATGATAAAAATTTATTAAAAGAATAACATAAATAGACACAAAATATCCGATCACCCCCGGGCTACACTAATTTAATTTAATCGGGACAATTGTTTCGGAAACTTCGGACTTATTAAAGTAAATGTTCAAAGAGTTGACCTTCAACCTCGATACACTTTAGAATTCTCCGACTAAACGAATCATGGACGTTTATTAGCACGTCTTCCGTAATTTCTGAGCATGCATTTATTATCCTTTGCTGCATATCTTCCGGTGTTGTTGGGGCAGTACGGTACACTTTCTCTTTCATTGAACCCCACAGAAAATAATCGAGAGGGGTCAAATCTGGCGAACGAGCAGGCCAAGATTTAGGTCCGCCGCGTCCTATCCAGTGATCGCTGTAATCCCTGTTTAATATTTCTCGAGCCGCGTGTGAATAATGAGCTGGACACCCATCATGTTGGTACCACATTGTGGCTCGCCGCTCTAAGGGTACATCTTCAAGTAGTGTCGGTAACACATTGTGTAGAAAGTCGCTATACTTATTACCATCTAAATTGCCAGTAATAAAGAAAGGTCCAATTATTTTCATTCCAATTATCCCACACCAGACGTTGACATTCCATGGATGTTGCCGGTCTACTTGTCGTAACCATTTTGGATTTTCCGTTGCCCAATAATGCATATTATGCCTATTTATCTGCCCATGATTCGTAAAAGTGGATTCGTCGGAAAATAGCACATTGAGAAAAAAGTTATTGTTATCGCGAATTTTTTGTTGAGCCCATTCACAAAATTGTACACGATGTTCAAAATCAGTTCCGTGAAGGTCTTGATACATCGATATGTGGTATGGGTGAAATTTTTTGTGTTTCAGTATTCGACCAATACTAGTTTGTGAGATTCCAGACTGGCCGGCAATTTCTCTAGTACTGACGTGTGGATAATAAGCCACTGCCGCTAGAACAGCAATTTGCGCGTTTTCATCGGTAACACTCTTTTTTCGAATTTTTTTCTTCACAATACTTCCTGTGGTAGTGAACTGTTGTACAACACGACGAAAGGTCGTACGACTCGGCTGGTGTCTATCAGGGTATCTTACAGCATACAAACGACACGCTGCGCGAATATTTCTTCCCGCTTCACCATAAATGAAAATCATATCAATTTTTGCACGTGTTGCTGGATCCATTCTTGATATTCAAACACTGGTAGTTTTATCACAACGATACAAGTAGCATTAAGTCAGTTATCTAGCTTGTGTGGTATTTATGCAGCTTCAAGGGATTACGAATAGAAAGTTAATTGGCTTTTGCGATGGTATTCCCGGATTAAGGGGCAACAAATAACCCATTATTACAACAAGCAACTAATTCATACGACCTATTAATATCCAATTATAAAGAACAAACTTATACGTAGGTAATTACTTTCTAATTACCTACAACCGCTATTTCAAATATGACTTATCTGTTATGTAAATCTGTTATTAATTATTTTGTAATACGTCCACATTATTGCTTTGAAAATACTATGTTTTTCATGTATTGTTTCCAATTTATATTTTGTTTTTCTTGAATATTTCGCTGAATCTTAATTTTAGACCACATGAGTTTTAGCACTTTTCTACTCGCAATTGCATCCTTTTTCAGAATTTGTAAAAAATAATGCCATGTTCTATTTAAAAAAAAACTTGACCTTCGTGTGACCTTCATACGTTCTCCTTGGTGTACAGCTGCTTAACCATAAGATAGGACACTTCTTGTAGTAAAACCTTTACTTGAAACTTTTTTTCATAAAACTGACTGCTTCCAAATTTTTGGGGGGGCCACGATAAATGGACCACCCGGTATAATGCATATATACTTAAAAATTCTTTACTTAAAAAGTTATTGCATCCTTTATGTACATTTAAAAAAATGCACGAAAGTAAGCGATACATGGCTACCCGATACATGGCTACCCGATACATCGCTACCCGATACATCGCTAACCCGATACATCGATACTTAGCGAGTACTGGAATCGGTAAGGTATCGATAGGTATCGATGCTTTGGAATCGATACCTTGAATCGATACCTTGGAATCGATACTTTGGAATCGATACCTTGGAATTGATACTTTGGAATCGATACCTTGGAATTGATACCTTGATTCGATACCTAGGAATCAGTATTCATAACCCGTTTTCTAGGTATCGTTTGTTTGATATCGGATAAAATTAATTTATCGATTCTACCATATCTACGGTATGAAATTTGCAATATTGTGATATTTTTTTTTTGTAATAGTTATAGTTATTATGTTTATGTTATAATATGGATATTTGCTACGCATAATATAAAATTCAACAACATCCTTTGAAATATATACTATATAATATATATAATGCTATATGTATATATGTACTTAAAAATTCTTTACTTAAAAAGTTATTGCATCTTTTATGTACATTTAAAAAAATGCATAAAGGTAAGCTACCCGATACATGGCTACCCGATACATCGCTACCCGATACATCGATACTTAGCGAGTACTGGAATCGGTAAAGTATCGATAGGTATCGATGCTTTGGAATCGATACCTTCGTTATAAATGAGGTATTGGGTATTGGACGATGTTTCGATACTTCGCCCAGCCCTAAGTGCCACACGTTTATGCGCCAAATTGTTAAAAGATGAATGCTTGTGGCTTGTATTGATTTTGTTTCGGGTCAGCTGTAAAAAGAATAAAAATATTTCAATTAATGTAATGTAATGATAATGCATCAAAAGTCCAGGAAGTTTACAATATGTTGAAAGAAAGCTCATAATGTTTTATGCATCTCCGTATCTCAATAATTTTAGACCGATCCTCGTAGTTTTACATACGTTGTATAGATTTAGGTAGATTCTTTTTGTTTTATTTTTAATCCTATTAGAGATTGAAAACTCCATGTTCTCTTTTAAAGTCTACACACGCTATTTATACGTGTACCTATTTAACCTATTGTAATCAAAGACGGATTGTTTTTATTTAACAGACCGTGACGATTTGGGCGTCATTGTTTGTAAATCGATCTTTTTTCGTTTAGAAAGTTCGTGTGTGTGATTCCTCTTGAGTACGCGTTCGCATTTTCTATGCTTCATTGAATCTTGTTTTTAAGTTATTTTTCGTGTTTGCGTTTGCGCATAATTAATTTCCTCGGAATTAATGCTGTTTTGTTTTATATCGAGTGTTCAGAAAAATTTGGCGTCAAAGTAACCCAAGGAAATTTGAAATCATGTCTGATATACAGTGATGGGCAAATGTGTGGAACCATTTAATATCCGTTAAATTAAAAAAGAGATTGTAATAAAATTCTAGGCACAAAATTTAAGGTTGAAGAGCCATTTTTTAAATAACAGGTGTTTTTCATAGAGGTATAGAACTTTAAGTTGGCAACACTTTTTTAACTGGCGGCCATTTTGTGAAGTGATTTATGTTTAGTTTGGTTTGGAATTTCAACATGAATAGACTGACGCCTGAACAACGCTTCCAAATTGTGCAAATTTATTTTGAAAATCATGGTTCTGTTCGAAATACGTATCGCGCACTACGTCCATGTTACGGTCAACATAATCGTCCATCAGAGCAATTAATTCGATTAACTATGGAACGTTTTCGCACCACGTTTACTCTAAATGATAATACGCATCCACAGAGACGTCGTACAGTGCGTACAGAAGAAGTCATTGCTGCTGTAGAGCGTAGCGTAGAGGAAGACCCGAATCAGTCTATCCGCCATCGTGCACAGGAATTGGATATGTGTCCATCCACTTTATGGAAGATTTTGCGGAAAGATCTTGGTTTGCGTGCTTACAAAATCCAACTCGTGCAAGAATTGAAGCCACACGATCACCTAGCAAGGCGTAGATTCGGTGAATGGGCCCAAAAACAGGATTGCCGTTGATCCCGATTTTCGTAAGCGAATTTTGTTTAGCGATGAAGCTCACTTTTGTTTGAATGGATACGTCAATAAACAAAACTGCCCTATTTGGAGTGATGGTAATCCTCAAGTGTATGTTGAGACACCGTTACATCCACAAAAACTGACTGTTTGGTGTGCTTTATGGGCTGGTGGAATCATTGGTCCGTACTTTAAAAACGATGCTGGTCAGAACGTTACAGTCAATGGTGACCGCTATAGAGCCATGATTACTGACTTTTTCGTTCATCAATTGAACAACCATGATGTGCAGGGGCTGTGGTTTCAACAAGACGGCGCAACATGTCACACAGCTCGTGCCACAATTGATTTATTGAAGGAAACGTTTGGTAACCGCATAGTATCACGTTTCAGACCCGTGAATTGGCCTCCAAGATCGTGCGATTTAACGCCGCTAGACTATTTTCTGTGGGGATATGTGAAGTCGCTAGTCTACGCCGATAAGCCCGAAACGATTGACCACTTGGAGGACAACATTCGCCGCGTTATTGCCGATATACGGCCACAAATGTTGGGAAAAGTCATCGAAAATTGGACCTCCAGATTAGACTACGTCCGAGCCAGCCGTGGCGGTCATATGCCAGAAGTCATATTTAAATTATAATGCCAGAAGATTATCTTTCGAATAAAGTAAATTTCATGTCAATTTAAAAAATTCATCTTTGTTTTATTCCATTTCAACGTTCTATACCTCTATAAAAGACACCTTTTACATAGAGAGTTCAAAAAAATGTAACTTTCTGAGGATGTGGAGGAGCCTAAACATAAAAATTATTGGGCTTTATATCACTCCACCTTCAAATGTTTTATGGGTTATCGAATCTACTAACGCAGAACAATGCTTCATCTGAAAAGAAATTATTTGAAAAGATCTTACAAAATACTACTCATCGCAGATAATATCGAGGATTTCCTGCAAACAAGTTATACCATATGGAAATAACTGTAAATCTTGTGTTAAAACTTTAAGACAAGAACTAACTGACAACTCAGTTTGTTGAGCAAGAGTCCATATCGAAGTTTTTGGAGCACCAGTCATTATTTACTTAACATTATTAACACTTCTTTTGTTCGAACTTTTGATTGCTAATTACCTTCTTGCCGTTCTATAATCTCTTTTGTCAAAAAACTAGAACAATTCTATTGAGGGTCTTCTGAAGAGTATTATAATCAAAAACAAGACTAGAAAATTCATCTTGAAATTCTTCAATACCGGTTGAAAGCCTAGTGATAATACACTAGCGTATCATGCCTGGAATCCTTGAATCGAATCCAGGACTGGGCTGTCAGAGAAGTCTTTCGTGGTTTTCCTTCTCATTTAAGGTGAATGACAGCAGCTAAATAGCCCAAGCTATGAATTGCTATTATTATTATTGAATGGGGTATTTCCATTGGCCATTGATCTTTTGACTATATCGAAGGAACGCTTCAAGCATGAATGCTTTGCATACGTTATTAAATACCATTTTAAATTGCAAAAATGCACAATACCATTTTTGATATCAGATTCTGACAATTTTTGCAGACAATTAAAATATAATATAAATCAATAGAAAAATAAATATAAATACAATAAGAACTGTAATTTAAAAAGAAACATATCTTTTTAATAAAATTTTTCGAAATTTTTATTGATTTGTAAAGAGTATATGTTGACCATAACTCCAGAGAAAGTCCAAAGGGATTAAATAGCAACTTCTTAGTGGCTAATTTTGGTCTCCAAAACGGGGGATGATACGACCTGGGAACTTTGTCTGCAATGTCATTGTTTTGCGTATAGCGTGGCATGTTGCGCCAACCTGTTGAATCCACATATCATTTACTTCGATTCCATCCAATTCTCACCAGAAAAAGTTTGTCAACATGCCACGACAGCAAACGCCATTACCAGTTACGGATACACCTTGATCATTTTCAAGCAAATACGGTCCGATGATCCCTCTTGCCCGCATAGCACACCAAACTGTCAAGGGTGTGCATCGGAAGTTCCTGCATTGACATATGGATTTTCTCTTCCCCAAATCAAAGAATTCTGTCTGACCTAGCCGTTGAGGTCAAAATGTGCCTCATCACTAAAGATATTGTATTGTGAAATGCCTCGTTAACTTGCTACTGTTCCATGTTGTTGATGAAGTACTTATCCGAATTTTATACTTGTTTTGTCGTATTTGCTCGGCATCCAGGTGAATACGATCAAACAACTCTTCTCTTGTGTTCGAAACTTGCGCGTAGACTAAATTTTTCATGTACCCCCATAAATAAAAGACAAGGGGATTAAGATCGCGTGATCTGGGTGGCCATGCAACAGGACCACCTCGACCAATCCATCCTGGATAATTGACGTTAACCCAATTTCGAACAGCAATTCCGAAATGTGGTGGTGCCCCATCCATGTGAAAACCACATGTCTCGTCGAACATTCAGTGGAACATCCTCTAAGAGACCTGGCAGTTCGTCAATAAGAAATTGAAGGTAATTGTCCGCATTTAACCTCCCAGGAAGAACGACAGGACCAATCAACAAGTCATCGATTAGGCCCGCCCAAAAGTTAATAGAAAATTCATGTTGAAATTTAGATGGGCGTATAGCTTTGAGACTTTCTGATGACCACCTGTGCAGGTTTCTCAGATTTGTAACGCCACTTCTCGTGAACGTAGATTCATCTGTCCAGAGGACTGTTCTGCAGAAATTAAAATGAAGTCGTGACTGTCTTAATATCCAGGTAGAATAAACTAGACGAGCATAGTGGTCTGCCTCAAGCAAGGCGTGTCCCCTGCGATAGTGATATGGATATAAGCCCTCACGTTTTAAAATTCGCCAAACTGTCGTTCGTGGCACTCCTAGTTGTCTAACGATTCGACGTACACTGAGAGTTGGATCCCTTGTAACAATAGCTACTGCTTCTTCCTCTAAGTCTGCTGGCAAATTTACTCCTCGGTCGAAAAGATAATCACGCAGTCCGCATTCCCGAAATTGTCTGTGTACTTCCAGAAACGTTCTGTAATGAGGAATGCGCCTATCGGGAAACCGATTTCGGTATTCAATAACTGCTTGACGTGCATTGCCGTTACAGTAGCCATACACAAAATGCATGTCCGCATACTCTTGAGAAGAAAATCGGTAGGTCATTTTGAATAGAGAAAACGTGTCCACTCACAATAAGCTGTTGTATGAACTGAAACGTAATGTAATCCTTTATTAAAAATACAACGTTAACAGCCATCTGAACATTTGTTTATTGTATGATATTCATGGTTCAGCACTTACGAAATAAGTAAGAACCTTCTTTATCATAAATCAATTTCCAGTACTCTTTTTTGTAGAGCTCCAAGAAATTACTGTATGCACTACGACAAGTGTTTATTTTAGGATAACATTTTATTATGCGACGTTAACAATCACAGGCCTGTTATTGAATCGTATAACTTTTTTTTAAATAAAATCAGTTTGTATTGACTTTAGGATTACATTTTTTTGTATGATCTGACAATCACATTCATAGATCTGTAACTTTGAAACAAATAAAAATAGATATACAAGTTTTGCGTTTTTGTTACTTGAAATGAAGTCTACTTTACACTCCTAAAATTTGAACATAGCGATACGAGACACTTGTATATGGTCGGTTAGCTTCAGTTCTTGAGTCAATATGCATAAAGGTGCAAATCCCTTTTTAAAATTTTGGAGGCTGCGATTAGCGTCTAATTCATGGTTGCGATGCCGAATGAAGGTCTTGGGATGTTCTGCGACACTAGCTCTCACAGCAGCATTGTTATCGACTGACTTTCCAAAGCGATGAACTCAAATTTTTTCAGTAAATTTTCAATAGCGATCCTGGACGGACGATTGTATACGGTGGTGTGCAGAAAAATCGCGTACACCTATTTTTCGATCTATTAAGTTGATTTAAACTGGTTTCGACTTATTATTTGTCAGTGTCAAACAACTAAAATTCCCAGATTAACGGAAAATGAAAAAGTTTTAATACTTCTAAATGAGAGGAAAGATGGTCTATAAGAAGGGTAACAAATTGGTTTCAATAAATAATAAGTAATAAATAAGTTTACTTGCTTTCAAATAACAATTTCAAGTGACAATTTCAATTACAGTTTACATTGCATTTGCAAATATAATCTCAAAATCCACATTTACAAAGTACAACTATATTGCTTGATTTTGAAGTGTGCGCAATTTTTCTGAACTCGAGTGTAAGCCAAAATGATCTCTCGAAACTTGTGAATTGTTATTGCAAAATTTTCATCATTATTATAATGCATTTTCACAATTAATGAACGTTCTTCCAAATTGTAAAGTACCGTTTCATAAAATGTCAACGTTTCCCTATGACAACTACCAACTGTTACTGACTATAAATTTGACAAACTGAAATGGCGCGCGTTGTGACACCTTTATAAGTTAGGACACACGATTTTTTGTCCGAAACCTGTTTGACGTTCGATTTTTTCGGAACACCTATTATGTGTATTAACTGCTATGGTATTTTGTTGATTATGTAAATTTTTGCTACGAGAATTATGCGTATGAATCCTCACTGATCATAACAATCTCCGAAACTTATACAGAATATTATGAGTAGAGAACGGACACGCTTACCACCCAGTGCAGTACTGGCGAAAGGCTGTATTTCTAAAATATTTAATTTTATTTATGTAATTGGAAAACGAACGGGTGGTGATCTATAAAATTACGAAATACATATTTATTTGTTGAAAAGTTGTATTTTTAAAGTTTTTAATTTTATTTCTATAATTGGAACATTTTTATTTGTTCATTTTGTCGTTCAAGTTGAGTAAAGGAGTATTAATATTGACTAGCAATAGTTTCTCAAGGTTTTCTTCTGCCAATTTTGTTCTCTTTGAATTAAGTACATCCTTATAAATAGAAAACGTCCTTTCTACATCGCAACTGGTTATAGGTGCATACTGGAAATATTCTTTTATTTCTTCATATTTAGCCGTTAGATTTTGTGGAATTGTCTCCATACATAATTGCTGCAATGTAATTAAATCTGGATTTCTATTAAGAATTGCTTCAAACTTTTGCCGAAGGCCACATCCGAAGTCACTTGGAATACTTTTCAAATTATTAACAGCCACATCTAATGTAGTTAATCCGTCATTTAATTTGAGATTTCGATTTTCAAAATAAGTGATTAGTTCTGGCAATTTTCCAAAGTGTTCGTGAAGAAAGTACAACTAATTTTTTAAATTTGGGATTTGTGTGAGCTCCTTTCACTCACCAATACTTCTAGCATCCTCCTTTAGCAGTGTCACGAAATGTTTTAGACTATCGAAATTCTCAGCATAATAACTAGTAGCTTCCAGCCATGTTCCCCATCTAGTTATTACTGGAGTGGGAGGCAGTGACAGAGATGGAAATTTTTCCCTGAAAAGAGCTACTCTCAATGGTGCTTTTCTGAAAACTTTTTTAAAAGCTGATACAAGTCTATCAACCTCCGGAAAAGTGTCTCTGATATATTCACAGATTCTGTAGAGAGCATGTGCTACACAAGTAATATGCAGCATATTAGGATATGTTTTCTTCAATAGTCTGCCTGTTTTTAACATATACGCAGCACTATCACTGACAAATAATAGTATTTTTTCTTTGTACGTGGCGTCCGAATGAAGCATTTTTTGTATATTCTCCTTAATGGTTTCAGCAACTGTTTCCGTATCAACTCTATTTATAACACTTGTTGCTATTACATTATAGGGAATAGTTGGATGTAGTACACCAGCTACATTTACCACACAGCGTCCTAACATATCCACCGTTTCGTCGGCTCTTATCCATATGTATTGATTTAAAAGATGGCTTCTAATGCGTTCTACTGTTCTCGTATAGCACCTAGAAACATAATATTTGCGTAAAGTTGATTCATAAGGAACATTTCGACCAGTATATTTTTTCAGAAATATTTTTAAAGTGGGATTGCTAAGTTTATTTAATGGAATATTAGCCGCCATAAAAGTTTTACAGAGTTCAGATCTGTTTGCTATCCTAAGTGACGAATTTTTGACGATATTTTACGGATTTTGTAATAAATTTCGGAATCACTGACAATGGACATACAATCAGTATGACCGTCAATCCAACTCGCCAATGTTTTACAATGCCGTTCTCGACATTCTACCATATCATGTCTGAAAAAGTAACTTAAACAATGCTCTAGATCTAAATAAATGAAAACTAAAAATGTGTGCGTAAGTTATTGAAACTGAACGAAATTCAATGCACACTCTTACGTCGAAATAATTGTAGAAATAGATTCAATCAAACGATATTAAACATGATCTATCACAAAAATTACGATGTAATTAACAGTTAAAACTATGAAAACAAGAAACTTACTCACAGCACTTTATTTATCTTACGAAATATAAACTAATAAATAAAATACATTATAAAAACCCCGCTTCTATCTACGCTCATGAAAACACTTTAAAAAACACTATATTCTCGGAATGCAATAGCTGAGTTGTCCATTGTTATCGTGCGAGACCAGGTGGCCGAGTAAGTCAAACAAATACTTCATTGAATTACGCCGGGATGTACTGAGCGACGTTATACACAATTCCAATTGCCGATTGCGTTTTATGGAAATTGCGTCCGTTCTCTAATTATGAGCGACGTAATGTAGTGGTAATGAGTCATTACGAATAGTTTTGTATATACGTAGCGGTTTCTGTCGAACGAAACAAAACAAATGAATATAATACCATTAATAATAATATTGAAAACGCCAGAAACGAAAGGAAAGCGATAAAACACTCATTTATGCGTCAGTATTATTATTTTATTGTTGGAGAATGAGTATACATATAATTTATATATACACACACACGCACACATATCCATTACTTGTATATATTACAAATAAACTTTCAATTCACGTCAACTGGAGAACGGCGAAGCGGTCACTTTCGTTTTCCTAAATCTAATTAACGACCGCATTAATTCGATACACGGTGAAGTTCTTCGCGTTGAATTCCATTCACACAAACTTATAGATCGAAATTGGTATGTTCATGTGTGTGTGTATGTATGTGTTTATATATGTGGCACGTTTCGGAATGACCTCTTCGATCGCGATCGTTGTCTGGACCAATGGCGCCGACCGTCATTTGATGAATCATTACACATAATCCACGGTATCCGCACAATACCAAAACATCTTCATACATGTACCGTCAAAAGAAAATGAACGTTCGCGATGGACTCGTAACTCTTAATTAGGAAATAATTTCAGTACAGTGAAATCGCTCATAATCTCTTAATAGACGGGTCCGCTTAATAGAAATAATATATCATTTTTTATTCGGTATTTAACATTTATTCGCCTAAGAAATCTGACAATACAAAATTAACAAATATCTGTTACGCTAAATGCAATAATTACTAATGAGTACAATTAATAATTTGTATTTTTTACTAATAATATACAACGTGTCCACTTAAGTATGAGACAAATGGGAAATATTTTTATTTTTGATTTCACAGAAAACTTTATAGAAAAGAAAAGTTCGTGCATCCTAAGAAACTTGATATTTTGTATTCAGGGTTGCGTTGTATTACTTGGTTAGAGGAAAAATTAAAAAACATTGAAGTTGCCGTAAGAGTACGCTACACTTATTTTTAAAGATATCAAAAATATTCATTTAAAAATGTTGTTTCAAATTTCAAAATATGCTCAAATACGAATTGTTATTTAAAATTTCGAAAAAATAAAAATTAAATTATCGAGCAATAATAATAGCAAATACGCAATAGTTTTTAACACCCATCTATGTGACAGTAGTTCTATGGTTGTCATTCGTATTGTCACTTTAGTAATAAATTTTATGTGATTGTCAGATCCGCTGTCACTTTAATAATTAAGTAATTTTAAGACAATTCATTAAGTTATTACTAGAGCTGAGGATGTTTGCGGTATAACCATGGTTATATCATGTAACCATAGTAATTTACTATGGTTACATGATATAACCATGGTTATACCGCAAACATCCTCAGCTCTAGTTATTACCTACCAACTATGACTGAACGGTTAACTATGCAAGAGCGAGCTGAATTAATTCTTATTTGCGGAGATAACTACAAAACATGTAGAGACGCAGCTGATATTTTTAATGAAAGACATCCCAACAAATTTATTAGTTTCCAAAGCGTCTCAAGAATTTTAAATCAGTTTAAAGCAACTGGTAGTTTAGAAATGCGTTACAAAAAAAGTAGGGAAAAGCAAGTGAGACATTTCGAAAATTCTTTACGTGTTATGCAAAGTGTAATTGAAAATCCCAAAATTTCTGTCAGAAAAATTGCAAGCAATATGGATATTAAAAAATCATCAGTAAGCAACATTTTGGTTAACAATAGATATCACCCCTATAAGCCAAGATATATTCAAACTTTGCAGGAACGGGACTACAACAATAGATTTGAATTTTCTTTGGATATTCAAGGTACATTAGAAACGCAGAAAACGTTTTTCAAAAGCATTTTGTTTACTGATGAAGCAACCTTTACTACTAATGGTGTTGTGTGTGCACAAAATTGTCGTTGGTGGTCGTCTGACAACCCACATTTTAGAATTCCCTGCAAGAATCAATATTCGCAAAAGGTAAACGTTTGGTGTGGAATTTTAAACAGAAAAATTTTTGGTCCGTATTTTTTTCAATCGTCATTAAATTCACAACGATATTTGGAATTTCTACAAACATACCTCGATAACGAATTAGACGAATTGCCACTAAATATTATAAGAACCCTTTGGTTTATGCATGATGGAGCACCTGCACATAGTGCACGAATAGTTGTAGACTATTTAAATGAAAAATTTGGAGAAAGATGGATGGGACGAAATGGACCTTTTCCATGGCCAGCGCGCTCGCCCGACTTAAACCCCATGGATTACTTTATCTGGGGATGGCTAAAGAATCAAGTATATTCAGAAAGGCCGTTTCAGAATTTAGAAGAATTGAAAAACAAAATAGGAGATGCGGTACTGTTCTTAAGAAATAATCCTATTGTGTTACAACATGTTACAACATATGCATTCAACGAGAGGGGCATCATTTTGAATAGCTTTTTTTTTTGTTTGTATTTCTGAATTTGTTGTTTTTGTTAATTTCATATTTATTTTGTAATATAAAAATGTATTTTCATAAAGTTATATGCAAATGATTTTTGTTTCATTCTATTGCATTTCAGCGATAAAAAATTGATATTGAATGTAAATGATTTCACGTGCAATTACATAAAATTTATTATTAAAGTAACAATACAAATGACAACCATAGAACTACTGTCACATAGATGGATGTTAAAAACTATTGCGTATTTGCTATTATTATTGCTCGATAATTTAATTTTTATTTTTTCGAAATTTTAAATAACAATTCGTATTTGAGCATATGTATTTTGAAATTTGAAACAACATTTTCAAATGAATATTTTTGATATCTTTAAAAATAAGTGTAGCGTACTCTTACGGCAACTTCAATGTTTTTTAATTTTTCCTCTTACCAAGTAATACAACGCAACCCTGAATACAAAATATCAAGTTTCTTAGGATGCACGAACTTTTCTTTTCTATAAAGTTTTCTGTGAAATCAAAAATAAAAATATTTCCCATTTGTCTCATACTTAAGTGGACACGTTGTATATATATATATATATATATATACGCAGGTGTCCTTGAAATAAAAAGACAACGTATGAAAAATGGAAAGATGTATTTATATAGAATATGAATCCAAAATATTGTGAGGCAATTACGATGCGAATCCCAAAATTAAAAACCCCCTGAAAATTTTAATATGTGCCCCCAATGAATTCGAGATATTCAGAATGTTAATATGTACTATTATTGACGTTACATGCTCACCGTATGTTTACATACTAACAGCTGTCGATGTTATAAAAGGTATAATATCCTGTATACTAGAGTCAATACATTGTGCAAAATCAGCTTTTTAATACATTCAAGTAAATATGTAATTAAAAATTAAAACGTGTGTTAGATTTATTTTCAAACGCATTTTAAAAATCATACCAAAATTTCGTGTGTATTACGAGAATTTTTTATTTGTTAGAGAAGTTTAAATACGAATGTCGGAGTCAGAATACTCCATTGTATTCAAAGGCGACAATGTTTATAAACACAATCGATAAGTTTTCTTGTGGCAAGGGTTCAATAACCTGAGTCAGTTCTTTATTCATATAAATTTATACTTGTAAATTCTTAAAGCTGATACATTGAAAGAACATGCAAGATGTATGCTTTACGTGCATTTAAGTTACAATCATTACCTTTAATCGAAAAATTGTAACAATCGACAACAGAACGAACTTGAAGCTAGATATATAATGACAAGACTATTCATTTTGTTATTGTGGGTCATTTTTAAGTTTCGTGTACGATAGTATTGATGATATATTCAGATAGCGTATCACAATTTTTTGAAATTTCTTTGTAATTTTTTTCTCGCTTATGAGAGGGAATTTTCGGAAAATATTTTGGGTATATATTCCATAGAATTTAATCTTATAATTTTTCGTACGTTTCAGCTGAATTGATTCAGCCTTATTCATTTGTTTTATAATAATTAATTCTTAATATAATTTACATATAGGAAGTCAAAAATAAATACATCTTCAAGGCAACATCCTCTTAAGACTTTTATAAAAGAACTGATAGTTACGTTAAATTAAAGTTATTCATTAAGAACAAAACAATTTTAATCCTATGTCCTATACTATTTCCAATCCTATGTTATTAAAGCTACATACTGAAGATTAATTGTAAAATGAAAAGTTTACCGGAAAAATTCTTCTGTTGATGAATGATGCCTTCTTCTGTTATGCTTGAAGTGTTTTCTTGAAGATTTATTATTAATCAGTATATACAAATAGGGTCGAGAAATTCCGAAACATAGTTTCGATAGGATGTAATCATATAAGTATATATTCACAATGGTGGAAGAAGGACAAATGAACGATTCAAGAGGACTCACTTTTAAACAGTTCAAGACCATATAAGGCACAACAACTTTCCAAATCTTCTAAAAAAAACACTTCAAGCTGAACATAGGAAGGCATCACTCATCAACAGAAGCATTTTTCTGTTAAACTTTTCATTTATGCATTGAATAGCTTTCTTATTTCCTCTTTTCAATCGAATCAATAACATGTATATAAAGATACTAAATGTCTTGATGTCAAGAAATTTATTTATGTACCCTATATATGGTTTCTTCTGTTTCTATTCTGTGCGCTTGTGTTACATTCTTTTACAAAGTAGTGTATATTCCATCCGCAGTCGCATATTATTTATTCTTACAACGAACACGGTTCGATGTCTTGAACCTGTGAAATATGTTATGAGGCCCGATTAAAACCGTGGTCGATATCGCAAAAAAAAGAACGACCGTGTTTCTCGCCTTGTGCGTTTCACAGTCGGCGGTGTCTGTATTTAAGATATTTTCAAGAGCTTTGACGCCACAGACGTACACATATACATATGTATTCTATACACTTAGTAATGCTCTCTTCTTCTCTATCTTTATGCGTGTCCTTATATATACATATGTGTGCATGAGTATTTGATTTATACGAGAGATGGAAGAACAAAAACATTAATTAAGGCCTTCGCATTAAAGTAATCTGTTTTAATTATAGCTTTGTGATTGCCCGAAAAAAGAACAGATATTTCTTTTTTTTTCTTTATGTTTCTGAATGATGAAGACTATAAATTTTGTAATATTTTTTTTTTAAGATTCATTAATGTAATGAAGCTGTCCATTTTTAGTTTGGTACATGGAATACTTTGAAGGCCGTTCAATAAAATGATTCGTTTAAACGTTTGAACTCATTTTCTAATACATATACATATATATATATATATATATATATATATATATATATATATATATATATATATATATGTAGACAAGGAGTCTTTGCCGTTAAAACAAGTATGAAAAACAATTGTTGTTGGGGAATCCGGCAATAAAAAACCATTGATTAGTTAATGTTCTCTATTTTTTTACCCTATATTTCGCTCTGAGGTTTAGAGCTTCTTCGGGGGTCAAAATGTGAACACTTATTATGCGAAAATTATATATTACAAAACATGATAGGTCGATAAATTTGTCAATTGTCCCACGTAACACAAACAAAACATTATAATTAATTTAAAACTCTTTAAAAAAAAAAACTATTATAATTTATAATATAACAACACATCTAAAAACAATCATGAGCAACGTGTAGTGAAACAATTCACTCATGATGTAATATACACTATGTCATTTCGGATGTTAAAAGGAACTTTAAAAGGTAAAAAAATAAAGAACATTAACTAATTAATGGTTTTTTATTGCCGGATTCCCCAACAACAATTGTTTTTCATATATATATATATATATATATATATATACTAAAAATAATAGACTTTTATTGGTTTAGCGACCTTTAATGAATATTGATGTTTTTATTCTATGACGTTTCGACTTTTATTATTATTCAGTCTTTTTCAAGTAACTAGAAACAAGAATTAATACAATGAAAAAGTGAGAACTACGTTTGCCTTTGTGAGACTGAATAAACAATTAAATTAACAATTAAATTAACAATTAAAATTAATTTTAATTGTTAATTTAATTGTTTATTCAGTCTCACAAAGGCAAACGTAGTTCTCACTTTTTCATTGTATTAATTCTTGTTTCTAGTTACTTGAAAAAGATTGAATAATAATAAAAGTCGAAACGTCGTAGAATAAAACATCAATATTCATTAAAATGTCGCTAAACCAATAAAAGTCTATTATTTTTAATATTAAGACACGGCCAATAAAATAAATAAGAAAAATAAAATTCTTATAAACACTAAATATATATATATATATATATATAATTATTTCGTGACCTTGGTATGATATGGTAAATTCAATCAGTTGGCGATTTAAGGTCTGGCTTTACTTTAAAGTATGTATATTAAATATATATACTTTAAAGTAAAGCCAGACCTTAAATCGCCAACTGATTGAATTTACCATATCATACCAAGGTCACGAAATAATTATATATATATATATATATAAAGTATATATATTAAATATATATACTTTAAAGTAAAGCCAGACCTTAAATCGCCAACTGATTGAATTTACCATATATATATATATATATATATATATATATATATATATATATATATATACATATATATATGTGTGTATATATATATAACAATTGATAAATTATTGGAGTTTTTCGGCTTTTATATGAAATATTTACAAATATCAAGTTTGTATGTATGTAATTGCAACGTAAGTGGGGATGTAAACATTGCTGTCTACAAATTACAAAGCAAATCATACGAAATTTTTAATTGAAAAATATTGTCTATGTTGGGACCCGAACCCAAGTCTACAGTTTTCCGGACTGTCGCTTTTACCACTTAGCCACAACAGACCTAGGTTCAAGCTATTTAGAAATGCATTATAAAGTAACAGTGTTAATGAATCAGATGTCAGTTATTGAATGTAGATGTCAAGTTGAAAGCAGAAGTCAGTTTTGAAAGCTGATGTCAGTTTTGATAGCAGATGTCAGTTAGTGAAAGCAAATGTCAGTTATTGAACATTCAAATCTGACATCTGCTCTCAAAATACTGACATCTGCTTTCAATAACTGACATCTACTTTCAAAATAGGCATCTGCTTTCAAATCTGGCGTTTTCTTTCATAACTGGCACCTGCTTTCAAAACAGACATCTGCTTTCAATAACTGACATTTGCTTTCACTAACTGACATCTGCTATCAAAACTGACATCAGCTTCCAAAACCGACTTCTGCTTTCAACTTGACATCTACATTCAATAACTGACATCTGATTCATTAACACTGTTACTTTATAATGCTTTTCTAAATAGCTTGAACCTAGGTCTATTATGGCTATGTGGTAAAAGCGACAGTCCGGCAAACTGTAGACTTGGGTTCGAGTCCCAACATAGACAATATTTTTCAATTAAAAATTTCGTATGATTTGCTTTGTAATTTGTAGACTGCAATGTTTACACCCCCACTTACTTTGCAGTTACATACATACTAACTTGATATTTGTAAATATTTCAAATAAAAGCCGAAAAACTCCAATAATTTATCAATTGTTATATTTAATAAACGGCTAAGAAATTATCTAAACACACACACACATATATATATGTATATATATATATATATATATATATATATATATATATATATATTATACTGGTATTCTTAGGTACCATCCCAAAAAGTAACAAACATCAAATTAAAATGCACATACAATGAAACAGAATCGAGAAATGCACAACATAAGTATTTTTGTTTGAGAATAACACTAATTATTATATTTATTAAGTTAACCTTTTTAATTATTTCCATTTAATATTTATATTTAATAAAAAATACAAGTCCAAGTTTTGCAAGCAATTTTTTGTAATTATTTATTTATATGTGTAGAGAAATGTCACTGTATATTAAAATTGTAATCTGAATTTAGCCATAATGATGTATGATATATGTATGTCAAAATGCATGAACATGAATACGTATTTACGAGTAACATATTATTTTCTATTTGAAAGTTTTCTTTAAAATACTTAATTTCTACATTAGTCTTTCTAAATTTCAATTATCAATTTAATTAAACACTATTTCAAATATTTACAACCCTTCGAAATTATATTCATGGCGTACAAGCCAATATCAAAGAAAAGAAGACGATCGCGATGAAAATCCCTGCATCGGGGGTTACACGAGAATCGCCAGGGCGAGAAGAGGCGTCCGTAGACCCTACGAAATAGAAAATTTAAATTGTGCAGAAGTATTCGTTTGTGCGATAATTAAATTAGTGTAAAGAGATCCATATAATATATCTACGCAGTCTCTGTGCGACTGTATCTCTTATTGGAGTCGAGATATTTCAAGTTAAAATCAAATCAACTACTGACGCCGAATAAAGGTACAAAGAAAAATTATATCGCTGCATTAACATCTCCGATGTCGTAGAAATATTGTCCGAGAGTAAATTCGTCCAAGAAGATTCCTCTCAGGCTACTCCAGGAAGAAAATTTGGCCGTTTGCAGTTTTGGAGGGAAACAGTCGACCAGTTTCCGGCAATCTCTAGCTGTTCCCGCGCGATTTGCAAACCACTAACCAGGAGGCTGCTATTAAAACCAATAGAATTGCAACGTGGGAACAAAAAGCGCCAATCAATTATTCTCGAATTTTTGGCAGGTATTTAAAAAAAGGAAATATAAAAATTGAATGGTAAACCTGATCTTAAGGTAGTTATAAAATAATTTCAAAATAAAATATCTTTTAATTTACAAAAAAATTGAGAATACTATGGTTATCATTGTTAAATTAGTATATTGTTAAGCAAAGATTGCTTACTCAATATTGCTACACATATGACGTGTTGACATAACCCAGTACTCATTTATGACATAACTTATTTGTGCTTATGTTAATGCATTTACCTCGATCAATCACTAAAAGATATTGTATAATATTTCTTCATATTTAAAGGTAAACATTTACATATTACTTGTAAATATTTAAATATAATGTGTGTGCATTTAGTTGTTTGTTGTGGATACTGACAGTTACTTTTATTAAAGCTTAATTTAATTTACCAGCGTTTTGTTTGATTTCTACCTGAACAACACTCTGTTTGAAACCAACTAAGCAAAATAAATATCTTGTTCAGTACACCTAAGACGTTATAAAAAAAGGCTGGTAAGTACAAAGTAAGAATAAGACTGTATTTGCCATACGACATTATAACCCCCCTGTAGAAGACAGAGCACTCTCATTTTAGTCCGGAGCACTAAAATAAAATATTAATTTATACACGACCCTGCTTTATATTAATTTAAAGAAACCTAGAACGTTTAATTATCAACTAATTATATTGATAGCGCTGTTTGTTTAGAATTTAAACACCCAATATTCACGTCTCGTATATTTTCCTCTATTTTATTTTTATTTAACTATTATTATTATTATTATTTAACTATTATTATCTAATAGTTCATTTAGATATTCGGCGATTGAAGGTCTGTTTTACATTAATATAAAGTAAGCTGTTACATATTTCGGTAAGTATTACCTTTATCAAAGAATTATAAATGACAGATATTAATGTCAAAGTTATATAAGTCTTATATAACTTTGACATTAATATCTGACGTGGTGAACTTAATCGGTTGCTCAGTAAACGATTATTACAATCTTTAGGATTAGGTTAAAATTTCAGAATGCCCCTTATATTTTAATTTAATTCTTTCTGTTTGACTATTACGCTATTAAATAACACACAATGTGTTGTATTTATCCAGCTGTTATCGCAATGTTTTGCTTATTTAATAAAAATAGAATAAATACAAAATTGTACTTGTACTAAAACGAAATTTTATTATATAGAAAAATCATTTACAGGAACGGATTCGGATAACTTTATTTAGTTAATGGATGCGAAAAATAAACATAAAATAACTAACTCTCCACTGATCTCGTTTTAAATAATAGTTAGTGGAATTTGTGTTCCCACACTAACACGTGCTTTTAAATATGATATGTATTTGTACATATTGACGTAAGTTATAAAACCCATGCATCTGCAGAAATATTCAAACAAGCCGCTATCTCCCAAGATATGTTGAATTGTTATATATATGTGATATATGATATATGAATTATGTTATTTATGTTAGATTAGAGATATTGCTATATAGTTATTATTCTGTTAGTTTTTAAGGCAATTCGGTGTCTGCATTAATAAAGAGAACTTATAATAGATTTAAGAGAAGTAAATTTGTCAAATTCCAAATAAAGATTTCTTTTAAAAAAATCTATTTATTAAGGACCGAATTTAACTGGCGCAGTCCGTAGGAAGTACCGTAACGAAATTTAAATCAAATTCTTTGAATTTTGGATCGTTTCAACGATTTGTACGGTAAACCTACAAAGAGTGAACAGTATACGCGAGTGTTGAATCAACTTTTTCAAACTAGTGCTATAGTGTAAACTCCAGCAGACAACCAAATTCAAGCTCTCCAAATCGAGCAGAGGGATCTTCAAATCGATACCCGGTTAGAATTAAGAAACAAGAAAACAAGGAAACAAGAAGCACGAAACAAACGAATTCACAAATGTACCCAACCGTATTTTTAATGTAAGTACCTTTACGTATTATTCTCGTTTATGCGAAATCCTTTTGGCAGTGTGTAAATAGATTACCTTAGTATAAGCTTAAGAGAATTCGAATGTATAGTTCTGAAGACGAATTAGAAAACGAATCAATTAGCTTGTCTAATAGTAATAAAGAATCGAACAAAATTCAAACCGCGAATAATAGTAAAAGTAAAGTAGTATTAAGAGAAAGTAAATTAAAAAACGTAGTAGATTGCGTGAACAATATAAACCCATCTCAAGAAACTAAAGTTAGTAAAATGACTACCGCTAAGGACATTACTAAAAACCATATAGACATCATACCTATATACGAGGGGGATCCGAATACCTTCTCTATGTACATAGGGGCTTGTGAGTATTTAGCTACAACCTTTGGCAATGTGGATCCACAAGATCCAATTAACGAATTCCTTTTAAGGATATTCCAGTCAAAATTAGTGGGTCGCGCTTTACAGCTTGTAGGTAGTAGAGAAGTAATTAAAACATGGGCAGAATTAAAAAGCTTATTACAAACAAACTTTTGCGATCAACGTTCGGAAAAATGTCTTGTTCAGGATTTAATGCAACTAAAACCTGAAAGGGGGGAAACAGCGTACACTTTCGGTATGCGTTGCAAAAACATCCAAAATTTATTATTAACAAAAATTAAAATGTCAGAACAAGATGCTCAAAGACGGGCAATTAAAATCGAAATTCACAATGATACTGTTCTACAAACATTTTTAAGAGGTATAACACAATATGGAGATATAGGGCACCGTGTTAGATTTAGAAATCCAACTAATATCGAAATAGCCATGAGTTACGTAATAGAGGAAGAAAATTTTAATTATTTTACTAAACAACCAAATACTATTAATAAATCAGAATTTAAACCAATTAGACATCATGCGCCATTACAGTCACATGTAACACAAAATAGACCAATAAATCAATACGTACAACCCTCAACATCATCAATGTATCGTCCATTCGCTCAACAAAATTTTAATCCTCAAGCTACACCATTTCGACCATTAATGTCTCAATACATTAGTAAACCAAATATGTCGGTACAAAATCGATGGCCGCAACAACAACCAATGTGGAAGCCACCACAAGCGACATGGAAGCCACAGCAGATGATGGCTAAAACACCGTCTTTTAAGTTTGCCAAATCACCAGGCCAACAAGAGCAACGACGACAACCAAGACAAACCCCTATGGAATTAGGTAGTGGTACGATGAGACAAGGAGGACCGTCACAACAGTCATTTCAATTTAGAGCCACAGGAAAACCAAACTGGATTTCCGAAGAACTCTACCACCAGAACGACAACAATGAGGAACACCAGGATACGTTGTACCCAGAATATTATTATACAGAGCAAGAACCGTATGAAGAAAACACATTAGAATACGAAGAGACAGAAGAAACCCAAGAAGAAGATGGAAATTTTTCGTTGTCAGCCTCGACGAACAGTCAGATCTAGCAGAAGAAATCGATAATATAAAATTAAACACAAACACGTCTTCAGTGTTACCATATATAATATTACCAGAAATTAATGCTAAATTTTTAATAGATACAGGATCTACACGATCTATGGTAAGTACCCGTAAAGTAAGCGAATATTTTAGTGATTATGTAGAAAAAGAACCTTTTACAATACAAACCGCACACGCTATTACTAGACACGAAAATGTAATTTATATACCAAGTTTTAAAACGTTTAAGGCACCAGGGGAAATATTAAAATTTCATGTCTTTAATTTTTCGGAAAATTATGATGGTTTAATCGGAGTAAATTTATTAAAACAATTAGGCGCTATAGTTGATGTCCCAGAAGGAATGTTACGTACAAAATTTGGCGATATAAAAATTTGTTGGGAAAATAATAAAATTAAATTAGGGCCTAGAGAACGTCGAATTATAAAATTACCAATTACAAAAAATTATTCTAATATACTAATAAATCACCAAGTAATGGCTCCAGGTGTTGAAATACCATCATCACTGTCAAATGCAAGAGACTTTCACGCCTTAACAGAAGTTGTAAATTTTAATAATCACGCAGTAGAAATTGAAGTAAAAAAGCCGATACCAGTTGAAATTTATAGAGAAAATTATGAGACCGGGAACAAAGTTAAATATAATGCGAAACAAATCGAATACATGCAGGGAGAAAACGTAGTAGGAAAACTTCGATTACAACATCTTAATGAAGAGGAGGCAAGAGGAATTAAAAATTTGTGTCTAAAATACAGAGATATCTGCTACGATGAAAGATTACCATTAACTTTCACAAACAGTGTCAAACATACCTTAAATATGAAAAATGAAACACCTGTGTATATAAAACCTTACAGGAAATCACCGCAACAGAAGAACGAAATCAAACAACAAGTAAATAAATTCCTACAACAAAATATTATCCAAGAGAGTATCAGCCCATGGTCAGCACCGGTGAGTATAGTACCGAAAAAGATGGATGCATCAGGTGAAGTGAAATATCGAATGGTGATTGATTATCGACAACTAAATGATCAGACCATCGACGATAAATATCCTATACCGAATATAGCGGATATACTTGACAAATTAGGCCGTGCGCAATATTTTACGACATTAGATCTTGCATCAGGATACCACCAAATAGAAATGGCACAGAAGGATGTACAAAAAACCGCCTTTTCCACAGAGCAAGGTCATTACGAATTCAAGAGAATGCCATTCGGACTCAAGAATGCACCGGCTACATTCCAACGAATGATGGACAGTGTTTTAAGAGGCCTGCAAGAAGATATATGTCACGTATATCTAGACGATATAATAGTGTATTCCACAAGTTTACAAGAACACCTGCTAAAACTTGAAAAGGTATTTCGAAGATTGAGGGAAGTAAACTTAAAGATACAATTAGATAAGTGCGAGTTCTTACGACGAGAAGTTGCATATTTAGGACATGTAATTACAGAAAAAGGCGTACAACCAAATCCGCAGAAAATCGATGCAATACGAAGATATCCAATACCAAAAACGATAACCGAAATTAAATCATTTCTAGGACTTTTAGGCTACTATAGGAAATTCATCAAAGACTTCGCAAAGTTAACAAAACCTATGACAAAGTGTCTAAAAAAGGGATCAAAAATTGAAATAAATGAAGAATATAAAAGATGTTTTGAAACATGTCGGAATATATTAATGGATAAGCCAATTTTACAGTACCCTGACTTTGAAAAGCCGTTTGTAGTTACCACTGACGCATCGAACGTCGCTGTAGGGGCAGTTTTGTCGCAAGGACAAATTGGAAGAGATAAACCCGTATGTTATGCTTCTCGGACACTAACCGAAACAGAAAAGAAGTATTCTACTATCGAAAAAGAACTTCTAGCCATCGTATGGGCTACAAAATACTTTCGACCATATCTGTACGGTAGAAAATTTATCGTATATACGGATCATCGTCCTTTAGTATGGTTAAATTCACTTAAGGAACCTAATTCTAAATTAGCGAGATGGAAAATCAAACTCGAAGAATTTAACTTTGACATTGTGTACAAAAAAGGCAAATATAATACCAATGCCGACGCATTATCACGAGTAAAATTGAACGCACTAGAAACCGACTCAATGGCAAACAACGTGGATGATAGCTCAGAGCAATTGATAAAAGAAATTGACGAGTACCTAGAGGGAATACCAATGCAACCTATAATGCAACAAGACCTAGACGATATAATAGGTTACGGAGAAGATACGGATACCGCATCAGAACAAGGAAGTAGTGAAGGAACGGACACTGCAACAGAACAGGAAAACGAAAACTTAGTAGAAACGGAACATTCTAACGTAAATAAGGAACCAAAGGTATCAATACCAACAATGGATGAGGCAATAGACATTAAAAACCCGCAGTATCACATTAAATATACTTACCTCGACGAGGTAAACGTTGAATTCAACCAAGACCAGGGAAAGAAGATTTATAAGGTACAAATACCAAAAGAAAATAACGAAGGAAGAATATTTGAATTCATGAGAGATTATATGGACCAAGGTAAACATTACTTGTATTTCGAGAAAGAGAAACTTTATAAAGAATTTTGTAAAGTATACATTGACAATTTCAATGATAAGGGACCGAAATTATATAGATGTTTATTAAAATTACAAGTAATTAACAACGAAGAACAACAAAAAGAAGCAATTAAGAACTATCATGAAGGAAAAACTAACCACCGAGGTGTATACGAAACATTAAAACAATTACAGAGAAAATATTACTGGAAGAATATGAAAGATACAATTTCGGCATATATAAAGAGATGTGAAGAATGTAATAGAAACAAATACGACCGACACGCACCACACCCAGAATTAAACATCACCGAAAAAATCGATCAACCATTTCAAAAAATACATGTAGATACGTTTGTTATTGAAAGCAAAATTTATTTAACATGCATCGACGCATTTACCAAATTAGCGCAAGCCATATTAATAAACAGCAAAAACGCAGTAGAACTAGTAGATTCATTAATAACCTACTTTTCATTATATGGTGTACCGGAGGAAATTGTGATGGACGGAGGAACCGAATTTACCAACGACTTAGTAAAAGAACTCTTAGAAAAACACAAAGTAAAAACACATATCACCACCCCATACAACCCAAATTCAAATAGTAACGTAGAACGTTTACATTCCACCATTATCGAACACATGAGGATATTACGAGAGAAGAACAAAGAGGAAAGTACAGAGAAACTAATGAAATTAGCAATAATCGGTTATAATAGTACAATACATACAACAACAGGACTAACACCATTAGAGGTAACATTCGGACACACTAAAACTCACGACCCGTTTGATATATATTACAATAAAACATTTTATAATAACTATCTCACGAAACACGCAAATAGAATGAAATTGTTATATGAAAATTTAGGAGAAAAGGTACAAAAACAAAAGACAAAAACCATCGAGAAACGAAATGATAAACTTAAAACAAAACCTTTACAAGCAGGACAGGAGGTATATGTTAAACGACCAAAGGGTTATAAAAGTAAAACCGTTTCAGGATATACGGGACCATACGAGGTAATTAAAATATGTAAAAACGGAACGGCGCTGATTAGGGATAAAAAGAATAAAGAACGAAGAGTCCATGTAAGAAATTTAAAATATGGAATTATTCCAGATTCCTCATCGGAACCACCGAACTTGCCGGAGACGTCAACATAAGAGAAATACAAACAGCCACGAGATTATTACCGGTGAGACTAGGAACAGCATGGAATACGGAAACGTACTGGCAATATATTAATATTCACCACATAGATACACTAATATTAGAAGCTAAGGAATTAGAATTAAAATGAATGAATTGGATAAACTTAACGCAAAATGCAGTCGCACATACCGAAAGTTATACGAGTACGTTTGAATTAGAAAATTATCATAAAATATTAAGGTATAATTTAGAAATAATGAATAATAATATTATGCAACTAAATCCAAAAGACAGAGTAAAAAAAAAGGGCGCTATAAACATCGCAGGTAGTATTATTAAAACAATAACGGGCAATTTAGATCAGGAAGACTGAACGGTATGATCAAATTATTAGTAACATAGTGAAATCACAAAATAAGTTGAAGGATATCATAGACAACCAAATGGTATTTTTAGCAGAAACAGTAAATAACATATTTAAATTCATTAATAACAGCTTTAACGTTTGCTAAATTAGAAACATATCATGATTTATTAAAGGAAATAATTACATTCGACAAGCAAATTGATTCCGTGAAGTTACCTCTAGAACCAATAATCAACGAATTATATTATTTAAGCAAAATAATAAAAGTAAAAGCTTATATTAAAGATAAAACTATTGTATTCATAATCCTTGTACCGCTAGTAGAAATAGAACCCTATAATTATTACCATTTAAAATCCTTACCTATTCAAATAAACGAAACTCAATCCAAGTCCTTACAACCTACTTGTCCTACTTTAAAATACCTAGCGATAAATGAGAATAATTACATGCATTCAAATAGTATTTGTAATAAACTAAAAACGGAAGAGTATATTTGTGACCTGGAGGAGACCCACACCTTGATGAAGAAGTCACCATGCGAGGTCCAACTGCTGGCGTATTCGAACAATTACACTAATTGCATTTATACACTGGAAAACATACCTACAACAAGTAAAAGTTCTTTCTTTGGAGACTGTTTAAGTAAAAACTTAAAAAAGGGGTTATATACCTTTTTTTTTAAACAAGTAAAAGTGTTTAGAGTGTTAAGCAATCAATGGATAATAATACTTACATTAATAATTTGTGCCATTGGAACATACTTGCTAACCAAATACATATTGATGAAGAAAAGAATAACAGAAAGAAAGGTGAAAAGAGGAATAACTAAGAGAAAAGTGAGGAAAAATATAATTGAAAAAGTTGAAGAAAGAAAGCATCCCTTAGAGATGATCCTTCAAGACGATGCTTCCCTCTAGGCCCGGAGGAGTTATAAAACCCATGCATCTGCAGAAATATTCAAACAAGCCGCTATCTCCCAAGATATGTTGAATTGTTATATATATGTGATATATGATATATGAATTATGTTATTTATGTTAGATTAGAGATATTGCTATATAGTTATTATTCTGTTAGTTTTTAAGGCAATTCGGTGTCTGCATTAATAAAGAGAACTTATAATAGATTTAAGAGAAGTAAATTTGTCAAATTCCAAATAAAGATTTCTTTTAAAAAAATCTATTTATTAAGGACCGAATTTAACTCGTATATATTCGCAGAATAAATTCAATGTATACACATTTTATCGGCTTTATGCATTCGATCGCTTTTAATGCCCGCCTCTTCATATAAGCCGCAACGTTCGGCTCCAACTAACGGATATATGTTCACAGTTCACATTCATATTATGCTGACAGTCTGACCTATTTCTTTTTTTAGGACTCAACTATCAAATTACATACCGTCTACCGTGTTGTTATTTATAATGGCGACGGAAAATTGCTTTGGGTATGGTTTACTCTATACACAACGCTCCAACCCACCTAATATTTTCATGTATATTGTGTATTTGTAGTCTCGAACGTAAAGGCTGCATTTTATAATTTAATATAAATATGATCTAGGAATCATCTTGACATAGGGGAAGTTATTAGAACTACTTGGCAAAAATTTGAATATTTGATTTCTAATTTCGTTCTTTTGTCCCTGCTATGAAGATGTTATAATTAATCAAGTAGTGTAAGACTGTTTACAGTCTGTATAATAATAACAAATAATAACAACATAAACTAGCCACCATGTTAAATATTAGCGTGTTAGTTTATGTTATTTTTAGGAATAGCCTCACAGCGATTATCCATACTTGCAACCAAAGTTTGTTGGTAATAAGTACCATATATTCTTTATATTGTGAGATAATCGGGAAGTTTTATACAAGTGTCCCGTATCGTTATGTTCGAATTTTAGGAGTGTAAAGTAGACTTCACTTCAAGTAAGAAAAACGCAAAACTTGTTTATCCATTTTTATTTGTTTCAAAGTTTGTTTCAAATACAAACTGATTTTATTTAAAAAAAGTTATACGATTCAATAACAGGCCTGTGATTGTTAACGTCGCATAATAAAATGTTATCCTAAAATAAATAAACACGTGTCGTAGTGCATACAGTAATTTCTTGGAGATCTACAAAAAAGAGTACTGGAAATTGATTTATGATAAAGAAGGTTCTTACTTATTTCGTAAGTGCTGAACCATGAATATCATACAATAAACAAATGTTTAGATGACTGTTAACGTTGCATTTTTTAATAAAGGATTACATTACGTTTCTTCTTTATTGAAAATGCCTTACTGATTTTCTTCTCAAGAGTATGCGGACATGCTTTTTGTGGCTACTGTAACAGCAGTGCACGTCAAGCAGTTATTGAATACCGACATCGGCTTCTCGATAGGCGCATTCTTCATTACAGAACGTTACAGAAGTATACAGACTATTTCGGGAATGCGGACTGGGTGATTATCTTTTCGACCGAGGAGTAAATTTGCCAGCAGACTTAGAGGAAGAAGCAGTAGTTATTGTTACAAGGGATCCAACTCTCAGTGTACGTTGAATCGCTAGACAACTAGGAGTGCCACGAGCGACAGTTTGGCGAATTTTAAAACATGAGGGCTTATATCCATATCACTACCGCAGGGGACACGGTTTGCTTGAGTCAGACCACTATGCTCGTCTAGTTTATTCTACCTGGATATTAAGACACGGCTTCATTTTCTTTCATTTTAATTTCATTTTAATTTCTGCAGAACAGTCTCCTGGATAGATGAATCTACGTTCACGAGAAGTGGTGTTACAAATATGAGAAACCTGCACAGGTGGTCATCAGAAAATCCCAAAGCTATACGCCCATCTAAATTTCAACATGAATTTTCTATTAACGTTTGGGCGGCCCTAATCGATGAATTGTTGATTGGTCCCGTCGTTCTTGCTGGGAGGTTAAATGCGGACAATTACCTTCAATTTCTTATTGACGAACTGCCAGGTCTTTTAGAGGATGTGCCACTGAATGTTCGACGAGACATCTGGTTTTACATGGATGGGGCACCACCACATTTCGGAATTGCTGTCCGAAATTGGGCTAACGTCAATTATCCAAGATGGATTGGTCGAGGCGGTTCTGTTGCATGGCCACACAGATCACCCGATCTTAATCCCCTCGACTTTTATTTATGGGAGTACACAAGAAATTTAGTCTACGCGCAAGTTTCGAACACAAGAGAAGAGTTGTTGGATCGTATTCACCTGGCTGCCGAGCAAATCCGACAAAACAAGTATGAAATTCGGATAAGTACTTCTTCTGTTGGCTTATGGGCACAAGCCTGCATTCAATAAGGAGGTGGACATTTCGAATATATTATTAATTGAACTTTTTTAAATAAAATCAGTTTTGTATTGACTTTAGGATTACAATCACATTCATAGATCTGTAACTTTGAAGCAAATAAAAATGGATATAGAAGTTTTGCGTGTTTATTACTTGAAATGCAGTCTACTTTACACTCCTAAAATTTGAACATAACGATACGGGACACAAGATGGATTGGTCGAGGCGGTTCTGTTGCATGGCCACACAGATCACCCGATCTTAATCCCCTCGACTTTTATTTATGGGAGTACACAAGAAATTTAGTCTACGCGCAAGTTTCGAACACAAGAGAAGAGTTGTTGGATCGTATTCACCTGGCTGCCGAGCAAATCCGACAAAACAAGTATGAAATTCGGATAAGTACTTCTTCTGTTGGCTTATGGGCACAAGCCTGCATTCAATAAGGTGGTGGACATTTCGAATATATTATTAATTGAACTTTTTTAAATAAAATCAGTTTTGTATTGACTTTAGGATTACAATCACATTCATAGATCTGTAACTTTGAAGCAAATAAAAATGGATATAGAAGTTTTGCGTGTTTATTACTTGAAATGCAGTCTACTTTACACTCCTAAAATTTGAACATAACGATACGGGACACTTGTATAAACATTTTCCGCAAAGTTTCTTATTCATAAAAGCCTAAATATTTTCAATTGGATTGACGTCTGGGGATTGCAATACCATTTGCACCCTACCACTCCCTATGCAGTTTGCTTGTTTTTGATCGTGGACTTCTTGTAGGATCTAATTTACACTATTACCTTTAAACCACACTTTTACCGATTTTAGAAGTTTTTTGAGACAATTTTGCCATTCGTTGGTGTTACGGCAACCCCATTAACCTTCACAGACTGTTTTTAAGAGCACTGCATAATACGTTCTTTGTTCGTTGACCGTGCCTTCGTTGTAGGTTACCAGGCCCAGGAAGATGTTTTATCTTTCAACATCAGACCAATATCTTCTGGAATTTTTTTGTGTCCAGATCACACGCCTGTAAATGTTTATCGAACAGCAACGGTTTATTAATGTTACTTCGATAAGCGATATCGTATTCGCGTAATCTGCTTCTAATTATCGTGTTTCTTGGCTAGCTCGGATTGTCTTTAACGAAGTGTTAGTTGCTTTCTTTTTTTCTTAAATAAAGTAATAATAATAATCTTACCGCGTTGTTGATCTAGTGTGGCTTTCCCTACGTTCTGGAAGATCATCTATCCTTTGGGTTTGTTAATAACGTCTTACCAATAGTCTGACAAAATCTTCCAACCTAGCTGCCACTGGAATTGTCATTTTATTACTTTTATGGTGCTCCCACAAAAATGTAATACCTGTGTCGCATACAATGCATAACTGAACTAAAACTAACTAGGCGTATTAAAGACAAGATATTTCTAACTACTCTGTTAGTCCCGCCCTCCCATTAACTTTCATGGGATATTAACCTGCATTTCTTATTATACAGATTGTACATGTTGGGAACATTATTTTTATTTTTTATCTTGCCTATGGTATCACGAAAAATATTTTTTTAAAAGCCACTTTCGTTTTATGAAAGCAAGAGGCAATGAGACGCAATGAGGCAAGAGAACTAAAAAAATTAAAAAAATGGTGAGTAGGACACCATGTTTTAAAATGCCATAAGTTCCTCCAAAATCACTATTTATATTGTTTTCCGGGGCTCTGTCACAAAAATGTTCCTTTCTACACACTACCTGGAGTGAAAGATGATCCTTAGATCCGATTACGCTGATTTCCTGTGTCCGGGTGATTAGATGGCTGCGGATGAATCAACCGCTCGTCTATTTGGTAGATTTCACCTACGGAATTCACAGCATAACCAGTCTAACGCAATTCTGCCTGTATTGCCGTTATTAGCAGATACTAACAGCCCTAAATAAATGAGAAAAAGAAAAGGAATAAGTGGAAGATTCCAGAGTAATATAACAAAATGAAGAACAATGCCGTGATATAATTACAGCCGTCCCCTTATCTCAGAACTCACCTGAAGCAAACACGTGGACGTAAAACTTTCAAATCCGGGAAAAAATATCCTCGGCTAAATATCACTACACTAGTGAATTTATATGAAACAAGCCAATTTGTCAAAGCCTGCATGCCACAGAACAGCTAACACTGTATCAACTCAAATTGAATTTTCTAGTTTTACACTCGTCGACTTACTTCATAGCGGAACTAATAAGAAGAGCACGCCAGAATGATGGTCCTTTAATTTAAGCAGAATAACTGATACGTCATTATTAACCAAAAAAAAGTATTACACCCATACGGGATATTGAAATAACAGATTGATAATTACTCGGATATCATGACATGATTAAAAAGCAAATGAGAACGCCACAATCAAAAATTCATTAATTAATTCGAACTAATTAATGGTTTTAGTAATGATTAAAAATATACCAAACGTTACAGCGATCTAGAACAAAGAGTTTAAGAAAGTCTCGCGTAGATGGCTCTCCAAACAAACCAAAAATGTAGACTTAAGACTTAAATTAAGTGAAATGGTTATTCGACAAGTTAAACCATCCTAATATGTTTACAAAGTTTTAATAAAAAATATAACGATGTCCTGTTTACCTAAAATTGCCCAAAAGGAACGATAATGAAATATAAAATAAAATGTACGAACGGTGACTCGCATAATATTTCAAGATGTCTATCTTGCGCATGAGTAGATCCAATGTTCCGGATTAAAAATAGTTATAGTGACATCCAAGATATTTTAACATACAAACGTTACATGCAGATATTAGAGTTTGAAATAGCCTATGATGTTCGATAATTAGCAATTAAAGTAAATAAATTATATTAAACGATAATATTGAATTTTGAAATAGCCTATGATGACCCAAACGGTATAAGGATCATTTTTAAAGTATAACAATTTAATACTGGTAGCTGTAACTTTGTGGTAATTCATTTTGAAAATAATAAAATAAAATAAAACAATAACTTTGTTATACCACTTTATTTATATAAAGTGGTATAACAAAGTTATTGTTTTATTTTATTTTATTATTTATAACAATTTACTTGCTCAGTTTCCTTATTCACTATTTATAGTACCCAATCTATTGAATAAACTAAATTTACTTGCTTACTAAATAAAATCTGCAGATTTTCTCATATATGATACCGGCCCTAAATAATATAAAAAATAATGCAGAAGTAAACGATTAAATAAGCTTCAATTCATCGTGTATATGCATCTCTTTTAAAGTTCCAAACGAAATTTCACTTATATAGCCTGAGCCAATATGAAGCCCGTCGACTGTGAATCGTCTCCCATCCCAACCCTTATCGCATTCTGTCAACTTCCACCACCTGCAACTGACTCCAAAGAAATTCGCAGTCATTCTTCCATGTAACATGATAGGTTAACATCTCGAGACGTTTTTAACGTGAGCAAAATCCATCGGAATTTTATTACCTAAGAGGAATCGATACGAGAAGCGAATTCCTTTCAACATCTTGTGCGGTTTTTATGTAAAATATATCAATACTATATTACATATTGCGGTTATATATTAGTATATATTTTAAAAATTCGATCTCTTGTTTACCTCCTAGTTTCTTGGTTGCGTAGAAAACGACTTTAATAATCGATACATAGTGAATCGTAAAAGTGATGGGATGATAATAATAATGACCTACTTAGTGCCTAATAGTTACTATGTAGTTACGAGGTGCTACCCAGAAATTTTCAGAATATGGAAAAGAAACACAATAAATTGTTCTTACAACTTATTCACTGCCTTCTCCTTCCGCATAAGTGCACCTATCGCAGCGACTTGTCTATGACTGAAAGCAGTGCAAGTCTTAACACTGTTAACACTGCCTGCGATTCGGTCAGGATCTGCTGAATCGTCTCAAAAAAGAGGCTCCTTGAGCATCATTTTCAACTAAGGAAACAGAAAGAAGGCACAAGAGGCAAGATCTGGGGCTAAGAGAGGGTGGGGCATTACTACCGTCTTCGTTGAGACTAAAAACTGACACACAAGTGACGTGTGGGTTGGTGCATTGCCGTAGTGTAAGATCCACGAATTGTTGCGCCTTTGCAGGCCGTTTGTGTCGTACGACAACCCGACAATGTTTACAAATATCATGGATTTTTCTCCTTCGGTCTTGCAGGATCGCATCACGCACTTATTCCACATTTTGTGACGTGTTTTCCATCGATGGACGACCGGAACATCATCATCACCATCAACCGACACACGTCCATCTTTAAAACGGTTGTATCTCTCATATGTTTGCCTCTGACCTTAAGCGTCCCCACCAAACGCTTGTTTAAGCATTTTCAGAGTTTCTGCTGCCGTTTTATAAAGTTTGTAGCGGAATTTGATGCACGTTCTTTGCTCTTTGACATCAGACATTGTAATGTCGCAGAATAACTCAAGTACACGTAACTTAACAAACATAAACACAAAAACTGTTCGTCACCATCTGGCAAAGTACCGTTTGACAGACGGACTTACAGTGCAGTATAGACGTAGTTCACACCATCTAGCGCTATGGAACGGTACTATCTCTTCGGGCGCCACATGCAAATTTCAATAATTTCTTGTAGCACCTCGTATACAAGGTATATCCAGAAAATAAGTTCTGTTTGTATTTTTTGCCGCAGCAGCGCTGCGGTGACAGTTCTATGCATGCATGCAGCGCTGGCAAGTCTACCGTTTTCTCTTAAAATCCACCGCAAAATTGTATTGATACAAATTACATCAAAATTAAATTTTGAAAATTTTTACTTTTCATAAGTACGAGAGTATATCAGATATAAACGAGACTGATTTTTTAATGACTCGTACAAAAGTTTTTTGAATCGGCGAAGTAGGTGGCTATGTAGACAAAGCACTTAGGGTGGGGAGAGCAACGTCTGAAATTCCGTCGAGACCGTTCAGTAGTACAGTGACCATGAGTGAGCAAGCAGTGCACGTTTCCGTGGAGCAGCGGATAATTATTAAGTTTTTGACCAATGAGGAGGTGAATCCAACAGACATTTTACGCAGATTGCACGCACAGTTCGGGGAGAACACCCTTTCACGACCTCGCGTGTTTGCATGGCATAAACAATTTTCTGGAGGCTGGGAGAAAGTTGAAAACCAGAGCCACGTTCGACGCCCACGGACGAGCGTTACCGCCAACATTGAGGCTTGATTTTCTTCATGATCGCCGCACAATTAATGCCCAATATTATTGCGACGTTTTGGATGCCGCAAAATTGTCTTTACGACGAAAAAGAAAGACGCAATCCGTTAAAAATGTCATTCTCCTTCACGACAACGCCAGACCACATTCGGTAAACATTACGAGGCAAAAAGTGGAAGAATTCAGCTGGGAAATCTTGGAACATCCTGCTTACAGTCCAGACTTGTCACCCTGTGACTACCATTTGTTTGGACCTCTAAGAGAAGCTCTTGTAGGCCAGCGTTTCGACAGCGACCAAGCGGTAGAGGCATTTGTGCTCCAGTGGCTGTGTGACCGGCCTAAAAGTTTTTACGATAACGGGATTAAAAAGCTTCCAATCCGTTGGGAAAAATGTATTGCGCGGGCGGGAGATTATGTAGTACATTTGTATTAACCTTGTTCAATAAAGCATTAATAGTTTAAAAAAATCAGTCTCGTTTATATCTGATATACCGTCGTATATTATTATGTATATTAATGTTCGTATTTAATCAGCAGAACTTTTTAAAGTAGATCTGTATGCATAAGCATAATATATGTGAACGATATGTATACATATATAATGATATATACAATACATTGTGTTGTCAGAAATGATGCCGATGTTTACGAGCGCATAATAATTCTTAAGGATAATATAAACACCAACTAACTGCAATATCAATAAATTACTGGAAATAATTTTATCTAATTGCGTTTCAGATTTCAGTGTTATCTTAAAAAGTGTAGGTGGTTACCTTATACAGTAATGAACAAATGTGTGGAAGCATGTAAATATCTGTTAATTTAAAAAAAGATATTGAAATAAAATTTTACACACGAAAGTCAGCGACTTTCGTGTGTAACGACGAGAGGTGACTCGTCTGATGTTAAAAATTACCTATTTTAATATTATGCAATTTTGCCAAGGCTTTCGAAACTTTCAATTTTATATGAACAAATCTATTTTTCAGTTAAAAACTTTAATAACGTCACAACATGATTTTATTCGGAACCGATCTACTAGCACCAATCTCGCGTGCCTCACAGTATATTTCGGAGTGTCTAATTAGACGTGGTCAAACAGACGTGATTTACACAGACTTTCAAAAAGCCTTTGATCAGATTCACAACCATGCTCTTCTGAGAAAATTGCATTATATGGGATTCTCGCCAGCGCTGATAATGCTTTTTTCATCTTCCCTATTTGGAAGAAGACAGTATGTTGAGTATCGTAATATTAAATCTACCCAATTTAGCCCAACATCTGGTGTCCCGCAGGGTTTAAATCTAGGTCCATTGCTGTTTTTGATTTTTATTAGCGATATATCAAGCCTTATCTCCTGCGAACAACTACTATTTGTACTATTCTATGAGATTAATACTGCGGAAGATTGCGGAAGACAATCATCTATCCTTGAACATGATCGCAAGAATGAAATATGTATGTTTGACTACACAATTAATAGTCAACTATTGGAACCGCTGTGCCGGGATTAGGCATCTGAGCGTGACTGATCTCTATCATGAGATAAAGAAGTTACCGGAGAGAGGAAACATGATAAGAGTGATTAAGTCGATTAGAATAAGGTGGTATGGGCATGTCAACAGAAGAGAAGAAGCGTCAACGTTGAGACGAAATACAAGATGGAGGCAATATGGAGTACGAACAAGAGGTAGACCAAAAATTAGGTGGGAGGACCAAATAGTGCATGATATCAAAGACCTGGGGATCGTAGCAAGGAGAGCACTAATGTTAAATAGAGAGGAATAGCGAAAAATAGTGAAGAAGGCAAGAACACACCTATAGACCAACAGAAAATGGAGTGACTAACCACAAAACGAGTCTTACGAGCTCAAAGAGCGGCTGCAATTCCAGACTGGAATGTATAGTCTTATATATATATACATAAATATATATATATATATATATATATATATATATATATATACCGGGTGGGGCACATAAAGTGTTACAGAGCAATAGCACTAAAACGATTAATCATATCGAAAAATGTTTCAGTGTTCGGGAAGGCGGTCATACTGGGCCACCCAGTTTTTTGATCGGTGCAGGCGTAGAAGCTACGTCAATGTCAACTCCAATTTTTTAAATGGAACCATGTATTTTCTTTTCAATAACATTATTACAGATTTTAAGACGAATTCAGCGACCTACAACACAAGGTCATTCTAGTCACGCAATGTATGAAAATAGTCGAAAAAACGAAAAATATCGGAATAATCAGCAGCAACTGTCAACGCATACGGCTGTTAGTTAGTCACGCATTACCTTCTATTGTGAGTACATCGGATCGCGAAAATGAACGATTATCAAGAATATTTTGATATGTTAATGGTGCTGGGGGAATGCTGCAAACATTACAGAAACGCTGAGCAGTTGTACGCGGCTCGTTATCCGGACAGACAACAAAAATCGCACTAGGCATTTAAGCGATTAGCTGACCGTTTCTGTCGCTTCGGTACAATGAAACAAAAACACGAGCCAAACGTCGACCGATTGTTGATGAAAATAAATGAAATGTGAATAGACATAACATGCATTACTGGGCAAATGCGAATCCTCGATGGACGAGAACTGTACGATATCAACATCCGTGGTCCGTTAATTGTTGGGCCGGCATTGTCGGCGATCACGTCATTGGTCCACATTTTTTTGAAGGTCACTTAAGTGGGCAAGTTTACGCAAACTTTCTGCAAAACGTACTGCCCGAATTACTGGAAGACGTGCCCTTGCTAGTTCGCATAAACATGTGGATGCAACACGAAGGTGCACCATCCCATTATGCTCTACGTGCAAGACAAGTGATGAATGAGATTTATGGTGAAAAATGGATAGGACGAGGCGCTACTGTTGCTTGGCCACCTCGTTCGCCAGATCTAACACTAATGGATTACTTTTTCTGGGGTTTTGTCAAAGGAAACGTAATGGCGGAAGCACCTACCACGCCTGACGACATGAGAGAAAGAATACGCCGAGCATGTACCGAAATTACACCACAAATGTTGGCTAACGTTAGACGGTCGTTTCCTCGGAGAATTAACAACTGCTTACAAGCGGAGGGTGGTCACTTCGAGCATCTTCTATAGGTAGACCCAAACCAAAGTTAGTGGATCCTTTGATGCTGATTATTCCGATATTTTTCGATTTTTCGAATATTTTCATACTTTGCGTGACTAGAATGACCTTGTGTTGTAGGTCGCTGAATTCGTCTTAAAATCTGTAATAATGTTATTGAAAATAAAATACATGGTTCCATTTAAAAAATTGGAGTTGACATTGACGTAGCCTCTACGCCTGCACCGATCAAAAAACTGGGTGGCCCAGTATGACCGCCTTCCCGAACACTGAAACTTTTGTCTGCTTATAAATAACTGAAATGGGTGATTTTACCATTATATTGATTCTACTTTAGGAACAATAAAAAAAGTTGCTTTGGCGGTTATTGAATCGAGGTACTACAATCAAATTGATTTTATGCAACAAAGCAGGGCAGTCAATGTCATTATGCAAGATTTTCTATAAAAATTTTACACTGCTTATATTTTGTCTAAGTTCCAAGAACGTGTTCAGCATTAGCGTAGAGTCAGTGCCTCTGGCGGGATAAACTCCATCCTCGACAAAGATCATCATATATTTTAAAAAACGTCTCTGAATTGACTCGACATTCTTAATATGTATATTATAGATCGGATATCAGATGAGGGATATATATATATATATATATATATATATATATATATACAGGGTGGGGCACATAAAGTGTTACAGAGCAATAGCACTCAAACGATTAATCATATCGAAAAATGTTTAACTATAATTCTATTTCTCACCTATGCGATATTAATTTCGATAAAATTCACACGATCTCGAAAGTTATTTTAAGTGTATGATGTGTCTAATCATATGTACTCTCTCGATACGTTAATTTTAGCTATTAAATTTCCTGTACTTGGAGTTTCCCGCTGGAAATAAAGATTATTATTGTTGTTATTATAATACATTACACAATAAGATATTTTCAAAGAACTAATTTTAGAATATTCTCTTATTTCATTTATTACTCCGTTACTTCCATCCTATATTTAATTTCGAACATGCGAAAAGATCATTACGTCTTGTTATTTATATTTAATTTGACATTCCATTATCCACAGTATAAAATTTATATTACGCCATTAAAAAAAAACAGAGAAATCTTGAAGTTATAAATAGCAATTGCTTACCTTACAGTCATTCATATGTCATTATGTTATTTACAAAGGTATATATTAAACGCGCATTAAACAATAACATTAATTGACTAATACAATTTGAATAAAACAGAATAAATAAGGTGCGAAAATAGAACATTGGACATTTATTGTCTCCTTGTACTCAATGAAATAAGAACGTTATAAAACAATTTTGTTGGAGTGAAAATCCGGTTGTTGCGCATTTAAAATTTTTTTTTAAATTATCCTCTACTCTGACCAGTTTTTATGTGCATTCTTCCGTTGTAGATATTTCTGTATCTTTTTTACCGCGAAAATGATTTCCGAGTGTACTATTTTTCGTATAAATTACTTTCTTTCAAACCGTCTTTAATAGTAAAATAGTTTCCATCTCGTGCAAATCAATTGCATTTTCGCGAAGTGGTATGAATGAAACAAATGCTTTCTACATATACGACGCTTTAATCGAATGTTTTCCAAAAAGAAAACCGAACTTTAGTCCCTTAATAGCTCAAGGGTTAAGACCATGGTCCGACAAACCAGAGGACGCAAAACAGGACGTAAAAAATTCGATTAATTAGCGTCATATATGTAGAAGGCATTTGTTTCATTCACATTACTTCGCGAAAATGCAATTGATTTGCACAAATTTGCCAACTGCGAGCACAGCATAATATCTGTTCTTAATGCAATTTAAGGCTTTTCCCGTGATTCGAACTTCAGTCCCTTAATAGCTCAAGGGTTAAGAGCGTGATCCGGCAAACCAGAGCACGCAGGTTCGAATCCTACACAAAGGCGAATTTTTTTATCAGTAAAAAATTTGATTAATTAGCGTCGTATATGTAGAAAGCATTTGTTTCAATTTCCATCTCGTTGAATATAGTTCTGGCAACAAATTTCGGAGCCGTAAATAACAATTTTGAAAATCTAAAACTCTAGATCTGATCTTAGTAAATGTAGTCTTTATGAGACTATCCAACGAAGGCTTTCACTGCCTGGCATACGCGGACGACCTAGCAATTGTTGTTTTGTAATATTTATTTCAGAATGAACGCAAACTAACCTAAATATCGTAGACGACTATTGTAAAAAAAGAACGACTATCAATAAGCGCTCAGAAAATACAAAAAGTCCCATTCACAAGTGGATATACAGATATTTCATTCGCCAAGAAAGCCAAATACCTGGAGGTTCTGTTTGATCAAAGTATTACGTGGAATCCTCACATCGTAAAAATCACCAATGAATCAACCATTGCCTTGGACAGCTTCAGATGAACGTGGGAAAAACTGGGATCTTAGACCAAAGATGACTCTATGGCTACACACAAGGGTAATTAGACCCATGATCAGCTGTGCAACAGTCGCATGGTGATCAAAAACTAAGCAAAAAGGAATTAGTAGGCGACTAACTGGCATACAAAAACTAACATGTCTAAGTGCCACAAGGGCTATAAGAATAACTCCTGCTGCTGCGCTGGAGATGATACTAAATTTACCACCTCTAGATATCCATACACAAGAATCAAGGTCAGAAGCCTACAGTCCTAATGTTAGGCCTATACCTGATGGTAAATGGATTCAGAACTGTTGAACGATATAGACGGCACAATACAAAGACCAACCGATACATTACATTAGATATTACTCTTCTTGTCATAAATATCACGTAATACAAGAAAAAAGAAACATTTAACATGAACCAATCTAACAGTAACGGATACTTCCTTAGATAGTATCCCAGCAGTCTCCTTCTAAGTATTCAAGTTGAACACCAATAAGCCCAGGTACTTCAGGAAAATGTTCTTTGTATTACCCCCTAATAGAACTCTCAATTAGTTCAATGTCCTCGATAAAACCCTCAGTGAAAATTTATTTGAGTACCAATGGATCTTTACCGAAATTTTCCTGTCTGAATCTCTTCTGTGTCTCACAAGTACAGATTTCATGAAGGTTCGTTTCCTCCTTGCTTTCCACATCTCCTACATCAGGACTCGCTAACTACGCCCAAACTGGTAGATGCTTTCTTAAAGGACAATGTTTAGTTATCAAGCTATCTTTTTTGTAACTTCTAATTAGGTTGGCTGAAAACCTAGCATCCAGCTCTCCTGATAGTGTCTTAATATGGAGTTGATCTTCCGTTAGCCTCTATTTCTTTTTGTGTTCTGTTTTTAGTCATAACCATATCTTCCTTCTGACGGAGTCCTTAGCGATTCCACATACAAGTTCTGGTCTTATTAATTTCTTCTTTCAGCTCTCATCAGTCATTTTATTGCCTGTTCCGGAAGAATCAGAACACTCTTGCAATCCATAAACTTAAACGATACTATGAACAATAATCGCGGAAGTCTATAAGCCTGCTCAAGAGAAAGAGCAGTCTTTATTAAGTTCTGCATCTCCCGATCACGTTCAATGGCGGTTTCTTTTACTAATTAAGTATAATTTGTCTATAGCTAGCTTTTGACGTGGGTTTTTTAAAAACCAATTCGTTCACAATTTCGATAAGGGCCCTGAATTAAGTTCTCCAAATTACCTCATTCACTCCAGATTTTGCTATTTTGATTTCAATCCAACTACAAATTATGTATTACAATTCCCGTGTTTTTAATTGGATGTATTGTTCTTGTAATTTTAATGTTCCATCTTCAGTGAGAGGTAATGAATACTGGATGCAAATAGACAGATACGAATATAACAGTTTCAGTGTATGATTTTACATTAACCATTGCGCCAAACTTGTTCGATTTAGAGCAACTGTCCTCACCGGAATATATTACTTAATAAGCTTTAGTTTGAAAAGCCCTGTCAGTATATCTAACACTTCAACGCTAATTATGAAACCCAAAACGACATTGATGCATCGACGATTTTAACGCTTTCCCCACCTTTTTCGCCGATACACAAAAGCGAAGTGTATCACTCTCGCGAGAATCGATTAATTAATGCCATCAGATAGTGGTTTCCGGAGTACAAATGCGCTACTAGAACGGGAGGAAATTATCTCGGATGTATAGTAGGGGTATGACTTTTTCAATTTTTTTAACAAAAAAAAATTTGCATGGCCATACATGATGAAAAAAGCCAAAAAAATAATAACTGCGTTTTTAGTTTTTCATTTTGTTGGAAAAAAGTCCCGCACCGTCCATGTAGAAAGTTTACATGTAAATTCTCAAAGACAAGCGTACGTTCTCGCTTACGTTCTCTGATTTGTTTTGTATTTTGTGTTGCTGTGTGACTGCAAAGTACGGTAAATCCCCGAAATCGAATGTAAACAAACTGATGCTGTCTACTATTGGTTTGAGCTCATAGTTTGGTGCGTGCTTTCTACAAGTGTGGTTATATTTATTAAGAAATATTTATATATTCAATCAAAGTAATGAGTTCTCGAAAAAGTGCAAGTGCTGTTTTGAAAAATTCGGCGGTATGGAAAAACAATTTGACTCATTTTGAAAAAAGTACAACTAAAAGACGAGAAATAATTAACATAGATAAAAATTTAAATGAAATGTGCAGAATACAAAAGCAGATGGTGATAATAGGACGGTACAACGCATTGGCAAAAACCGAAAAAAATAGAAAAATAAGGTGTCAGATTATAGCCAAGGAATTGCTTGATTTATGGTCGAAATTAAATTTTCCATGTATACTTGAATCTTCAATAAAAAGAAAAGTAGAAAAGCTTTTAGATCGTTTCTGTAAATATTTAAAGCGACCAAATAGAAACCCAACAATAGTGTTTGGAGAATTATTTGATGTAACAGATCCACAAGGCATTTGGCTAAGCATGGAAGATAAAAAGTTGTACGCAGTTCAAACAAGCACGAAAGGAGATGTTGGATACACAACAGCAAAGGAAATTAATATTCATCCATCAAAAGCTGCTATATTAAAAAGAAAAGTCACGACCGCCTTGGTCTCAGACATAAATGTATCTGACAGAACAATTATGTCCCTAGAAGAAGACACAGAATTATACGCATCATCAGAAGAAGACACAGAATTATACGCATCATCGGAAGAAAACACAGAATTCTATGCATCATCAGACGATGATAAATTTGAACCAAGTGTTAAAAACGTGGCCTGTTCAACTAAGGCGGCAGTGAAAATTGTTCAGACTTCCAACGTGAGCACAAAAAATGCAGCAAAAATATGTAAGGAATTGGTGAAATCGGGTATTGATATTCCAACACCCTCACAATCTGGTATTTATAAGGCCTCAATAAAAGCAGCAGAACGTTTGGAAGAAAAGTATATGGCTACATTAAAAGAAGAAAAATGGTGTATGCATTTTGATGGGAAGAAATATGGTAAAAAAGAAGTTCAGGTAGTGGTGTTGACAAACGAGCTTGAAGAAGTCAGGTTGGCGGTCATGGAGCTTAATAATGGAAAAAGTTTGACAATATTTGAAGGTGCTAATTAAATTAAAAGTTATAAATAACTAGATAGCTTACTATAATATTATATTGCAGGCATCAAAAACATTTTAAACAAATTTCAACTATGGAATTCCATTAAAATGATTATTTGTGATACTACAAATGTCAATACAGGGAAAAAAAATGGAATTGTTCATTTACTGAAGACGTCGTTTCAGGAAAAATCCTTTTCACCTCCGCAATATATTGGTTGTCAACACCATGTGTTAGATTTGATTTTAAAGCATGTCATGAATGAAATGCTTGTTGAAAAATCTACATCACCAAATATTTCGTATGATATTTTTACAGAATTGATAACAAAGTACGAAAATCTTAAACAAAACTTCAAACAAAGCGATATAATATTGGAAATACACAATATCAAGTGGCGTGATGACATGCAGTATTTGTACGAATTGGGACAAGCATTCAAATATTTTGAGAAAAATAACTTGTTTCCATTTATCAAATTCCGTGTATTACCATCACTCAGTAATGCCCGCTGGAATTCCAGAGCCATACTGGCACTTTTAACTTTTATACTCAAACCCGAACACAGGACAGAACTTTTACCAATTTGTAAATTTATATGCAGCGCATGGTACGATATCTGGTTTTCAGATCAACGTTTTCGCCACAATAACTTTGAAAATTTGAAAACATCTGTAAAGCCCTTCAAAAATGCTCATAAATGTTTTCTTAAACACTGGGTGGAGGAAGATTCCGCTATTAGAAATTTAAAACGAACCAATATTTGTGCAGAACGAGCCATTAAAGTAACACAAGAAATCTTTAATTATTGTAAAACTGAACGCACTTTAAACTTAAAATTTATTGCATCTAATGAAAAAATTAAAAAATAAAACTTTTTGCAAGCTATTTTTGTGATTTTTAGTTTGTTTTGAAAATAAAAAACTAAAACAGAACGCTTAAATAAACAGCATATTTTTACATAACAAAAAATGTTAGGCCTTTTCAATTGAGTTGTATTCTTCATCCAGTGTAAAATCCACAATTTTTCATCTTGGTCGGTGCGGGATGTTTTTTTAATAAAATGAAAAACTAAAAACGCAATTATTATATTTTTGCCATTTCTCATCATGTACGGCCATGCACAATATATGTTACAAAAAAGTCATACCCCTAATGTATAGGTATCACCTGTCACGTTTACCGATGAGTAATGCCCTTCAAACGCAGCTAGAGTCAAGCTATATTCGCGGAAATTGTTTGATAATGCCTTATAGATATCTGGTTGCCGCCGAGATGATGAATTGCTTCTCTTTTTTTACGCTATAGGAATTCATCGCGATTTTAATGATTCCAGAAACTACATCAACTGAATGTAATAATATGTAATTTAGAGTGTTGTACAAATAAAATAAAATATAGTTTAGGTTGTGTAAAAAGCACGTTGTAGACAATGTAATAAAGAACATTAAATAGCATACATATATACAATCAGTAATATATAACAGAATACAAAAATTTAAAGAGAACAGCGCAAATTACTTCTTATTTTATCTTTCAATTCATTCTTACAATTAAATAATACTTATTCAATAGCAAGTCCTCTAATAATTTAAAAGTTTATGGAATGGGTACCGAGCGAAACAATGACGTTACATCGAATGAAACTAAATTTCCCCGTAGAGGTTTTACCTACTGATGATGACAACTTAGTTGTCGAAATACGTATTTAGGATCCGATTATTAATTGTGATAAGGAGTTTTATAGCTTTGTTGAGTTATTACTTAACCACAGTCTCCAAAGAAAGACATTTTATACTACAAGCAGGCAAAATTTGCAATTACCCCCTCAAACTATATAACTTAATAATGCGAACCTGCTAGTAATAATACCGGGAAATATACATTTACACTATGCTAATTTAGTCCTAATTTTAAAGCTAAATACAAAGTTCAGATTCAATTTTATTCATCTTTTTTAAGTTTATTGCACTTTATTTAAGAAACGCGAAATTATGAATAGATTGCGAGATTAAAAACAGGGTATTAAATGCGTTCTGTAATTGAATCATAAATAAAAGTGTATATAGTCTCATAAAAAGGTTAATAAAACCGTATAAATACAACGGATCGGTTCTTAGAATTGAGTTGAAGGTTTACAATTTAAATAAAATAATTAAAATTTCGATATACAGGCTGTCAAATTATTTAATGCTAAATAATAAAACTATACATATATTTAAGGAAAATAAACAAAAACACAAAAATTATTGTTCTTGCGCTTAACAGCTATGATGATTGCTTTTTTTTCGTTATTCATGGGATTGTGCATCTTAACTGGATTTCCCAAAGTCAAACTGTTAATCAACATTACTACCTTGACGTTTTTGCTCAACTCCGCGAGAAAGTCAGAAAAAAAAGAACCCGAATTGTGATGGATTCGGGTTCTTCATCAGGACAATACACCGGTGCACACTGCATTGTCTATCAAGATATTTCCAGCCAAGTATAATATCCCAGTGTTATCATCCGCCTTATTCGCCTGACCTAGCACCATCTAACTTTTATCTGTTCCCCAAAGTCAAATCTGCATTAAAAGGAATAAGATTTCAGACCGCTAAACCTGTGAAAGAAAAAGCGACACACTTTACTCCTCGGTCGATAATCACGCAGTCCGCATTCCCGAAATTGTCTGTGTACTTCCAGCAACGTTCTGTAATGAGGAATGCACCTATCGGTAAACCGATTTCGGTATTCAACAACTGCTTGACGTGCACTGCCGTTGCAGTAGCCATACACAAAATGCATGTCCGCATACTCTTGAGAAGAAAATCTGTAAGGTATTTTGAATAAAGAAAACGTGTCCACTCACTAATAAGCTGTTGTATGAACTGAAACGTAATGTAATCCTTTATTAAAAAATGCAACGTTAACAGTCATCTGAACATTTGTTTATTGTATGATATTCATGGTTCAGCACTTACGAAATAAGTAAGAACCTTCTTTATCATAGATCATTTTCCAGTACTCCTTTTTGTAGATCTCCAAGAAATTACTGTATGCACTACGACACGTGTTTATTTATTTTAGGATAACATTTTATTATGCGACGTTAACAATCACAGGCCTGTTATTAAATCGTATAATTTTTTTAAAATAAAATCAGTTTGTATTGACTTTAGGATTACGTTTTTTTCATTCACATTCATAGATCTGTAACATTGAAACAAATAAAAATGGATATACAGTTTTGCGTTTTTGTTACTTGAAATGAAGTCTACTTTACACTCGTAAAATTTGAACATAACGATACGGGACAGCTTGTATAAGTATATGCAATTTAAGAAATTTCGTTTTATGACGAAACAATGCTCAGTATCTAATTGTAGATAACTTTTAATAGAGCTTACATTGCTGTGACCACTAACTTTCATCAGTCGGTGTAGTCGGAGTAGACATTTTATATGATCTTATTATTATTATATAGAAAAAATTGATATTTTGTGGGTTCTATCTGGTGTTGCCAGATCTATTCAACAGATCTCGCAACACCAGATGCTGGATTTTTGGTTGATCCAGTGTTGATTATTATGTGCCTATAATTACTGTATAGGTTAGATCTTTTCTGCATACGCTTTTGGGGTACGTAATAAAACAAATATTGCAAAATCTCAATAATTTTACTTTTGTGGCTTGGTTCCTTTCTGCAGAAAGGCACATCCATTTTATATTCATTCATAGATTTGTATAATTAATTAATTTAGAACATATTTGCATCTAACTAGAAAAGTATTAATTTCAATATGCTCGCTGTACAAGCTAGAATTTAATTTGTTTCCTGTTTCTAATTCAACATAACTACCCTTACACAGTGCTCAAAAGAGCAAGCTAATATTTCAATCGAGCCAACAAAGTTTAACTTGCAACAGCACTTTAATCTCGTTAGTAGGGCAACATGCTTATATTGCAAAGCTAATTTAAAGTTACAAAATACTCTTGCATTCGTGAAAAAAGAAAAGTAACTTGAAATTATGCAAATAGTAGAAGCGCACAAACGGGAAGAACGACACAAAGTACACATAATATAGGTATACTCGTACGTTAAAAGAAGGGGAGAGAAACATTTGATCGATATCCGAACAAGTACTCAACGTTAAAAGCCCTTTCGCGTCGGAATGGAACGTTTTTCGAGTGGGCTCGAAATTTAAAACACGACAATTGCTCGTCGCTCTTTGCGCGAAATTTTTCATTTTCAATTTCGTTTCGCCGACAACGTCGAACGAGTCAAGTGCTGATACGGAATTCCACGGATGCGCTCTGGATGAAAACGTATGTGAAAATATTATAGCTTTACACATCATCAACGCGAATGTTATATAAATGTGTATGCATACATACACGCGTATGATTTATCTAGTATTTTAAGAACGTTTTATATGCGTTACTTTTACTATCTAGCAATGAAATTAGAATCGCTAAATGTACATTCTCATCCGAAAAATAAAGATATATCTTTTAATGAAAAGTCTTTCTTTGGAGATTCTGGTTAAGTAAAAACTTAAAAAATGTATTAAAGCCCTTACCACAATTAATAACACAGGCCTGCATTTTTCAAAAAACACGATTTATTTCATTTATAAACTAGTTTTATATTATATTAAAAAAAATACAAAAATATACACATAGAAACTATTAGAAATAGTTATTTATTCTTTATGCTTCTTAAAAAACGTTTTCGTTTTTCAGAAAATCTTCGTTTGGTTGTTTTTCTGTCATATTCAGCTAAAGGAAGATCTGAAGGTAGTTTCTGGGGCAAGCAAATTTTTTTGTATCAACCTAGACACCAGTACTTCAGAAAGATCTTTTGAAAGTCCCAAATATCTTACTAAATTATTCAGTTCGGCTTGTGAAAATAGCTGAGGTTGGTTTTGACCTGAGGTTGATGGTTCAAAATCACTATCCATCTGTACGGAGCCGGAAGTTGAAGAGGTTTCAATATCTTCTTGTAGTACTTTGGGGGGTATAGGTATAGGTACATGATCACTGTGAGGAACTGGTCTGATAGCTGATTTAATATTGTTTGGGTACAAAATATGTTTCAAAGTTTTTCTATTATGCCCCTTAATATCACAAAGACAAAAGTAGCAATCTTCATGATGATTTTGCGGTTCTCTCCAAACCATCGGTATTCCAAAAGGAAGGCTTTTTCTATTCCCTTTGGTCCAATGTTTAAACCTTCTTCACATACCTTACAAACAACGTGCGGTGCCCAATCTTTATCTTGATCTCCTAATTTGATTTTGAAATAAGCATAATATGCATTTTTCACAAATTCACCAATTGGTCTCTTAAACTTTTTCAAGACGAAATATCCACAAATATAACAGAAATCATCTGGTTTGTTTTTGCAACACCGGCTAGACATATTTTTAAGCAATGTTTATTTATCAAATACCACGCACAACACTAAAGACAAATTAATTTTACTTGTTTACTGATCGACACTCAGAGCTATAATGATGTAAATGACATTAAAATATACATTTTGTTTGGAGTGATAAACTTGAAATCCTTCTTCGCAGTACTAATAAAGTGAAAGCATAATAAATAGGATTTAGCAGGTAAAAATTCCCGGAAATCTTGTCCAAAATTAATACATGTAATAAAAGATTTACATCAGGTAATGGGAGCCTATTTAACAAATTTCTTTAAAACCACAACAGAAAATCTTTTTTGGGTTAAAACCTAGAATTTGAAGTAGTACATTCATTTTAAAATGTATTAAAACGCCTATTATAAGATTTTTTTTATATTTTTTTGTTTTTCTTTTGTGCCAAAAAAAAAGTCTGTGGGTGGTAGAGACCAACTGTATTTTAATTAGTTATTGTTATATAAAAACTGAGCTTAACAAACAAAAATCACGTCATCACAAATTTTATGCAGGCCTGTGTAATCGTATCCTAAATACGAATTTTGACAACTAAGTTGTCATCATCAGTAAGTAAAACTACTAATCACAGTGTCAAACATGGGGCACAGCAAAGTTAACATGAAGAATCGCGAAACATTTAACAAGACGTCCACGTACACACTAATTTTAAGAAAAGTCAAATTACCTCCGCTTACGCTCTTCAGAAATGGCGTACATGTGTTTGTTCTCACGCCCTGCGTTCTCTACCTCTTTTCTAAGAATGAAAAGAGACAACTGGACGGGCCAGGACCGTTGTCCGTGTTGAGAATATTTTTGTTTTTCACGATATGACTACTTTCGTATATACCGAGCTCCCCCGAATTGCTTATATGTACTTTTGATAAGTTTTGTCCCTTCTAACGTGTTGTTATGATCGGCTTCTAATACATGACGTGCGATACTAGATTTTTCTGGTCTATTGAATTTAATATGTGTTCTCTTCTAACCGAGATAAATTGCATTAAGCATTAATTGTAAAGTATCTATATTCTGTAAGTTCATAATTATTATTTTACAAAGAAAAAACAGTTACAAATAAACAAATTTGGTTGAATATTGTATTTTTTTCTCATATACCGATTTTTGGATACAAATACTACAAATATACTGATGTTAACGGGCAGCTCTACCGATTTCGCATTTTGACGTTCGGGACCACTGCTTTCAAATAACCACAAATTGTCCAGCCTTGATCCTTGTAACAAATTTTAATTAAAAGTAGCTCAAGATTTTCATAACACCCTTTTAAATGAACTGAATGTCCCACTGGTACAGAAGCATATTTACTTCCATTGTGTAGAAGAACGGCCTTAAGGCTCCTTTTTGAAGAGTCAAGAGTCTCCATTCAGAAACATTATATTCTACGTGGAATTGTTCCATGAGCCCGGGTACATCATTACAGAAAACTAGTGCATCTTCTTCGGAATAATATCGAGCAAACTCTTTTTCTCTGTTCCTAAACCAGTAAAATGTTGTGCTAGGTGCTAACAATTTTTTTTCTTTCAACCTTGAGCCTAAAAGCTCAGCTGAGTCCTTAGGAAGGTTTAAGTCCCTCACCAAATCATTGGTCAAAGATTGGTCAAACAGTTTTGGCTCATCACTTCCAGTATCATAGCAATCACTTCCCTCATCCAGTTCACTTGCGCATGTACGTGAAACCATTTCGTCATCAGATACATCATCTAATGTATCTGGTAGTTAAGGAACAGGTACTTCTGGTCCATGAGGTATAGGACGTGTTGCGGATCGAAGGTTTGGGTAAACGATGTCCTTTTTGTTTTTTAAATTGAATCCGTGTACTACACACGAACAAAAATAACAATCATCGCTATGATTGGTCGGTTCTCTCCAAACCATAGGCACTCCAAAGCGAAAAGACTCTTTTTTCCTTGTGACCACTGGCGAAGCTCTTCAACACACACTGAACAAACCTTATGAGGAGCCCAAGGTTTGTCTTGGTCTCCTAATTTCACACCAAAATATGCAAAATATACATTTTTTTACAAAATCTGTAATGTTTCTTTGTTGTTTTTTTACTGTAAACTTTCCACAAATATAGCAGAAGGAGTTGGGTACATTGACACAGCCTCTTGATGCCATTGGAATTTAATTTTAAAAATCTCGTAAAATAAAAATTAAATTAACTCAGCAACTAATCACAAATGTCAACTAATTACACAAATTCACACCACAGTTGTAAAGAAGATATTGAATGAACTAACTGTTTTGTCTAGAATAGCAATATGTTTGTAGTGGAGGTGGGGAGGTAGACATGCAGTAACAGGAAGATGATGAGTCATGTCTTGCGACATGCTCAATTATTTCTATTTGTAACTTCTTTATCATAAATCTAGTGTATGTTTATTCAGAATATCAACTTCTTGCATCATCATAAGTAAAAAAATTATAATAGTTTATTTAAACAACGGTTTAACAAAATTGTCCTTTTCAAAAAGACTAATACATGCAGATAGGTCAAAAAACCCCAGATTGTAAAAAAACCATACGTGATGGAATTTTTTAAATAATTTTCCCATTTTCAGCACCAAAAATCTATTGATATCACTGTATAAAATCCAGACAATTTTACCATCGCAGGCCTGTGTAATTGACGATATTTAATACAATTGAATATTAATGTATGTTTTGACAAAGTGTGTATAATAAATGATTTAAAGTTAACATTCTATCGTATTATTTCTCTCTTATTACATTAGATGCTAAGCCTAGTTGCAAGGAACCCTTTTTGTAAAACAAAAACCCTGAGAGCAATTTTAAGAGTCTAAAAATACAAAATATGTGTGTATGATGATTCATGTTTAATAATTAACGATTCATTTTTAATATATTTTCAACGCTGACGAGACCGGGTTATTCTTCAAATGTCTACTTAAGAAAACTTTAGATATTAAAGACGATAAATGCTATAGTGGAAAACATAGTAAAAAGCGAGTTACATATCTTTTAACAACGAATATGAGTTGCACTGAAAAACTAAAACCTCGTTGGAGAAGTGCCCAGCCGCGATGTTTTAAAGGAGTAAAGTGGCTTCTTGTAGATTACGAGTACAATATAAAGGCATGGATGACCTTTGAAATATTTGAAAATTGGTTGGTTAAACTGGACAAACAATTTTCACACGAGAATCGAAAACTAATAATGTTTATAGACAGCTGCCCTGCTCATCCTGCAATACAACAAAAGACGAAGGCCATCAAATTGTAATTTTTCCCACCAAATACTTCCAAACTGCAACCGTTAGATCAAGGCATCATTAAAAGTTTCAAATATCATTACAAAAGTAGAATCCATAAAATAACCTTTATATGCATTAGAGAATAACAACCTTCCTAGCATATCACTTCTCGACTGTGTAAAAGAGGTTGCCACGACATGAAATGTGGATATTAAACAAAAAGCCATTCAAAACTGCTTTAAAAAGGCTGGTTTTGGTAATGAATACGAGGACGAAGACGAAATTCCCCTTGCTCAACTAAGAGAACGACTGCAGAATTCAGAAGATAAAGAATTGCCTGTTGAGCTAAGGCAAGATTTTGAAAACTATATTGAGTTGCTAAATGTCGAGAATGTAGCTCTTGACACTTACCTTGAAATTGATAGTAACCTCTTAACTACTGACTATCCAACAGACGAAGACATTCTGAGGAGTGTATCAAACATTGCAGATGAAGAAACACCCGAAGAAAGTGATGAAGAAATTGTGGAACAACCTTCGCACAAACAAGTTTTACAAGCGTTCGTGACATTAATGAATTATTTTATGTCCCAGGAACAAACATCTGATAAGACATATATGTTCATTAATAAAATTCAAAAATCGTATGAGCACATCCGAGCGGCCAATGTTCGGCAACAGTTGATGACGGATTTCTTTAAAAGAACAATTTAATTATGCATTTGTTTTATGTTCTCATGTACAACTACATATTTAATCCCTGCCTATATACATAAGACAATTTTTGTATAATTACATACACAATACATCCCGTAGTCGACAAATTTTAATTTCTGTTTGCGTATATAGTGTATGCTTGTTATATCCAACGATGCCAGCTTTAAAAACAGTGGAGGGAGAAGTAGAGTGGTGGACATACTTACACATTTAACATGCTCGATTCCCTAACAAACACTTACCGGATGTACGTCACGTGCGTATATTAATAGTCGATTTCAACATGCATGTTTTTATAACTCAAGAAAAGGCACAAATCATAAAATGGTATTATGCCGGTAGACACCTCAATGTACCTGTACATACTCGATATCCACAGAAATTAAATGTATGGGCTGATATTTTAAATAAATTGTCGGTTCTTTCTATAGGGACATATCAGTAATGTCCGCCAAGAATTTTATTATAGGTTGGCATACTGCCAAAAACAATGTGGTGGATTATTTGAACATTTAATTTAGAATATTTATTTTTACGCTTTTTTTTTTACATAATTTAGAATTAATATTTCATTTCATTTTATTTATACGCGGAAAATATAAGCTTCGTTGTACATCCTCATGAAAGTAATACACCACGAAATAAATATTTTTCTGTAAATATTCGTGACGAATTTTATACGTATTTCTAAGATGCGTTCTACAACCCTCTGAAGCAATAGACTTACTGACTAGCTATAATCTGACTGAAACTTATCGTACTTATGCATACATTCATTGGCAACCTCGCTATATGTATCTTTACTTTTCTCTGTCGCGCTCTTTTCCTCTTCTACTTTCGTACCAGAAATTAAAATTTGTCGATTACTAGTACATATATCCTAATGTAGTTTGTATTTTCAGTTTTTAAATTATTTATTTTATATATTGTTATTACATATAATATAATAAATATACATATTGCAGTGGAATTTTCCCTGCAACATTTAGTGAACATTTTTGAAAAATATTATTTTTATAGTGTACTATTTTCTATGACAGTGTATGAGTTTATTGTATGAATATTAATGTTATTTTGATTTATTTTGAATTATTAGGTTTTGATTTGCGCAGTTCCTGGAAGCCGTTTGGACTTGCTGGGCAATATTTTTGATAACTGTATTTTTATGTTTGAATGCGTGCCGCATGTATCCTCAGACACGTCTTGATATCGAAGTAAGAGAGTTGTATATTGGGAGATAAAACTTTTTTATCTTTTATTTCAATTAAATTCGGTTTTTGTTGTTGAATTCATAGTGTTTGTGATTGCTTTAATTCATTATCGAATTTATACGAGTTTGAAAACCTCGTAATTTTGATTTAATTTATCTCTTACTTGCACGTGTTCTCAAGGTTATAAAATAAATACTATATGTATATGTGTGTGTGAATTTGAGGCTCAATATCTACTTGTAACTACGCCAAACTGTATATTCGATGTTATTAAAATACCACCAAAACTTTTCTCGTTATAATACAGAATCCTTTCGAACTACCACTAAATACTCGTAAACGAACAAGCAATCGTTTGAATTCCAATAAAGGATGATGTATATTTTACGATAATATTTCAGGAATGCTGTTCACATTAGTTTTAATGGACTAACTATAAAATTAAAATTATTCTGGAACATAAATTAACACGGCAACTATTTCGAGATCGGGATATTTTCCATTCTCTTGAATGCTATATAGACTTGCTTTTAAATAAATTTTCCGGTGCGCGCGTGAGGTATAATTTGTTCTGCACGTTCCGAAACACTAATAAATATTTATACAAACTCGCATAATTTTTTTGTGGAATTTATGTAAGAAATTTCAGAATGCGTTATGGAATTTTTTTAAGAATAATAACCATAATAATAGTTTATTATCTAACAGTAGTTTAAGATTACTTGTTAGAGAATATTACAGAAGTTAGTTTTAACTGCAATGCATTCGGAAACCTATAATAAGAGTCACCTATAAACATGCAGAATAATTACTCCAGTGAATAATCTATATTCTTAATATTGTGCGTTCAAAAAAGAACTTGCCTCTAGTGAGCCATGATTTCTAAGCAACATCAAAAAGCATGTCGTAACTTTCCTAATATGAATTTCTTAAATAACAGTTACATCTAAATGATAGACGGCTGTAGAAAATTGCAAGGTTAATTGTTAGGTTATAACAAGTGTTCATTTGAAAAGTCAATCTAGTAGCATGTGATTTACTGAGAACATTTTGAAGTATGTAGTAAATTAAAATTTACTACTTAACCTACGAAGTCGTATATTGACAGTTTCATACATACAAATAAATAACAAATAATAGGTATTTATTGAAAACTATAACAAATGTTGAAAATGTTGTCCTTCATGATCAATGCACTTTAAAATCCTCCTTTCAAAATTTCTGATGATATTCTGGAACATTACTGGATTGTTATTAATTTCCATGCATTTCTGTTCGATTCTCTGTAGCATATCATTCAAATTCAATATAGGTGTTCGAAATATGTTATTTTTTAGATAAGGCCACAAAAAGAAGTCGCAAGGTGTTAAATCGCATGAACGTGCAGGCCAGGCAATTTCAGTATTTCGACTAATTATACGCTTATCAAAAAATTCTTTTAAATAATCCAAAGATTCTGAAGTACAGTGACAAGGTGCTCCGTCTTGTTGGAAATATGCATTTTGTAGTTCATCATCATGCAACTGATTGACAAATGGTTGTAAAATTTCCGTACGGTACCTTCGAGCATTTAAAGTTCCCTTAAAAAATATTGGTCCAATGATTCGCTTTTGGCTTATCGCTGCCCAAACACCAATTTTCTCTGGATGTAGCGATTCTTCATTAATTACATGTGGATTGTCACTACTCCAAATTCTTGTATTTTGTGAATTTAGGTATCCCCTTTTATAAAACCATGCTTCATCAGTAAAGATGACTCTTTGCGAAAGTTCTTCATTATTGTTCATATTTACAAACCAATTACAAAACTGTAGTCTACGCGGGTAATCAATTTCTAACAATTATTGTACTGCTGTGTCACGGTATGGATAAAGTTGCATATCTTTTTTTAATAACTTGTGAGTTGTACCAACAGAGAGGTTTATTTGTTGACTCAAATGTTGAACAGATATTTGTGGTTCATTTTCCATTATTTCTTCAACACGATTGACAACTTGAGGTGTACGTTTCTTAACTGCTCCGCTGCCTGATTTTCTTAAGAGACTACCAGTTTCAGAAAAAAGTTTTAAAGTTCTATCCAAAGTACAATTCTTAAATTGTATATAATCTATTACAAAATGTGGAAACTCAACTTGAAATTCTACCATGCAATCTTGAACTGAATAAACCAATAAACCATCAATTTTATTACCACGAAAATAAGCCTGGACTAAAAAAAAATTATGTTCTATAGTGAAATTTATTTAAACCAGAATCGACGCACGATTATTTTATGCACTAACTGATATTTGTGATTGACATTATCAAATGTCAGTTGGATTTAGGTTTACGGAACAACAAACACATACTAATATATTTGCGTCTTATTCTATTAAAATTTCAAAGTAACCTAGATTGACTTTTCAAATGAACAAACGTTAAACATCCTGCTATGAATAAATAAAATTCCGTGTTATCGTTTTTATTAGATGACACTAATGACATTTGACAATTCAGAACGGTGCGGTTAAGTTACGACATACCTAAAATTTTTTTTTGAACGCATGATGTAACAAAGTAATTTGAAACATATTTTAGTAGCCATATTTTGTAAAAAACAAAAATATTTTTTAATAATCTAATAATATTATTGTGGGCGTGGAGAACACAATGCAAGTGAGTTTTTTATATCACTGAACATAACACATGAATACACCAATGTTCAGTTTTAAAATAAACGTCTCAATGCATGGCAATGTTATGCAACCAACAATGCGAGTGTCGTCACTTATCGTAATAAGGCATTTTAGTTGTCAGTGTCAAGAAAGTGGGAAAATAATTTATTTAACATTTACCTTACACAAACAATATTAACCCGTAACTGGTGACGTAGAATAAAATTACACTAGGTAACGTGCAGTCTGAGAGACTCCCTGCTAATTTTTCATTATTTTTGTTAAATAAAAAGCACAAATGAACAAACTGTAGTTATATTTAGTTATAATGTTAACATATAAGCATCGAAACATTTGAATAAAGTTATCAAATAAAAAAGTTATTGTACTTGTATCAGTAAATTGTAAATGTGACTTCGGAAAACAACGGTATCCTTTAAACTTTAAATTTGTCATTTTAGAAGCTTGACATGTTAAACAGAAAATGTTCTTAAATAGTAAAAACTTCGGAAAAAATAGAAATTGAAAGCAATGTAAGTTAATTCATAGACAAAAAAAAATGTCAAGGGTTCAAGTCAGTCATTTCTGACACCAGCATTCGGTACACATTTTATTAGCGCATTGCAGACAAACGGGGCGATGGCACTTTCGACAAAGATATTTGGTCTTTCTCTTTAGTTTTGCACACAAGAAACAGTACTTTTCTTTCTCTAGTGTTTCTGCAGGTGTTGATTCTGGCTCGATGTTCAATATTTTTCTGATACCGTTACGAATCTCTAATGAAATTTTTACGTTGTCGACTCTTCTTTCCATATGGGTTTTCACTAATTTGCTTGCCAAATCTTTCATAGATGTAAAGCGTTGTAATTGACAATTATTCTTGTACAAGTTGTACATTAAAAGAGTTGTATCTAATATCTGGAAAAATATTGCCATCGGCCAGCGTCTAGTTCTTCTGCTTGAACTATATACGGCGCACTTTTCATGAGGAGAGTCAACTCCTCCCGTTGTATTGTTGTAATGAAGAATCATTTCGGGTTTATCATCATTGTTATTTGACTTACAATGATGCATCGATGAAATAAGTAGTACCACTTTGCGTTTCTTCGAAACGTATAGAAGAGTCATATCTCTTGTAAAACCATACAAAGAAGATTTTACTTGTCTTGTGTTGTTGGGTAAAAATTGGGATGGAATATCTCTTTTGTTCTTTCGTAATGCGCCTGCACACGTTAAATTTCTAGCTTTTAACTCACCCACTAATTGAATTGAGCTAAACCAATTGTCAGCTGTAATATTTCGGTTTGTACCTTTCAAAGACTTAGCTAACGTTAGCACACTTTGCGTGGGTTTACTGAGTTTCCTTTCTTCTTGTGACAAAGTTGAACCATCAGAATCTTTACCACAATATATGTATCCATTATGTACAGATCCGCTACGGGAATCTGTGAGCATCATGATTTTGATACCATATTTAACTGGTTTTGCTGGTGTATAGACTTTAAATCGACACCTTCCACGAAAGCCAACTAACATTTCATCAACGCAAGCGTATTCACCTATTGTGAACGTTGCTTGAGAGTTTTTTATAAATTTGTTTAAACAGCTCGTTAATTGCCGCAGCAGGGTTACTAGCTCTATCCTCTGGATTGTCAAATCGAAGACAAGATAACAGCACAGCAAATCGTTTCTGGCTCATAACTAATCTAAAAATATCTCTTCCCGCACCATCAGTAGAAAATATTGAGGCAATATCTTCAGTGTTAGACTTGAAAATGGCTGTATACAGTGTGGTCATAAAGTTTGGAACCAAGCTTATAACCGCATTATTTTACATTTTTAGGAAAAACGCTCGGACAAGTAAATTTTCTTTTTTAAAACGCCATCTTTTGACATACAATTTTTTTCTATGACGTCATTGGTTTTCGAGTGATGACGTTATCAACACTTTCTTTAAATGGCAACCATATTATTTTTTTCTCGTTTTTGGTAGATCTTTATATCCACCAAATAGTGATATAAAACAATTGGTATGTTGCATCACAATTTTTTTGAAAAAATGATATAAATTTAGAAAAAAATACGAAAATTTTATTTTTGTACAAAATTAAAATTAAATTAAAAAAAATACATCTGAACTTAAATTTATTGTAACAGTTAACGTAAATTTTCAAAATGGACCCCACCAACCAACTGACACTGTCCCAGCCGAGTGTAAACACTTCGTATACTCGCCTCAATTATGTCTGGGGATATTTGTGTAAGTTCTACGCGAATTCGTTCTTTTAAATCTTCTAAATTGTTCGGTTTGTTAAAATACACTTTCGATTTCAAATAACCCCACAAAAAAAAGTCTAACGGAGTCAGGTCAGGAGAACGAGGTGGCCATTCTATGGCGCCTCTCCGTCCAATCCATTTATTGGGAAATATTTCGTCAAGATAGTGGCGAACCTCTACACCATAATGGGGAGACGCCCCATCTTGTTGAAACCAAATATTTGGATGGGGTACATCACCATCCTCGTGATTTGGGAAAATAACAGCGAGCGCTGGAACCAGTTCAAATCTTAAAAATTCTAAATTTTGCACAGCAGTCAAATTTCCTTCAAAAAAATATTGTCCTAAAATGCGTCGTCCAATCATTCCAACCCATACGTTAACTTTTCTTCTGCGCTGAGTATGACACGCTTGAGTCCAATGCGGATTGTTCTGCGACCAATATCTGCAATTATGGCGGTGAACAGATCCATTTAGGCAGAACGTAGCTTCATCTGAGAAGACGATGTTTTCCAAGAAATTTGGATTTTGGTCACAACGTAACATTACGTCTTCACAGAACTGCAGTCGACGATCTTCGTCATCCTCATGTAATTCCTGTACAAGTTGAACTTTGTAAGGACGATAGTGTTCGTTTTTATATAAGTTGACGACAAATGAGTGAGCCACCTATTGGCTAACGCAAGTTGTCTGGTGGAAACATGATGCCTTTCTTCTGCTTTTAATTTCACATCTTCTCCTACTTGAGGTCTACCTTGCCGTGGTCGATCTTTTACGGATCCAGTTTCGGTAAACTTTCCAACTAGTTTTGTCACCGTAGACCTGTTAATTGGAGGTCTATCAGGGTGTTCATGGTTAAACAAATCGCATGCTTCTGCATGCGTTCTTTGTCTGTCCCCATACCCAACCATAATTAAAATTTCGATTCTTTCTCGCTCAGATAAATGTGCCATTTTTTATATTAGCGAAAATGAACAATTTTTACGCAATATCTCAAAAATTTAACGTCAAAAATAGAAGTAAATAATTCAACAATGTTGTCGCCATAGAAACAATTTCAAACTAAAATTTTTGTACATAAATTGTATAAAAAGAAGCAAGAATGTCATAAAGAAATATCTTGCAAAAAAGTGCGTGTTTTTGTTTTTGTAAATTTTTTGCATAGTAACATGAGTACATGTGCTTTTGACGATCCGGTTTGTTCAAGAAGAATATTTAAGTCCTCACACAAGCCAGAAGTGTGAAAAAAACTTACTTACATATTTCAGTAAATTTTGTAAGCTTAATTAGTTTTTGAAATCTTCAATTTTTGGGCGATAATTTTAATTAAGAAATGGTCTGCCACATCATGTCAATTTTTTAAATAAATTAAACTTCTTTGGCCCTTTTTTGTAAAACTATTTAATGTTAAATAAGATTTTTTAATAAATAATTGGCCGATTGGGAAGACGAATTTCTTTTGACCTGGAGCGAATAACGCAGATTACTATTGATCGCAAAGCATTTACACTCGGCTGAGACCGTGTCAGTTGGTTGGTGGGGTCCATTTTGAAAATTTACGTTAACTGTTACAATAAATTTAAGTTCAGATTTTTTTTTAATTTAATTTTAATTTTGTACAAAAATAAAATGTTCGTATTTTTTTCTAAATTAATATCATTTTTTTAAAAAAATTGTGATGCAACATACCAATTGTTTTATATCACTATGTGGTGGATATAAAGATCTACCAAAAACGAGAAAAAAGTAATATGGTTGCCATTTAAAGAAAGTGTTGATAACGTCATCACTCGAAAACCAATGACGTCATAGAAAAAAATTGTATGTCAAAAGATGGCGTTTTAAAAAAGAAAATTTACCTGTCCGAGCGTTTTTCCAAAAAATGTAAAATAATGCGGTTACAAGCTAGGTTCCAAACTTTATGACCACACTGTATATAAAGAACCACATGAACTCTTTCATTTCGATATCATCAACTGGTTTGAGTTCCGGTTTGTCCGCTCTTTTATATTTTTGGCGTACTATGTTTAATTTTACATTAGTCCATTGCACAGTAAGTGAAATCATTGTGTCATCAAACAGGGGATTCCAGACCTTTTCAGTGTTCTGATGTTCATCTATCATTGCAGGAGCTCTTAGTCCTGGTAGATGCAACACGATGTTATGAAGTGGTGTTCGGGTATTTCTTGTTGGTTCCTGACTGGACCATTTATATTTATTTTTTCTATAGTAGTATCGCGTTCTCGAAATATCTTCTACATCGGTTGATCGTGTTTGATCTACTTCTATGCTTGCTTCCGGTTCGATATCGTCAAATATTGTAGGTATATCTTCTGTATCCGATACCGATTGTTCTGATTCTGTGTCATGATCAGAAACCTCAAAAATGTCATCTTCTATCATTTGGTCGTTATCAGAATCACTTGCAAGTTCGTCAAATCACTCCTGCAGTGAAGTTTCAAAATCTTTGTCTCCAAATTTAACTCGTTTTGAACTTGAAGGCAATTGATCCATTGTGAAAATCCTAAAAAGTCACGCAAAAATCTGTTGTCAAAAACTATTAAAATTGTGGAAAAAGTTACACTTACAGTGACATGGAGTCTGGGAGACTCCGCCTGGCCTTTACAAGGATACACCTACACAACAGTAAGCCAAACACGACTCACATGTGCACTGCACATTACTTGAGTCAAGAAATGAAGGTATGTACATAGAATCTGGTGGGGGTTAAATCAGGATTTGTTAAAATACAAAACAGACAAACTTTGCAGGAGTCTGGTAGACTACACGTCACCAGTTACTGGTTAAAATGAATTTTACAGTATATTGAAAAAAGTTTGTTTTTAATTATAATTCTTTAGCCTTTTCATAAATATTCGAAATATTTTAAATAGAAATGATGCTGTAAAAGCCTTACTGGTTAATAACTCCATCGATCTCTTTTATTCTTAAATACCTGAGTGAAATTTAAAAAAATCCTAAAAATCGGTAAATGAATTGTGAAATCGGTAGATTACCTTCTGAATCGCTAGATCTACCGATAAATCGATAGAGTTTGCAACATTGATTGCACTGGATAGCTGCATAGACATCTATCGCCATAGCATTGCTTATAAATTCTGATTAATTTAATTAGAGCACAATACCCAGAACTTTGGAAACGTCCCTCGTACAATATATTCACATCTTCTTATTTGAAGCGATAGCAAATGACATTTTAATATTACGATTTCCAAACGGGCAAAAATCGCTTTATCATCGCTTATAATTTTATTCTATTCACTCAAGAAAATGTCGAATCACAGATTTATTCGCGTAAACACCGACAGAAAATAGCAAACAATCTCGTAGATTGTAGTGTTTGCGATGTTTTTATTAATTAAAGACGCTCAATGGAATTATGTCTGACATAAAGTCGAACAAGTACCACCGCATTAATTCTAGTAAATATACAGTCTGTCTGATTGAAGTTACGGGTTTCACAGATAGAGAGATTGTGTAATGCGGCAGCAATAGTACGTGAAAATATGTGGAACCAATAAATCTTCTAGGGTGACGTTTTGGATCTAATAAATTCTCTCTAATTGTATCTTTAGCAGTGTTTGAACGCTGACGAATTTCTTTAATTAAAGATAACGAGATTGACAAATCTGTTGAGGTATTGTTATATTATTATTAATATATTCGGTGCATATAAAATATTATGCAAAAATAGTGCGTAATATTGTGATAAAATGAGAAATTTTTTGTGTTGCATATAACCTCATAGAGGGCGCCAGTAATAAAACATCAGGTGTCAAAATTAATTTCAGTCTTTCGTTTGTTTAAATATGTTTAGACTAAAAGTTGTTGAATATTTTTTAATAAATAGTTTCTCCACCAAAAACAAAAAGAAAACGTCTTTTTATATTGCTAATATTCTGTGCAACACAACTTTATTATCTGACTAGGTAAGACTGCTTTGTCAAAAAGAATAAAACATCTGCCAGTTTTCTCTATAAGGAGTCTACAAAAATATCGATCAAATAGGCTATTTAACAATATATCTTATAGTCAACCACCAATCTTGAAGTAATAATATCTTCAAATTTCTCGATCTAACTTTATTTCCGTTATGCATTTGTTTTTTAAATTAAGCGTAGTATTTTTAGAACAGCCTGTATACTATACAAAATTCAATAGGTATTTTAACTGACCTTTTTCTAATATAACAAGGTATTTCTCACGATTTTACTAATTTCTTTTAACAAAGTTAGGCTACTATAACTGGAATACAATATAAACATTGTATGAGGTATAATTCACAAGAACATAATATAATTACTATCTTCTTTAATGATCCTAATAATTAATTTTGGAAGGTTAACATAATCAACAGTTTAATGTATGCGTTCTTCATTATAGCAATACACTTCGTAGGCAACTTATATTCCTGTACATCCCAATAATAAAACTAAATTGCTATCGTTAAGGTAAATTGTTATGTATTAAATTCAGTTGTGATAGTAGGATTTATAGATTGTTATTCATTATAAATTACCCACCGATATCATCGTTATTATTGCATATACAAAAAAATATATATTTCAAATAAAAGTTGTGTCTGTAACAGAATTTTTTCTAAATGCCATCAAAAATGCAATAGCATGCAGATTCAATGAGATACAAAAAAATATTTGGCCATTGCTAAGATCTTTCCAACCTCCCGTATCTCGAAAACAATTGTAATCGTTAAAGGACCTCAAGGCGAACTAATTTGCCTTATAAACTAATGGGGGGAAACGTATCATTAGCCTAAAGAAAAATAAATAATTAACTAACCTTGAATTTTGCATATTTTCAATACATCCAAAACACGTCAGATATTGGATAATTGACATGTAGAAAAATTTGCTTGAAATAGGTACATAAAAATATTAACAGTAACACTTTATGTTTTTAAGTTGGCAGCCTGGAATTGCAAACGTTATGATGTCAATTTTTATGCGAAAATGGCGCCTAAAAATAACAATATTTAACATCGTTTTAAAAGATTATCTAAACAAAACGAAGATTGTTATAAAACAGAAATAAGAACAACACCCTAACCACAATATATAACAATAAATACTATATACGTATTTCGGCAACTAAGTTGCCATCTTCAGTAGAATAACCTTAAAAGTAGTTGCCGAAATACGTATATAGTATTTATTGTTATATATTGTGGTTAGGGTGTTTTTCTTATTTCTGTTTCAGATTACAAGCCACAGTCTCCACCAATTTCGGAAGATTGTTATAGCCTAAATACTTTAAAGTGATCTTTCAGTTAAACATTAGCACATATAAATAACGCGATTTTCCAATATTTGGCGTGTTTTGGATGTATTGAAAATATACAAAATCCAAGGTTAGTTTAATTATTTTTTTTTTTTTAGACTAAGGGTACGTTTCCCCCCATTAGTTTATAAGGCAAATTAATTCGCTTTGATGTCCTTTAATGTTTCCAAAAGTTTTTTTCAAAATACAAGAGGTTGGAACAATCTTAACATTAACCAAATATTTTTTTTAATGGAAATTGATTGTTTTTTTAGTTTTAATAATGATTTTTTCCGATTTCAAAAATATAACATTTAATACCCGTATCTTAAACAGTTTTCGAGTTATTAAATGTAATATTGTACTTTGTAATTATGGAAAAGTTAACATTATTAAAGTAAGCTATCAAAATTACAACTATTATGTTTGTGCAAATATTTACCTGATTGATACAAAATAATAGAAATAAACGTGCAGCAAGAAGAGCATATAAGGTCTTATATCCAAATCGTCCAACACCGTGAGAAAACACTTTTAAAAATATTTACCGAAACGTAAATAAAACCGCTAAGAAATAAGTAATTAAACTTCTAGTTTCAAAAATTCTTTTATTGTAAATACCACTACAATATTGTTTCGCCATACAAAGGCTTCATCAGGTGGATGAAATACTGAATATGTACAATACAAGTTTGAATATTTATGTGAAAATTATTGGAGAAATGGTGGTGGAAAATTTTTTTTACAATCTCAAATTTCCCCAATAATTTTCACATAAATATTCAAACTTGTATTGTACATATTCAGTATTTCATCCACCTGATGAAGCCATTGTATGGCGAAACAATATTGTAGTGGTATTTACAATAAAAGAATTTTGAAGCTAGAAGTTTAATTACTTATTTCTTAGCGTTATAATGAAGTTTCAACAAGTATCTCCTTCGTCAATTAACTAGTACATAATACCTCCAGTTTTAGTAGAAAAAAGCGTTTAATTGAAGTAAGAACAAACTTATAGATATACTGCTGCATTTCGAAGGTAAGGCCATCCATATTTATTAGCTACTAGTAGCCTGTTATTGGAACATGTATGATTTTTATAAAATTCTGAAAGTAGTTTAAATAATGCAGCTGATCAATTAGATCTGTCATACGGGTGATGATCTATCTATAGATCACCACCCGTATGTTTTCCAGTTATATAAATAAAATTAGAAACTATAAATACAACTTTTCAACAAATAAATATGTATTTCGTAATTTTATAGATCACCACCCGTTCGTTTTCCAATTATATAAATAAAATTAAATATTTTAGAAATACAGCCTTTCGCCAGTACTGCACTGGGCTTTGCGTCATGTGGTAAGCGTGTCCGTTCTCTACTTATAATACAAGGTGAGCCAATAAGAATGAGGACATGTTGAATTTCCCGCCAGTTTTTAAATCTTTTAAACAGGCCAACCTTTCGCAAACTCATAAGCGTCTCAATGAACATAAGAAGCATCCGCCCACAGACTCTGCGAAAGGTTTATTCCGATATGGTGAGAGATATGAAATGTGCATCCTGAATAGTGGTGGTCATTTTGAGCATTTGATAAAATAACATTATTTGCTCATTTGTTTGTTTACTTCATTTACAAAATATTTACTTAAATTTTAGACACGTTACTATTGGCATTAATTAGATTTTTTTCTCTGTTATTTTTGCTGCATTAAAGTAGTTTTTAGAAAGCCCACTTGGCTATTATTTCTTCAATTAGTAATAGTATTTGAATTGCTTTCGTTATAATAAAGAATTAAAAAAGATAACCATATAAAACCTTATATTTATAAAATCAAAACAAAATAAGCCTTTTAATGAAGTCATGGCCAACTATGATTGCCATTTAAAAAAACATAAGTTTATTTGATATCTTGATATTCAAGTGTGCCATGAATATTTAATAAAGATTATTAAATTCTACGTAAAAAATACTATTAGATGCCATTTTTAGTTTCATGCCTAAAACAACTGAAAATTTCGTCAAATTTCAATTTTCTTTAAATATCTGAAAAAGTTGACAACATATAACAAATCTGAAAATGCCATCAAATAATAAAATAAAATAAAAGAAAACTTTGTTATATATACCACTTTATTCACATATAATCGTGACCGCGGTTTCGACATACAATGTCATTATTAAACTGCAAAAGTTACAGGCCTACATAGAACTTATAAATGACACAAAAATATATGGGTGTGGTTTATGATGTTATTTAAAATTACTACTATATACTTAACTATCATATACAACATTGGAAAAGAGGTGTATATATAAGATCCAACTGTTCGTTTAAAACGATATCTATTGTGTTGTTTCGGCTTTTAAAAATTTCTAGGGCCTCTAAAAGATTTAATTTACGACCTTTCTTTCTCGGCCAAATGCAATATTTTGCGGTGACCAAATGTATGCCTTTCTGTAATAAGATGGTTTGCGAATGTTGAATCTGTCTTTAGTTTATATGACCTCATGTGTTCTTTTACCCGTACAATAAAACTTCGACCAGTCTGACCTATATATACACTTTTACAATCATTACAATATAATTTGTACACTCCTGATTTATTATTGATATCTGTTTTAGGTTTTGCGTTAAAAATGAAATTACTTGTTTTTACATATGGTTTGTAAGCTATACTAACATTACTATTATTTTTTGAAATTATATTTCCAATTTGCTCGCCTATTTTACCGAAGTAAGTTAACGAGACAAATTGTTTCAAATTAGCACTATCTTTAGGATATACTAAACTAAGGGCCACTTGTAACTGTTTTTTCTTTAGTATACTGTAAATTACGCTACTTGTATAACTATTGTTTACCGCTATTTGTTTTATAGTATTGATTTCACGAACAAAAGATTCATTAGACAAAGGAATATTTAATGCTCTATGTATCATAGAATAAAAAATGAATGTTTGTGTGTCTTTGGGTGTAGTGAATCTTTGGGAATAATGCAATCAGTGAAAGTAGGTTTACGATATATATCAAATTTTAAGCTCTGATCTAATTTGTTTAATTTTAAATCCAGGAAGTTAATACTGTTATTCTCTTCTATTTCTACTGTAAAATTGATATTAAAATGGATTTAATTTATGTAGTTCAGAAATGTTTGTAGTTGTCTATGAGTACCCTTAAAGCAAGCTAGGATGTCGTTTACATACCGGAGATAGAAAATGGGCATCCTATATACACAAAATTTTTTTTTTGTTTCCCGTTGAATCTGCACGCCACTGTGTTTTTGACGGCATGTAAAATATAATTCAGTCATAGCAACACAACTTTTATTTTAAACATTTTGTTATATTTGCCATAATAATTATTATAAAGGCTGGGTAATTTATAATGAATAACCCTGTACCTCTATAAAGTGTTAGATAAATAATCATTATGTACACAGTTCCAGAAATAATATCTCCAATAGAAAATGTAGGAAAGAAAGAAAGAAAGAACAACACAAACAGACAAATAAGAGTACGAAAAAAATACTGCAAACACATCGCCTCTCATTATATTTTCTATTTACCCTTGTAAACACGAATGCAGACTGTACAACATTTTTATTGAAGCACTGTGTAAACACTTCAGATACCACTTCGGTGGAAAGGATTTCTGTATATGACGAGCTTATCTTTTTCTTCCATTTCTCCCTTTTGTTTGGATATACATGTTCATGTTAGATCTAAGAAACTCGTTTTCTCGAAGGGTTGGGTCGTCTACAACATTACCTACTTTTTCCGATTTCTTTTAGTGTCGTTTTTATGTACTAATAATTCTGTACAAAATAGTCGGTTTTATCCCATAATATTACGAGTTATTAAACGCGTGTAACGCAAATATTTCAATTAAAGATAATATTTTGTGTAGAGGCGACAGTAAATTGAAAATCAATACCATACTGGAAGACAAAACATTCCACTTAAGCTTATAGGTATAGTTTCCCTTTTTTCTTTTCAAAGTTTTATCCCCAAAAGAATAAACAAGACACCCTCGCATTACTTACGGGAAAATGTTGCGATATTTCTACTTCTACTGCTGCTATAGTTACATTTCCTTCTGCAGAATTTATCCCGTAGATTTAAAGAGGGTTCGTTGTAGTCAATAATATTGGATTGAAAAGACAATCTTAGCTACACTGTCTTCAAAAAGTTAAGAAACAAGTACAAATTTTATGAAAATGACGAGAAATATGCATTAAATGAAATAAAAATGAAAATGTTAATGTTACTTAATTTCCACTTTGTCGAGGTAATCACATTACAATTGTTTCGATACACAGTGTCTTCCTCGGATGGAGTTGTATTGCAAACTAAACCTAAAGGATGTTGACAAATTTAAACTTTAATAAATTATTATAATGAAAAAAAGAATTATACTCAGAAGAATTGTTCAATAATAGGTATAGTTTATTTCAAATTATAAGAATATAACTTTGAACGGCTCTAATGCTTTTATTGCACCACCTTCTGTGATGATAATTATTATACCTGGTCTCCTTATTGAACGGGTACGGTTTACCTATTTGCAACGTATGAATCTAGGGGCCGTATTGACTATAAATTAGGGCCCTATAATATAATAATAAAACGCTGTTAATTTCAAGTATATAATAAAAAATATCTGTACATTGGGTTTAAATACAAAGAAAAAATTACAAATCGTGTGGCAACATGTGTAGTGGATACATATAGATATATAAAGCTAATTTATTTGTAATACACAATAAAATTTTTATGTGTCACCGCATTTCATAAATCATCTGTGATTGAGTCGTCTTGCAAATCGGTGTCTGTATCTGAAACGTATTGCAAATTTATAATCAAAGGTGCTACTATTTTGTACATGCGCATATATTCGTCATCTTTTGCTATTGCTTGTTTAACAGCATTTTTCCAATTGACAGCAGTTATATGTTCCATAGCATTTTTTACGTGTGTTACACTACTTTAACTAAATTTCGGTGTTTGATTTGTTCGTCTTATGGTATTTTTCAGTTGGGCCCATATCAATTCAATGGGATTGAAAATGCAATGGTATGGTGGTAAACGCAAAATTGTATGTCCTGCTTCTTTGCCTCTGTTATCCACATAATAATCCTTTAAATATTCTTTTGTCTTCATCACCTCTATTAATTGGTTTTTTGTATAATGATCCTCAAAATATAAATCATTTGCTTCTAAAAATGTTTTATTATCTTTCTTATTATTACATTTTGTAAGAACTTTGGTTTGCTGTCGAGAATGATAAGGAGCGTTGTCCATCACTATCACACTAATCTTTTGGTAAATTTGGCAGCAAAGTATCACAAAATCATTCTTAAAATAAAAATGAGGCCATATCTTCATGGTAATCTAAACTTGAGGATTTAACATTTTTAGCAGATAATAGCGGCTGTCCGATCCATCCTTTTTCTGACCCAGCATGAAAAATGATTCTTCCCTCTCGAAACCGGCGCGTCCAACTGACACATACTTGAACTATCCACCCAACCTTTGCAAATTGTGGCATGGGTGTCAAACCACGACTCGTCTAAATAATATATTAATCGTCCTTCCTGTCTATACCTTCTAATTGCCGTTAAGTATTCATATCGAAGTTTCTGTAACCTCGGGCTTTCCATAATTGTGCGACGTTTATCTATAGTGCCAAACTTAAAACCAGCTTTCTTTAGCGTCCGCCACAAGGTTGCTTTAGAACACTGAATATTTATAGGCTCATCACTGATTCTTTTATGTAAGCAGTCAAGTGTAGATACAACATTTCCTCTGTAGAAAGAGTATACTTGCTGCCTAATAGTATCAATTTCATACTCTTCAATTTTTCTCGGTGCTCCTTTGTCACTTCTTTGCTTTCGAGGCCCTGCGTTATTCTTAATTATTTTATATATTGTTCCAAAAGGCACCTTGGTTAATTGCGACGTTCGTTTAATGTTCTGGGTTTGTAGTTCGTTATTTTCTTCCATCAGGGTATGATAGACATTGAAAATTATCTGTTTTGCAACTTCTGCTTTCTCTGTCGTGCTCCAACAGTATTATTACTATCCACATCATAATCACTAACACTTTCAGCAAAAGGTCGCCACATGTTCGTTAAGTAAAGAGAGAAAAATCAAATATGTATACAGCAGTAAATATTAACAATAAATGATAAATAGACTCAATATTAGATGTAATATATACCAACTCTCCTAACTATATTTACTTAAATTTTGTTTAATAAATATAAGCACTTATTTCATCTAAATTGTAATGTAATGAGTCATTACATTACAATAGTCATTACTAAATAAATAGTCATTACTAATGACTATTTAAGTATATATAATAACTATAACAACTGTTGGTACTTATATTATTATTAAATTTAATTTTTCATCTAAATTGTAATTTAATGACTATTTAACTATATATTATAACTATATATTCAAATTAACAACTGTTGATATGTATATTATTATTAAATTTTATTTCATCTAAATTGCAGTAATTACACTTTACTTAAATTTTGTCATTACGGACCTCAGCAGTTTGTTTGCGGAAAAGATAATCGTATTGAGCTGCCAGATAGTTATTGCCGCAGGTGGTGAAATAAAAGCATTAGAGCCGTTCAAAGTTATATTCTTATAATTTGAAATAAACTATACTTTCTAATCAAGATGTAAACTTTATTACCCAAACGGACCAAAGTTTACCGAGTACAAACATAGAAACAGGAAAGCCAAAATAAAATAAAGAATCAGTTGTAAAATAGGCCTAATAAAGAAGAATTGACAAAGTCCATATGATCATTAAGTAAAAGGTCGGTATGTTTGTATTTCAAAATTTGCATAGCTTCCAATAAATTTAATTTTTGCGATTTATTTTCTATTTGTAAAATTTTGAAGTTATAATTAAAGTTATGTGCTTCTTCTGTCATATTTATTGCACAATGTGACTGATTCTTATTACTAATATAACTTCGTTTATTATATTCTTTGATTCTTTTAGAAAAGGATCTACCTGTCTGGCCTATATAAAATTTAGGGCATGAACTACATTCAAGTTTGTAAACTCCCGATTTGTCTATTTTATCTATTTTTTGTTTATTATTTTTAATAATTTAACCTAAAGAGTTGTTAGTTTTGAAAGCTATGTTATAATTATGTCTCGTTAAAAATGTTGAAATTTTATGTGTAAGATTACCAGTATAAGTAAAAGTTTTATATTTATTATTCATATCAGGACTGTCTGTAAAGTATACTGATTTAATAGCTTTCTTGCAATTTTCTTTATTCAGAACATTGTAAATAATATCGTCTATATCCATTGTTATAGGCTATTTGTTCGATGTTAGTTAAGTTCTTCACTATAATTTTCTTTCGATAAGGAAGTACTAATAAGTCTGTGTACGAGGGACACACTATATATTTTGAGATGCCACGAAACTAGACAAGTTAGACCTGGCATCACTGCATTTCCAAATAACACCATCCTTAAGTAGTAAACTCTGACTGTCAATTCACTACGTTCGTTTCGCTCTACTAGAGCTTCATCAAGTGATGATAATTGTAATACATTATGCAAAGTATTACAATTATCATCACATGATGAATTTCTAGTAAATCGAAAGTGAATTTTAATAAAATTATAATTTGAAGTGAAAGGGAAATTTTATTTCATTAATTATATATCAACTCCTTATTTGTCATTTGACGTTTTGTTGTTGAAGTTACGTTCGTCGTAACTCAGCTACTTATTTTTTAAAAGTAAAAGAAAATGGAATTAACCAGAGAGCACTTTTGAATCATAATTTAATATGGTCACCTGCATTTAAAGACAGTGGTAAGTCTCGTATCACCTTTCTAACTTTCTGTGCCAAAAAATTAAAATAATAATCAAAACCATTAAAACCTTGACATTAGGGAAGGCACAGGGAGACGCACTTCACGCTTCTGGGCCTATCGAAGCGAATTTATTATTGACACACACACAGAACGGCCAACGGTGAACTTTTAATACTTAGTGCTTTAATATCTGTAGTATATATTTTCTCAATTTTTTCTGGGTTATCTTTACCTTTAATTTCCTGGAAAAAGTTACAAAATTGTTCATAGTCTACTATTTTATCGTCATCGCCTTCATGAAATGCTTAAATTCGAGGAAGTAACGACTATCGTCAGACAGAGTGGACACTGTTTTTTTCCTTTTTGATTTAGGCTTGATAAATGCTTGGTGCAAGTTCGGTTCCATCTGTAGAACAGGGTGCTTGGCGCTTTTTAACAGTCAATTCTAAATTCTCATTTATGCTGACTTCATTATTTGCCAATTTCAAAACTGGTTGATCATAAGATCCGCGGGTATCCGCGGAGAACGACCCTATCCAGTTCGCGCTTATTTCGAAGGTATTCCGAAAGAAGATTAGTTGAAAGCTTTTAAACAATGATAAGCAAGAATGATTAAGTGTATCATTTCTGAATAGAATTACTTTGAGCATATTTAAAATACAATCCTAGAAAATATTAACCGTGTTTTTTATTCTTAATCATTTCAGCTTGTCCCTCGTATAACGGTAGCATTTATATTTGCAATTCTATTTTGTACTGTTTAAATTACACAGGCCTGCATTTTTCAACTCTTTGAATGTTGATTTAAAAATTTTAACTGTTTTCTAGTAATTGGGTAGCGCTGATTTCAAATCTGTTTTTATTTTTTTTGTATCACGTAAGGTTATTTTTCAAACCAGTAAAATCAAAGAATATAGAAAAAACACGATTTATTTCATTTATAAGCTAGTTTTATATTATATTTAAAAAAATACAAAAATATACACATAGAAACTATTAGAAATAGTTATTTATTCTTTATGCTTCTTAAAAAAACGTTTTCGTTTTTCAGAAAAGCTTTGTTTGGTTGTTTTTCTGTCATATTCAGCTAAAGGAAGATCTGAAGGTAGTTTCTGGGGCAAGCAAATTTTTTTGTTTCAACCTAGACCCCCAGTACTTCAGAAAGATCTTTTTGAAAGTCCCAAATCTCTTACTAAATCATTCAGTTCGGCTAGTGAAAATAGCTGAGGTTGGTTTTGACCTGAGGTTGATGGTTCAAAATCACTATCCATCTGTACGGAGCCGGAAGTTGAAGAGGTTTCAATATCTTCTTGTAGTACTTTGGGGGGTATAGGTATAGGTACATGATCACTGTGGGGAACTGGTCTGATAGCTGATTTAATATTGTTTGGGTACAAAATATGTTTCAAAGTTTTTCTATTATGCCCCTTAATATCACAAAGACAAAAGTAGCAATCTTCATGATGATTTTGCGGTTCTCTCCAAACCATCGGTTTTCCAAAAGGAAGGCTTTTTCTATTCCCTTTGGTCCAATATCTTAAACCTTCTTCACATACCTTACAAATAACGTGCGGTGCCCAATCTTTATCTTGATCTCCTAATTTGATTTTGAAATAAGCATAATATGCATTTTTCACAAATTCACCAATAATTGGTCTCTTAAACTTTTTCAAGACGAAATATCCACAAATATAACAGAAATCATCTGGATTGTTTTTGCAACACCGGCTAGACATATTTTTAAGCAATGTTTATTTATCAAATACCACGCACAACACTAAAGACAAATTAATTTTACTTGTTTACTGATCGACACTCAGAGCTATAATGAAGTAAATGACATTAAAACATACATTTTGTTTGGAATGATAAACTTGAAATCCTTCTTCGCAGTACTAATAAAGTGAAAGCATAATAAATAGGATTTAGCAGGTAAAAATTCCCGGAAATCTTGTCCAAAATTAATACATGTAATAAAAGATTTACATCAGGCAATGAGAGCCTATTTAACAAATTTCTTTAAAACCACAACAGAAAATCATTTTTGGGTTAATACCTAGAATTTGAAGTAGTACATTCATTTTAAAATGTATTAAAACGTCTATTATAAGATTTTTTTAAATTTTTTTCTTTTTTTTTTGTGCAAAAAAAATCTGTGGGTGGTAGAGACCAACTGTATTTTAATTAGTTATTGCTATATAAAAACTGAGCTTAACAAACAAAAATCACGTCATCACAAATTTAATGCAGGCCTGTGTTATTATTCATACAACAGAAAAAGAGTATTAGACGAGTATCAATATAATTGTACTTGACTGCCATATTTAACCGCTCAAACGTGAATGCTACATTCAATAGTAAGCTTGTAATCAAGTTAATTCATTTTGTCAATAAACTCCGTTGATTAGAATTTATTGATGAAATGTATCATCAGAACTGCGTTCTGTACCTAGTGCAATTTCGTTCCGATTTTGTTTGTCTGTCAATAGATTTTGTTGGATTTGAATGCTGGAAGTTCTATCACAATTTATATATTTTATCCTCATTTTTCGTTATAAAGCGTATCTGCATATCAGAACTGAATTTAGTACGTATCACCGCAGGCAGAAACAGTCACATTTTGTGTTAGTTCAACTTGGCTCTCGACGAAAAATAGTCGAACGTTTAATTTAATCTTAATCTCGCTACTGTTGAATTTCGTTTCGAAGAATAAAAAATACTTATCATATCTCGTTTCTCTTCGTTAGTGTATGACATTTTTGTATTATTAATGAACAATAAATGAAATGTTTGACAGATTGAAATTCCAAAGGCTACCTTATTTAATCTTATAATTTATTCTTTCAAATAAAACCTAATGTCAAAAACTATAGTCAGCATGTGGTACATGGTTGAAATCAGAAAAAAAAACTCTTTCTGAAGATGTCTAAATCCAATATGGCGCCTATAAGAAATTAGATAGTTGATGATGGCCAGAAAGAAACGAAACGTGGTATAAAAATTTAGAGTACACCACTGGATAGAGGTTTAGAAATGGCCACAAGGATGTGTTTTTATTTCTTCTCTACAAGGCCAAATGTCGATGCTACAGGTAAAAGAAGAAAATTGGGTTTTCGCGTTTTTTTTTTAAATAACGAAGGTCAGTTGTCACAGGTCTATTTTCTTTACGGATTTATAACAAACACAAAATTTAACAACTTTGCCAAATTTAAACCTATACTCTATCTCCAATAATAAGAGAGATCCCCATGGTGAGGGCCGAAAATGAATCAGCCTGTATATGCACATGAATCATTAAGTAGTATGTACGTATCTATTAAATCTTCATTTTGTGCTTTAGTATGCTAAATGGCATGTTTATGTATTTGTTATTAATTCTCCCATTCATTTATTCAATACTGATATACAGTTACAATGAATAAACAGTTTTAATTTTCTATTCTACTTAAAAACGTATTCAAAATTTTGTTATTATTATTAGCGCATATGAACTAACTCTCTCTGAATAGGCGTTGTTATTTCATTCTATCAACTGTGAGAATATGTTCATCTAGATTTCATTCAGACCTACGCAAACGTTTACACTATATCCGAGACCTACATACGTCATATACGATAACGTTCATGAATTATTCGAAATTTGCCCGGAGACAAACTACTTTAAACCCGACATAACACCTAAGCCAGCATGTACTTGCACAGCGTACGCCGGGTTTAGAAATAACTTCTTATGCAATAACTTTCCTACGGCTCCCATTATACCCTGCACTACTAACTGAATTAAATTTGGCCATCGGCCAATACGATAAATTCCGCGGCTGAAACTCTTTCCTGCCATTAGTTTATCGTAACTGTAAATATTTCATCCTTAACCTATCATTTCGAAAGTTTTATCATTGTTAGGGCAAAATATATGTATTTATACGAAAATATATATTTTTTTTAAACAGAAACAAGAAAAATTATTTATCTGAACATTGTAGACTGCATAAGCTACCATAAATTTAGAATATTTTGACTTATCTTGAAACGTACAGTGATGCACAGTGAATAATAAAACGAGTAATAAATAACTTATTTGCGTTGTGAATCCGTAACATATTCCAGGCGAGTCAATACCAAACAAACAAACAAAATAAACTTAAAACTGTAAGGAATGAAGACACAAGTGGTCATGTAATAAAATTAATTCAATTTAAAATTAAAGCACCCTTACATTGCGGATAGCATACAACGAAGCGCTCGTTGATATTGAGACTTAGTTTCATGTTTCTGACACCATAACTAGACTGATGACAGATTATGTTGTTAATTAATTATTATTAATGCATTAATGCGTGTAATCTGTAATCAGTATAGGCGAGTCCACAACATGTATAGGTATAGCAAAAATTATTGATAAATAGGAGTAAGAGTAAGGGGCCCAAGTTGAAGCTCTGGGGAACATCAGATGTCTCAGAATAATTGAAACATACATGAGTAGGTAAACCCCACCAGTTTTGTATAATACAAAGGTATTTCTAATAATATAAAATATTATTAAAATATTAATAAAATATATTATTATGGTGTTCTTCACACCAGATTTTTAATAATATTTTATATTATTAAAAATACCTTTGTATTAACATCAGATGTCACCAGAAATTTCGTCGATGTATACGTAACAAAATCAATTGCTTGGATATGAAAAAAAGAATAAAACAAAACTTGTCACTTAAAGCAAATATATGAAGTTTTTTTATTAAAATTTCGTGATCGATAGTATCAAAAATTCGCGGGAAATCGACGTAAATTATTACATCAGTCTGCCTGCGATCATTGATGTTGGCACTAATGTCTTAAGCGAAGCAGGTCAAATTAGCAACCGTTGATTGTCCGGTTACAAAACCGTGTTGGGTTGATGAGACGTACGATCTAATATTTGTATACCGATAGACCAGCTCTCAACGGGCCATACCCAGCAATAAATGGCAACAGCTAATCCCCTCTACGCGCAGTAGCTTACATTACCATACATTGCAGAGTTATGAATTTAGTAAGACTTAAACCGCGCAAGGATATAGTCGTTTGCATATTCGTTCTGTATACGTAATTTCCCCATTTGTTTCAGATATAATAAGGTCGTTATATCTCCAAGTTATTATTATTGTATTCTTAGCTGCTACGGAAAAGTAATTTTAAGTAATAAAAAAACAATAACGTTTTCTAAAAGATAAAAGTAAAAAAATCAATAATTCTGCAAAATAAATTTTAATTCTAAGAAAGTCACTAAATATAGGATTCGAAAATACCGCCCTCTCTCCCCAAACAATAGCCGAGCCTATTGTAAAACTCCCGCCTCACTCCCTCGAGATTTCTAGGGGTTATTGTCTCGAAAATTCTAAACAGTTGAACTTGCAACTGTTGCAACCTTTACGTTTGCCCAGCTAGGTACGAATGACGGGCAATCTATTGCTCTCGATCATCGGACTTATGTATGCGCACGCGGAGTGGCATCGTACATACGTTGCCACATCGCATTACGTTCCATACGTATATTGTTGCGTATGGCCCGTAGCGGGTTGGACCTATCGGTATACATATGTAATTTGTATAGAATTTTCTCAAAGATTTTTTAACGATAGATAGGATCGCTGGGGGTCTGTAATTAATTAATTAATTATTAAAAGAAAAGTGAAAAAGTAAAATATTAATAAAAAACTTAATCTTTAAATTAGCATAAAAAAATAAAACTTACCAGGACGGATTCATATCTAAGGTCCCCAAAAACGCCATTATGTGACTACGGTAATTTCGAGTATATCGTCTATACGAAGCTTCATTTTTGTTAAGATGTTCGACGAAAAGCGATCAGATGAGCCCAGTATTAGTGACGCATAAAAATAATCAAAGACATGTGAGTGCATTGTGATCCAAGGAATTCGCTTGAAATGTTCAATTTTTCAAATTTATGAACTTCAATGCTTGTACAAATCTTTGTTCCTCATATAAATTATCGAACTCTTCATAATACATCTTATTCAATTTTAAAATATAAAATAAATTAATAATTCGTATTAAAAATTAACGTTTAAAGTAAATAAAATAAAAATCTATACGCTTTACAGATAACGCTAAGAAATAAGTAATTAAACTTCTAGTTTCAAAAAGTCTTATTGTAAATACCACTACAATATTGTTTCGTCATACAATGGCTTCATCAGGTGGATGAAATATGTACAATACAAGTTTGAATATTTATGTGAAAATTATTGGGGAAATGGTGGTGGAAAATTTTTTTTTTACAATCTTAAATTTAGTAGAGGGGAGTTGTTTAAATCTAGTTGGTCATTTAAAGCTAATCCTAAACTATTGTATCTATTAATTTCCAAGTTTTCTAACAGGTTGTTAAGTTTTTTACTTTTTTCTTGAATGTGTAAAATTTTGAAATCTATATTAAATCTATGATCTATACAATGACCTGCGAAAGTTGAATCTGTTTTCTTTTCTTTATGGCTTCTTTCGTGTTCTTTCATCCTAATTTTGATTGTCCTCTCCGTTTGTCCTATGTATACCTTATTACAATCTTCGCATGTTAACCTATATACACCAGAGTTTGATTCTTTGTCTATTTTATCTTTGTTGTTTTTAATAATGTTCTGTATAGTATTGTCTGTTTTAAATGATATATGTTCGTTATTAAGTTTTTTAATGAAAGTACCAATTTTTTCCGAAATTTTTCCTAAGTAAGTGATTGAATTATAGGAATTAATTATCTTGTATTTTAATAATTAATAATACTTAATTCCTATAATTCAATCACTTACTTAGGAAAAATTTCGGAAAAAATTGGTACTTTCATTAAAAAACTTAATAACGAACATATATCATTTAAAACAGACAATACTATACAGCACATTATTAAAAACAACAAAGATAAAATAGACAAAGAATCAAACTCTGGTGTATATAAGTTAACATGCGAAGATTGTAATTAGATATATACATAGGACAAACGGGGAGGACATTCAAAATTAGGATGAAAGAACACGAGAGAAGCCATAAAGAAAAGAAAACAGATTCAACTTTCGCAAGTCATTGTATAGATATCAATCATAGATTTAATATAGATTTCAAAATTTTACACATTCAAGAAAAAAGTAAAAAACTTAACCTGTTAGAAAACTTAGAAATTAATAGATACAATAGTTTAGGATTAGCTTTAAATGACCAACTAGATTTAAACAACTCCCCTCTACTAAATTTAAGATTGTAAAAAAAAAAAAATTTTCCACCACCATTTCCCCAATCATTTTCACATAAATATTCAAACTTCTATTGTACATATTCAGTATTTCATCCATCTGATGAAGCCATTATATGGCGAAACAATATTGTAGTGGTACCTATTTACAATAAAAGAATTTTTGAAACTAGAAGTTTAATTACTTAGTTCTTAGCGTTATAATGAAGTTTCAACAAGTATCTCCTTCGAGAATTAGCACCAATACTTTCACCCCTGTTGTTTAGGATTTTGTGCGGAGTTTCCTATTTCCCGGAAAGAACATAGCAATATGTCAATTCTAACATTAAATTTCCAAGGCTTGCTTTATTCATTGCAAAAGATCAGGCAATTATACCTCAACACATTTTAAAGGTATAGGTAAAACAGTGCAGAACTCTCTGAGACACCTTGTACATTATTTTGTAAAAAGTGTCTTCCCACAAGTTTTATAAGCAATAAAACGTAAGCAATTCAGAGAGCAAACACTGAATTGTATTTTGTTTATGTTATACTGTTATGTATTCAAATATTTTGCAAGTTATATCGTCTCGTCTCTTAGTGAATCCAATACGAAATAACGACATTTAACCGTTCTCTTTTCTCTGTTTTTTTTATTCTCACATGAAATTTTGTTTTTCAACATTGCATCGACGGCTCTATTCTATACGTTCGTACACGCGCCCATTTGCATGTCAATGAGGGTCGTAAAATTCGTCGAGGGTGAGTCGCACACATCTCATCAAACCATCATTTAAACTCGGTAAGTTTTTGCGAACGCCGTCAGCATAATAAAAACTCGTTTTAAAAAGATTCATCTACAAACTTCCACTCCAATACGTTTTACGTACATGGCATATTCGGAACGTATGCCAGTCGACAACCATTGGAACCTGGGGTGTATTTAACACAGACAGGATCGATTACGACACGAAATGATCTGGCATGAATCATTTCGCGAATGGAAATTAATGGTCGCTGTCGGACGGGGATCGTTAACACTCGATAAACCGCGTTCGAATAGACCGTTTTCTGAGAACAATCTTCGATACACCTTACGATATTATTAAATGTTAATAATATGTATTTTCTTCGAGGTGAATACATTGCGGAACAGATGTTGCAAGTAAAAAACTCAAATTTGATTTATTAAAAACAGAACGACTGGCTTCGACGAAGGTGGAAAGTAAACAATTCTTAATTTCTGTTGAAACTGTTGGCAATCTCTATTTAAATTCAATAACATATCGATTACAAAGGCATATAGTAAACTTAACATAAAGTTAATTTCAATCATGTTATTCATGTTTATTATAATATGGATATTAGGGTGGAGCGATAATGTATGAATAAAAAAAATTTTTGTTTGTTTTTTAAAATGGTATACTTAGCGATATAAAGTTGCATTTCAATGAGTAAATTAAACGTACGAAATATTACCTATTTGTAATGATGTTTTGAGGTGCCCCAACACAATTGAAAATTTAAAAAAAATTACCTATTATTACAAATAGAAGGCTATGGCTATTTATAATAATAAAATTATTTGATACATAATAAAATAATTACGGATGCTGGTGAAGTTCCTTCAAAGGTCCAGGACGTGCGTGGTATTGGTTAATTAAAATAAATATACAACAACTTAATACATAAAATAAAACACAGCGGCGTCCTTAAATTTTGTATTTATATTTACATAATAAGAAATTGAAACTCGTATATTTAAAAGCAATTAAAACAAAGTAATATGTACACGTGGAGTGGTGGATAAGTAGATTAAAATTAACACAAAAAATACTCTGAAACGAACGTTAAAGGGGGTAGTAAATTAAGGGTTAATTAATATGTATATAAAATAACCTCTGTATCGAAGAATACAGAGCTTACCTTTTGATTTGCGGCGATGGTGGCCACGTGGTCTTCGAAGATATACCTTGGTCAAGTATATGCAGAGCGATGTTTTACCGGAGGAATAAGAAATTAGTTTAATTAATATGGATTCGCTTAAAAGAATAATATATATAGAACAATACAGAATTACCTTAGAAGCGAAAGAGGCTGGACAGCGTGGTGAGTTCCATTGTGTGCTTGAACAGCACGATGAGCGATGTGTGTTTTCTCACGAAAGGTTCGCAAGAGAAGAAGAACTATTAGTTTGTGTCACTAGAGAAGTCTAGAACGGTTGGTTTATGATCTATCGAAGAGGGGGTCGATATCTTGAATTATAGTTAATTAAAAACGCGACCTGAAGACTTGGTCTGTCGATGTCATAATTATTCTTAATATAACCCTTGTGACATAAGCTTCCTAACGATATCAAACAAGACATATAATAGAAGATGTAAATAATATTAATTAAAAGAATTTAAAAAATAGGAATGTTCTAGAAGAAATTCGATATTCTAAATTCTACATTTCGGTTATCGGTTGACGGTCCAGGTACTAAGGGTCGTCGGCGGTCAGTTCAAGATATATAACAAAAGAAAATACTTTCTCTTTGGAAACGAATATACAGAAGAAATGTCTTAAGTTAAAATATAATTAATATGAGATATTTAAAAACGAATATATGTGTATTTAAATAAATTAATTAAGCTTCTATACGCTAGGCGTAACACTATTTTTCATATTGTGATCAAACTATATATTTTATTTGTTAGGTTATCTTATATTTTTTATACAGATTTAAAGAAGCGAAACACCTACTACAAGCTATCCTTTTGATTACGAAAAGGACGTAGCCGTTAGATCTGCCACAATGGCAAGAAACGTGAGAAAAGTATTAAATCAAGAAAGATTCCTTGAGGAAATAATAGTTAACAGTTTATACGCTTTGTTCGCACACAATTCAGGCGCTCCAATCGATCGAATGAACGAAAAACTGAATTTTTTTTTTTACCTGTTATACTAGACAGAGCTGCTACGCAGAAAATTAAAACGTTTATTACGAAGCTTTTCGTTATGTAGGTTGAGAAGTACAATTAACTAAGCCTGACGTTGCAAGATAATTTGAATAAATAGTATAGCAAAATGTGTATCCTCAACTATCATGTATAGAGCTGAGGATGTTTGCGGTACGGCAGGACCGTATGTAGTGCATCCCCACATTTAACTATTTATCTAAATATTCTCTGAAATGATTTGCCGGATCTCATAAATTAATAGAGTGATATTTTAGTATGCACTGGATATTGTTATTATACAAAATCATAATAGCCATTTGTATTTATGAATCATAAATAATAATACGCATGTATTTGTATTTGGTTGTGAATTCAATTTAAACTTAAAACGAATCGTAATATTTTAACGACAAGCCGTCCTTACAATACATGCATTCGAGACAAAGTGTGCAACTCTACGAATAACTTCCATAATTGATCGAAAATGGACATTTTGGAGCTGAAGTAAAGCCCCTATTCTTAGAAAATTTTATTACTGTCGTTAAGAACTATTATTATAAACAACAAAGGCCTTTTATTAGTGTTGAAGTTTTAGTTTCATTGAATTTCCATGTTGTAAGTAGTCAATTGTAAAGTGTTCATTCACAATATTCTAAAACAAGGTGTAAATTTAACTAAAATCCAGAAAAACACATTCTGATAATATATTACTAGATTAGAAGCTGTGTTTATTACTATTTATTATATTATTTTTATAACCAAATGCAATAAAAGCTACGAAAACAAAAGAAACCTCGATTTATTAAAATCTTGTCACACAGCCTTTCAAAGCCTGGCAGCACATATTTTGCATATATTTTATATATACTACCTACTTGAACTAGGTGAATGAAGTTATAAGTTATAACTTCTAACTTCATTCACCTAGTTCAAGTAGGTAGTATATATAAAATATATGCAAAATATGTGCTGCCAGGCTTTGAAAGGCTGTGTGACAAGATTTTAATAAATCGAGGTTTCTTTTGTTTTCGTAGCTTTTATTGCATTTGGTTATAAAAATAATATTATAAATAGTAATAAACACAGCTTCTAATCTAGTAATATATTATCAGAATGTGTTTTTCTGGATTTTAGTTAAATTTACACCTTGTTTTAGAATATTGTGAATGAACACTTTACAATTGACTACTTACAACATGGAAATTCAATGAAACTAAAACTTCAACACTAATAAAAGGCCTTTGTTGTTTATAATAATAGTTCTTAACGATAGTAATAAAATTTTCTAAGAATAGGGGCTTTACTTCAGCTCCAAAATGTCCATTTTCGATCAATTATGGAAGTTATTCGTAGAGTTGCACACTTTGTCTCGAGTGCATGTATTGTAAGGACGGCTTGTCGTTAAAATATTACGATTCGTTTTAGGTTTAAATTGAATTCACAACCAAATACAAATACATGCGTATTATTATTTATGATCCATAAATACAAATGGCTATTATGATTTTGTATAATAACAATATCCAGTGCATACTAAAATATCACTCTATTAATTTATGAGATCCGGCAAATCATTTCAGAGAATATTTAGATAAATAGTTAAATGTGGGGATGCACTACATACGGTCCTGCCGTACCGCAAACATCCTCAGCTCTAAATCATGTATCATGTATGTATAAATATATTTATTAATACTACTAATTTCTACTGCTAATAACAACTTAATTATCGAAATACATATCCAGGATTGTGGTAAGGACTTTTTTTCATTGAATTAGCCACAATCTTCAATTTAATTACATATGAAATGTCAGATACGTGGACGCCGTGTAAAGTTGTTGCGTAAGCAGTTGTTCTAGCTTTACTGTGCGCCACCTTGTTTAGTGGTTTTACCTACTGATGATGACAACTTAGTTGTCGAAATACGTATTTAGGATACGATTAATAATTGTGGTAAAGGGGTTATATACCTTTTTTTTAAGATATGAAATGTTTTGAAAAATCGTTACACCATATTATAAAATAATTATCTAAGCTTAATTTACATAACTTGTCCAAATATAATTATATATTCACACGAATATATACATAATTATATTTGGGTATGAGCAAATCTATAATTGGATAAACAATAAAAAAAATGTCAGATAACCATATTAAGCGATAATCACAACAATGCATTTTGTCTGTCGATCATTTATCAAACACTCAAATAATAAACTGCGGTTAGCACTGTTACAATAACACATATTTAGAATCAATAATGAGGTTAAGAGGAAATGACATTTGTTATTCTATATTCAAACGTGATTTGTGACGAATTGTGTCAAATTTAGATTGCGGTTTTGCTTAAGAATCTTTTTAATTAAAAGAACTTTACATAATTTACATAACACGTTATTTGTCACCTTCTAAATGTAAGTAGAAATATATGAACCATAACCCAAAATACAGCTTGCTGTATTAAGGATTGCTGAAGTACAGCATACCGAGCGATACGAAATTTAGAATATTGCCTACATTCTCGAATTGTTATTGGTTTATTAATTCCGGTATTAAATAAAAATTAGTGAAAAGTGACACCTAACCCTGGAACGCGCAGATGCATTTTGTTCTTATTTAAGCTTGTCAATGTACGGTATCCTGAATAGACACGACTTTTCACTTCTATACATCGCGTGTAATTATAGCTAACATTTTGAACTTATTGCAAATGAGAATTAATGACTACTGAATCTTTTTTCTACATGAAAATGTCGCCTAATATGTCGCGTTAATTTCTACAATTTGACAAACTAAGTTTGTACCAGTATGCAGAACGCACGCGTCGCGGCGTCACCTTTTCTCGGTTGTTAGGATAATTAAAAATTCGTGCAAAGTCACACCTATTCCTGGAACGCACAAATGCATTTAGCTCTTATTGGAGCTTGTCAATGTGTGGTATCTTGTATAGACATGATTTTTCACTTGTATATTTCGTGTATATATATTTTCAGCTTATTGTAAATTAGAATTAATAACTATTGAATCTCATTTCTACATGCAAATGTCGCCTAATGTATATTCACGAAGTAAAGAAGTGAAAAATCTATCCAGGATATCGTAGTCTATCCTGACTTCCACCTCTAATTCATTAGAATTCTCTTTTATCGGTATTTGTTAGTACCGCCACAAATTTAAAGGCAAAAAAATTATATGTAAATAATTCCATACAAATAATTAAAAACCAAGTATCCAACCCCTTTGATACGCTACATAAGCTTTTTGTTTTATGCCGATTTTTGTTTTATTATAAATATAATAATATTACTTTTTAAAGAAGTCTACCGTTCAAACTATTTAATTTTAATCACATTTTAATTAATGCAGCTTAGGTTTGTTGACATATTCGACGTAAAGGCTATTATTGATATCCACAAAAAAAATCATATGTGCGGCCGAGTCTGTATTGGTAGAAAACAACAATATTCACTATGTATGAAAAGAACATACATACATATGGATACTTATACTTAATAACATACTTATTGTTAAAAGTATTGTCCGGAATTTTTATAAATTTTTTTGCAGATCAATGAACTTGAATTACAGCTGTATTTTGACAAATATATAATAAACAAAGATATCGACCGACTTTAACTACATCAGCCCTAAAAATTTGGAAATTTTTGTTGAATTAGAAATAAATTTCTTTTTTGATTTTCAGTTGGACATTTATACGTATACTTCAGCTTGGGTGTCATTCAGCGGTAACCCTGTATGTATGGAATTATTAGAAAAACTCACATTTTTCACCAATTACACCATGTTATACTTATCTTGACACATTTATGGTGTACCCGACACTTTTCGCCAATTTTTTAGTGATTTCCCTGTTAGTTGTTTAAGGATCAGAAGGAACCTAGATAAAACAGTCATTTCCTGCCTTTCTACATGACTTGGTGTGACTATTATATTCTATTCCATATAGTACAATAATACAATAGTAAAAAAAAAATAGTAAATAAAATTTAAAACCTATTCATTGTGCCGTAATTAACGCATCATGAAGTCTAAACCCTTGCAGAAAGAGAGACATTAGTGTACCAGGGTCGGTCTTAGTTTAAATTTGTATGTATGTATTAAAAAATCATTAAGTAATACCTTCAATAAGCAAAATTCTAATCTAGAGTGTACCTGCACGTAATAAAATTCCACGAATATTTTTAAAATGATTAATGAATATCAAATTATATAAGTATTCAATATTTTTGTAGCCTTAAATTTTGTAAAATAGTGGCAATATGTATGTTTGAATACGGTTTTGTGTGTGGTTACGTACAGGTCGATTATCTACAGTCGAAATTCAAGGTACTTGGGTTGGCTTAAACTATTTACCGCTTATATAATCAACGCTATAAATCCGAATACATTATACACCTGGGTTCATACAAAAAAAATTCATGAATTAAAATTATTCGAATTAGCTATAAAATTTGTTTTTCAAGTAAATTTAATGTAAATAGTGATTGAAATTATGTTCAAGAATTATTTTAAGGATTTAGAAAACGAAAAATGACATTTAGATATTGGTATAACTAATTTGAACATTACAGGAATTAGTCGAATTAATGGTACAAAATATTAAATTAATGTTTTAATTCCTGTTCCTTTTATAGCCTACTTAGATAGGTAGTACAAAGACTACAACAATATTTATACATTTCCTGTGAATACTATGAGTTATTATTCTTCGAAACCTGAAGCCTGAAACTACTACATAAGCAGCTTTTTATATGTGGGCACTTCAATTGTCCTAAATTCAGTTCTTCGACCGTTAATGATCGCAAACATTCCGCACTGCAACGGAAAACTTCTGGACATGTTGTCTTTATGACTTGATTGTTGCAAGTTTCTATCCCAGCATCATGCACTGGCGAGTCTACAACAGAACGAAACACGTGTATGCCTGGATAGCAATTTTCGCACTAATATTGCTTATATTGTGTTCTCCACGCCCGATTTTTAATAATATTTTTGGTATTATCTTGCAGTTTGTTGTTTATATTTATTCGTCCATGTCGCATCTCTTGATACTTTTCTTTCAGGCACTGTCCGACTTATCACTTCTTTACAGGGCTACCAGTCATTTGTTATCTCTACGCATGTGTTCGTACATAACATATTCATCATTTTATTATCGATCTCTAGTTTGCTGCGAATTGAATGTTTTGTTATTGTTATAACCTTAATCTTTTCGACAAATGTAATCAAATTGTATTTACTAACAGTTGTTATACATTTATATAGTACGTTGTAATTTCACTACTATTTGCAGATGAGCACCCAAGCCACAGATAATGCTATTATCTACCATTTGATTACCTGTGAGCTTAAAGAACAAACACGTTTGCACACATCTTTCTTCTGTAAATAAAACCCTCCAGAAAAAAAAAGGATAAAAAACGTTTATTTAATTCACTTAACTTATTTACCCGGACGCAAACAAATCCATATCAATCGCATTATAGCCACTAAATATTAGTTTAATGCCAACTAAATATTTGCTTAGCGAGTCGGAAGGCACGACAGACAAAGGGACGCCCGACGACAAGGCGATTTAATTAAAAACGTGCCGGCGGACCGAACGGGGATCCGTAAGTAAATATGGAAGGGACCGGGAACAATTCTTCGTTACATTGACAAATTAACCAAGGGTAACTTGTTAAAATTCCTGCGTACCTGACAGTAGAGGATACTGATGAATGTTTCTGCACGCGATAAATTCTCATATTTGTAACTGGAATTGGACACTTTAAATATTTCTGTTTGAACGTTGTAATCTAAATTTAAAAGGTTGCAATTAAATATGTAAATAATGGTCGGGCATACACTTCATATTATTATGTTAATTTTCAACTCAATTAAACCCACCAACTTTACCATATATGTGTCCTTTCAATTCGATGTTGTTCCTATTTGTTACATAAGGTCTTGGGCAAAAAAGGAATTTGATTATATATATGTAATATATACATATATATATATATATATATATATATATATATATATATATATATATATTATAATAAAATGTTTTTAACATAGAGTGTCAAGTCTCTAATTAAATTTTAATTGTATATGACTTTCCTATATTTCCCAAAATTATAGGACAATGTAAATCTAGTTAAGTTTATATACAATTGTTAATGTTTGATAATGTCAAAGGAGTCAAAGGATAATGTGTGGAGGAAAAATTTATTCGTAAACCAATAAGTTCATAATATTAATTAAGGATCAAAATTATAGTTTAAATGTCAAATATTTTGGAAAATTTTGTATAACTAAAGCGACCAATGAGCTTAAAATGAGAAAAAGCTGTTGGGTTGCTATGGAGATTCATTGAAACAATTGGGGAGGAGAATTTTTGCATTTTAGAAAGTGGAGTTATGTTTTGAATTGGGGGAGAAGAATAATCTTTGGTACGATGAAAATTCAGTGGCATTTTTTAGAAGATAATTTTTAAAACATATAAAATTAAAAAAGAAGAATTTGGAATTTTAGAAAAAGTTTGTTTTACCCTGAGTATTCTGGGGACCATACACCTACAAGATCTGCTAGTATCGTGACCGTTGTTCCTGTTAGAATAATATACCAGCCGTACGTCAGGAGGAGCAGGGTTTGATTCCAGAGACTGGACGGTCTATAGACGGATAATAATGAAGTTAAAATATTGAGCTAAGTTTATATTATTTGGTTTGTTATCAAAAATTTAACTTATTAAGTAAACAGATATATACTTACCGAAAGTAAATAAAGGTACCATTAATAACCATTTTAAACATTGTAAGTAGGGTAGCTATATACACATTCATTCTTTTAAGCGTGGTTTGATTTATCAGAACCTATTTGTTTAAATATTGTTAAAAAAATAGTTAATCCATTGTTTATTCTAAATAATTTGTTAAATATTATCTAATATAATATATCTAATTAAATATTCAACTCATAAAGATATGATTTTTCTTTTAATAAACAGAATTTAAGCTACCAAAGCAAGTCGTTTGTGTTCAATAAGTTTATAAATTTTAATACTGAGAAACTAACATACCTTTCTTTGTCAAACAAGAATCTTAACGACCCTGGAGATACTTGAGAACTCATGTTTATTATTTCTCCTGATTATATTAAATATCAACAATTTTTTAACAACCAAAATACTATTTTGGTTGTTCAGGTTATGATCGTTAACTTCAAACGTTTACAATCAATTATTGGTCCTGCGCAGAAGTATATCATAATGCGTGGGTAAAAATTAGAATTTAAATCCATTTTACTTCTCTTAAGTCTAATATTTTGTCTTAAAAACACTTTTTAGTGAACGTTTGACTCAGATATTATATTTTGACGGTCCAACGTGGGGCTGCTAAATTATTCAATATTTTGGCTGTTCCCAACGTTTGACTCGAAGAAGAATAGTATATTTTGACACTCCAACGTTTGACGCTAAAATATATTGTAATATATATATATATATATATATATATATATATATATATTTATATATATATAATGAATAATTAATTAATAGGGTAAGCGGTCTGTCAACTAAAAAACTAATTTATTTTAACCTCTTTATTTCGTAGCCATTTGCTACTTCTTCAGGAGACTAAAAACAGAGTTAAAAATTAGCACTGGACATCACTAAACATGTTAAAATAGATTTACATTAAATTGAATGGCCACGCACCTGAGCACAGTGCTATTTGTACCATTCCCAATAGATCTCTCAGTTCTACTCTGTTAGTCCTGGGTCCTCGATATGAACCACTATTCGTCTCAGGGGAAATTTGAGTACCCTCGCTGGACCCAATAGATCTCTTCCGAAATGTTTCTGTTTGAGACACTTCAGTTCCTCACACGTACATATTACATCAAGGCTATTTTCCTCCTGTTTCTCACATCTCCTACACCAGAGTTCTTAAAGTGTCTGGTTATCAAATCGGTAATAGTTTTAATTTCTGTTTTTATTACTACGAATCAGGTTGGCTGAAAGCCTCGCGTTCAGCTCCTTTAGTAGTATCTTAATATGGAATTGACATTCCGTTAGCCTTCATTTCTTTTTGCTTTTTTTTCTGGTGTCTCAGTCTCCATTACCAATCGTTTCAGTAGACTCCTCAGGTTCTGATTTCTCTTCAGACGACATCAATGAAGTCAATGCCCGCAAATCTTCCATTACACAAGGCGTAAATACAAGGGAGTGCCGCCTGGTATCCTCAGAGGAACATTGGAGACCACATATACCCCAGTGGCCATTCAGCTTTGATCACGTTGCCTTACACCGTAGCTTGGGAGACCTGGTCCGCGGTAACAGCTTTCTCTAAGGATTAGATGGTTTCTAGGTCTACCCAACTCGCCTATGACTGCCAGTAATCTGGTTCCCCAAGGGAGACCTGACTGGTCTCTTATCTGCCATCTAGGGACGCGCCTGGTGGGTAGCTTAACCTCTGTGGAAGAGGTCCGTGAACCAAGATGGACGACATAATTTTCCATTCAGGAATTTCCAATAAATTTATTTGTAATTCTAAATAAAGTTACTTAAGAAACCTGTTATATAGCTGAGCAAAGTTAGAAAGAAAAGTACAAAACTCTATGAGACACCTTGTATGCAGAATGCAAATTTATTCAAAATTTATTGATTCTCTACCATTTAAATAGATCTCGACATTACGCAAATTCCATTTCCTTAATCTATAATTGCGACTTGAAGAGAAGCGCCATTTATTGAAGACATAACCTATTAATATCTGCAGATATTATACGCGCCACTGTGAGTTAAACGAAAGACGCGTTGGCGTTTCACAAAAAAAAAGAAGACGTAGAGGAACCTTGTCGCCGTAACCGGTATTTCTGGAGGAACTCTTCCTTATTCCCGTCCGACATTTTCTGTCCCAGTTAGACTAGCATTCTCTTTTTCTAGTTCGTTGCACCTACCGCTTAGATAGTAGGTGAATGCGGTTATTCGTTCTCTCCATGCATAATGCGTATAGAACACTGAGAAATTCCTGGTCGATCCGCCCCGCTTCGGTCGTCGTTCTGCACACGTCGTCGGTGGTGAAACACATCTCGCCCGAAGGTTATTTGATCTTCTTCGCTTCGGTGCTTTTCCATCGACAAAAGAGCGTCTAGAGATTCTAATTGAATGTTCTGATGCAATTAGTGCGGGTATTAAATGGTTTACACAGCGAATATTGAGATATAAGGAAAGGCGTCTTTTATTAAAAATTTTGCTCCAGATTTTCCTTATTTTCCTTTACGTGGAAGATGCGTCTTTTTCAAATTAAAACAGTTGGTTATTAATTCAATCGTACAATTCAACGGGTATTGTATTAAAGGTTTGATTAGAAAATACCGGAAGCTCAATTAATTTCTGTTCATAGATACAAGTCAAATTGAAATCTCCACTTTTGAAAGTTATTGAAAATATATTTGAAATTGCTTTGATATCAGGTTTTGTTTGAAAATGCATTTAATCAGTTATTCAACTTTACAAGGAATAAAAACTCCCTCGTATTTAGAAATCTACGAGGTGGATCAATAAATACCCGTGTTAGGAAAGAAGACGCAAGTTTTTCACAAATTTTTTATTTATTTTTCAACGTAATCATCTTTTAGTACAATACACTTTTCCCAACGTTTCTGCCATTTCTTTAACCCCTCCAAAAAATACGATTTGTCAAACTCTGCAAAATACGCTTCTGTCTCGACGATAACCTCCTCGTTTGAGCTGAATCTTTTTCCCCCGAGCCACGTTTTCATGTTGGGGAACAGAAAGAAGTCGCAGGGAGCCAAGTCAGGTGAGTCCGGTGGGTGCGGCAGCAATTCGTAGTGCAGTTCATGCAACTTTGCCGCGACAATTCTGGATGAATGTGCTGGTGCATTATCGTGGTGAAACAGCACTTTTTTCTTAGCCAAATGGGGTCGTGTCTCCTTCAATTTTATATCGAATCGGTCCAATAATTCACTGTAGTACTGCCCCGTGACCGTTCTTCCTTTCTGCAAAAAGTCCATGAGGATTATTCCGTTGGAATCCCAAAAAATCGTGGCCATGACCTTTCCGGCCGATGGGTCCGTCTTTGCCTTCTTCGGAGCAGATTCACCCCGAAAAATCCATTGTTTTGACTGTCGCTTGGTCTCGCTTGGCGTATAATAATGGATCCAGGTTTCATCAACGGTGACGACCCGACGCAAAAACTCCTGCGAATTTCTCTTAAAGAGGTCCAAACACTGCTTCGACATTGACAACCGTATCCGCTTGTTGTCCACCGTAAGCAATCGCGGCACCCATCGGGCCGACACCTTTCTCACCGATAACTTATCATGTAAAATATTAATTGCCGTTCCGTACGACACGCCTACGGCTTCTGCTACTTCGCGCACTTTCGTTCGGCGATCAGCGAGAATCATGTCGTGGACCTTTTCAACGATTTCCTCGGTAATCACGTCTGCCGGGCGGCCTGGGCGCTCCTGATGAAAAACAGATGTACGACCACGTTTAAATTCGTTGAACCAATATCTTACGGTTGTCATAGATGGTGAAGGGTCCCCATAGACAGCATCCAACTTCGCTTTTATTTCTTCGCATGGTTTTCCATCCAAAAATAAAAAGCGAATTACGGATCGATATTGCTCTTTTTCCATTTTATCGAGAAACACGAAACTACATAAGAGTAATAATCTATTAGTTTGATATTATAACAAAGTGACTTGAGTAGGCTGCTTTCAATGAAACAGTCTACATGCTACTGAAACTAAATACTTTTTGCCCATTTATTACACAAGGGTAAGCTGAAAAATTCGATAACTAAAGTATAACAAAAAAACAATATTTCAGTGAAATGTGTTTTATTTTTCGACATAATCTCCCTCAAGATCTATACATTTATTTAGTCGATGCTCAAGTTTCTTTATACCTTCACAGTATTCATTTTCCTCGAGCTCCAAATAGTGGTCAACAGCAGCTATCAGCTCCTCATCCGAAGCAAATCTCATACCGCCGAGGTATTTCTTCAGTTTGGCGAACAGATGATAGTGCGGCGGAGCTAAATCCAGCGAATAAGGGGGATGCTCAAGCCTTTAGAACTTTAATTTTCCAATTTTTCTTTGACAATTCCTCTCATATGAACTGGAGCATTGTCTTGATGGAAAATGATTTTTTTATGCTTTCTTCCGGATCTTTTTTCGACGATAGCTACCTTCAATCGATCCAAAAGTTTAGAATAGTATAGTGTATTAATCATTTGTCCCTTTTTTGACGATAGCTGCCTTTAATCGATCCAAAAGTTTAGAATAGTATAGTGCAGTAATCGTTTGTCCCTTTGGCAGGTAGTCGATAAGCAAAATTCTCTTCGCATCCCAGAAAACGGAAGCCATCACCTTTCCTGCCGATAGACTGACTTTGGCTCTTTTGGGGCCGGTTCACCGCGTTTTAGTCCTCTGTTTTGATTGCTGTTTATGTTCTGGTGTGTACTGGTGGACCCAAGTTTCATCGCGCGTCACAAATTTGCGCAAAAAATCTGTTGGATTTTGCCGAAACCGCTCCAAAGTGGCTGTAGAACATTCTACACGTTTGAGTTTTTGCTGTGTTGTTAGTAAATGCGGCACCCATCTAGCACACCGCTTAGACACGTCTAATTCAAGATTTAAAATGTACGACACCCATTCTCTGGAGATGCGTGTAGCCTCAGCAATATCTTGCAATGTGTATCGGCGATCAGCTTCCACAAATTTCAAAACTTTTTGCACACTTTCTGCAGAAGTGGCTGTTTTAGGACGTCCAGAACGTGGATCATACGACCTTTTTTAAATTCGTTCACCCATTTGCAAACAGTCTTAAAACAAGAAGCTTCCTCGCCCAAAACATTTACCATATCAACATGAATTTCTCTAGGCGAAGAATACTTTTTCCACAGGTATTTAATCACTGCGCGAATTTCGATATTGTCCATTTTTAAGAAGCGACAAAAGTACTCTACTTTGAACGAGTGTTCACAACAAACTGCTTAACAGATCGACATGAAGTTTAACGCGTATATCATTGAAACATCAAGCTATACAATAGCATCAAAGATTGCTTTTACATAGCGCCATCTCATAGTTAGTTACCGAATTTTTCAGCTTACTCTCGTATATAACTATGTATTTATGCTTGTAACACCATTATATAAGTTTAGTCCCTAGATCAGAGAGTGTGATCTTTTGCAACCATCTTGTTTCCCGTTTTGACTAAATAGCCGTTTGGCTAGCACATTTGGGTGATGTGTCACTCTGTCACGGTATTTATCACTGTGGTGAGCAATAGCTTCTTAAATGATGGAAATCGAGAGGTCACGTTGGATGACGTAGTTGAGTACATATCCTGGGGCCTCAAGTATGGCACGTATCACTTTATTTTGGAACCTCTGTATGATCTCGGCTTTAAAATTACTAGCAGTCCCCTAGAGCTCGATACCGTAAGTCCATATTGGTTTTAGAACGGATTTGTATAGTAACAGCTTATTGTCGAGAGTTAGCTATGATCTGCGACCGATTAGCCAATACATTTGATATAATTTAATGCCTAACTGCTTGCGTTTGCTAAAGATATGTGTCCATTTGAGACGCCTATCGAGATGCATTCCTAGGTATTTTGTGGTATCAGCTTGTGGGAGTTCACAATCGTTGATTTTGACGGGTGGACAGGTTTCACATGGCAATGTAAAAGTGACATGTGTAGATTTGGATTCGTTAGCCCTCATGCGCCATTTCGTAATCAAATCTTGGATTTGATTTAAGTTTTCCTGAAGATTTCTTAAAGCCATAACAGGATCAACATGAGATGCAAGAATTGTTGTATCATCAGCATATGTTGTCAACTTAGTAGTTGGTATGTCAGCCGTATATAGTAGAAACGAGATTGGGCCTAATACGCTTCCTTGTGGGACACCAGAAAAAATATAAAACCCCTATACTACCTTAATATTAGTATTCTAAATACGTATTTTGACAACTAAGTTGTCATTCTGAATACCATATTTAATATGAATGATCCACTTGCATCCCAGAAAATGGTGAACATGACCAGCTGCGGTGATGGAACTCTTAAAATTTTCGTGCACGTGGAACATGACTGCCACTTGTTTTCAAGATCATAATTAAGCCTGGCGAATTTGCTCCAACAACCAGTGGCGTCCTTATAGAAGTTTACACATAAAATAAATGGTAACAAATAAATTATAAAACATGCTCACTTTCCGTATAAAGAGTTTCCTGAGAAAACACAAAATGGATAACATCTGTTAAATATTTCAATCATTAGATATGTGTCCACAGTTCTGTTTTTTTAATGCCAAAAGCAATCGTTCTGTTTGTGATGTATGGAAGATTCTAAAGTTTTGGAACTCTTAAATTCTTGAACTAACATTTTTAAAAAAATTTCGTAATAAAGTTAGCCCATAATTTTAATCATAACTTTAGAATCTTACATACCGAAACTGAATCACAAAAATTAAATTTACTGGAAATAATAAAAATTTTGAAACGTAAAAACACAAACGTTTTACTCAACAATAAGGTAGACTTCGGTAACTCTTGTTTATAACTGACTTTTTTATTTATTTTGTTCTTCCAGTTTTATGTTAGTACTCGGTAAACTTTGGTCCCTTTGGATAATAAAGTTTACACCTTGAATAGTGTCTAACGGGCGTGATGAAATACTCCAGGCTTTTTGAAGGTAAATTCCGGAACTGTACCACCAAGAAAAACTATACTTAATTGAAGAAGCTCTTTATAATCATCACATGGTTGCTTTACTTCAAGATTTTGAGATGCAAATTTTATAATCTCGGATACACTCCCAACTGCATCCTTCACAATCTGATCTTCAACACCACTCATAAAGTTAATTTTGTCAATTTTGATCCAAGCGTCTCTAAATCTGCTAAATATTTGTACGTTAGGGCCTGATGATTTTTGCATTTTTTAATCGAAAACACTTCTTAAACTTATTTTTTTTTGTAGATGTGATGACGGCATGGTAAATATAAAAGATCTTTTCCGTTCGCTTGCTCTAAAAGAACACAAGAACCTTGAAGTCGGCCTAAGTTAGAAGCTGTGGTATCGCAACATAAAGCTTCTACTTTTTGAATTAGGTTCCATTCTTGCAATATGTCATACACTACTTCCGCTTGTTGCTTTCCCGTTCCCTATGATATTGCTGGGATTCCAAGTAATTTTTCCTTGCCATTGTATGATATAACTACTGGAATCCGATCAATAGATTCTTTTCCTATTAACGATGGCAAAATTTGACCACCCCAGTGAATTTTAATCAATTGTCATTTTATAGGGGAAGTCCCTTTTTAATTTTCTTAAATGCTGCACCACAGTGATGCCAACTTTTCTTAACAAAAACGCGTAAGAGTATTCCAATAAAAGGGATAAAAAGCTATATTTAGAACTCGTTGGCTTAAAAAAATATCTATGCTTGTAAACTATTATCAGGATATGTAAATAATTTAGTTGCCGGCGCAATTTTTGAAATTTGATTCCAATTAAATTTTTATAATCAAATTCTTGTTACAAATCGTGGCAGTTACCGTAAATTTAATTAATTATTTAAAAGTTATAATAATAAAGTTATAGGTATATCGTATACTAAAAAATATAAATACATAAAAAAAATTATATTTCTGTTCATTTTACCAACAGGGGTCACCTTGAGAGGTGGTGCGCCACGCCTTCCCTTTGTTCGATACGCATAATTTTTTGTATACCGTATTTTTACACAAAAACAAACATTTCTAGAGGGAGTTACGATCTATAACTTCAAAAAATTTTTCTTCCATACATCTAAAGACCACCCTAGTATATATATATATATATGTATATATATATATATGTATATATATATGTATATATATATGTATATATATATGTATATATATATATATATATATATATATATATATATATATATATTGATGAAGTCGGCGGATCAGTCAAGATTTATTCATGTCATTCTGTCCCAATTGGAGATCTCTTCCCACTAGTAGGAAAAGTGCGCATTTTACAGTTCAGAACGTTACCTTCGCCTATAAAATACCTTTAATATTTTTCTCGAATTGTACCAGGACGAAATGCCAGTGATAAGCGAAAACTTGGAAGCCCGAAAGTTTAATTTAGTGATGCACTCTATTCCTTAGTCTTAACGGCCCGGGGCCATTAAGACAAGATAAATATTGTTTCGAGAATGGATGTATAGTAGCAAAACAGCAAGAGACTGTTACGTTTCGGTGAGTACGGTGAGAAGAAGTAATTTATCGCGGCGTTATTTTTAATCATCGCCGTGTCGTGCTGCGAAAGCGGCCGCCTTCGATGCGGAAAATTTCAAAAACACGTTGACACGTTTAGCATGCACCGTGATGCGTCTAATAATTACACTCGTGAAGTGTTCTATGGGACGTGAATCGATACTGTAGTATATGGCTGTCCAAGACTAAGAGTCGGTGTCGTTTAAAATAAACTAGAAGAGAACTCTCTACATGGTTGACTGCTTCTGATGTGATAAAATTGGTTTCAAGAAAGATTAGTTTATGGTAAACAATATTAATTTTAATAGAACTATTAGTTTTTGAAATTGTCCTAAATAATGGACAATTGCTGATTCAAATTTTAAAATATTTCAATAGAATAACAATCTATCCTCAACAGTTATTATTAAAAATTTATGATTTAAAAAATTAATAACTTAGATTAATAAATTAACACTTATCTATTTATCTATCTATAATATTTCTTTTTAAAAATGACGTTACGGGAAAAATCACTATAATATATACCGTAGTCGACAAATTTTAATTTCTGTTTGCGTATATAGTGTATGCCTGTTATATCCAACGATGCCAGCTTTCAAACAGTGGAGGGAGAAGCAGAGTGGTGGACACACATACACATTTAACATGCTCTATTCCCTAACAAACACTTACCGGGTGTATAACACTTATTTCTCTGCGTGCCTATATTAATAGTCGATTTCATCATGTATGTTTTTACAACCCAAGAAAAGCCACAAATAATAAAATGGTATTATGCCGGTAGACACCTCAATGTACCTGTACATACCCGATATTCACAAAAATTAAATGTATGGGCTGGTATTTTAAATAATTCAATTGTCGGTTCTTTCTATAGGGACATATCAGTAATATCCGCCAAGAATTTTATTATAGAATGGCATACTGTCAAGAACAATGTGGTGGATTATTTGAACCTTTAATTTAGAATATTTATTTTTTATTATTATCGGAGAAGAGTTAATTTATTTTCTTTTCATAAGAGTTACATTTATTTTTTTGTACATAATTTAGAATTAACATTTCATTTCATTTTATTTATACGCAAAAAATATAAACTTTGTTGTACATCCGCATAAAAGTAATACACCATGAAATAAATATTTTTCTGTAAATTTTCGTGGCGAATTTTATACGTATTTCTAAGATACGTTCTACAACCCTCTGAAGCAATAGACTTACTGACTAGCTATAATCTGACTGAATTATTGTACCTCACTTAATCTACTTGCATACATTCATTGGCAACCACGCTATATGTATTTCTATACTTTTCTCTGTCGCGCTCTTTTCCTCTTCTACTTTCGTACCAGAAATTAAAATTTGTCGATTACGGTATAACAGTAATATTTATATTTGTTATATCAAAAGTTGGTAGTAGAAAAACACATGTTTATTTTATTTGACATTTCGTTCGTATTGAGTCGAAAATAAGCAATAATTTGCAAAATATATTTTAGAAAATTTGTGTGAAGTATAAACGAAAATAGCATTAGTTTAAATGAAGAAACAATGCAAGAAACTGTATGTTTGATGTGTATTTGGACGTGAACGTAACATAAAAGGTTTGCAGTCATTTTCAACGTATCCTTTTTGTAGCTTAATGGTGCCTTTCCCCGTATAAGTTTATTAGTATAAATTGCTTCCTTAAAGGTCCTTTAAAGCTCCCAATAATTATTGTTGAAAAATTTTTTGTATACGTATTCTTTACTTTAGCCCAACATTGTTTTTATAAGTAAATAATGGAACTTTTAAAAACGACTGTTATTTTTTACTGCTTTACTGTTCTCAAACGTAGTTCTATCCCTATCCTAACAAAATTTGTCGTAGTTTAGTGGAATGCCTGATACACATGAATGTAGCGAGAAAAATAGCTTTAAAAAATTATAAATAAATGTGTTTTGTTTATCAAAAAATTGTATATTACTTACTAGGCTCAAATGAAATAGAAAAGCCCTCGTTAAATAAATAGATAAATATTTCAAAGTAAAATTCTCAATATAAACGTATAAAAGTATTGAATAGAATGACACTAGAGGATAATTTCAGAGAATGATCTTGCAAAATCAGTTCGCCAATGTATGTCTAGAATATAAACTGATAAAACCGAAATTAAGCAGTGCGTAACCAGATTTCAGATATTTGAACTTTCATTTATATTAAACATGTAGTACAGATTACCAGATAAAGGATTCAGTTCACGATAGAAAGCAGTTTTGTCAATACATTAACTTTTACTTATTTTAATATGTACTTCACTTCGACATTTTCCACGTTTTGCATTTTGTTAAAAAAATACTAATTGTCGAATGGAATTTAATCTCATACGCCGCATGGGAATGGTGATTGTTTGTGTTAACGAGATGTACAATCCAAATTGTTTAAACAGTAATACACCAGGGAATATACACAAAAATACATTCATTTACATACATAGAGATATGCCTGACAAAACGCTTAATAATAAACAATTCACGATATTCTATTCGGATGGTTAAAGGTTAACACACTCAACAAAGTACATCAGTAACGCCTATACTGGAGTATAATTGAATTCTATTTTTGTAATATATCAAGTCGGTTTCTGTAAAATCAGTAACGATTAATTATAAAACCGTTTCTTAAATAAGCAAATTAAACATTTATTTTTTCACATTTTACTTTACACTGTTTACACTATTACTGGCACGAAAACTGTTTGAGAAACACTTAAAATTAAGAACAGATTAAATATTACGAGGGCGAGTTGATATACGAGGTGTGACTATAAACTATCGAGATTAGATGCTACTAGGGGCTTGTCTCTATTCAGAAATAGTTAATTCAAGTTATAATTTGGAAGATTAAGAATCCGTTAAAAAAACATCTTAGCCCAGGGGAAACTTTCAGTGAAAAAGCCTTGGCGCTTAATCTGTTAATCGGTATCGACGTGAAGCAGATCATTTTCTCATAAACATCACCACCGAGGACTAGCCTTTGGTTTATCATTACGACTAGAGCTGGCTAATAGCGCCAACAGGCAGTGGTGTAAGTTCGACAATAAGTGGGTGGGGCAGCGGGGGGTACTTTTAGTATGCTGCCGTAAGTACTATTTCATAGTTTTGAGTTTGTTTTAAAAATGTTGCAGTTACATACATTTCTCATATTCAGACAAATTTGTGAAGGTGCATCTTAAAATCATTAAGTTGTTTAAAAGGTTATTTTAAATATGCAAATATAATGAAATAAAAATAAGAAAAGCAATATTACTTAATTTCCACTTTATTGAGATAAAATCCCATAACAATTGTTTCGACATACGAGTACAATCTCTTCCTCAGATGAAGTTGTATTGCAAATTAAACCTGCAGGATGTTGACAAATTTAAACTTAAATGAATATTATAATGAAAAAATGGAAAAAGTAATTATACTCGGAAGGATGCTTCAATAATAGACACTTATTCAAGATCTAAACTTTATTATCCAAAGGGACCAAAGTTTACCGAGTACTAACATAAAACTGGAAGAACAAAATAAATAAAAAAGTCAGTTATAAACAAGATCTAATAAAGGAGAGTTACCGAAGTCTACCTTATTGTTGTGTAAAACGTTTGTGTTTTTACGTTTCAAAATTTTTATTATTTCCAGTAAATTTAATTTTTGTGATTTAGTTTCGGTATGTAAGATTCTAAAGTTAGGATTAAAATTATGGGCTAACTTTATTACGAAAATTTTTTAAAAATGTTAGTACGAGAATTTAAGAGTTCCATAACTTTAGAATCTTACATACATAATAAGCAGAACGATGGTTTTTGGCATTAAAAAACCAGAACTGTGGAAACATATCTAATGATTGAAATATTTAACAGATGTTATCCACTTTGTGTTTTCTCAGGAAACTCTTTATACGGAAAGTGAGCATGTTTGAACGTTTTTTCCCTATGACAACTACCAACTATGGCTGACTAAATATTTGGCAGACTGAAATGACGCGCGATTCAAATTTCAAGTTGTTATTGAAACATCTTTACGTATTAAAGTAGAATCTTTGTGTTAATTCTCATAGTTATTTCCCTCAGATGTGTATAACCTTTTTGGTTACTGTTTAGATGTATCCCTTCCCCAATGGCTTGGTAATAATTCGTCTTAAATTTTCTGTTCAGCGCAACGCCTTTTTTGTTATTTTTGGTCCTGCGCATTATCCGCGCGCTTACTTTCAAATCTATTCCAAAACGTGAAGCCTTTGCCACAAACTTCACAAATTATTTTACTTCTGAAAATTCACCGATAAACTTATGTACTTTGTTAACCGATACTCGTTTTATCGACGTTCGTAATTGCGACATTATTAAACTGAACTGTACAAAACTCCTAACACAATAAAATCTTAGAAACTAGATATATGCTCAGTCTGATAACAATAGCTTAACAACCCCTTCCACTTTTTTTAAGCATGCGCTACTGGTCGAACGCTGGCAAGGCCAACTCTATATACGCATAATATTTTCATTCCAACTACTCTTTCGATTTTATTTAAAATTATAATAACAGAAACAAAAAGGCTAGCCGCTTACGCGTTTTAATATGCAAAACACACACGTTTGTTTCTGTACATTACAGATAAACAATAACAATGATTTCAACATTTTTATATTACTCCAGACGGAAATCGCAGTAAATAAATGACTTCACACTGTGTATATCATCTGAATCTAATACCATTATGATAAAGTTATGCACTTATTGTGCTTCTCTGACGTTACCAAATACGGTTATCGATCCAGAGAGCGTTAACGATGTGAATGTAAAATGGTGTGTCGTGAGTGCTTTGGAATCGGAGCGTTCGAGACGACCAACAGATCTCTAACATTCTTCCCCCATTCATTGTATGCAAATCAGTTTCCGTTTCGATTTTCGAAGCACCATTGGGTGTCGTGAATAAAAGGGAAATTATCGGTTGGAGATGAAGAAGGTCGAGTCCTCTCGTTTACTTGCAAAAATAAATATTTATACCCTTTTAGGTTGTGTTTGTTGAAAGCAAGAGAACTTTTTGTAAGCCGATGCAAGTGCTAATGCAAATATAGACTCCCCAAAAAGGTAACATTTTAACTTCACGGGAACTTTAAATAATGATAAATTCCGTTGTCAAATTTTAATATTTATTTCTGGAAGCTGTGTAAGTGTTCAATAAAGTTTTTTTATTCTAAAATGGCGATTAATACTAATTTAAAATGATTATATTATAAGGAAAAGTAACAACATTTAGTTAATTTGAGTAAAATTGTCTTTTTTTTATATACAAGAAAGGTGACAGGTCGAACTACAGACCTATCAACATTTTATGTAACCTCCTCAAATCAATTTCAACCAAGATACAAGTTTTTTAATATTTTATTTATCAACAGATTTACACGGATAATAAATTCTTTTGGCCCCACAACAGCATGAGCTATTATAGGCAGATCTACGATGACAAATTTGACTGAAATCACGCAGTTTCTTTACGCTCGTTCTCAGTTCGACGTGATTTATCCTCTTGCACTTCACGAGACAATTTGTTACTCCATTGATCACTCTCTTTTGTTAATCAAATTGGGCGCTTTTGCTTTTTCTTCGTGCTTGGTTTAGTTGATCAGTTCTTACCTGGATTCTCGCTTCGTTGGCTATCATGGGTACTACTCAAAGTATTTTACTCCGTAATCAAGTAACTCCAAAGATTCAAATTTGGGTATATATATATATATAATTGAAAAGAAATGATCGACCGTGATATATTATCAAAAATTATTTAAATTCGGGTAAGCGGTCAATTAAAAAACTCCTTTATTAAATTACCCTATATTTCGCAACACTTTGTCGCTTCTTCTGGGGTAACTACAAGATTAATGAGAAAAATAACAAAAAATAAATAAGAGTATAAAACAGTACTAAAAATACTTACAAAATGTAGAGTTAAAAAATAATAAAATTGACGTACAAAATAAAAATGATTAGATATAAAAAATAAAGTAACTATAGAAACAAGCCTTAAGAACTTTTAAAAAACATATATATGAAAAGTTAAAACATGAAAAATAAAAAATATACTGCAATATAAATTAAAACAGTATATGGACCAAATAACAAAACGATTTAAGATCGTCAACTAACAGTCAAACCCAGTATATTAAAATAAATTATACTAAGACCATTAGTATCAGATCTATAATTTATGTTATTTGTCTCCCTGTTGATGTGGACCATTTCTAAAAAGGTTCTTTTTTTATGGTTATTTTCAACGTTTAAGATTTTAACGTCAACAAAATTGAAAGTATGGTCACGATCAAGTGCATGGTCCACCAATGCACAAGATACAGATACAAGGTCTCACACTTCCCAACAATTTTGTGTTGATTTCGTTTGATGTTATATCGCTTTTTACGAATATACCTTTACAACTAATGACAGATGTCATAACTAGTAAGTGGCACATAATCGATCCACACACTGACTTATCTAAATCAAATTTTTTGTCGTTAATCTCTTTTATATTTAACAACACATATTTTTCGTTTAATGGGAAATTCTATAGTCAAATATTTGGAACTCCTATGGGTTCGCCCATCAGTCCAATTTTAGCTCAGATAGTTATGGATCAGTTGTTGGAGAGTGTGATAGCTAAGTTACCATTTTCATTACCGTTCTTGTACAAGTATGTTGATGACATTGTTTGCTCTGTTCCACAAGAAAAAATAGATCTAACATTAAAAATTTTTAATAGCTACAACAAACACTTACAATTTACTGTGGAAAAAGAAAATAACAATAGCGTGCCCTTCTTGGACGTTTTAGTAATTCGTGACGTTAATAATTGTATCATTTTGAATTGGTATAGAAAACCAACTTCATCTGATCGGTTCATTAATTATCACTCTCATCATCCTCTCAATCAGAAGTACAACACCATTATAGGTATGAGAAACCGAATATCACATATTTGTCATGAAACCTTTTTAAATGACAATCTTAAAGAACTTTTCAACATCTTCGTCAACAATGGCTATCCTAAGCATATTCTTAATAAATTAATATTTAGCTCAAACTTTTTTGATGGCCCTACTGAGGACATTCCTGCAGACAGTGTGATTTACAAAAAAATCCCATACATTGGCGGTCTTACTCATACAATTGTATCACATTTTAAACAATTTAATAACATTAAAATTGCTAAATACAACACCCATACCTTGAAGAAGTTGTATAGTAAGATAAAAGACATAACACCTTTCTTTCTAAATAGTCACGTTGTCTACAGGATAGCATGTTCTGATTGTTGTGGCGTTTATATAGGTCAGACATCACAGTGGCTAAAACAGCGCATTACTCAACATAAAAGTGATGTCCGTATTGGTAAGAGATCTTGTGCATTGGTGGACCATGCACTTGATCGTGACCATACTTTCAATTTTGTTGACGTTAAAATCTTAAACGTTGAAAATAACCATAAAAAAAGAACCTTTTTAGAAATGGTCCACATCAACAGGGAGACAAATAACATAAATTATAGATCTGATACTAATGGTCTTAGTATAATTTATTTTAATATACTGGGTTTGACTGTTAGTTGACGATCTTAAATCGTTTTGTTATTTGGTCCATATACTGTTTTAATTTATATTGCATTATATTTTTTATTTTTCATGGCTTGTTTCTATAGTTACTTTATTTTTTATATCTAATCATTTTTATTTTGTACGTCAATTTTATTATTTTTTAACTCTACATTTTGTAAGTATTTTTAGTACTGTTTTATACTCTTATTTATTTTTTGTTATTTTTCTCATTAATCTTGTAGTTACCCCAGAAGAAGCGACAAAGTGTTGCGAAATATAGGGTAATTTAATAAAGGAGTTTTTTAATTGACCGCTTACCCGAATTTAAATAATTTTTGATTATATATATATATATATATATATATATATATATATATATGATTTCACTGCTAACAATAAATAATAAAACGATTTCTTGCTACGTAACATTTCCAAACTGTATATGTTTCTTGATCATACCTAATAGAGTATTTACAGATTAGCCATACAAAGTAGAATATAAAAATGTATTTTCACTAGCAAATTGACAATTCTTGAGGGATTTTATTGAATCAATTTATGAATTTAAATTCATATCTTAACTTTATTTACATTCCAAAAACCAACTATTGCGAAAAGTGCAAAACATATTAATAAGAATTAAAAAAAAAGAGAAAGTTTAAATTGTAATGGTTTGGATGTCGGCGCATTATGGACAAGTTAGATCGAAATTGCATACCTCCGAAGAAAAACTCGTGAAGCGATAAGGGATACAAAAACCAGATGTAGCAAAAAAATATATATAATATTGTGTGTAAGTTTGAAATAAAATAAATTTTAATACGAGGACTGGACAAAAAATCAGACCAGAAAATATAAAACAATCAAATCAATTTAAATTTAATGTATTTAATGAGACCATAGTAAGCATCAGTGAACGTGGAAGTACGTTAAGATTATTAGTAATTTTTTTGAGAGCTAAATTTTCTAATGTAATCTTTTGTAATAGTTATTTTCGCTGAATAAGCAATTTACACTATTAAAATTGACATTATGTTTCAAAGTACTGATATGAAATCCCAAAGCACCTTTTTGGGGGTTTACCTTCGAATCACTGCGATGTTGGGTGCTACGTTCACGCCCAGAGATGATAAATGTATAATTACGCAACTATAGGAACACAAAACAACAATTACTATAGTAAATTAATCATTTAAAAACAGTATCTGGATTTGTTTCTAATGTTGATTGACCCGTATATAAACTAATGTAAAAGTTGAAATATGTTATGTCAATGAATTAATTACATAGTTAAGTTTGATAATACTTTAAATAATTTTACTGATAATTTTTATTCAGAAAAAAAGTTAATAACTATCTTTTTTATAATAAAATAACTTATTAAATATATTGTTGAAAATGTCATATAAAACCTGTACTTGCAAAGTTAACGCGGCTAAAATTTTATATACAAACTAACATTTAATAATTATGGCGTCTGTTGATAAATTGATTTTCTCTAAAATAATTATATTTATCACAATATAATTAATTAAAAATTCACAAAATTGAAAAATTTTGCGAACCGCATTTTTCAATTACTTCGTTAAATTTAATAAAAACTGCAGAAAAATATATTTAAATACCTGGAACCTATTTTAAAGTATTTCCAGAGATTATAAACTTAACCTAACTCCAAAACTAGCTCCAAAACGGTAATTACAAATATATCCAGAACCGAAAATATCCATTCAGCGATTCCGTACAAGATCTTGGAATACTATTTTAATTATCTCTGCAATTCACTGCACATATTAGTAACATTTGCTATTCTGCAACTAAGAACTAAGGCCTTGGAATTTCAGTGAGGTCTACTAAGCAGCTTACCAATCTAACTAGTTCAAACTTCCTCTACTACGCTTTAGTCAGAAGCGATTTTACGGGATTTATAAATGAGTAGCTTGTTTCTCAAGTTAAATAGACGGTTTCGACAGAGAGGCATAAGCGACAGGAACTTGTTCCTTAACGTGTTCTCTGTAGATCAACCTAAAATCGAAAACTCTACCAAGATATCAGATCAAGGGCACCCAAAGAATCCGCGCGTGTGCAACCATGGGAGACACAGTCAACTAGTAATCCTGAGAGCCTCGCAATTATCCTTATTGATAAATAACCTCGAAACTTAGAAGGCTTCGAAAAAGTCTTTTCTTTTTTGAAACAATTTTCTATATATATGGCTGATGACGTCAATCCTGTTTCAAATGTAAAATCAGTCTTCTTTGGTTCCTTTTTCGAATCTTATTTTATATTTTAAAATTCTTGTTCTTTCTGTTTAAACATTTCATTATGAAGCGATCCATACTTGAACAACGTTTTCAAAATATTCAGTTTTATTACATGAAAATTATTAAAGAAGCATTATTACATTCGCTTACAAAAAGCTTTCAACATGATGTAATCTTTTAGAATTACATTTGGTTTTATACCAGAAACCAATTCAAGGTTATTTGTTATTAAAAATTTTATTTCGTACCCCAATAAATGTAATTAATAATTTTGCTCAAGAAATCAACTAATAAATCTATTCCAATTAGCTCTTTCTCCTCTTAACCTCTTAAGGCGAAATGAATTAAACGTAATAATAAAATGTCATTCTTAATACTTTATTCATTCAACCATCAAATTAGTGTTAATATCCTTTTCATGAGCTAGAGGACAAATATGAATAACACATGTCATAGGGCCATTATTATTGAAACCAATTTACATAATACATGTAGGTATGCACGCAGCGTTTTATGAAGTGCATAATTTGCAAATGAAAGGTCCTTTAGAAAATAAATTACTTAATGATAGTTGTCGTAAATGTCCATTCTTAAAGCCGCACATAAGACACATTTCTTGATATTAGTATTATGTCAGTTCTATAAATGGAAGCGTCTAGAATCAGCGACATGTATTGTTAGCTGCGATTGTCTTGAAAGGAACCATTGTTGGCTGTTGCGAAACCGGATATTTCACAAAGCCAAATGCAAACAGACAAATATACTTAAACAAAGTGTCTCCGTTGGTACAGTTTCCTATCATCAATAATGTAGTTTCAGTGCATGTATGGTAACTTGGGAAGAGATGTTTCACGTATTATTATTTATATGTTTGCCTTAATTACTATCACTGGTTTTAAGCGTGTATCTGAGGTCTTGGAAATGCAGTAGTATAATTAAGTTTATATATACACTTACCGTTTTGTTTTGTTTTTAAATAAAATATCTTTACAGTTTAAATTTCGAATTCTTTAGTTGAGCGCCTTAAAAGATAATTAGAATTTATATATTGGTATAAATAACCGTGGGGTATTATAATAAAACTATTTACTTTGAAATGAAAAATGAATGAATGGCCCTTGCCTTTATTTAAAAGGTATATAATTTCTAAACAGAACATTACTTTTAGCTGTTTTGCTTATCTTTGTGTAATTCACTTCTCAGGGCGATTCAGTTTCTAAAAGGTGCCATAAATATCAAAACACCCCTTTTTAATACGACAAAAACGAACAACGTAAATGACCGTCTTCAAATGGAATCGGAAACACATAACATTTTGTTAAATTTGTCTTTGCGATCATCATGCACTGACAAATCTGTAGCAATGTGAAACATGTGCCTGCATGTCTAGAAAGCAATTTTTACACAAATAATGAAATACTATAATATGTATATTCCATTTGGTTGTCGGGCCTCGTATGATTTAAATAAAAATATCGTATTTTTTCATACTTCTTCTTTCCTGTTCCCATTTACAAAATTCAATGTCTTCTTTATGCGTCTACCGCATCTTAAAAACAACAAGTTCCACATATAGATGTAACCCAACGACGATCTCACTCAGACGCGTTATTCCATATATTCTCTACACTTGTTTTCACCACAGTGTATATATTAACGATACATAACCTTTAAATATATCTTAAATCTGATATTTTTTGTTTACCCTACATAAATAAATACACATCTTCTTTATAGATATCAAATACTATATAAAGAATTTTTTAAACATTGTAATACTCTTCCGAAACTTTGTCAGTATTATCGATCTATTTCCGAAGACTTATTGTTAGAGAACGGACATTCTTACCACATGACTAAGTTCACAGAATACAATAGCCGTTGTCCATTGTTAACGCTGGTGGCCGAGAAAGTCAAACACAAATACTTCATTGTATTACGCCGGGATGTACTCGGCGAAGTTTATAAACATTTCGAGATGCCGATTGTGTTTAATGGATATTTATCCTCCAAATACAATAGGTCTGTTGTCATTGTAATCGCAGCGGACCAGATGGCCGGGAAAGACTAACAAATACTTCATTGAATTACGCCGAGTCATGTGGTAAGAATGTCCGTTCTCTACTTATTGTATCTGTTTTTCCCAATTATAAACGTTAGATACAGTGTTTGACACTCATAAACTTAAGTGTATACGAATGTTATCAAGACACATTTCAAACAATATATATATATATATATATATATATGTTTTCTTTCAGGTTTCCGCGGGTAGTAGTATGTGTTGTAACTGGATTCCGGGTTTTCTTCCGCGTTTCCATTGTTTGGTCTTTGTAAGATTGGTGCTGGTTTCTGGACGACGTTTCGGCAAAATCACATTTGCCATCTTCAGGTCTGCGATAACTGTCTGCTTCTGCTTCAGTTTACGAGTAACCAGAAGCAGAAGCAGACAGTTATCGCAGACCTGAAGATGGCAAATGTGATTTTGCCAAAACGTCGTCCAGAAACCAGCACCGGTCTTTACAAAGACCAATCAATGGAAACGCGGAAGCAAACCTGGAATCCAGTTATAACATATATATACATATATATATATATATATATATATAAGGTAAACTTAATTAGTCGGCGATTATTTTATATTTTTTATATCCTTGACAAAGGCATGCCGAAACATGTAGGATTATTTTAAATATATACACTTTGAAGTAATAACCAAACCTTTAATCGCCGACTAATTAAGTTTACCTTATCATACCAAGGTCACGAAAATACTATATATATATATATATATATATATATATATATAGTTAAAGGGGTTTATTTTCTTTCAGGTTACTTTATTTATGCTAATAAACATTGAATTGTTGCTTACATAAGCTTCTCCAGATATCAATTTACCATTTAAAATTAATCGTAAATAAACAATGGGTACTTTTATAAAGAAAAACTTACTAGCTGTACATTAGATATGAATTTTATGTTACCGTAAATGGTTTTTGATATACCTTTTTAAAATTAATTTTGGTACGCAAGCATGTATTTTCTTAATTTAAAGTGTTTATATTGCTAAATTGTGATATAAACAATAACCTATTGACATTGAACATTAAAAACAAAATCTAACATGTAATATACACATGCATTTTAAAACACAATCTTTTTAATTACATTGTATGCCTATTACAAGAGTATAATTAAAATTTCTTTGCATCAAGATATTGAATTTATCCTATCGATTGTTGTCATACCAGTTACTATACTAGGTGCATGTGAAAGTACAACCCGTCATGCGTTAGAAGCCGATCATAACATCACAATAGACTATTTAAAACTTATTAAATATGTAAACAATCAGAGAGAATTAAACATATACGAAAGTATTCATATTATTAAATACAAAAATAACACATACAAGATCGACAAAGGTCCAGTTCCCGTTACCTGCTTGTTCGACTTGGAATAGGTAAATAAGAGATAGAGGAAGTGGGTGTGTAGGTAACCTAAATGTTAGTTTCTTAAAAGTTAGTGTATACATGGATGCCTTGTTTCTCAATTCTTTGTGATAACTTTACTGTGCTCCAGGTGCGACACTGGTATTATTAATTTTATCTACTGAGGATGACAACTTAGTTGTCGAAATCGTATTTAGGATACAAGTATTAACTGTGGTAAGGAGTTTTACGCCTTTTTTAAATTTTCACTTAACCACCGTCTCCAAAGACAGATTCTCTAGTCTTTCGTTGTCATGCCTAATCCGGGAAGATAAAACACAAAACAATATTTACTTTAAGAAACTCGGAAGCTATTTGAAGAGGAAAGATAATTGCTCGAGCCTTAATTAATTACACGTTCCCCGAATAAATATTATAACTAGTTTAACCCATACATAAACCATAAACTTCAGAGTACTAATATAAGCATAAAGATGATGTACAACAAACATACCAGTCCGTATAATTATACGTATATATTTGCTTGTTTTGGTCTCTATTTATAGAACAAAACTGTCATTGATGTAATATAATCGTCTGAAACCATTATAAGATCATAATCCCAGCTGCTTAGACTCTGCTGTACAACCAAGAGATACGTATCTATGTAATAGTTCATTTTAATTTTATAGGTTAACATTTTACATCGCGTAACAGACAACAGACAAGCCACACGACAATTTAATACCCGGTTCTATATGCCACATAACGCCCATCATGATTACGGTAAAATCGTAATACCCATTTCTGTGTTTCCCTTGGCGTGAAGAATTTCTTGTTGAATATTAGCATAAAGATTAGGTCAAATTTACATTAGTTCCCTTATCCGATCTTGTTTTATGTATCACATACACATGTGGTGAATTAAGTTGTTACCATTAACATAAATAAAAGATTAACCTATTTTTAAAAAGAAATGAAACGGAAAAAAAACGAGTAAAGAAAAGGAAAAGAAAACAAACGAAGGTCTTAATTTATTGAGTGTATCTTTGACATATATATTTTTTTTTAATTCGAGAAGCGATGTATGTTGTTCTTGTAACATTTTATGCGTTTAGAATAATAAAACAAGATGCAAATAAAAAGTAATGGATCGATGTGCGTGTTGAAGTTTTACATAAATATTTCTTCATTTTAACCTTGTAAAAACTAGTTTTGGTTTAAATATTAATAAAAATTTATATTTCTGGATTTTTGTTAATATCCTGTGTTTATTTCATTGCCAGACGATGATAGTATTGTGATAAATCATCTGTTCGGGTTCGATTTAATAAAACACATAGTAATAACTATATTGATCAGAAGAATAAATAACACTTAACAATAACTAACTATATAAGCAGTATTTATATTTATTTACATTTATTACTACGATATTTATTTGACGGCGATTACTAGTTGAATGAATCAGTCTTCCCCCTGAGTGTTTATAGCGACGTTATACACAATTCCAATTGCCGATTGCGTTTTATGGAAATTGCGTCCGTTCTCTAATTCATAACTTATGAGTTTCAGCACTACCTATTTGTATGTTTATTTTGTGTTATTAAAAAAAATAAAGTAAATACTTAAATTAAGACGAAATAAGCATGAATCTCGCACGGTACAAAGATCAAATTACTCATTTGCATTAGAAATTCCTACTTTTTTCATAAATATCGCACGATATGACACACAAGACATTTCGTAAACAGAGACGCAATAATTTTAAAATTCATAAACACTTTTTACACATTTAAGTAACATTTACTACACTAACAATACTAATGAGACGATATTTACAAACGGTATGATCCTTCTGGTACCTTTCTTCTTAAGAGAAAAGTGCACCTGCCGTTATTGCTTCGATAGATACATCTGCACGTTGTGTGATTAATATTCCAAGGTAACCAGTTTACGCATCTGTTTTACGACACACAACCTCAGAAGGTTATGAAGATTACGCAACTGTGTAGAAACATACCACGTGTCGGAGGATCTCCATATTATACGACCTAGACAGTATACATATACATATATGAATTTTCGTTCAATAGTTAATATATTTTGTGTATTTATATGTAAATACATACTTTATTAAAAATAGTAAAATATTCTGTCAGTAAATAATTAATGCAGAAAACAGTATAACCTGTAGTATTGACCTTGTACAATGTCATCCATTAGCACTAACTAACATGAACAATTTTGTTCATTTATGTACGTTATCTAATTATTGTATCCTTGAAAAAAATGCTGTATATTTTTATTTATGTCCAAGAACATGTCCTCGTTTCCTCAAAATATAATTTATGATGTAATTATAATAGATAGACACTTCGAAAATAATCTGAGTTAAAAAATGAGTTAAACGATCTAAAATCTATTTTTATATATATTATATTATATTCTATTTTTATGTAAAATTACGTTCGTTGAAAAATATTTAAAACCCTGCATTCTCTGAAACTGAGACTGTGTTGTCATCTTACAAATAATGCGATTTCTTTTTATTGTAATAAAAGTCGGAAGGAGCAGTGAAGAAAAATTACTTAACATGTTATAAAAGCAAGTATTAAATTTACATTGTCCTCATGTTTTAGTATGAGGACGGATTGATATTTCAGGTTTCCAAACCTATAAAATAAGTAAAGACAAAATAATGAAACCAGCCTCAAAATGAAGTATAATTTACTTCAAATTATAAGAATATAACTTTGAATGGCTCTAATGCTTTTATTTCACCACCTGCGGCAATAACTACCTGGCCGCTCAATACGATTATCTTTTACGCAAACAAACTGCTGAGGTCCGTAATGACAAAATTTACGTAAATTGTAATTACTGCAATTTAGATGAAATAAAACTTAATAATAATATACGTACCAACAGTTGTTAATTTGAATATATAGTTATTATTAGAGAACGGACATTCTTACCACATGACTAAGTTCTCAAAATACAATAGCCGTTGTCCATTGTTAACGCTGATGGCCGAGAAAGTCAAACACATATACTTCATTGTATTACACCGGGATGTACTCGGCGAAGTTTATAAACATCTCGAGATGCCGATTGCGTTTAATGGATATTTATCCTCCGAATACAATAGGTGTGTTCTCATTGTAATCGCAGCGGACCAGATGGCCGGGAAATACTAACAAATACTTCATTGAATTACGCCGAGTCATGTGGTAAGAATGTCCGTTCTCTAGTTATTATATATAGTTAAATAGTCATTAAATTACAATTTAGATGAAATAAGTGCATAAGCATATAAATTTATTAAACAAAATTTAAGTAAATATAGTTAGGAAAGTTGGTATATATTACATCTAATATTGAGTCTATTTATCATTTATTGTTAATCTTTACTGCTGTATACATATTTGATTTTTCTCTCTTTACGAACATGTGCGACATTTTACTGAAAGCGTTAGTGATTATGATGTGAATAGTGATAATACTGTTGGAGCACGACAGAGACGGCATATATCAGAAGATGCAAAACAGATAATTTTCAATGTCTATCATACCCTGATGGAAGAAAATAACGAACTACAAACCCATAACATTCAACGAACGTCGCAATTAACCAAGGTGCCTTTTGGAACAATATATAAAATAATTAAGAATAACGCAGGGCCTCGAAAGCAAAAAGTGACAAAGGAGCACCGAGAAAAATTGAAGAGTATGAAATTGATACTATTAGGCAGCAAGTATACTCCTTCTACAGAGGAAATGTTGTATCTACACTTAACTGCTTACATAAAAGCAACCTTGTGGCGGACGTTAAAGAAAGCTGGTTTTAAGTTTGGCACTATAGACAAACGTCGCACAATTATGGAAAGCCGTGGTTACAGATTCTTCGATATGAATACTTAACGACAATTAGAAGGTATAGACAGGAAAGACGATTAATATGTTATTTAGACGAGACGTGGTATGACATCCATGACACAATTTGCAAAGGTTGGGTGGATAGTTCAAGTATGTGTCAGTTGGACGCGCCGGTTTCGAGAGGGAAGAGAATAATCATTCTTCATGCTGGGTCAGAAAAAGGATGGGTCGGACAGCCGCTATTATCTGCTAAAAATGTTAAATCCTCAAGTTTAGATTACCATGAAGATATGACCTCATCTTTATTTGAAGAATGGTTTTGTGACACTGCCAAATTTACCAAAAGTGTGATAATGATGGACAACGCTCCGTATCATTCTCGACAGCAAACCAAAGTTCCTTAAATGTAATAATAAGAAAGATATTAAAACATTTTTAGAAGCAAATGATTTATATTTTGAGGATCATTATACAAAAACCAATTAATAGAGGTGATGAAGACAAAAGAATATTTAAAGGATTATTATGTGGATAACAGAGCCAAAGAAGCAGGACATACAATTTTGCGTTTATCACCATACCATTGCATTTACAATCCCATTGAATTGATATGGGCCCAACTGAAAAATACCATAAGACGAACAAATCAAACACCGAAATTTAGTGAAAGCAGTGTAACACACATAAAAAATGCTATGGAACATATAACTGCTGTAAATTGGAAAAATGCTGTTAAACACGCAATAGCAAAAGATGACGAATATATGCGCATGTACAAAATAGTAGCATCTTTGATTATAAATTTGCAATACGATTCAGACGCAGACACCGATTTGCAAGACAACTCAATCACAGATGATTTATGAAATGCGGTGACACATAAAAATTTTATTGTGTATTACAAATAAATTAGCTTTATATATATCTATTATCTATATGTATCCACTACACATGTTTCCACACGATTTGTAATTTTTTCTTTGTATATAAACCCAATGTACAAATATTTATTATTATATACTTGAAATTAACAGCTAATTTATAGTCAATACGGCCCCTAGATTCATACGTTGGAAATAGGTAAACCGTACCCGTTCAATAAGGAGACCAGGTATAATAATGATCATCACAGAAGGTGGTGCAATAAAAGCATTAGAGCCGTTCAAAGTTATATTCTTATAATTTGAAATAAACTATACACATGTAACGATCGACACTGACTGAATCGTAGACGAAACTTACAACCGACCGACAATAGCAAAACTATTTTTGTTACTGTCGCCCACCTTTAGGTATCGTATTTGATACTCTTTATTATGTAATCGGTCGCACAGTGGCGTGACAAATATTTTTTAAATATCTTGAATATATATTCTATATAATCACAGCTTTCCATTTTTCATACGTTGTCTCTTCATTTCAAGAACAACCTGTATACCGATTTAAATTAAATAGAAAAAATTTCGAATGAAAGTAAAATGAAAGGTAACCAGTTTTTTAGTACAAAAACAAAGAAGAAAAATGTAAACGAAATAAAAATAGAAAAAAAAAATATATCAGATATTCTTCTCTAATATTTGTTTTTTTTTTTTCGGTCGGAATTCGACTAATAGAATAAAATATTATAGAGGCTAGAAAGACATTATCTTCTGAAAAATAAAAATAATTACTGACATTAACTAGCTGTTCCGTATTGCCATTCCGGAATGTACATACATACTTACAGCTGTTGGATCGTTCCTATCTTAAAATGGATGTATTTTCAGAAAGACCATATGCTTCTGACGTCAATGGCAATACACTGAAAAAAAGAGATAATAAAATGTTAAACTAATCTTTGTTACTGGCTAAATATAACAGAGAACATTAACACGGCGTGCCATTAGTTCTTTGTCTGCGAACCCATTCCATACGATTGTGTAAAACGAAGGAATTCTAAAAAATTTTACTTCCCTTTTAAAGTAATAGAATGCACGGGTAGATTTTATGGTATTTATAATGGAATTTGTATAATGAAATATTTTTATATATTAAGGGACATTTTTCCAAGCTCATTAACATTTCGTTTCGGCAGAATTATAAAAATGCTTGTCTACAGTCCGTTTCCACCTTAAGCTGGTTTTACATTTGTCGATTTTATAGTCAATAAATCGTACAAGTTGATCTCCGGTTTATAGGCATATGTAAAGCATCAGATTTACGTCAATTTATTCAGACAAAAAAGATCGTAATAAATTGAGGAACTTAAATTATGTTCTATTTTTTACCACATTTTTTTAGGGTTTTCTAGTTACGTTTCGTTGTTGGAATCAGTGTAAAATATAAATATTCTCTACGTCAATTTGCTAAAATATGCTCGAAAAGGTTATGTTGAGTAAAAGTACAAAATAATACAAAAAAAAATGGATATTTATTAAAAAAACAACGAAATTTAGCTACCGTTGTGTTAAAGTTGCATTAAAATGAAAATAAATTGTAAAAAATATAATTAAAAAAAATCTGTCAACTAGTGAAGTAGATACAAAGAGTATCTAAATCTCTTTTCCAACCTACTGGAAGGAAACAGCTGAACGAAAAGCCAATTTGTTTTAAAATCGACTGTAAGAATTGGTATGTGTGAAACACAACGCGAAAACACAAAAACACAAAACGTGGGGCTGGGTGGACACCTGGATCCAGACCCAGCATTTTTTTATCCAATGAAATTTTAGAAGATTCTACAACAAATTATAGCTTAAAATTTAAAATATACGGTGTTAGTTAAAAGTATGGAGACGGCGATTTATTGTCGTTAATATTCGTTTTAGGGAATTATGTTCAATATAAAAATTTGTTAGGATATTTTTATCTACATTTGAGAATATTTGAATTTTTTTTTTCTTCAATTGTTTTTTAGTTACGCCTGTCCGCGCAGTTTTTTTTTAAATGGGAACTAGTAAATTTTACTCTACCATTCGATAGAGAATTTTTTTCTCTTTACAATAATATTTTTGTTTTTTAAAATTCATTTTATAGTTTAATAATTCATCTTTTCCCCAATGATAAAATTATTCCATCAGCATATGTGAGAAAATTAACTGCGTAACTACTCTCAGATATATTTACTTCACGCAAGCCCGCTATTGAAAAACAACTGTCATTGTTAGTGTTTGTTTATAGTTGACATTTAATTTGTGTTCTGTGACATTTACAAATCGAATAGCAAAATAAATACCTAGCATAATAAAATATAAAGCGCCATTTAAATACTAAATTTACTAAATTTATTATTAAATAATTTTGCTGTCATGGAGCCGTTAAGTAATAGTGACAAATTTGATATGTTGTCCTGTTACATTCTGTGTCACAAAAATTCGACGAGAGCTGCCGAAATGTACATAAAACAGTACCTAGAACGCAGACAACCCCATCTTTCTACTTACAGAAATTTAACGGTAAATTTAATACATCATTGATCATTTACTAAGCCATATACAAAACCGCAGCGCATAAGTGATGAAACTGAAACTAATGTTTTACAAGCAGTTGTTGAAAATCCAAACACATCAGTTCGGGAAATTCAATATAATATCGGCGTTCCCAAATCTACTGCTCATAAGATTTTGGCCTCCCACAAATATCATCCATATAAATACAATGTATGTCAATCTTTAAGACCAGGGGATAATGAAAGACGAAGAGAATTTTGTGAATGGTACACTAGGCAATGCGATGATAATGATCATTTTTCTTCTCAAATATTATGGTCCGATCAAGCTAGATTCACAAACAATGGTTTATTCAATAGACAAAATTTACGATTTTGGTCTACAGAAAACACTCATGTAATCAGAGCTGCTCGACATCAAGTGCGTTTTGGATTTAATGTCTGGTGTGGCATACTAGAATCACGATTAATTGGTCCAATAATTTTTAATGAAACACTAACGTCCGACCTTTATTTGCATTTACTGCAAAATAATATTGAAGACTTGCTGGGTGAATTACCTTTACAAGAGGCTCATAATTGTTGGTTTCATCAGGACGGTGCTCCAGCACATAATTCTAGAATTGTAACCAATTTTCTCAGTCAGCGGTTTGGTAACAGGTGGATCGGAACTCGTGGACCAGTTGCATAACCACCAAGATCTCCTGATCTGACGCTACTCGACTTCTATTTGTGGGGTTACATTAAAGACAAAGTGTATGCTCGCAGCTACAATAACGTAAATGAACTTCGTGAAAGCGTGGTTCACGAATGTCGAGCTATTCCAAGGCTTATTTTACATAAACTTGTTAAATCTACTATTCGCAGATCCTATTTATGTTTGGAAAATAATGGTCAACTGTTTGAACATTTTTTATAATTTATTATTATAATTTTTGTAAAATAATATCTAAGTATTTTTTGAGCTGCCTATGTTTTTAATTTAATAAATAATTGTTGCAAAATAAAGTTTTCTTCCTTTCTTTGTTTGCAAACCTTCTATTGTCAAATGCCACAACCGCTCTAACCTGCTAATGTAACAATATGTTGTTTTTTTAAGTTTTGAAATTAGTTTTGGTATCAGGTATAACAAATTATACATTTTTGAAAAGAGCAAGAAAAATTGTTTTCGATGGTGTCATAGCCAACTATGACCCCCATAAGCAAAATGAAACTTGACCATTGTAGCTCAACTACTATAGCAGTATTCAAAAATATAAATACACAACCAGATTCCTATTAAAAAAGTGCTTTAAGGAAGTGCAAACTAAATTTATCTTACTTTAAAAATAAATGAGTTATTAAAGAAAATCGAAAAAACAAAAATTCACTTTTCTTGTAATAGCGCCCGAAGTACGTTAAATATTCAAAGCTAGTGTATAGGGCTTGGTACAACTTTACCTCTGGAGTATTTGAAGTCATTTAACCAAATCTCTATCTCTCATAATAAGCTAGATCCCCATGTTGATAATGAATCTGTGGACACGCTATATAGTCTGTCCAACGTTCTCTCCGCATAGTTCACTTGGTTCGGATATTCAAGATATTACTGTGAAATTTACTTTGGATAAAAAAAATTGAAAACAGAATTAATAACGTAGAAATTAATTAAACATAATTGGATAAGCAAAAAGAAAATTAAAAAGAAATCGACCGAGGTTGTGTATTTTAAATGCACCCCATATATCGTATCTCAAAGCATTGTTGAAATTTTAGATGTATAATTCCAAGAATTAATCCGTAAATAAGCGACGTTATGTCAATAAATTTTAGGTTAATTTGATTTTTAAATGCTTAATATCTAAGTAAAGTCAGAAAGCATGCGTTACCAGCTAGCAATATTAAAAAGGATACGAAATAGTCTTTTCTTTGTATATTAACAACGTTAGTAGCCACATGTAACTTCAATTCATTCTATTGTTATAAACATAACCTTGCTAAAACAGATGCGTAAACATGACACATGACACGTCCAGGGCAATTTTAAACAAGTAAATTAATCATATAAGCCATGCAAAAGGGAAATCAGGACTAGAAAAACCTAAAAGAAACACAAGAATATCAGTAACAAGAAGTCAACAAACATTGAAAAATACAAACAAAATAATTAATACGATAATATTATGATGCAAACAAACAATATGTCATGCTTTAATGACTATCCTTCACTCGTACATGTTGCAATTGGACTTAAATATAGGAACATGCCTGTTGTAAGAGAAGAAAGAATTGTATAGGTAACTGTATAATTTTTGTGTCTTAACCCACCGCTCACGGGGCGTAATTTCCTTATAAGCTGATTATTTATTTTGGTTTGTGGCAATTATATTGAAACTTGTGGTGCTTTTTGAATATTTTATTTATTTAACAAAAAACACTTAAACCTAATTTATTAAGGTAATCCCACAAATTTAACACTTAATGTAAACTTAAATTCCTAACACTGTTATGTCTCTTGTTGTTACGCCTAACTATTACATTATATTATATTGCATTGTGTTGTTTAACGTCATAACGGGGAATTTATCTGTGTAATTCCTTAGTAGAAATGGTACCTACGGGCAACAATATCCAAAGTTTACGATAGGCTCTTAAAAATCTTACTAATATATAAATAAAATATCAGTATTAATTAAGTTTTAGTAGATGTCATAAATCTAAGTATGTAGTTCCGCATGAATTCCATTGTTCAATAAATCCATTACTAGGCAATGGAATTCATGCGGATTCTTATTGTACATGCTTATTTAGGAAACGTGAACCTATTATACATATTTAGTTAACAACGGTCGGTCAGATTAAATATCGTTACTTGAATTCGTTCACTAATAACTCTAGGCAATAAAGGAAGCGGTGTAAATTATAAAGTAAGTAATTTGCAAATATAAATCTAAAGAAAGTTTTATAATTTGAATATGGTAATAAGAGTATGTTGTACAGTGGTTTAAACTTGAAAATACACGTTGAATATTTATAAAATTGGAAATGTAAAGAATAAGTCTTATCCTAGATTTACTTATATCTAACATACACATAAATATGTACAATAAAATAAATTTCGTTTTATGACGAAACAGTAACTATAAGTTCTTATTCCATTTGAACGCAGTTGGATTTTTATCGCACCTATTTATTTCTCTCTCGTTAATGTCGAAGTAAATTTACATTCTTTTCTAACTTTGACGGAGTTCAGATATAAATCGATTACGAACATATTGTACAATTTTAACATATCAAATTAGCGTAACTAACTTAGAATCTGCATAAGATCATATTTAACATCATACAATACCCCTTCCAAACATTATTTCCATTATAATGAAACTTTTGCGAGACAAAGCAAAGATATTTCCGTAATACATACCATAATAATACATTATAATCAAAATTTCATATTCAGAACTTACCTAAATGCTGACACATAATACGTACGGCTGTACTATCGCCATAGTTTCAAGTTTAGATACGAAATTCTCAAAGCGTACTAATTCATATTCCATTGTTGAACTTTGGTGCATATTAGGAAGTTTCATTGTTATACAAAAATTCCATTAAAACGGATACATCTCGAGAGTCCTTATTTTTGCACGAGTTTGCGATCACAAGATTTCCCAGATAAATTGATTAAAAATTTTTGTGTGCAACCTATTTCTTTATAACTTCTGGCTTCGCTTCATATTTTATACTTTGGCTTTTTCATTTGGCTTTTCTTATTTTTATTTTTCGACAACGTTCAAAAGCGAATTACGAAACGGCGTCTTCGCAAGGCAATAAAGAAATAACGCGGCGTTTCCAAAATTGCAAATCAATAATTTAAAAACTAGGTCGTCTGTCATTCCGAAAGACAAAGGATCAATCTTGTCGCGTAAACCTCTAGAACTGCTTGCTCCATTTTTGTTCCTTTTGTTCGAAGTCTTTGCGAATTGGAAACAAAATCGATAGGAAATTTATGATTAAATTCCAAGTTAGTATGAGTTTATCGACAGGGAAATTTCAAATAAATTCACTCGATGTCTTTCACAATTTTTTATACAATTTGAATATTTTTATAAGAGGAAATCAATATAATAATAAAACAAAAATAATTTGAATACCAAAAATATTATTTAAAAATTAGGTGCAGAGAACACAATACAAGTAAATATTTGTGCGAAAATTACTGTCAACCCATGCAGATACGTGTTTCGTCCTACTCCGGGCTCATCAGTGCATGATACCAGATAGACAAACTTCACAACTCAACTACCTCGACCACATACGGTCGAAGCATCATTTTTGACAAGTCACTGTAAAAATTATATATCGTCCATATGACAAAACTAGTACGTATACTGTCAAAAATGTCAAACTTTAAGATGAATATATTAGATGGCGCCTAGCAACACTAATTTAATCAATTCCGATACATAAATAGCTATCCTCGTATAACATAACTTTAAATTTACCTGAGCTCTACTAACTTTAACGTCATTATACTGAGTTTATAATAGAACTTATCTATGTAATAAACAGTGTGCTCTTGAAATAAAGAAACAACGTATGAAAAATAGAAAGATACAATTATATAGAATATATAACCAAAAAATTGTGGGTCAATTACGGCGCGAACCCCAAAATTAAAAACTCGCTAAAAATTAAAGCATGTGCCGCCTATGTATCGGAATGTCTATGAGAAATACTTGTGAATTTACACATGCTACAATGGTTATGAGTATAACAACTGTAACGGATAACATTGCTTAGATGGCTGTCGACGTTATAAAAACCATTCAATAGAGCAGCTTTGTTTACTTAGGGTTCAATAACCTCAACAAAATTACGTACAAATATATCTGTTGTGAATCATTTGTGGACGAAAACTTTTAGAACCGACCTAAATCAGCTTCCTTTCATATATATTGGGTTTATGTTTTTTTTTTGTTACGAAAAGTACCAAATATAAAATATTAATATGGATTTAGAATGCCGCTATTAAATACACACACTGCAATGTTTATGTTTAGAAAAACTCTAGGAGATAACATTGAATAATCAGCTTTTTATGGTAAGGATTCGATAATCTGGTACGAAAGTCAGCCGTTCAAAATTTATACTTCCTTGTGGATTTTTTAAGACGACGTATTAAAAGAACATGTAACATATGTGCTTTACTGGCATTTAACGTCCTATTTGGTAACAATCTATCTTTAATCGAAGACGTAAATATAAAACATCGACCAGAGGATACTTAAAACGAGATCGACAATAACAAAACTAATCTTTTTGTTATTGTGGGTCAACTTTAAGTATCAACTATATTATAAATAGTTCACCGAGAAAACACATCATTCAATTCAATACCCTCCCTTGCGTTGCTGTGGCTATGCTGAATGAAAGGAAATGAAGAAAAAATTATATTTTATTGTAAAACTAGTGTATTGACTGTTTGTCGTTTAGTTATTTAACATAACTTCTTTATAAACTATGTGCCCTTTTATTTCAATAATGTTCCTGTCACTTGTCTTCTGATACTTTGTTGAAATTACTTCAAGAACGTCACCTTTCAAATATCTCAGTCTTATTTAACTACTTTTAATAAAATTTGTATCGTATATGTTCTTTTTTCTTCAATCCTGTCTTGAATAAATACAAATTGTTGTATTCTCTTAAATATTTTATCTTCCTTTCTTGTGCTCCTTTATTTTTGAATTTTATATCACTTTATATTTAACTTCTCTCTATAACAACTTCTCTATTCCTATTTCCTATTATTTTTCATTCTCTTTACACGTATTATTAAATTCCTTTTACCAATACTTTTCTTATTCCAGTTATAATTTTTCGGTTGACAATTTTTTACAAATATATATATTTAACATTAACACCAGCAAATTTATTAATGATATTAATGATATTTACTTTCCTTTTCTCATTTAATACTATTAGATGATTAAAATAGTACCTTTTATATGCACTTTGCACAATTGTTACTCTTCTTTCCAAAATTTTTTCGTTGCCATTTAAAAATCAATAATAATTTCTCCTTTTTTTTCTTTCAAAAACCTAGCTACTTGTTAATCAATGTCATTAATATTTGCGCCTTTCAAATTAGATTGAATTGTCTGTCATGTTTTTTTAAAAATAACATCTTCCTAACATTTACATCTAATCTATACGTTTTCATTTAAGGCAATTCATTGAAGTTTAAATCAAAGTTATTTTCCTTTTTAGCATTATGATTTAATAATATGTAAGCGTAAATAGAGTATATGATTAGCAAACGTTAACTTGTAATATAAAAATGTTGAAGCGCACCGAAGATTTATCGCGCCGCGAAAAAAAAATTCATTTCACTATAAAGGCACTCGCGTATTCGAATGCAACATTGTATCAAAATTTCAAGTCGATAGACTGACTACTTTTCGAATTTTGCAAGCACAAACATACGCAGGCTGAATTTTTACGAAATAGATTTAAGCTAGTTTTACATGGTCAAGTTTCTATATGTAATTCTACAAATACTTGTGCGACTTTGAATTTTTTTCGTGTAATACTGAACTTGTATATCAATTTCTACGTGTAAATATACACACCAGAAATAGAACAAGTTCTATTATTCAAGGTCATACATGTGTATTTTTCAGATTTTATAGGGAGTTTGTGTTTCTTAAAATTATTTACCAATCGGTTGGCATTAATCATTAAAGTAGCGCTAACTTCAATAATATTTGTTTTCTATGAATGTCATTGATGACATAACCTTCAAGTTTTTGGTTTTGCTTTTATTTCTGATTATAGTTTCTTGTTTCTTTGGTATTAAAATGTGGAGATGTGAGGTAGTTGAACGATTAAACAGTCTGTATGAGCAAAATGCGTGCTTGTATTTAGTGACCGATGTGAATTATAGAAATAAAAGCAAACGTAAAAATGTGCGATATACCGTGTGTCCCAATTTCGATGCTCACCATTGGTATCTCGGTTATTAGAAGATATAGAACAACGGTTAAATGGGGAATGTTTTGCAGAATTCAATACTCGCGGCAAATCTCATTTCAAATTTGACCTAACTTTTTAAATTTTTAAAATATTTTGAAAAATCAAAAATTTGCCGATTTCGTTATTCCTCAATAACTCGATAACGCTTAGTCTGACCTCTTTTAAAGTTTTACATTGTTCAGACACTTTTTTAAAACAAATTATTTGATACAAACAGAAACCCCCGATTGTCATTTGTTTTTAAGTTATTACCACTATCTTTTGTTTTTCATATGGCGGCCATATTGGATTTTGGGCTTGTTAGGTAGTCCTCAGAATGTGCTTTTCAACGATGTATAACATGCCTGAAAAATTTTTATTTATAAGGAAAATATTAATAAAAACGTAAATTAATCTTTAATATGAAATTAGTAGGCTGAAAAATTAAACACCAATGTCAAATGAAAGTGAAAAGATATTCTAAGTATAGCAAACGCCAATTAAGTTGGCGCGAGGAGGGGTAAGTTCGCGCAGGATTAAAAGTAGTGGGGAGATTTGTATTTGGTTTTACAACAAATGTCAGATAATTCTAACCTCTGAGCGTGTATCACTAGCAAAGACATTATGTTCCGTCAAACGTCAATGACAAATGTATTCTGACAATGAAACAAAACGATAACCTGTCAAAGTACAATTAGTGCTGCAGAGATAAGTTAATTAAAACTACTTGTAGTTAGTGATAAGTAATTATTGTCAAGTATTAAGATTTATAAGTATTGATAATGGCACATACATATTCAAACGAAGAAAAAGTTGATATGTTCGAAGTGTATTTCAAAGCAAATAGAAACACTAAAAATGCGTGCACGAGTTATGCAGAGCGTTTTCCAGAAAGACAACAGCCACACAGGACAATTTTTAGAAGACTAGTTAGCAAATTAAAAAATTTTGGAAGCTTCGAACAAAAACCAGCTAACTATGAAGTTAATGATGCTGATACACGTCTAAATAATATTTTGCAGAACGTTAGGAACAATCCCAGCACATCAGTTCGTCGTGTGACACGAGAAACAGGGATTTCAAAATCTACTGTTCACAGAACCTTGACGAAAAACAAGTATCACCCTTACAAACCAACAATTGTACAAGGTTTAAGTGATAATGACAATCTCCGACGATTACAGTTTAGCAGGTGGTACCTTCAAAAATGTGAATATGACGCTAATTTTCCTAGGAAAATACTATGGACAGATGAAACACGATTTACCAATTGTGGAGTGTTCAATAGGAATAACTATCATCATTGGTCTACTGAAAATCCACATTTGGTAAATCAAAGAAGATTTCAAGTTCGATTTGGTTTTAATGTCTGGTGCGGTTTAATTGGTATGACATTTTGTTTACATTTTTTGTGTTTTTTAAACTCTTTTTTTCGTTTTAGATAATCAGTTAAGAGGTACTTTCATCTTTGATTACAATTTAACTGGTAACAGATATTTGGAGCTACTAACAAACGAGATAATGCCTGCTTTGAGGCAAATTATTAATCCCGAGAACATGCAAAACATCTGGTTCCAGCAGGATGGTTGCCCGGCCCATAGCACTCGTAACGTGCAACATTTTTTGAGAGAAAACTTTAATGAGAGAGTGATTTCAAATAATGGACCCGTGCAATGGCCTGCGAGATCACCCGACCTTACCCCGCTTGACTTTTATTTATGGGGTACCACTAAAAACGAAGTATTTGATTTTGAACTGCCAGAAACTCGGGAAATTTTAGAACAAAGAGTACTAGATGTGCTACGATCAGTAAACGGAAACATGCTACGTAGAGTTTGTAACTCTACTCGAACAAGGTGTCAAAATTGTGTGGAACAGAATGGTCGTCATATTGAACAATTTCTTTAAGTGAATGTGAACTTTAATTTCTGTATCTTTACTTTTTATTTCTATAATTTTTTTATCGTTTCGTTTGTTTACAGTATTACTTAGAATATCTTTTCACTTTCATTTGACATTGGTGTTTAATTTTTCCGCCTACTAATTTCATATTAAAGATTAATTTACGTTTTTATTAATATTTTCCTTATAAATAAAAATTTTTCAGGCATGTTATAGATTGTTGAAAAGCACATTTTGAGGACTACCTAACAAACCCAAAATCCAATATGGCCGCCATATGAAAAACAAAAGATAGTGGTAATAACTTAAAAACAAATGACAATCGGGGGTTTCTGTTTGTATCAAATAATTTGTTTTAAACAATGTAAAACTTTAAAAGAGGTCAGACTAAGCGTTATCGAGTTATTGAGGAATAACGAAATCGGCAAATTTTTGATTTTTCAAAATATTTTAAAAATTTAAAAAGTTAGATCAAATTTGAAATGAGATTTGCCGCGAGTATTGAATTCTGCAAAACATTCCCCATTTAACCGTTGTTCTATATCTTCTAATAACCAAGATACCAATGGTGAGCATCGAAATTGGGACACACGGTATAACAGATACCCTAAATAAGGAGTACAAAGTAGACGTCGATTGTGACACTATTTTAAAAAAGATTAATGGTTTGCGTACAACCTTCAACATAGAATGTCGAAAAATTAATAAGTCCAACTACAGTGGAATAGCATCCGATGAGGTATATGTACCATCCTGGTGGTGCTTCGAATTATTGCAATTCTTGGCAAAATCTTCGCCATTAACTACTGGTTGTTCAAGTATTTTAAGGAATATCTCTTGTAATAACCTATGCCCTAAAGGGCTGGCCAGGATCGCCATATAATAATGTAGGGCCCTATGCCCTAAGGTAGGCAGAGATCGCCAGGTAATAAGGTAGAATCGCCATGTGATGTGTGCCGTTTGGGCGGCCACATCGGGTTGCAGGTCCGAGGCGTAATATAGTACTAAATGATACACTCACGAAGTTCGGGTAACATTCTATAATTAACTTAACGCTTACAAACTGAATAACAATATATTTACATGATGTACATAGTTTACTAGGTTCAACTCAGACGGGGCAGAACGTGGTTATTAAGTGTAACACAGTTCGCACCACTGACTGGTTGTAACTCTATATCGTAACTGCCCTTTTGACTTAAACTATTGTCTATTTATACTTAGAGAAGATCCTTGTCTTACTTAGTATTGTTTCTAGAACAATGCGTGTAACCCTGATGCATAGTCTTGTGTATGCAACAAATACAGAGTAAGGTCGTGTTTAGATAACACGTTAATGTTTGTATTAACAGGCGAGGCTGTAGCCTTGCTGAAAGTGTTACGTATACACATGACTGTGCATCGAGTTATCACACTCTGACGACAATCCAATCGCAAATGTATGTAATTTTTAATTATTTCACATTGAAAAGATTTAAGTTGACTTATTTTGAAACAGTCTGAAATAGAAGACAATGAAGATGATGAAAATGAAACAGAAGAACTGGTGTACGAAGGTACCATTGAGGACTTTAATCCTGCAGAACTTACAAGGGATAGAGTTTTTTATTTATCTCCCAGTACTTCTGAAGCAAGTGATGCATTACCTGAACTAATAACTACACCACAAAAAAGAAAACGAAAAAAATTAGATATCCAAGAAGACATTTTCAAAGAATTTACAGCTGCTTTGAAACAATTGGTGACCAGTAATACGAATATTGTAACAGATCATATTTCCAATTTTACTAAATCAATGGAGACTGAAATGAGACAAATAAAAAGGAAACAATGTTTACTTCGTTTAAAACAAGAAATTTCACAACTAGTGTTTCAAGCACAGGAGGAAGAAAATTGATAACTCTTTTTTTGAATAATAAGATACTTTTAACTGTCTTTATATTTATATTAATATAAAAATAAAACGATTTAAGTTCAACAAGTTATTTTATTAAAATATCAAAGAAGACAATGTTGTAATAATAAATTCAGTTTTTGTTTACACTTTTAGAATGACTAATATTATATGCATTACGTACATGGAATTAAATGGTTAAAATCAAGTTCCATAACAGTAACAAAATTATTTATACTAGCAACAAATAAGTCATTATTAGCTATAGCATTTTTTCTTGCCAATCAACTGCTCCTGGTCCAACAAAGTATTCTACAAATTCTTCTCGTATATTATTTGCATCAACAGAAGAATGATTTCCTTTTTGTTGGCCCAGGGCTTTGTTTGTTAGTAATTGTATTTCCTCGTCTGCAGTAGTAAAACTACATTCGTCAAGCAAGAAATTGTGCAGCACACAACAAGCTAATGTTAAAACTATCACTTTATCTGCATCTAAATTTATAGTTGTTAAAAATAATCTAAATCGGTTTGCCAACATGCCAAATGCATTTTCCACCACTCTTCTGCCCCTACTAAGCCTATAATTAAAAATTGCTTGATTATGTGTAAGGCCTCTGAAGGGATATGGTTTCATCAAGTATTTTTTTAAAGGAAATGCTGCGTCAGCTAATATGACATACGGTACTTTCTTTACACGACCAGGTAATGGTTTGGCAGGTGGAATGTGTAATGTGTTATTTTCTAAACATCGATATAAATCACTTTGTGCAAAAACACCACCATCGCTTACGCGACCATTTACACCTACGTTTACATACACAAAATGATATTTTGCATCAACAAGTGCCAGTAAAACAATGCTATTAAAACCTTTATAATTATAATATGTTGAACCTGCACTTTTTGGAGCTCGAAAAGCTATATGTTTCCCATCCAATGCTCCAATTACATTTGGTATTTGCCATTGATTTAAAAAGCCTTCTGCTATGCTGTTCCACTCCTCTGTTCGTTGTGGTATCTAAAAATACAAAGCTGTGTTAATACAAGTTACATGTTACAGACAATTATATGAAAAAAAAAGTAAATATATTGAAACTAACATTCATGTATTTATGTTTCAAAACACGATAAATTACTCTACATACTTCCGGAACAAATAATGAGATTGTGGACTCTTGTATCCGTGTCGAATACATTAAATTTCTGTAAGATTCACCTGTCGCTAAAAAGCGAAGGGTGACCATTAATTTATCTCGGCTTGAAATACATTGCCTCATATTAGTGTCTTGTTTAGCAATATATGGTTCTACTTTCTGTTGTAACTTCATAAAGGTATCCTTTGACATTCTAATATAATTTTTAAAGGCCTCGGGATCTTCAATACGTAATTCACTGTTAACCATATGCATAATGCCTCGTTCTTGCCTTCTGTCGACCCACTGCTTAACCCAACATTTTCTTTTTTTTCTCTTTTGTTTTAAAACTGTTGCTATTGTCATACCATTTAATATGGTAAAAGTTATAGTACGAATTCGATCAGAGTTATCCATAACACCTTGCTCATTTAAATCTGTTAAATAGAATGATAAAGGTGTATTCATTAAATGATAATCGTGTATTATGTGTTAACCGGTAGACAACTAAACAGAATTGCACAGAATATACCTACCTGCAATTGAGGTTAATAATCCAATCCAAACAACCAAAATACCGTGAAGATAATAATATAACAAGACATATGGCATTGCCAACGATAGTTATGGGAACACCAATAGTAATAACTTAAAACACTAGTTTCCTTACTAGTAAAATACGACCGTGTAAAACCAAACAAATATTATGTAAAAATACAGGTAGAAATACATGTAAAAATATATGTAGAAACTTGACCATGTAAAACTAGCTTTAGAAAGATCCTGTACTATAAATTTTCATTTAATTCATATTGCGTATTCAAATATATGACAGGTGATCACAGTAAAAGAAAATGAAAAATATTTTTTTATTGCGTTCTTTATGGAATTATAATTACTTTATTGTTGATATTTTAAACACCATTGTGTGAATATTTATTGCATACACCAATAAGTATTAAATATACTACCGCTGCTACTATTTAATTGTTCATGGCCACTAATACAAATGCTTCCTTCTTATTGATTTTAAAACCATAGAAAACTAATATTTACTTTTTAATTACTTATTATTTAAGCAAAATTTAGTCCAAAATGGAAGCATTAATGATAAAGGAGCGTATATTAAAAATTTCTTAATGACACTTCCAAGGCTACTTTAAACAATCGTAAAAGATAACGACGCGTACACTTTATGACCATTTACGTACGTATGTCATCAAATGCGAACATCATCTTCCATTCCTCCGGGAACAAAAAACAACAAATAATAACATAAACGACTATTACTCCTCCAGACGAATGATTGCGATGGTCGTAAAATAAAGCAGCAATGCTCGCCTCAATTCGCAAACAGAAAATAGTAAAAAAGAACTGAATATACGAAGGCCGCTCGTCGTCGATTTGAAATGCGAAACGCGTCTGTTAGTTGACGGCTTAATATATTGGAAATCAGAGCCGTCTCTCGAACAATTAACAACTCCGAGTTTGTAACGTTAATAGCGCATTGGTTGTTCTAAACTTTTTTATTAAAGCCAAACAAGTGAAAAAGAACAAGTTGACTAGCGTTGAAATAAATATTTCGTGTCCGCTCGACTGCATTTATACTATGTGACAAAAAACCGGATCACCCAGAAAACATATAGGGTTACCGCTGAATATCGCCAAAGCTGTGCAAATCTGAGGAATACCTATAAATGTCTAATTGAAAATCCAAAAAGATATTTATTTGTAATTCATCAAAAATTTCCAAATTTTTAGGGCCAAAATATCATTAAAGTCGGTCCATATCTTTGTTTATTAAAACACTACAATGCATAATATGAGGGGGTATTGATATCTAGTTAGCTTAGACCGATTCCGTGGATGAAAAAAATATTGCGGCCCCATAGCAACGAAAAATAACATATTAGAAGTGTCAGTGTAAAGTATCACGTCAAAAACTCAAACCAAAGTTGCGCAATAAAATTTGAAAAAAGGATGTCGGTCGAAATTGTGAAAATCGAAAAATTGAAATATTGAGCCATCATCAACTATAGCATGCGCCAATTAAGTTGGCGCGAGGAGGGGTAAGTTCGCGCAGGATTAGAAGTAGTGTTTAGTTTTACATCAAATTGCAAGATACCGTAGGGGGCAATGTCAGATAATTCTAACCTCTACGAAAAAAAAACATAATTGAACAAATTAAAAAAACATAAAACACAAAATTTGATATAAATAATGAGATTGTAATGTATAAACAAGTTTTTAAGAATATTATTATAAGCATCGTTTGAGCGTGTATCACTTTATGATCCCCTAGCAAAGACATTATGTTCCGTCAAACGTCAATGACAAATGTATTCTGACAATTACTTGAGTAGTGGGGGTGGACGTTTTTAAAAACCTTTTCTGCGCACCCCTTCCTCGCGCCAACTTAATTGGCGTTTGCTATACCTGTATTTTAAGCAGATTTACGAAGATATGCTTAATACCCTTGGCGATCAATGTCCTTCGTATGCGACCGTGAAAAATTGGTTTGCAAGCTTCAGAAGGGGTAAATTTTCCATTGAAGATGAACACCGATCGGAAAGACCAGTTTCTGTGTCCGTCCCCGAAAATGTTGATGCAGTTCATGACATGATTTTGTCAGATCGTCGAATTGGGCTAAAACGAATATCTGAGGCACTGAATATTTTATATGAACGCGTCCATCATATAGTTAACGTCGATTTGGACATGAGAAAAATTTTTGCGAAATGGATCCCGAAATGTGTGAATGTTGACCAGAAGTGTACAAGGGTTGAAGCATCGCTTTCAATCTGTGCTCGGTTTGAAAGTGATGCAGACTTTTTAAGCCGTTTTGTTACTATGTATGAAACTTGGGTACATTTCTACGACCCAGAAACATAGCAACAATCGAGGGAATGGAGACATTCTGGTTCTCCAAGGCTTAAGAAGTTTCGCGTTCAAAAAGCTGCTGAAAAAGTTCTTGCTCCAGTTATTTAGGATTGCCATGAAGTAATCATGATTGATTTTCTGGATAAGGGTAGAACAATAACTGGGAATCATTATTCGACGTTACTGACCACTCTACGAGAAAAAATTATGGAGAGAAAACGCGGAAAGTTATCCAAAGGTGTTTTGTTTTTGCAGGACAATGCTGCTGCACACAAATCGCTTGTTGCCATGCAAACAATTCATGAATTAAGGTTCGAATTACTCGAACACCCGCATTATTCACCAGATCTGGCTCCGTCCGACTATCATGTCTTTCATCAACTGAAAAAAAGTTTAAAAGGTCGTAAATTTTCTTCCAAAGAAGAGGTGATAGAAGCTGTGGAGGCCTGGTTTGCAGAGCAAGATAAAAATTTCGTTTTGAAAGGTCTAGAGGCGTTGCAAGTTTGTTTTAATAAATGTATCCAATTAAGAGAAGAGCGTGTTGAATAATAAAATATTTTGATTTCAAATTTTGTTTGCTTCTATAGTAGGCTAAGAATTTTTCAATACATCCTCGTACCTCGCGATAGGAGACCATAAAATACTAAAGAAGGTTCTTATACACTAATGCCCAATCGCCTTTTGTTTTCAAGACACAGGATACTAAGAGACCTATAGATGCTATTGTTTCATTATCTTGGCGAAGAATTTTTAATCCCTGTTTTTTTTTATATAATGCATAATTGAATTAGATTTTAAATTCGAAATTTATTAAAACCACGAAAACATTCGACGCGTCTATTGTGAATTTAGTTGGAAATTATATTTGCCCAACAAATAAATGAGCCAAAATAAACACTGACCTTTCTTACATACTGGCTGTGGTTCAAACACACCACGTAGAATCGTCGTATAATAAAATAACTGTTGATAACTTAAAAATATAATTTTTATTTTTAACTGAATACATGATGCGGCAGAATTCATAAGAGTATTAGACTATTTAAAATTGTAAAATAAGTAAATTTTGTTAGATTTAAATAATAATGCGTACATAATTGTGAAGTCCATAGAAGAGCATTTTATGTGAGAACTACGTTTTAAAAATAACGCCAAGTTTCTGCACGTCGCAAAAGGGAAGTCCAGTCTTCTTCGGCATTAGTAATGGAATCTGTTGAATCGCAGTCGAGATAGATTCTTTTAAGTTGTCTATGCTGTAACGACGATTCTTTTTGTAGACTTTATGTTTTTAAATACTCACATATTAATAAGTAATCGCGTGTTGATGAATCAGCTGAACGTGAGCCTGTTACACCACCATTACGAGAAATGACTTTGTCTGGAAACAATCGTTGTATTATTAGGATTGACAGTCTAGCTGTGTAAGCATCTTGTTAAAACCATAATGAACGTTAATCAGCGAAGTCTTGCCTTAACATTGGTAAAAGAAGATTATGCAGCATTGTCACATAGCGATCAGACGATCAATCTAAGCTCTTCAATTAGCGTCATGAAAAAGTACGGTTCGACAATTCCAATGAACTCACTCCACAACACCGAACTGTTATCTTCTCGCAATATAAAGGGATCCATGCAGTAAACACGATTTTTCCTGTGCTCAATATTAAAAATTTTGCTTATTGACATGATCGCTTAAACGGAAATAAGTTTCATCTGACAAATAAATTGGATAAATACTTCAATAATTTCTAAGAGCTTCGTGCAAAATTCCACTTGTTGATTAAAATCTCAAGCCAGTAATCCTTGCATTTTAAATGCTTGAATTAACGTCCACTTAACTCTTCTAATAGTACGAAATGTCGTCTAGCTGAACGTCTAGCAAACTGTTTGAGAGCGACCAGATTTCTTCTTCAACAATGCAGAAGCAATTACTCTAAACATTCTTAGCGAGTTTAAAATCGTTCGACGTGTTGGAACTGTTCCATTTATTCCTATGTTAAAACTCACGTTGCGTTACAGTAACAGAATCACCATTTAAAAAAAAACACTCGCCAATAAACACACAGTCCTCACCAAACAAACCAATGCCCCATGTTAATTGAATGCTTGGTATTGTTGCACAAGCTAACGATCAAACGGTGCGCTATCTACCGGCATACGTTCCTGACGCCACTTTCAAATCGTCTAATCAATTCTGCCACACCCTGTACAATTATTGTCTTATTTTAATTATTAATTAATGAAAATCACTGTAAGTAATTAAACGCGAATTGTAGACGCTAAAGAAAAGGCCAGCAGCGTAAGACGGTCCTGTCGAAGTGCAATAAATACCTACAAACTTCATCGCCAATCAACTCAAAACATTATTCAATTAGTACGTTGAATTTGCCAAGCGGCGGTACATCATCTTTATGATCTAGTGACCTAATTCGTTTTACGAGTTTTAGATTTAAACATTTCGAACTGAGACAAGGTCGATACCTCATTACACCGTCAATGGGTAAAAATGAAAGATGATAGAATTGACCGTGAATTATATCCTTTATTGTTTAAACGCCACGTTCATATTTTTTTACACCTACGTTCATATTTCTCCGCAATAGAATGGACTATTTTTAAACGATTAACAACGCTTAAATTGAATTAAATTATTTTTTATTTTTAGTTTCAATATACAAGGTGATAGGCACTATGCGGCTAATATTAATGCATATTACTAAAGGCCGGATTATATGCAAAACAAAACTGAAAATATGCGCATAAATATGCAGATGTTTTAGCCTAAATATGCATTTCCTTATGAAAAATATGCAGGTAAAAAAATACTAGGAATGTTAGAAAATGGAGTACTGTAGAAAAAAATATTCTATTATGTTTATACAAGTTTATTTAGAACATTTTATAACTTAAACTACTCAAAAATGAATTAGGAATTTTTACTTTTTTGTATTTTTTAGATAGTATGGGTAAATATTTGTAGTGTATTATATTAGGTACATAATTGTACACAACAATTTAAAATTTTCAAGTATATTTATTCAGAAAAATCGTTAGATTACTAAGAAATGATCAAAAATGAAATAAGCAACATTTTTAACAATATCTAAAATAAACATTTTTCTGTAACAATTAATTCTAAAATCGTGTATAATGGCCACGGACATCTCACAGCTGTACATCTTCGGGCATATTCATAATGCAATTATTAATGTGTTCTTGTGACACTCTACTCCAACACAGCGGTAAAATTTCCCGCAAGTGTTGCACGTTAACTGGGGGTGGATTATGTTCGTTGAGCTGTTCTTGAAGTCTGTCCCAAATGTGCTCAATTGGATTCAAGTCGGGAAACGTTGGTGGTAAAGGTAGATGGTTAATATGGAGGTCATTTATTGCTTGCATTACAATTTGTGCAGGATGAGGTCTTGCATTATCATCAATAAAAACCATGCTTTCATCCACAGCCTCACGAAAGTCGGCCACATATTGCTGAATAATGTCATCTCGGTATATGTGTCCATTGACATTGTTTTCAAAGAGATGGAGGTTCGTACGTCCATTCAAACTAATGCCCGCCCACACCATGATATCACCGCCGCCAAAAGGCACCACAGCTTTTGTAAACTCGCGTCTATAACGGTCTCCTCGAGTTCTCCAGACCCTTACTCTACGATTATCACTAAATAAGCAGAATCTGGATTCATCGGTGTATAAACCATGCTCCCATTGAAAATTTTCTGCTAGTCGTTGGTTAACCCAAGTTCTTCTAGCCATTCTATTGGCATTAGTTAATTTTGGGCGTCTCACAGGCCTGCAGCTATGAAGATCCATTTCCCTCAGACGGTTTCTGATGGTTTGATCCGAAACTCTAACTCCAGTGGCGGCACGTAACTGTGTTTGCAACCATACAGCACTTCTAAACGGATTCATCCTTGTCTGAATTCGTATGTGGCGGTCTTGTCTCTGATTTGTTTTCCTCTCAGATCCACTACCGGGTCTTCTCCTTGCAGATCCTACCTGTTGGAATCTTGTTAGAGCCCTACTAACAACACTTGGAGACACATTAAAAATTGCGGCAATTTCTGCTCCAGATTGCCCTCGCTGATGCAATAACGCAATTAAATCAAAAGTTTCTTTATTTAAATGACGTCTTGGCATCGTGAAAATGTGAAATGACGTTTAAAATGAATATGTAATACTTGTCAAGAAATGCGATTTTTATAATTTTGTATTCTAAATTAATTTAAGGTTAAAATACAAGATTCAATATTTTATCACACAGAAAAGACATTTACCAAATAAAATGTCCACAAACGACTGTGGGCCATCTAATTTATCTATAGTTTGAGAAAATACGTTAAATTTAATCGAATTAATTAGATCTGTTAAAAAAAGATCTAATTCCCTATTCATTTTTGAGTAGTTTAATTAACAATTTACAATCAATCACATATTTCTCACAAAGTTTTCAACAGAAAAATTGTGACGCTTGTCTGAAAACATGTATTTATATATTGAAAAAGGTTCGTTCTACGTCGACGCTTGTTATAGGAGCATATTTCAAATTAAAAATATAATCTATTGTCAACTCAATATTTTCTATTGAATCATCACACCAGATTTTAGCAATGTCCTTTAGCTTTTTAAAGCCCTCATTTTTTCCTATTACACTTGAAAATTTTTCATATACGGACTGTCACACTCCTCCTTTAACATCAAAACATGACTTTTCAAATGTGTTTATTATTTCAACGCTGTCGATTAACGACATAAATTGTTTTTCCAACTGCAATATAGAACTATAATTGGCTTTAATAAACGCCAACTGTTGAGGTATTTCTTTACTCGAATACATCTTTTGGGCGTCTATCACAAATTATGCATCCCTATCAAGATCCATAATAATTGTCTTTATTCCTGCATAATGATTTGCATGGAAAATAGCTGACTCCAACCACGTTTCCCATCGTGTGATTACTGGTTGAGGAGGAAGCGGAACACCGGGTAGATGTTGTTTGTAAAACTGAACTCGTAATGGGGCCTTTTAAAATACCCTCTTAACACTACTAATTAAAGTATTTACTAAGGTAAAATGGTTTGTGACTTCTTCTGCAAGACGATTTAGTCCGTGCGCCAAGCAAGTTGTGTGAATTAAATTTGAATAAAAGATTTTCAAGTTGAAAGCTGCCTTCGCCATATATGTTGCAGCATCCGTCAAAAACAATAGAATTTTCTCTGTTGGAATCGATTCCGGTAAGAAGAAAGTTGCCAGTTCCTCCTGTATAAACTTTGTTATTGTCAAATTATTTGTCTTTTCCAAGTGTTTGGATGAAATTAAATAAAATTTTGCTTGAACCGATACGTTAAGGATACCAATCATTAAATGTACTATGTACCGGTCCACACTATCAGTAATTTCATCTACGTATATATAAAGATAATTGTTTGCAACAACCTTCTTAATGGTATTCAATGTTTCTGCATAGATACAGCGAATATAATTTTTTCTTAACGTGCTCTCGTCGGAAATGTTATATTTGCTGATGTACTTTTTCAAAAATAACTTGACATTTAAATTGTTTAATTTATGTAGTTGAATATCTGCCGACACAAACATTTGACGCAAATCTTCATTAAATTGTTCTTGTTCCGATTTTTTGGAAGTTGATGGCAAACATTGCGGTAATGTTTGCTGATTCTTCTTCGCCAATTTCATCTTTGTTAGTTTTGTAGCATGAGATGGAGTTTTCATATGTTGGTCGACTTGGAACTTTCTCTCACTGTAATCTGCAAAAAAAATTCACATCATCGGTTGTTTGCTTATAAAGTAAATGTTAGTAAAAGATAATGGAATAATTAAAAACTTAATTAATTAATTAATAAGAGGAAATAAACTTAAATTTTACTCACAATCTTGCAGCATGCTACGCAAAACACTTTTTCTCCATCCATACGCAATTCTGAATAAGGTGCAATCCATCCAGGCACAGTCGCTATTTTCGGTATTTTTGCTATTATATATCACAACTCACAAGTTTACGCTTCGAAAAGCGTACGTAAAGTGACGTTTAAAATAAAATTACTTTCGAATATGGGAATAAATTTCTCCGAATAGCAAATAAACACATATATGTACTCCTAATTTTCTGGTAAAATGTATTTTTGTATTTATTTAAAAGTTTTAAGGTATTAGCTTTTCCTGGAATTTTGTGTCGGCCTGGATGTATGGGTGGAGCATTAAAATTCTTGGAGACGCTCGGAAAAGTAACGGGAAGAGGCTTAATAAAATGCTATTTTTAATTTAAAGACGGCTGTTTAATTTTTGTTTGTTACATCCACGACATATTTTTAGTAATGCCTATAATAAATTTGATTTAGTAAATAAATAAAACTCGGATACTTAAAATATGCAAAATTAATTACTGTAAAATATGTAAATATGCAAATTTATGCAAACTGAATATAATCCGGCCTTTACATATTACGCAAATATAAGGTTACTAAATAATGAACAGAATAGCAGAGAATTATAATAATAATTAGCGACCGGACACGAGAGGCCGATGACTCATCGTCCACGGGCGTACAATTGAAAATTTGTATTTTTAAAGAGTTAATAAATAAATTTCTAGAGTGTTTCTGAAGAAAGTTCACCTGATTTTTTAAAGTATCAGAATAATTGAAATATACATGAGTAGGTAAATGGTGTTCTTCACACCAGATTTTTAGTAATATTTTATATTATTAAAAATACCTTTGATTTTTTAAATTTGGAATTTGTATTAGTTCCTTGCACTCCAAAACTTTTTTAATAGCGGATACAAGTCTATCAACTTCCGGAAAGGTGTCTCTCAGGAAACATATCCTAATATGATGCATATTACTTGTGTAGCATATGCTCTCTACAGAATCTGTGAATATATCAGAGACACCTTTCCGGAAGTTGATAGACTTGGTAATAGACATGGTTGGAAGCTACTAGTTTTTATGCAGATAATTTCGTTATATGTTTAAATGACGATGTTCGAAGTATTTCTGAGTGCAAGGAATTAATACAAATTCCAAATTTATAAAATCCGTTGTACTTTCTTCAGGAACACTTTGGAAATTTGCCAAAACTAATCACTTATTTTGAAAATCAAAATCTCTAATTAAATGATGGATTAACCACATTAGATGTGGCTATCACTAATTTGAAAAATATTCCAAGTGACATCGGATATGGCCTTTGGCAAAAATTAGACGCAGTTTTTAATAGTAATTCAGATTTAATAACATTGCGGGAATTGTGTATGGGGACAATGCCTCAAAATCTAACTGCTAAATACGCCGAAATAAAAGAATATTTCCAGTATGCATCTATAACCAGTTGCGATGCAGAAAGGACGTTTTCTATCTACAAGGATGTATTTCATTTGAAGAGAACAAATTTTACAGAAGAGAACCTTGAGAAAGTATTGCTAGTTAATATTAATACTCCTTTACTCAACTTGAACTACAAAATGAAACAAATAAGAATGTATTTCGTATTTTATATCAGCACCCTTTTGTTTTCCAATTATATAAATAAAATTAAGAATTCTTTAAAAATTCACATTTTGAATAGTACGCCCGTGGGAGTCATGGGCCTCTCGTGTCCGGTCCCTAATGATTATTAACCTTTACCATCACTAACTGAATTATTAACTTTTAGATTTTCCGAGATACTATGTGTTTTACTTTTTCGGAGAACTTACACCTTTCAGTCGTAGATTGTAACAGCTACTACAATAACCCCTTAGAAATTCCCTCATTTACTTTACAAACCGTCTTCACTCAACGGCATGTGTGGGCGTAAATAAGCCAGGAAATCAAAACGCCGGAAACGCCACCGATTTACAACGCAATATATGTTCCTAAGCGTATTTATGTTATTATCAATTATCCACATCATAATCATCCTCTCAGTACTCTTAACTGCAATTACGTTGAAGGCCAGCTCGTGTATATATACATATAAAGGGACATATATGCAATGCGTTTAGATAACAACAGAGCATTGGATGCTGCCGGTTTCGTCCACATGTGATACGCAATACGGCACGGACAGGAAGGTGACATTTATTGAATAAAAAAACTCTCGTTCCGTCTGTCGTGGCCCTGACAGCCCGAGGCAAGCATACGTTCAATTTTAAAATAAGTTAACAGTTGCACGTTTACGTTTGATAAATTACGAGTTCCGCTTCGAACAAACGAAAAAGAAAACAATGAAAAGAATTGAAGAGGCACCGGAGACAGGTTGCTTTTTTTTCCGGATCATAATACATCCGTATGTAGGAAATACCCTAGTCATTGCTGTCGGAAATATAATAAAATAAATGCTCACAATGAAATTAAATTACGGGTAATAGGTATCATCTGGTCGTAAGTTTGATAAAATAAGCTGATCAGGTTCCGCTAGGGATATACGAGGGATGTTCTGAAATAATTGAGATACGGGAGTAGGTACTAATGGGTGCACCAATTCAATTTCATAACTTCTATTTAAGAAAAAACGCACAAAACAACATCAACATTATCTTTTTTTGGTTATTAGTCGAATATGTATTGTTCATTAATTATGGAAAATTATGTCGGGCCAATGGCCGCTACTGGACCTTTTACAGCAGTTGATTCGTTCAAAGTAGGGTTGGGATGACGATGTTGTAAAAACATCGATGCTTTCTCATCAAAATTTCGATGTTTTAGAGAAAACATCGGTTCCTATTTTTATTTTTTTACAAATGGAAGAAGTATATTTGGATTTGCAGTGATTTGTAATTTGTATTTATATTTATTTTTTGCGATATTAGGCATAACTTTATGTTGGTATTATATATAATTCATAATTTATTTGTTTTGTATTATTTGATATTGTTCATACTTCTTTACACGCCAAGTTTTATATAAAATATATGATTATGAAGGCGTTATTTCTACTGTATGTGTTTTATACAATAAAAAAAGCTTATTATTTTTTTAAATATCTTTATTTTACAGACACAATAAATATTTTAGCAAATATGCAAATTTATTGCATTTTCGCGAAGTAATGTAAATAATGCTTTCTACATATTACGATGCTAATTTATTCGAATTTTTTATAAAAAAAAAAAATATTTTTTTATAGAAATTCGAATTTTGTATAGAAAAAAAATATTTTTTTCTTCTATAAAAAATTCGAATTAGCGTCGTAATATGTAGAAAGCATATTTACATTTACATTACGTCGCGGAAAATGCAACAAATTTGCGCACGGCCTACTACGGGCAAGATATATATCATCTGTTTCCTTGATGTGACTCAAGGTATTCCCACAAAGATTAGTGGTTAGAGCGAGGCAAGCCATGCACGTGGGTTCGAATCCTACTTAAGGGCGAATTTTTTTTCTATAAAAAAATCGAATAAATTAGCGTCGTAATACGTCGTTACATCCGGCCTGACTTAGAGCTCACGAAAGACGTTACAAGCGACTTCGTCGCTTTATAGCGACGTTATACACGACTATGGTAGACATTGTCGCATATAGAAATTCAACCAATTCTCTACAGGTCGGTCGTTATAAGCATATAAGGTATAACTTGTTGTTATAAGCGACGTCGTTATAAATGACTTTCACTGTATATGTATATATATATATATATATATATATATATATATATATAATATAAAACGTGTGTTCATTTGAAAAGTCAATCTAGGATACTTTGAAATTTTGATAGAATAAGACGCATATATATTAGTATGTGTTTGTAGTTCCGTAAACGTAAATCTAAATGACATTTGATAATGTCAATCACATTTGTTATTTATTTGTATGTATGAAACTGTCAAAATATACGACTTCGTAGGTTAAGTAGTAAATTTTAATTTACGACATACTTCAAAATGTTCTCAGTAAATCACATGCTACAAGATTGACTTTTCAAATGAACACCTGTTATAGATGTGTGTATATGTATGTATATATACCGATAGGACCAGCTCTGAACGGGCCATAACCAGCAATAAGTGGCAACAGCGAATCCCCTGCACGCGCAGTAGCTTAAATTGCCATACATTGCAGTTATGAATTTAGTAAGACTTAAACCGCGCAAGGATATAGTCGTTTGCATATTCGTTCTGTATACGTAATTTACCCATTTGTTTCAGACATAATAAGGTCGTTATATCTCCAAGTTATTATTATTATTGTATTCTTAGCCGCTACGTAAAAGTAATTTTAAGTATTAAAAAAACAATAACGTTTTCTAAAAGATAAAAGTAAAAAAATCAATAATTCTGCAAAATTAATTTTAATTTTAAGAAAGTCACTAAATATAGGATTCGAAAATACCGCCCTCTCTCCCAAAACAATAGGCCGAGCCTATTGTAAAACTCCAGCTCACTCCCTCGAGATTTCTAGGGGTTATTGTCTCGAAAATTCTAAACAGTTAGAAGACCGTAAAGATTTTCTTTGACATGACCCCACAGAAAAAAATCGCAGGGATTGAGGTCGGGGGATCGAGGTGGCCATATTATCGTACCCCTCCCGGAAATAACACGATTAGGAAAAATGTTTTCTAAAAACCCTCTTACTAATCTGCTGTTATGCGCGGGACAACCGTCTTGCATAAACCAAATTGCATCAAAATCGACGTTCAGTTGACGGACAGCAGGAATAATTCGTGTTCCCAGCAAATCTAAATATTTTACTGCATTCAAATTGCCGTCGATAACAAATGGCCCTATAATGTTATCACCCAAGATACCCGCCCAAACGTTAAGTTTTTCGGGGTATTGAGTTTTAACATTACGAGCTAGATGTTTATTTTCTCGAGACCAATATCGCACGACTGAGGGATTATGCTTGCCATGACGTGGAAAAGAAGACTCGTCGGTAAACAGAATATTTTTTATAAAATATTCGTCCCCGTTAGCCTTTTCCATCACGGACTCACTAAAACTCCATTCTTGCAAAATTGTCCTCGGGAAAAATCTCCTGGCACTTTCGAACTTTGTAACTTTTATATTTGTTGCGTTTTAGAATCCGCTTTACTGTACTTCTACTAACACCGATTTCGTCTGCAATTTGCCGTGTACACTTAAGGTCGCCCATTTCAACTAACGAACAAACCCTCACATCTCTCTCCTCCCGATCGGCAGGTATTAGAGGGATATGAGGCTGTTCGTCAATTTGTTGGCATTTTCGGCAATTTCCGACGACACAGCCATATTTCCTAAACGCATTTACGATCCTTTCAATCGTCGAATGCGAAGGAATAGGCCGATTTACGTACTCTACAGCAAATAAACCAGCGGTTGTTCGAAAGGAATTGCCGGCAAGATACCACGAAACTATTTGTACCTTCTCTGCGGTTGTATACACTGACATGATAACTACCTTTACGTTTGCACAGCTAAATACGAATGACGCAATCTATTGCTCTCGATCATCGGACTTATGTATGCGCACGCGGAGTGGCATCGTACACACGTTGCCACATCGCATTACGTTCCATACGTATATTGTTGCGTATGGCCCATAGCGGGCTGAACCAATCGGTATATATATATATATATATATATATATATATATATATATATATATATGAACTTCATGTGTATGAGAATTAATAATTATTAAATCTCATTTTACATGCGATTGTCGCTATAATTTGTTGCAATTAATAAGTTTTTCACAAAATTTTTCATATATATATATATATATATATATAATTGAAACGAAATTGCCGACCGTGATATATTATAAAAAATTAATTTAAATTCGGGTAAGCGGTCAATTAAGAAAAAAACTCCTTTATTAAATAACCCTATATTTCGCAACAGACTTTGTCGCTTCTTCTGGGGTAAAAAATGTAGAGTTGAAAAATAATAAAATTGAATTTTATTATTTTTCAACTCTACATTTTTTACATTTTTTTTTTTTAGTTTTCTTTTTCTTAATTGACCGCTTACCCGAAATTAAATTAATTTTTTATTATATATGTATATATATATATATATATATATATATATATATATATATATATATATATATATGTATATATATATATAATAACTTCATGACCTTGGTATGATATGGCAAACCTAATCAGTAGGCGACTAAAGGTCTGTATATTACTTCAAAATATATGTATTTAAAAAACTCTACATGTTTCGGCTATGTACGCCTTTATCAAGAGAATACAAAATATGAATGACAGGATATAAATGTCAAGTAATTACTTGACATTTATATCCTGTCATTACTGTCATATACTGATTAGGTTTACTATATATATATATATATATATATATATATATATATATATATATATATATATATATATATATATATACATATCCGAATGTTTCTCCCAATCCTCAAGCATCATAGTTCGACAACGGCTATGAGCTTTCTAAGAGGATATGTGGAAAATCTATTTCAACGTCGAAAATAGAATTTACAATGCACTTACCAGAAGACATTTCAATAGGCAGTAGCCACCATGTGCAGTGAGAATGGAACATTGTATGTTTGTGAATGTACCAATATGAAATATCGTAATAATCACGTGTTATTGTTTCGAATTTTTCTACGTAGTTTGAATAGTATTTTAAGACTATTAATTAATTATTCCTTATTAGCGTGTTACTCTACGAAATAATCCTTGCCGTCATTATCATTATTAACTTGATGTATTTGTCAAACAACATTTTTTCTAAGATAAATATTTTTATTCAAATGTTTTATTCTTATTAAATAACAAAATATCATTGTTTACTATTTATTATCCAACATAATATAAGTCGGAAAGGAAAGAAAGCGTAAATGTATTTTTAGAGTTGGTTAATGCTAATGATGCTAATGAATTAGTCATGATTACGAAAATATAAAAACCACATAAATAAACATGTGCACGAATGTATACATGATTTCTTATCAAAAACTAATATGCCTGTTTTATAGGCGGAAAAACGAAATATTATAAAAATATATTTAGTATTTGAGAAATAATGTGGAGTGTAGGACATTATTGGAGAAGAGATCTATATAGCATGTAAGTTTGTATTATATAATTTCTTACACGTAATTAGTAATTACATAAATATTACTACATAGAATGCATACAATAGCAATAATAATGATGTTTTATTGTCGGACAGATGAAACAATACGCTTATTGTTCAGATATATAAATTGACTAAAACAAGAAGATAAAATATATGAATAAAATAAATTCTAAGAACAATTTACTTTATTATAACGAGCCATCAAAAAAATTCATAATTGGAGTAGACTGTGAAATTGGGTTGGTACTTTAGCCACTTCCACATAATGACATTTATTATTTGACATTGAAACTATAAGTTTGTGTCAAATTTTTCAAAACTCTTATTAAGAAAATTTAATTTATTTAAAAAATGGTATTCAACATAGAACAAAAAGCAAAAATTATCGAATGTTACTTCCGTACAGGTGTGAAAGTAAATGGCGAGTGGCAGTATTCAATTACGGAATGCATGGCTGATTTTAGTGAAGAATATTCTGAATTAGTGTTTGACTATTGACTATTTTTACAATGTTTTGACAAATTGTGTAAAGTTATTCAGAGAGACTGGTAGCGTCGGTCGAAAAACTAGAAGTGGACGGCCATCTAAACGTACAGCTGATAATATTGAAGCCCTTCAGCATATTATTGATGAAAATCCAAAAACATCCATTTCAGTAGTGGCCCAACAAACAAATTTATCTTATGGTACGTGCCAATTCATTCTTAAAAAAGTCTTACATTGTCATCCATACAAGCTGCAATGTTTTCATGAACTTTATCCAGTGGATTATTTAAGACGAGTGGAATTTTGTCAATGGTTTCAAAATAATCTACACAATCAGGATATCCTTAACACAGTTTTTTTCATGGGGCCTGTTTTTATCTTTCTGGATATGTTAATTCACAGAATATGAGGTGTTGGTCCTCCGAAAATCCCCATTTTTTTGTTGAAAAAACATTGCATCCCCAAAAAGTTGGTGTTTGGGTTGGAATATGTCGAAGAAGATTGGTGGGTCCCATTTTTTTTAAGGTACACTTACTGCTGCACGATATCGCAATGAAATACTCGGCTCATTCATAAATCAACTGGATGATGAGGAATTACAAAATGGGTATTTCCAACAAAATGGTGCAACAGCACATACGACCAGAGAAACACTTCAATATCTCAGAGAATTTTTTGATAACAGAATAATAAGCAGGAACACTGAAATCCCATATCCAACTAGGTCTTGATTTAAACATATGTGACTTTTTCGTATAGCCAGACATCAAAAATTCGATTTATTCAACGCCAATTCATAATCTGGAACAACTGAGAATTCGCATAACAGAAAAGTGTGAAGAGATCAACAACTCACCGCAAATGCTGCATAAAGTTTTTGCTGGATTGCGGAGAAGAGATGGTTTGTGTTTAGATGTAAATGGACAAGATTTTCAATAACTTCTGTAGCTATATGTAAATTTTCATTATGATTTCGATATTAAATAAATTTTTTGTTTTCTTTTTTGTTGTAGTATCATTTCAATGCCATAACCTTTTTTTACAATGAAACCAAATGAAACTGTCAAGCATCAAGTAATGTGTCATTATGTGGAAATGGCTAAAGTACCAACCCAATTTCACAGTCTACTCCAATTATGAATTTTTTGATGGCTCGTTATTATAAGTATCATTTTGAATTTACCGGTACTTTTCAACTGTTTTTCCAATTATCTTAAATACTATCTACCAACATACAAAGAAGCAATCTCAAGTATCCGCAGTTGCAATAGTTTTATTAATGTAACATTAACTATTGTTTACCCTTCTTGACATTAGTAATTTCTGAATGATGGTGATGACATCAATTTATCATATAACAATGTATGTTAGTTGTTCAATAGACAATTCAATAACAGAAGGCATTAAATATTACAGTATAACCTGCCAATAACGACCCCCCAAAAAAGAAACAATATTGGCCGTTAGATGAAGGTGGCCCTAATTTTCAGGTTTTTCGTCTTACAAATAAAATACATAATTGGTTTTTAAGATTTTTTTTCTTTATTTTATTAATTAAAGTAAATACATATTATATAAATCCACATATGTATAGGAAAAAGTGAAACTATATTAATGTACTCAGAAAAGGTATAAACTCCTTTCCACAATTAATAATCGTATTCTAAATATGTATTTCGACAACTAAGTTGTCATCATAAGTAGGTAAGACCACTAATCAAAGTGTCATACATGGGGCATAGTAAAGCTAACACATATAAACGCGTCACAACTTTACATATGAAAGCATTCATATCGTTAAAAATAAAAGTAATACGTTGAACTCGGACAACGGTAATATTCCATATAGTTCTTTTTTCATTCTTAAAAAAGAGGCAGAAAAAGTCGAGGGCGGAGAATGGATAGTAAACATATGTGATGCCGTTAGTAAATTTGTCGTAATTTTTAGTCTGTGAATTTTATTTTAAAGTTAGTGTATCATCACATTCATCACACGGTATCACATATCGTCATCACATGGCGTATCTATGCTAATAAATCGCCGCACAAAATCTGTCAGATCCATATTGAATCGGTCCAAACATTGCTGCGAAAGTCGTTTGCGCATTTGCTTTTGATCGGCATTCAGAAAATGCGGCACCCATCTTGCACAGAGCTTTCGAATCCCTAATTCCTCTTATAAGATGTTTCGCACCGTTTCTTCCAATATCCCCACGGTATCAAATAATAGCGTATGCAGATGATATAGCATTAATAGCAAGAGATCCAAATAGTCTAAGAGAAGCCTTGCTGAGACTCGACTCGGAAGCAAATAAGAGAGGACTTGAAATAAATCCAGTCAAAACAAAATATATGAGAATCGCAAGACAAGAAAACTTTAGGGAAAGCAAAGAAGTAGCAATAGGAAATTACAATTTTGAAGAAAGTGGATACATTTAAGTACATAGGATCCATGATAAGTAGTAGGAATCAGAAAACAGACGAGGTGAAACATCGAATTCAAGCAGAGAACAGAACATGCTATAGATACAAGAAATATATGAAAAATAAGAAAATCAGCATTTACAGAAAAATAAGAATATATAAAACTGCCATTAGACCGGTAGTGACATATGCTGGAGAAACAACGAGATTAACACAGAAAGCTGAAGAAGCTCTAAGAACATTTATAAGAAGAATAATCAGAAGAATTTATGGGCCAAAGAAAGAAGATGGTGGTTATTGAATCCTTATGAATCATGAGATAGAGGAGTTATTGGAGAGAGAAAATATAGTAAGAGTTATTAAATCGATGAGAATAAGGTGGTATGGGCATGTCAACAAAAGAGAAGAAGGGTCAACGTTGAGACGAATTAGAAGATGGAAGCCATATGGAGCACGAACAAAAGGTAGACCAAAAATTAGGTGGGAGGACCAAGTAATGGATGATATCAAAGACCTGGGGACCTAGCAGGGAGAGCATTAATGTTAAATAGGGAAGAATGGCGAAAAGTTGTGAAGAGGCCAAGAACATATCTATAGACCACAGAAAATATAGTGACTCACCACAAAAAGAGTCTTACGAGTTCAAAGGACGCCTGCAATTCCAGACTGGAATGTATAGTCTTATATATATATATATATATATATATATATATATATATGATAATTTTGATGTTCTCGCGGTTGTATGATGAAATGATCGTTTCTCGGGTTCTTGTCCGCGTGTGAGATGTATCCTGAGAAGGATTGTTGTCTCGACGTTTCGACGGGATCGCACTCGTCATTTTCTAGAGTTGTTCTTTCACTTGACGCTGAAGAGTAACTCAGTTACTCTTCAGCGTCAAGTGAAAGAACAACTCTAGAAAATGACGAGTGCGATCCCGTCGAAACGTCGAGACAACAATCCTTCTCAGGATACATCTCACACGCGGACAAGAACCCGAGAAACCATCATTTCATATATATATATATATATATATATACGTCACAAAACTATCCTATTTAAAAAAAAAAAACGTCAAAATACCGAGCGTTTGATATTTCTATTCATTTTCTATTACTGTAGCTTTCTTCTCTAACAAACTTCTCACGAAGTTCTTTCCTAATTCGTACTAACCCAGTTTTTCCCCTTTCCAATTTGCGAACTAATTTACGCCGCTCATTTGGAAATGGTAGCGTAGGTGTAGAATACAAGTTCGGGAATTAAAATTTTACCGGCAACAAATTGCTACCGTGTTTGCGTCAAACGGGCGTTAATATGAGAATTGGCAGGTGTTGTACGGTTTTCCTAAATATTAAAACCTGACGCGTTTAATTAATTTGAACAAATTGTTCGCAAAAAAAAATATAGCGAACTGGGGAAACTCGTCGGCTGTTTAATATTTTTCGCTGGTCGAAAAGGGCTAGCTACTTTATACGTGTGTACGATATTAAGTTAATCTCTCCAGAGATTAAAACGAGATTTTATAAAACGCTGCAATGCGCAGAATGTTTATGCCAAAAGGTTTCTGTTGCTAAATTTTCTGATTGTCACATATACGAGCAGTATTACAAGTATAGTCCGTTAGTACCTTAGAAAACAATACAACGCTTATGAACCCTACAGAATTGCGACGGTTTGTCCTGGAAAATATTTGAATAAAATACACGCAGCCAGAGAATTAACCGCCCACCTTATGTTTTGTTATTAATTCGGAGATTTTTGTAATTCTGAATTTTTTTTTCACTTTTTAATATCGAAGTATATCTTAGAAAAGGAAGCGAACACCAATCAATTGAAACATTTTGAACAAGATTAGCAATGCATGAAATTTATGGAAAAAAAGTATTGTTGTCAACGAACTTGACCTCAATAATGAGTTTTACTTCCCCGTGCCCTAATCACATCAAAGAGCCTGCGTGTAAGTGTATCTATGACGTTTTGAATATCAACTTGTGGGATGTTTTCTCATTCTTTCAACGCAGCAGTTTTCAGCTCTCAAATGGTGATTGGAACTAGTCTCGGTGCTCGAATCCGACGTTTCAGGTTATCTCAGATGTGTTCTATTGGATTGATGTCCGGACTATATGCTGGCCATGGTAAAGTTCTGATGTCAACTTCATTAAGGTATTGCAAAACCACTCGAGCGACGTGACAGCGTGTGATGTCTTGCATAAATAACACAAACGGAATGACATGATCTTGAAGAACTTCTTGTACATATCTGTGAGCATCTACACCGCCTCTATCAAAAATCACCAGGATCGTACAAGCCTCGTAAGAAATTCCTGCCCATACCATTATTGAGCCTCTTTGGTAACCCACAGTTTGAACAAGAGACCAAGGAGCAAACCGCTCGTTTGGACGTCTGTATACACGCTGGCGGCCATCGGGATTTCTTAAAACAATTCTGCTCTCGTCGGAGAATAAAACATTCTTCCACTGAATCATATTCCACATACTGTATTCCCGCGCAAAACGTAGTCCAGCGGGCGAAGCTGTGGGGCTAGGTAAGGGCGTCTCGCCCTTATTTTCTGCCAACCTTCTTCTTATAGTTCGCTCGCTCACGTCCACAACTTCAGCAAGACGATTACGGGCTTCAACGGCGGTACAAAACCGATCTCTTAAAATCGTGCTTACAACATAGCGATCGTCTCTCACGGAAGTGCAGCGATGGCGGCCCTGACCAGGCCTTCTGGTGTAAGAACTCGTCTCCCGAAAACGCCTGATGGCATCTCTGACTCTCCCACGGGCAGCACCAAGTATTCCAGCAATACGACGTTGACTGTAACCTTCATCGAATAGAACCACGGCCTTGGCTACGGAGTTTGCGTTCAATGGCATTGTTTCGAATTAAAAATGTTTTTGAACTTAACTTTAACCGATTTGAAAAGATATACACCAACACTAAACAACTCTAATTAAGTTTAATAAAGAAGAACTCGTAAATACACTAACACTAAGTTAGTGAAATTTGAACCAAATTACTAATAAGCGTACGAATGACAGTAATACACAGGCAATAACAGTTAAACTTAATTATTTACTGTCAAAGTGTCATGTAATGTCAATTAATGTCGAAAATTGACGAAAATCTCCGAATTAATAACAAAACATAGGGTGGGCGGTCAATTCTACCGCTGAGTGTATTAAAGCAAATTTAATATAATAAGCCTGCGAAATTTTAATTCGTTAACGTTCGTAAAATTCATTTAAATAATTATTAAAATGAAGATTTCTAATACAATAACTTACTAAAAATAGGGTTATCATTGGGAATTTTGGCATGGTTATGTGGTATTTGTTACTGCAAGGTTTGTTCCAATCGATACGATTATTCAAGAATCGATTATTTTTTCAACTAAGAACGTGATTTTTAATCGATTCTTCGTTAAACCGATTATTTTGAAATCGATTTTTCTTTTTGACCAAATCGATTAATTTATTTTAATCACTCAGTCTTACTTATAATAAAATAAGTATTCAAATCTAAAAAAGGAAAGTAGTATACGTGGGTACAGTAACTTTTTCCTTATATCCGATCTATTAGTGTTGGCGATTGCTACATGTTAAAAACGTTAAAACTATTACATGATGCTGATGACAGATAACACAAAATAACATAACCATTTCTCTAAACATAACCAATGCACAGGTTGTTGCTAACTGATTCATATCTATTAATTTCAATATTAAATATTAAATTTTTCACAAAATTGAATGAGATGTTAAATTTGCTTGAATATACTCAACCATCATAATAACACAACTAATTTAAGAAATCACCTTGAACGAAGACACACAGAATATACCAGTTCTCCCGATAAATTTCAAGAAAAGCTTCGTCCACTATCAAATAATAATAATCCAACGACCGAAGCAGATCTTTCATGTGCTTCAGGTATTAACTTTTGCCACAGCAGCTCTGTCATCTTCGTTTTTGAAATTAAAGATTTTTCCGAATCAATCTTATTTTTTGTCCGATATATCGATTTACAGAATCGTAGGAATAAAGATATCCGATTCTTAGAATCGATCTTCGGTAAGTATCGGGTGTTTTTTTAAGAACTTAAGAACTTAAAATGATAATACAAGACAGAAATATTGTTGAAATGAAATTTTTTTTATTATAATCTGGTAGATAATTTCATGGCATTTATTTTTTAAATATGATTTCCGGCATATGTCCGCCGCGGCTACGAGTTACATGGTCCATTCGATCAGTCCAATTTTTGACTACTTTTTCCAATAAATCTGGCCGTATGGCGTCAATGGTGGCTTGAATATTGGCTTCCAATGCTTCAAGAGTTGCTGGTTTGTCGGCATAAACCAATGACTTAACATAGCCCCATAAAAAGTAATCCAGAGGCGTTAAATCGCACGAACGAGGGGGCGAGTGAACAGGACCACTTCTAGAAAGAAAGTTGTCACCAAATTGATTTTGCAATAAATCGATTGTTAAGCACGCTGTGGCAAGTTGCGCCGTCTTGTTGGAACCAAATGTCGTTGATGTTTAGCTGATTAATTTTTGGAAACAAAAATTCAGCATGGCTCGATAGCGCTCGCCATTCACCGTAACTGCAGCTCCTTGCTCATTTCGAAAGAAATAAAGACCGATGATGCCGCCAGCGTGTAAACCGCACCAAACAGTCAATTTTAATGGATGTAATGGTGATTCGTTAACGGCTTGGCAATTTTGCTTATTGACGAAGCCATTTAACCAGAAATGAGCTTCATCACTAAACACAATTCTTTGATAAAAATGCTCATCTTCGGCCATTTTCAAATGAGCCCAATCAGCAAAAATGCGACGCAAACGATGGTCGTTTGACTTCAATTCTTGTACGACCTGTATTTTATAGGCACGTAAGCCAAGATCCTTACGTAAAATTTTCCACGTAGTCGAAGGACGAAGGCCATCAAGTTTAGAACGACGACGAATCGACATTTCGGCGTCTTCTTCAATACTTCGCGCTACAGCAGCAATATTCTCTTTGGTACGCACATTTCTTTGTCTTGTTGATGGTTTTGAATCGAGAAGAGTAAAATTAGTGCGAAAACGATCAATAACTGCACGAATTGCTTGCTCACTAGGCCGATTATGTTGACCGTAAAATGGACGAAGTGCTCTCTGAGCGAAACAGCTGTCATTATCTTATTAATAAAGTGTAAATCTAAAACATCTTATGTGTGTTTTATTTATTTGTGCTCTATGAACTTCGCGAACAGATTTATTTATTTCAAAGTAAATTTCCACAATTTGGAAGCGTTGTTCTGGCGTTAAACGATTCATGATGACCTGCCAAACCTTACTGAACAGAAATGTCAACACAGTTTGACATTCTCAGCTGTCAAACCATAGTTATCGATATCGATAGTTCTCATGCAGCTAAAAAAACACACCGTATAAGTGAGCATCTCTAGTGCCAACTACCGATTTAGTAACGGTTGTTTGATGATCATTTTGTGCGCTTGTGTTAGTTTTGCACTACTTGTGGACCAGCGATAAATTATAGTTGGAACGTATTTCTAATCGTTTGGTTATCAATCTATTTTCTAGTATTGCCAACAGTGATAATTGTAATAATCAAGTTTGTTCATCTGTTTTCTGATATTGTGTGATATTGCTATTGCCAACTGTAGTTCTCACAGGATAAAATATGTAATGCGCATGTCGCCATAATGTAAAAAAGCAGTTAAAGAAATGTTTAATAAGGCAAAATATTGACATAAAACGTGTGTGGAATAATTTTATTTTACAGTTAAAATCATGGTTTTCCACAGAAAATTTCAAAAAATAATATTTTTTGTCTCACATTTTTAACATTGATGGTCTCATCAACTTTGAAAATTAACAATGCAACATTTCTGACGATTATCCGTGAATTTCTGACTTCCCTATATATAGTAAGGGTACAGTATATGCACACCTTACTGTATTAACAAAGACTTTAATCTTGCTTGTTTCCCAATCTTTATACCTTCTACAATATCGGATAAAATCTTAATCCGAAATTCTTAATAATGCCTGCTATTTAAATAATTCCTTTTCCATGACGTATTTAAAGCTTTACTTATTGCTAATTTTCATTGCCCTTATCGGCACTGTCCCTTATCTATTCAAATAATAGAATGCTCATGTTGTAAACCGTATTTTGATCCCTTATCATAAGAAAGCGTCATTCTAGCAAATATTACCTGATTTGTTTATGATGGGGAAAACCATAGAAGCAAGGCATTCAGTAGTTTTAATACATTTGCTTTCTCCTTCAACGGCGCAACAATATTTTGAAGAGTGGCACGGGTGAAAATATTACTTTTGGAATTTATCTCGAAAGTTTCAGTTTTGTCGAAACAAGCATAAAGTGCAAATCAAACAGACGGGCGGCCTATACAGTTTTAAAATCTGTGATTGGTGAATATAAAACGTGTTCTATATATATATGTATATATATATATATATATATATATATATATATATATATATATATATACGTCTTATTGATATCTAAAGTGGCGACTTCATAAATAGACTAAAGCTTCTGGTATTATTATGTCTATATTTGTTGTTACGTATAAAGTTGGTAAAAGCGCAGGTTGCAACAATGGTTGGACATCGTAAGTACCCTAATATTATTTCTGATATGAATTGTATATGGCTGATCTATTTTGTTTTATCTATGTCAAGTATACTTAGCGCAAAGGTCGTAGTGATACTTTGAGCAGAAACAAATACAGTAGTGTCCGGTTATAACAAACCTTAAAGGACCGACTCAAACGGTTCGTTATAACTAGAGCTGAGGATGTTTGCGGTACGGCAGGACCGTATGTAGTGCATCCCCATATTTAACTATTTATCTAAATATTCTCTGAAATGATTTGCCGGATCTCATAAATTAATAGAGTGATATTTTAGTATGCACTGGATATTGTTATTATACAAAATCATAATAGCCATTTGTATTTATGGATCATAAATAATAATACGCATGTATTTGTATTTGGTTGTGAATTCAATTTAAACTTAAAACGAATCGTAATATTTTAACGACAAGCCGTCCTTACAATACATGCATTCGAGACAAAGTGTGCAACTCTACGAATAACTTCCATAATTGATCGAAAATGGACATTTTGGAGCTGAAGTAAAGCCCCTATTCTTAGAAAATTTTATTACTGTCGTTAAGAACTATTATTATAAACAACAAAGGCCTTTTATTAGTGTTGAAGTTTTAGTTTCATTGAATTTCCATGTTGTAAGTAGTCAATTGTAAAGTGTTCATTCACAATATTCTAAAACAAGGTGTAAATTTAACTAAAATCCAGAAAAACACATTCCGATAATATATTACTAGATTAGAAGCTGTGTTTATTACTATTTATTATATTATTTTTATAACCAAATGCAATAAAAGCTACGAAAACAAAAGAAACCTCGATTTATTAAAATCTTGTCACACAGCCTTTCAAAGCCTGGCAGCACATATTTTGCATATATTTTATATATACTACCTACTTGAACTGCAAAATATGTGCTGCCAGGCTTTGAAAGGCTGTGTGACAAGATTTTAATAAATCGAGGTTTCTTTTGTTTTCGTAGCTTTTATTGCATTTGGTTATAAAAATAATATAATAAATAGTAATAAACACAGCTTCTAATCTAGTAATATATTATCAGAATGTGTTTTTCTGGATTTTAGTTAAATTTACACCTTGTTTTAGAATATTGAGAATGAACACTTTACAATTGACTACTTACAACATGGAAATTCAATGAAACTAAAACTTCAACACTAATAAAAGGTCTTTGTTGTTTATAATAATAGTTCTTAACGACAGTAATAAAATTTTCTAAGAATAGGGGCCTTACTTCAGCTCCAAAATATCCATTTTCGATCAATTATGGAAGTTATTCGTAGAGTTGCACACTTTGTCTCGAATGCATGTATTGTAAGGACGGCTTGTCGTTAAAATATTACGATTCGTTTTAATTGTAGTAGTAGTTTAGTAGTTTAAATTGAATTCACAACCAAATACAAATACATGCGTATTATTATTTATGATCCATAAATACAAATGGCTATTATGATTTTGTATAATAACAATATCCAGTGCATACTAAAATATCACTCTATTAATTTATGAGATCCGGCAAATCATTTCAGAGAATATTTAGATAAATAGTTAAATGTGGGGATGCACTACATACGGTCCTGCCGTACCGCAAACATCCTCAGCTCTAGTTATAACTAGGAATCGGACACGAGACACCCATGACTCATCGCCCACGAGCGTACTATTAAAAATGTATTTTTAAATATATAATTGGAAAGCAAACGGGTGGTGATCTATAAAATATGAAATACCTTTTTAGGTAAAGCATACATCTACATCCGCCCCATACATCTACATCCGATTTTCGCAAAAATTTTTATTGGGGAGTAAAATAATTAAGGGGGCTGTTTAGAGGACATTTAGGGAAGTAATTTATCCTAATGAAGTATACAAAGTTTTACGAGGAAAGGCATCGCTAAGCTATCAAAAAATCAAATACATTCAAAATGACAACTAACCTCAAACGTTACGTTTACGCCAAATAGACACATCATTTATTTCCTTCGCATTATATAGTATGCTTCATTTATACTAAAGCCACTGGCGTTTATATTTTCTGTATATTAACTTTGATTAGCGTATATGTATTTTGTAAATAAACGCTATGGAAAATTCCACTGTAAAAAGGACATTTGAGCGTATTTGATTTCTTTGTAGCTTAACGGTGTCTTTCGTCCTAAAACTTTGTAAACTTGATTGGGATAAATTTCTTCCCTAAAGGTCCTCTAAACGCACCCCCCCCCCCCCCCCCCCCCTTAATTATTTTCCCCAATAATTATTTTTGCGAAAATCGGTGGCAGATGTATGCTTTACTTTAGCCCTGGTTATAGGTGCATACTGGAAATATTCTTTTATTTCAGCATATTTAGCAGTTAGATTTCGGGGCATTGTCCCCATACACAATTGCCACAACGTTATTAAATCTGGATTTCTATTAAAAATTGCGTCTAACTTTTGGCGAAGACCACATTCGAAGTCACTTGGAATATTTTTCAAATTATTAATAGCCACATCTAATGTGGTTAAACCATCATTTAATTTGAGATTTTGATTTTCAAAATAAGTGATTAGTTTTGGCAAATTTGCAAGTGTTCCTGGAGAGTACAACTGTTTTTCTTTAATTTGGAAAAACTTGAATAGATTTATTTTAGATTTCATAAAGTGTAAGTAGTGCTTTCTAAAAGTTAAAAATGTGTAATTAATGTTATAAATATTTGATAACACCTACACATCAAATACAGAATACTCAGTGAGCTATAAACTAGTTAAATCCGTCTCTGCAAGATAATTGTGACCGATCGACATTTCAAGGGGATCAGAAGGATTTTATATACCTGTCCATTCTTCGTATAATAATTAGATTGATAAATAAAACACACATAAGATGTTTTAGATTTACACTTTATTAATAAAATAATGACAGCTGTTTCGCTAACACAGTAGCTTCTTCAAATTCAACTTAAGACTAAAGATACATACAAGATACAGCGTTAATCAGGTAGTTGACCCAAGTTAAAATTCTAGGAACTATTACATTTATATTTTGCTTTTTGAAAACTATACCATGTCCTACTTGTGTGAGGTTTAAGTATAAAAATATAGTATAAGCAACTAAGAAACAATATTTCAATGGGTGAACAGATTTAACAGTGTTGATGAATTCAAGTCTAATTTATCGTTTAGTAACATTTCTGAGTTTTTAAGTTTATTAATTTCTAAAGATTATAAACAATTTAGTTTTCTACCTTTATTTTCTACATGTATGGTGTCGAATTGTAAATTAAATTCGTGCTCATTCTCTATTAAATGATTAGAGTAGGTTGAGTCAGTTTTCTTATTGATATAAGAATGATAGTGGTCTTGGATTCGTTTTTTAAACGTTCTACCTGTCTGTCCAATATATGTTTTGGTACATGATCCGCATGATAACTTATAGACTCCTGATTTACTACCAAAGACAATAAATCAGGAGTCTATAAGTTATCATATAAATCATCACATAAATCATCATCATTTATTGTCTTTGGTAGTAAATCAGGAGTCTATAAGTTATCATGCGGATCATGTACCAAAACATATATTGGACAGACAGGTAGAACGTTTAAAAAACGAATCCAAGACCACTATCATTCTTATATCAATAAGAAAACTGACTCAACCTACTCTAATCATTTAATAGAGAATGAGCACGAATTTAATTTACAATTCGACACCATACATGTAGAAAATAAAGGTAGAAAACTAAATTGTTTATAATCTTTAGAAATTAATAAACTTAAAAACTCAGAAATGTTACTAAACGATAAATTAGACTTGAATTCATCCCCACTGTTAAATCTGTTCACCCATTGAAATATTGTTTCTTAGTTGCTTATACTATATTTTTATACTTAAACCTCACACAAGTAGGACATGGTATAGTTTTCAAAAAGCAAAATATAAATATAATAGTTCCTAGAATTTTAACTTGGGTCAACTACCTGATTAACGCTGTATCTTGTATGTATCTTTAGTCTTAAGTTGAATTTGAAGAAGCTACTGTATTAGCGAAACAGCTGTCATTATTTTATTAATAAAGTGTAAATCTAAAACATCTTATGTGTGTTTTATTTATTTGTGATATGGATTTACATCAAGCAAAGTTCGAAACAATTAAAGAATTGAATTAGATTGATCTCAATAAGTCGGTCGTTATTATATCAAATGAACTATACTTATGTAGCCTTATATACCGTGAGTTGGTTAATTAACAGTGAACAGCGTAAAGAACCAAAGAACAATATACATCGTGTTCAAACAATAACGTTTATCTGTTTAAATGTTAAATGTGTTATTAACATGTTAAATAACAGTTCTTCCACATTGTTTATTATTATTTAAATATTTACTTTGTTTAAAAATAAATCTCTGTATTTCTTTACTAAATTGACAGCAAAACAGGCATTAATTTTAAATATATCTTCGAATAACCATATTTTATGATAATAAACTTCTTTGACAGCGTACCGATCATCATGGACGACCCGGAAATACAAGAAACAGTCGAATCGATCCTCGGCAAAGGCGCCAAAGTAGTCGATTGCGAAAAGAAATCCTCCATAAAAGAGGAGGAAGTTCTTTTCATAAACGGCATGCCGGTAACGCTGGAAGGTCGCGACGGTATAGCAATCAAACAAGCGTTGATGACCGGTCAGATGCCATCATGCGATCTGCTCAACACTCTCCTAATAAAGACTGGTATACTCAAAGCGCCCGTAAAACTGGACACGTCCTTAAGCGTAAAATCGACAACAGTCACCAAAGAAGAGGTGACCGTTTCAAGAGATGGTAAAGTAGTCGATGAGCGCAGCCGGGAAACTAAAGAACACAATTACTATACGACTGAGACATCCGAAGTTTATGAAGCCGTTAGAGTGATGCCGACATCGCATCTGTTGGGCGGCGGATCGCCGTATTCCAACGGACGCTCTTCTGAAAATGGGAAATTCTCCGATCATAACGGTTACGAGACGGGCAGCGACCACAAATTCGGTTCCTGTTCGAGCGCATCGAGTTATGAATCGGACTGTCCTTCGGGTTACAAGCCGAATAATTGTCTGAGCAAAGATTCGGGACATCTGACAAATTCCATGTCAACGACGAAAGTGGATTTCACTCCGAGTTCAATAGATTCGCTTAGTTCCCTGGACGAGACTGATTACAAAAATGACCTAGTCGATAAGTTTCGCAAATGTGGCGTAAACGGCAACGGTTATCGCAAGGAATTCACGGTAAGTAGGGTTTTGGATGATCAAACATTTTAACACATTTCCTATATTTAATATACCAGGTGAGCCAACTACCATAGATGATCATAGATCATTATATATATATATATATATATATATATATATATATATATATATATATATATATATATATATATATATGTAAACTGTTAAGGATTTATAGAAACTCTAATTGAGAAATTGTACATAAATAGAAAATATTTGCTGACGATTAACAAATTTAACAAAATAATATTAATACTGGTAGCCGTAACTTTGTGGTAATTCATTTTGAAAATAATAAAATAAAATAAAAAAATAACTTTGTTATACCACTTTATTCACATATAATAGTGACCGCGGTTTCAACATACAATGTCATTATCCAACCGCAAAAGTTACAGGCCTACATAGATCTTATAAATGACACAAAAATATATGGGGGTGGTTTATGATGTTATTTAAAATTACTACTATATACTTGGCTATTATATTGTAATGATTGTACTCGTAAAAGTGTATATACAGGGTAATCCAAATTAAGTGTTCACCATTGGTAACTTTGTTATTATTAAAGATACAAGATTGTTTAAATTAGCAAACTAGTAGTACTTTTAACGCTCTTTAAGATGGAAGAATTAAAAAAAAAAAAGAGCAGCGCGTTTTCGAGTTTTCCCGAAAAATATGTTTTTTTCAAATGGAAACCCCTGTATATTATATCATTTAGAAATTCAATTTTTAAACAAAAAATCTTATAAGAAATTTTTTACTGGGATTAAAAATACTTGAGTTATAGTGAATAACAAAAACAGCTAAGTCAAGTGCATTTCTATGTTTCTATGATAACGACGTTAATTCTTTCTAGTAAACGTCAAATATTAGTACAGTTTTATTAGTCTTTTACTCATAAATTTCATTTTGCTAGTTATTAATTTGACAAAAAAATGATTTTTACCCATGCAGAAAAGTGTGATATGTTAGAATCTTATTTAGTGTGCAGAAAATCCTCTAGGAGGGCAAAAGAACACTACGCTGAATTATATCCACTCCGAACACAACCAAATGAGCAATTTTTTCTGAGACTGTACCGAAAATTTAGAGGCAATGAGAGTGTTTTTGCCAAAACAAGAACAAGAAGGACTTTTATAATAAGCGAGGCCACGGAAATTCTAGTTCTTGCATATTTTGAGGCCAGCCGTGAGAATTCCATACTAGATATTATCAAGGAATCTGATTTGAGTCACGGTACTGTGCATAGGATTCTGAAGAAACACAAATTCATTCCTTATAAGTACAAACCAGTTCAAGTTTTCTTGCCAGAGGATCCAGAGAGAAGAATATTTTTTTGCCACTGGTATCTTAACTTTTGTCGCCAAAATGTAAACACTTTCGTTATATTTTATGGACCGATGAATCAAATTTCTCAAATTCTGGAATGTACAATACAAAAAATCATCATTACTGGTCAAAGGAAAATCTTCTTTTAGTACATCCAAGACGCCCGCAAGGCCGTTACAGTTTTAATGTTTGGTGCGGTTTAATTGGTTCAAGGATTGTTGGTCCTTTCTTTTATGAGGGCACTCTAACTGGTGAAAGGTACATAGAATTTTTGACTGAAATTTTGAATAATTTCTTAGACGATATTGATCTCATAAGTAGACAGAATCTGCATTTTCAGCAGGATGGCGCACCTGCGCACAACTACAGAGGTACTCATCAAATTTTAAATACTATTTTTAACAATTCATGGATAGGAACAAATGGTCCTATTCAGTGGCCTCCCCGATCGCCAGATTTAACACCGCTTGATTTTTTTTTATGGGGTTATTTAAAGACAGAGATTTATAAGCAAAGGTACGAAAACGTAAACGCCCTAAAAATTGCAGTTAGTGAAAAGATAAACCAAATAGATGGTAGGACCATACTAAAGGCAGTTCGACAAGTTCAGAAACGTGTTCAAAAATGTATTGAACAACAAGGTGGTATTTTTGAACATCTTCTATGAAAAAATCAGTGATTTTTATTTTCTTTTAATGATATGTTTATGTATAAAATAAAGTTTATAAAAATTATTTAGCTGTTTTTGTTTATACATTATAACTCAAGTGTTTTTAATCCCAGTAAAAAAGTTCTTATAAGATTTTTTGTTTAAAAATTGAATTTCTAACAGAAAATGATATAATATACAGGGGTTTCCATTTGAAAAAAACATTTTTCGGGAAAACTCGAAAACGCGCTCCTCATTTGTTTTTTTTAATTATTCCATCTTAAAGAGCGTTAAAAGTACTACTAGTTTGCTAATTTAAACAATCTTGTATCTTTAATAATAACAAAGTTACCAATGGTGAACACTTAATTTGGATTGCCCTGTATAGGTCAGACTGGTCGAAGTTTTATTATACGGGTAAAAGAACACATGAGGTCATATAAACTAAAGAAGACAGATTCAACTTTCGCAAACCATCTTATTACAGAAAGGCATACATTTGGTCATCATAAAATATTGCATTTGGCCGAGATAGGTCGTAAATTAAATCTTTTAGAGGCACTAGAAATTTTTAAAAGCCGTAACAACACAATAGATATTGTTTTGAACGATCAGTTGGATCTTATATATACACCTCTTTTCCAATGTTGTATATAATAGTCAAGTATATAGTAGTAATTTTAAATAACATCATAAACCACCCCCATATATTTTTGTGTCATTTATAAGATCTATGTAGGCCTGTAACTTTTGCTGTTTGATAATGACAGTGTATGTCGAAACCGCGGTCACTATTATATGTGAATAAAGTGGTATAACAAAATTGTTTCATTTTATTTTATTATTAACAAAATAACATTTTTTTCTCAGTAAACTTGATAGTAAATATTGATTTAGTATCAATAATATGCTAAGCTCAACTGTTTTGTTTTTAAAAATCAGCAAACTTTTATGCTAGAAGTTTGAAAATATTGTCAAATCATTGGAGAAGCACTTTTGAAAATTATAGATTATACCGGATGTCCTTGAAAGAAAAATACAAGGTATGAAAAATGGAAAAATGTAATTATATAGAATATGAATCTAAAATATTTTCCGCAAATTCCCCCGCAGATACGAGAAAAAATGACAGAGATATTTTTAAATTATATGTCCAGGCACTTCATTTCAAAAAGTGTGGTTATAACATAAAGAGAAAGGGTAGCATTAAGTTGTAAACAATTGTGTGCCACCGATTAAGTCAGTTTCCATCGTTACATGTGTATAGTCTGTCCATAGATATAACGATTTGACTTCACATAACAAGAAAATAGTTTTCTAATGTGTAAATACTTTAATTGGGCACCCTACTATGAGAGTTTAGAGAAATGTAAACAAGCTGAAATTATTAAGAATAAAGAACAAATATACTCAAAGTTCCCTTCAGCAATGATGCGCTTGAACATTCTAATCTTTCCATTGTTTAAAAACTCAGTGGCGGCTCGTGAGATATGAAAGAGGGTGGGCACAAAAAAAAACTTACCTATTTTTTGTACATAAAATCCATTCTCTTATTTTTGATGCTGGAAAAGATGTCTATGACTTTGTTGTCAAAATCCGGGATAGATTGGATGAACTTCTTTTTTATTGATAGGACCGCCAATGAGTCGATCTTCTGATATTGTGTTTCTCAGAAAAGTTTTAGTGGGTTTGAGGCTGGAAAAACATCGTTCACATTCTGCTGTCGACATGGGCGTCGTACAAATAATATCCAAAAGTTTGTATGTTTCCGTCAAAACCTTTTTTAGGTTGTTGTCTGTTATGAACACTAAAAGTGGCAAAATACCACTTACGTCACACATGTCATCGCGCTTATAAATTCCTGAAAGTTCACTTTTCAATTTTACACTGCCCAACACAGTTCCCTCAATTTTTTTTTGCGGAAATGAATGACCATAAGTTTTAAAATTTTGAGAATCAAATAATTTTGCTGCACTTAAGTGATCCCTAAAATCAAATCGGTCGTTAATTTGGCTTAAAATAGTGTCACATACTTCCTTTGCAATAACAGCTCTGTTATTTGCAGCTGTCGTTTTTTGTCTTTTCCTTGCAGGTCCTTCATTATTGCGTTCTTGATTGTCATTGTCAGTAGAATTTCTTAAATTTCTAATGTGAATAATTTGCTGTTGGATTTGTTCAATTGCTTTTTGCAGTTGAGCACTGTCAATCCCGCGCATTTGAGTCTGATTAAATAATATTTCAACATGTGACATGATGAAATGAAATATTTTCAACCAGTAGAGAAATTCCGGGCAATTCAAATGTTTCAATAAACCACTTGCTTCAGTAATAGTAACTGAATCCATCCCATTTTCGTCAATAATTTTATCTAAACATTCTTTGAAAGAATCCTGGTGTTCAAATAATGTGTTCACGGTTCGACTTTTGAAAATCCAGCGTGTAGGAGCAGCGCGTGGTAATCTACGTTTGACTATATCATCAAGAATTACCGTTCGTTTTGGCGATCGAGAAAAAAAAACTTGAAAATGATTGCAAATTATCAAAGAAATTTTTATATTTTTATTGCACTGTGCCGCTCCTTCAATTAAATTAAATTTATGCGCGTAACAGTGCATGTGGAAATGTTCTTTTGATAATAGCCTGGACACCATTTGTCTTGCCACTCACCACGGACGCTCCATCGTAACTTTGAGCGATTAGTTTATTGTTATCAGACCCAGAAGGAGAATTTAAAATAGTTTGCAATTCATTCAGCAATGTTTTTGCTAATACATCAGCATTATGTCCACCTGGCTTAAAAAAAAGACCAAAAGCGTTCAAAAATTTGTCTATTAAACACGTATCGAATAATAAATAACAACCATTTACTGATTATTAGAGGTGTCTGTAGTTTCATCAGCCTCCAAAGCAATGAAATTTGCAGATTTAACTTCTTTTAATATTTCCTGCTTGTAAATTTGCCACATTGCATCTAGCAATTCGTTCTGAATAGTTTTTGAGGCGCCTTTAAACACTTGTGAACCTTTCATATGTATTGTAAGCACAGCGGCTAATTCAACTGCAAAGTTGATTAAGCCTACATAAATACCTGGATTTTCCGACGGCAATGTCTCATCATGGCCTCGTAATGCCAATTCAAAAGCTTCGCAAAATTTTATGCAGATAATTAACCGGCGCAAAATATGACGATTTTTTTCCACATCTTGGTTGTACTTAATTTTATGTCGCAAATAAGCACTGTCTAACTGTTCACGTATGTCCACTTTGCCTAGAACACTAAAATCCACGCATGCATTCATGTGAGAAACGGAATTTTCGTGTTTCTTTGCCCTGTGTTCTATTACATAAATGGTTTTATTGTCCTCTTCAATTATTTTTTTAACAACAGCTATGTTTTCGTCGGTAACAGCCGTAGAAAAATGCCCTGCTCTTTTATGATGCTGTACAGAATTCCTTTCGCGTTCAAATTCCTTATACCATCGGTAAATTGTAGCCAAGGAAGGTGCTTGTTCACTAAGAACTGAATCTAAACCCTCTTTGCACTCATAAGCGTTTAAACCTCTTCTGAAGTCACAATAAATTATATTCCGGAAATGCTCTCTGGTTAATTCCATTTCGTATTTAAAAAAAATAAGTAGCTAGAGAGTTATAACGAACGTAACTTCAACAACAAAACGTCAAATGACAGATAAATAGTCTCTAAATAAACACAGTTTTTCACAGTCTACTAGATTTTCTTATTGCCAATAAATTCAGCTAATCCCTCGTATCGACATAGAAACCATAGAAGTTTCTATGTCGATATTATAATCACTGTTTGAATTTCTTCATAACCGCATGAATTTTTTCATACAAAATTAATATGTATGTAGTTCATATAGTTTCTCGAATATGTCTGACAAATAACACAATTTTCAAAAAGTTTCATTGTCGAAGAGATTAGAAAAATCGGACTTTGCAATTTATGGAAGTAAAAATCATTTTATATATTTTTTATTTCTAATATTTCTATGAATGAATCCATAGTAAATAAAATAAATAGTAAAACACTGTTAGCATATGCAGTTCATAAACTACAGTCGGGAGCAAAAAAATCGACTCAGACTGCATCCTCGCATTAAATTACCTCTGGCACAAGAACTAACACTTAAATTCCACTTTTGCTTTCAAAATCTTTAAGTTCAGGATCTTAGCTTTAAAATGAGTGCATATTCTTTTAACTTACGCTTCTTATACACTTAGACTACCCTACAATTTGTTGTGATCGATAATCACAAGATTTTGTATAAGTTGACATCATTTTTCTTTGCAGGCCAGTAGGTCGTTTAAAAGGCTTTCTACCTTATCAACCCGTATTAGTTGGCTGTCAAACGTCAACCGGTATACATTTCCGTCAGCTACATTTAGGAATATTAGCTGCTAATGGATACTACAACCGAAGTAGCGGCTCAAACGGTTGCATTATTGCAACAAGGCCATAATCAACGGGAAGTCGCTCGTGTGCTGCACATGAGTCAGTCTGCCCTGTCAAGAGTTTACCGAAGATACCAGGAGAATAGTAGCTTTCATCGAAGAAGAGGTTCCGGCAGAAAGCGGTGCACAGTAATGAGAGATGGCCGTTTCATTGTCCAGAGCTCTTTAATAAATCGGGCTCTCACCGGCGTACAAATTCAACGGGAGCTCAGAGAAACGCGGGGAGTGGCTGTTAGTTGGTGGACAGTTAGAAGACGACTCAAGGCAGCTAACCTTCGTCCAAAAAGGCCAGCTACGGGTCCAAAATTGACCCCAGCCCATCGAGCAGCTCGTCTCCGGTTCGCAAGAGAGTATGTTGATTGGACAAACGAGCAATGGCGCTCTGTACTGTTCTCGGATGAAAGCAGAGTGTGTTTGCACGGCAGTGACAGAAGAGGAAAAGTATACGGAAGGCCGGGAGAAAGATTCGCACAATGCTGCATAACAGAAAAGGTGGCTTTTGGAGGAGGTTCCTGTATGGTGTGGGCTGGCATTTCTATGGACGCAAAAACCGAGCTGGTTTTTATTGAAACCGGCAGCCAAGCAGGAGGTTTGACTGCGAACCCATACATCCAAGAAATTCTAAAGAACCATGCCGTTCCTTACGTTGGTTTTATCGGGGAAACCTTCATTCTCATGCAAGATAATGCCCGTCCACACAGTGCAGTTTCCGTAAGGCATGACTTGCAAGAACTTGAAATACGAGTTATGGACTGGCCGGCGCGCAGCCCGGACTTGAATCCTATTGAACACCTGTGGGATGAACTCAAAAGGAAATTTCGGGCTAGAAATCCTGCACCAGTTACGAGAGCTGAACTTCAAGCAGCACTTACCGAAGAATGGGACGCTATCCCGCAAGACAGCGCGATTAAAGTTATTCATTCCATGAAGAACAATTTACAAGCGGTAATTAGGGCTAGGGGTGGTAACACTAAATATTGATAATGTTTTTTGAAAATAAAAATAAAAATGTACTTGATATTACCTAGTCTATTCTTTTAAGTTTTCCGCGTCTGTTTTGAAGTTTTAGCATCCTAAAACATAACTATATTTTTTCAAAGAAAAAGAAATGTAACTTAGAAGAATATGCACTCATTTTTATGTTAAGATCTAGAACTTAAAGGTTTGAAAAGCAAAACTGGAATTTATGTTATATTTTTTGTGCCAGGGACATTTTACTGCGAGAGTGCGGTCTGAGTCGATTTTTTTGCTCCCGAGTGTATTTCTTAATATTTGTAACACAGTAAGGAGATCCGACAATGCAATTTAAATCTATTAGGTAATTGGTCCAATATAAATTGACTGATGAAATATTAATAAATGTAATTACATGACTTACTGCTATATTTGTATTCAGTCAACAATTATCGTTGTTTTATAACCATCCGCATATATTATTATAATATGCAAATCGTAATTCGTAATAGATAAAACTATGGCATTAATATTTAAATACCGAATAAAATGAAATAAAATATCAAGCATCGAAAAACAAGAAACTCTTAGATAATAATGCTATTAAACGTGTAATGTATCTCTAATGTGATATTGGAGAATCATTAACTCTTTTTCATGCAATAATAATAAAGCAGTCGCGCATAAAAACGGGTACAAGGTCTGTCTGGTAGAAGGATGTATTTATTTAGAGTAAAAAAAGTTCTAAGTCACGTCATCTAAACTGTTTATATTTTGATTTGACAGGGACGGCGTGTAGTAAATATGAATACACATGTTAATGTCTTGTTTGTTTAACTTTATGCGAATTGACAGCAATTGATTAGTTGTCAGCAGTTTTATTTGCATTAATACATTACATTACATTAATTATAATGGATCTCGATTTGTATACACGACAACGCTACTAATAAATGTAATACTATATTCACAATATGCCTATATTCATTAAATGAGTCATTAATTTACAAAAAGTAGAGCAAATATGTCTGAGCAACTCTGCAAATAATACCTATATACAGTTTTTATGGAAGTTAAAGAGATAAATTTCCACTACAAGATCTACAAGATAAACTATAGCCAGGTTATGTTACGTTTCACAAATAAGAAACATATTTTTTGCAAGAAACTTTCTTCCTAACATAAAGTTATGATATTACCAAGTATAATCCGTCAATTATCTGTTTTTCTTGGCGTAGAATTCAACTATAACAATACACAAATATTTCAAAACAAAACGATATAACGTATGATCGGAAAGTCTTTGGATCGTGATAGCCATGAAACGTAAAGCTATCTATAAAATTATTTCCTTCTGTGATTCATTACCTTGAAGTACGCTTAAGTCACAAATAAAATAGATTTTAGGTTATGGTATCGTATGATCAAAAAGTCTTTGGATCGCTATTACCGTGGAATTTACGAGATATCTATATATGAAATTATTTATTTAAATTAGTTTTGACATTTACTTGACAACTTTCAAGTCAGCTGGTTATAATTCAAAATGTTTCAATTAGAACATAAAATTTTTATATTATCAAGTCATACTACAGTAATGGAAATATAGGTGAAAATGGTAATTGGGTTTATTCACCTCGTTTATGTTTGAATGAGTTCCGTGAGAGATTTCCCAACTTCGCAATAATCGAACGAGATTTTTTTCGGCAACTTCAACGAACTGTGGACAAATTTGAAGAAACTGGTAATATCAGCGATAGTGTTCGATCTGGAAGAAGACGGGCTAGAAATTATGATGTTATTGATCTGGTTAGGCAACGCATGCAGGAAGAACCTACCTTATCCTTGCGTAGATTGAAACAAGAAATCAATTTAAGTTATAGGACGTGTCAAACCATTGTTAAACATGACTTGAAGATGTTTCCTTATAAACTGCAGATGTATCAGAAGTTACTGCCACCAGATTATCAGAAGAGAGTATCGTACTGTACCTGGTTTAATGACCATATGAATAACGATATCCTTGATTTAACATCTTTTACAGACGAATCTTATTTTTACCTATCTGGATACGTTAATAAACAAGTTATGCGTATGTGGAGCGAGAATAATTCTAATTTTCATAGTGAGGCTCCTTTACATAGTCCTAAGGTTGGTGTTTGGGTTGCAATGTCCCGTAGACGGGTAATAGGGTCAATATTTTTTCAAGATACCATAAACGCTGAAAGATATATAAATCAAATACTTGATCCTTTTATCAATCAATTGCATGATGATGAACTTCATAATGGATACTTTCAGCAAGATAAAGCGAGACCGCATGTTGCTCGAGTAATCATGGAATATTTACGTCGATTTTATGATGAAAGGTTAATATCAGACGGACGTTACCCACCTAGGTCTTGTGATTTGAGTCCTTTAGACTACTTCTTATTCCCATTGCTGAAGAATAACATTTTTAAAACTCCAGTTCACACGTTAGATGAATTACAAGAACGTATTGTTGAAAACTGTCTCACAGTAACACCTGATCTTTTAATTAAAGTTTTTAATAACATGGGCCGACGTGCTAACCGGTGTATTCAAGAACAGGGAAGACATTTTCAACATCTTTTATAATTTTTTATTATAAAAGTGTACCTACCTGAATATTATTGTTTCATTGTGGGAGTTCTTTTCTTAACTGTAATGAGCCTTATTTTTTTTTATTAGTTATTAAAACTTCGTTTATTTATAAATGCGTTCTGTAGTCTCTATAAATGTTATTAAATATAACATACATAAAATGTAAATAAATACCATTACCTAAAGTCTATTTTATTTGTGACTTATGCGTACTTCAAGGTAATGAATCACAGAAATAAATAATTTTATAGATAGCTTTACGTTTCATGGTTATCACGATCCAAAGACTTTTTGATCATACGTTACAATTAAAACATTGGTGTTTTATTCAATGCCAACATAATATACAAAAAGTACTAATTAATCTGTCAATTTAAATTACCACTTGCTGACAGCAATTAATCATTTTAAACCGAAAAACTTTACGTATTACGTTCGCATCAGTCAGCAAGAATAAATGCGAATTACCTGTACAATATTTTGTGACATATTGCCCGTGAAAATCACTTTTAGTGTATGTTTGCCAATTTGGCCGGTGATGATTTTTCAAATTGAATGATTTTTTCCCTTTATTTATTTTTAGCCGACAATTTTTGGAACCGTCGCCTCCGATCACACACCAAAAGACTGTTCGAACAGAAGGGTGAGTTATTTTTATAGTGGATTTTGTTCCGAATTATGTACACACTTTTTGAGTACTTCTAGTAAATATTAGTATATAAAAAAAACTAAATTTATGTGCAATGCAATTTGAGGTTAAGTTAGCCTACAAAAAAAGTTATAAACTCCTGCATAACCTAACATAAATAAAAGTCTCTAAAGATAAGATATTTTATAATGTATGTATGTGTTGATGTAAGAGTTTATTGCAGCCAAAAAAGAGATTATAATAAGAGTTTGAACATAAAATCTTACTTTCTATTTAATTTATTGTATAAAACAGTTGTTTTGTAATATGTAACTTATTAGGCCATTATATCTGCACTGTTTCCATGACTGTTACGCTAACATAATGTGTTTTCACATTAGGCATTTACGAAAATTACACCGGTAGGTATGTACCGGATAATCAGCTGGTTTACGGTAATTTGTTTTTTTTCGTTTTCTTAAATATATGTATAGTTTAGTTATTTAGAGTTAAATAATGTTTGCTTCAAATTGACACCCTGTATACCGAAATTTTAATTATCTCATATAAATTGTAAACCTTTACCTCTATTCTAAGAATCGATATCCTTTGTATTTACAAGTTTATTACCCATTTTATTAGACTATTTTTACCTTTATTTGATTCAATTATAGAACGTATTCAACACCCAGTTTTTAATCTCCCTATCTATTCATAATTTCACGTTTCTTAAATGAAGTGCAGTAATATTTGTTAAGATGGATAGAATTTAATCTAAACTTTGTACTTAGGTTTAAGATTAGGACTTAATTAGCTTAGTTTAAAAGAATATTGACCTTCAAAATGCCCTCGTATATGTCATCATCTGGCCGTACAATCGATATGCTTCGCATTATTAGTTGGGTAGTAGTTTGTAGGGATAATGGCAAATTTTGCGTACTTGTAGTATTTTTAAAAACAGTAAGAACTAGAGTCTCATCCTAACAACAAGTGAGAAACATTCATTCGAACCACAACACATCAGTAATGAGCAAGAGCTCAAACATTCATATAAAATCAAAATTAAGTATATCAAACGTTGGTTTCAATAAAGAATTATTACAGTTAAAGAAGCATTTTTGTTATCCAACACAGAAGAAGTGAAAATCCCAGCGCAAATCTTTACAGTATCCGCACGGCAACGCCCATCTACCAATACATTTCGAAGATTGGATCGGAGACTTCATGAAACAGGCACATTTGTCCCCAGTCAACGTGCAAGTAGACCAAAACATCGTCATACGATCTAAATTGAAGAAGGAATTTTGAGTATTGTTCATCAAGATCGTACTTGCAGCACTAGACAAATAGTCCAGGAAATGAACATTTCAAGTAGGACAACAGTTCGTTCAGTGCTTTCGGAAAGCATTTTGACCGTTTTTGCATTTATGTTTTGCAACACAATTTTATACAAAATTCAAGAAGATCCAAACATTTTATCACTTATTTTATAGAATGACAAATGCACGTTCACAAGAGATGGGGTGTATTCAACAGACACAATTTCTATTTTTGGACGGATGAAAATCCCGGTACTATTCGAGAGTTTGGACACCAAAGAAAGTTTTCTGTATATGTTTGGCTAGGCATTTTAAACCTTCAAATTGTATATTCAATATTTCTTCCGAATGGACTAAATGCAAGTGAATACTTAACTATGTTGGAAGATGTTTGGGATAATATTCCATTAAATATCAGAGCCAACATGTGTTACATGCACTAAGGCGCACCAGCTCATAATACCAGAATTACAAGAAAACCTTCGTTCAACCATGGAAGGTATTCCAGATAGATGGATCAGGCGAAATGGACCAATATCATGTATCCTCTTGACTTCTTTGTTTGGGTTTTTTTGAAAGAAAAGTTGATGCTACGCCTCGGGCCAATGAACAGAAAATATAATTAAAATTGCCCAAGATATGTTGCAACGCGTCCTAAATTCAATCCCACAAAGGTTACAGCCTTATATTCAAACCAATGGCTACTAATTTCAGCATTTACGTTCATTATCATTATTATTGTTGTCATTAAACTTAAATAAAACTCGTATTTTGTTATATAATTCCTACATATTTATTACCATGTTGCCAAATGTACACTTCATTTAAGCAATTCGTATGGCTTAACTAATGACTAGAGCAATCCAATTTCCGTGCGCGCCATGAGCGCCGGTATGGGAGTGTAATTCGTAATATATTAGAATATGCGATAGAATAGGGACGCAACATGAGCTTGTTACCGATATAAGTATAGAAGTAGAGACATTTATTCTATCAGAAATAATTAAATATACATTTGCTTTTCTGCAATTAAAGTAATATGCATGAACACACGAAAAATAAGAATAGTACATATTATAGCAGCGTTGTATGTACCTATAAATAAAATGGAAAATGTATGAAATCAGTGAATCAGCACGACAGAGGATTTAAAAAAACACTTACCGTTTTAAGCGTCTTCCAAGGATTGACAAACTGGAGAAACTCGATTGTATATTTTCAACATCAGGTGCGTTTCTAAGGTTATTTCTGAAAAACATTTCCGCCGTGAGGAAAAAATATGTTTATATTCGGAAAACGAGCGTTCTACATCTAGTGATGTTATATTCGCATAATCAAAATACTTTTTTAAGCAACTTAACGCATCTGTAGACGTGCCCTCACAAATACGTGTTAAGGTGTCAAAATCTGCATTTCTGTCTAAAACACTTTCAAATTTAATTAGAACACTTTCACTTTTTGCGTCTTCTACAGCACACAGTTGTGAGTGAACATTTTTAACGATTTGCAGTGATTTCTCTAACGACAGCGACGAATTTTCTAATTTTGTTATTGCTTCTTCTAGTCCCAAGTAATTCTCACGAATACTTTGTAAATCTATTTTAATCTGGGCATCTTGAAATTTTTTCTGGCTTGTATTGATAGCTGCACTTTCTTTCGGATCGAATGATAAAACCACGTCCTTAATTTTTTCAAAATGTTCATGATAGTAAAACCCCACCCGTAACCATGCACCCAAACGTGTCAGAATCGGCTGTGGTGGCTCAGTAATATGGGGACACAATTCGTGAAATTTCCGAATACGTTTTGGAGATTTCAGGAATACTGCCTTTGTACTCGATATTAAAGCATCTACCTCTGGATAACATCTGCGAACTTGTTCTGCCACAAGTTGTGAGCATGGAGTTTACAAGTAATATGTAACAAGTTAGGACAATATTTTCTAAGAGACCGGCTTTCAGAACACATGGTTGCGGCACCATCGGTCATAAACATTAATACTTGGTCTTTCGAAAGTTTAAATTTTTCCAAAGTATCTAATAGCACCTCTGAATTTTTTTCGGCATTACATTGTTCTAGTCGTCTGGATGCTAATAAAATTGAAGACGTTGGTTGATGTGGTTCCATATTACGCGCCATCACATTAACTACAGATTGTTTTTTTGCTGTCAGTTGTTTCGTCCACACATAACCACAGTTTTTTATTTTTCAATTCGGCTTTGATTTTATTTTCAACCTGTTTACGCACCGATGGTAAATTCCTTCGTAACGTTGTCGTGCTCGGTAATGTTTGATTCGCGTATTTATTCCGAAATGAAATATATGAATCATTACTTAACAAGGTAAACGGCAGTGTACACACAATCATAGTTACGCATAGTTCATGTATAAACTGTTGTCGATTAATTTTGTTATTATTGTGCTTCGAACTGCTTACGTGTTCTTTACAATGTGTTTTTGACCAACACATTAGAAATGTATTGCACACTAAACATTTAATTTTTGAGCCATCGTATATTAAGTCCGGGAAATCCATAATAAACTTGTTCACTTCGTCTGACAACGGTTGTTTTCTCGATTTATGTGTCGACGACATTTTATTACGTATGCTTACACTTACATGCAGTCTAAGCATGTACGAAACACATACTGAATGCTTTTTATTAGTTCTGATGCAATACAATCATCCTCACATCGGCGCACATGGCGCGCACGGAAATTGGTCTGCTCTACTAATGACAATACAGCATTTCTGTATCAGGAATCGACTCAGAATTAATCATACTTGACAATTATCCGTGAATTTCTGACAACCCTGCTTTAGACAAATAGCCCAGGAGTATAGGTTAATAATAATAATATGCTTTTGTTAAGATATTTTAGAAAATTAAATTTCAGTTTATTAAATTAAATTATAGATTCCAATTTATCTAAATTATGTTTTGAAATACATTAGTATCCTTTAAATGTCCAAACAAGGAAACATCTAAAGGTGTTAAGTCTGATGAATTAACTGCTAGTGCAGCCCAGAAATTATAAACCTGTCATCATAAAATTGTTTCAAATAAATAACTGCACTTTGTGCAGTATGTGACGGAACTACATCATTGGAAAAAAACTATTCCTTATTTCACGATTATGCAACTGATTAATAAACGCCTCTAAAAACATTTGTCTATAACCTTCAACATTGTCCATGTCAGTAAAGAAAATAGGTCTTCTACTGATTGCAAACGCTAATTTTAATCGAATGACGATATGTTTCAAAAGAATTATGTGGATTGTAAACAGGCGGACAAAAAAACTGTCCGACTCATTTTGACGTTTGACAATATTTTAAGACAATTAACACGTTTTGAAACAGTTTTTAAGTTTTGAAGGTTATTGAGATGCAAAATGTCAGTGCAGGTATATTATTTGTCTATTTAAATATTTTGTTTATAACCTATAACAATTCATATGCTATTTTTGAAAGATTGATACTCATTTTGCAATGCAAAAAAATGAGTCGGACAGTTTTTTTGTCCGCCTGTGTACAGTAATTCTGTAAGTTGACATAACCTAACAAGTCAAACCACGCTTCATCAGAGAAAAAGGTTAAATCCAAATCTGCATCATTAAGAATATTGCACGTACGGTTGCGGCCAATATAATCTGGGCAGTGATTTGACATTTTATGACTTTTTCATGAAATTTGGTAAATCAGGCTTAGCTACAATCTACGTTACTCTGGATACGCACTTAGGGCATGAGCCATCATGTGATGGTTATCTCAATAATCAATAGTCATTACCTTAAAAAGGGATGTCTTTAAACTGAAATTAGTTTGGTTTTGACCAACCATATTATTGATCTTAAATTAAATTAAAAGTTTTGATGTTTATTTAAGAAACGAAAAACATAAACAAATGATATAAAAAAATTAATATTTTGTAGCAGCTCCATTTTTTTCAATAACATTATTTAACCTTCTGGGCATTGATGCTACTAATTCTGCAGTATAATTTGGAGTTAATTCGATCCATGCTTCTTGAATCCTTTCCCATAACTGTTCTACATTTTGTGGGCGAAAATTATTACCTCTATTAATTTTTTTTCCCATCAAACCCCACATATTTTCATTGGGGTTCAAGTCCGGGCTACGTTAAGGCCATGGTAGAACTTGTATGTTCTGTTGCTGCATCCAGTTTGAGGTCACTCTGGCTGTATGAATGGGGCAATTGTCTTGCTGATATATAAAATTATTTTGGGGAAAGACTGCATTTACTGAGGGCAGCATGATATTTTCCAATATTCCAACATAGACCTCTGCATTGCATCTACCTCTTATATGTGTTATAACTCCGGGTCCTTGGGCGCTCATCCAGGCCCAGACATTGACAGAAAAACGACCGCTTATGTGTGATTTTTGGGTATAACGTTCATCAAAGCGAGAGTTCGGAGGTCTATAAACTATAACGTGTCCGTCATAACACGATTTAAATACCTTCTCATCTGTAAAAACAACATTCTGCCAGAAATTTAACGCTTCTAAGGAGTATTCCAAAGCAAAACCTACTCTCTGTTCCTTATTTTGCGGAGTTAAAAAAGGTTTTTTCGCTGCAGAACGATTACGTAGATCAGATCCATTTTTGATACGAGGCCTTGCCGTTCGAACGGACCCAGGAAAGTTTGTTTCAGCCTGTGCGTCTACCGCACACTGGAAGGGATTTTCGCGAATAAAATCAACCAAATTACCATCATCCACCTCCGTTGAAACTCTGGGCCTACCACTACCCAATCCTCTTTCAAGCGTTTGTCTCTCATCCCATATTCTCTTAATGTTATGCACAGTACTCTTTGGTAATTGGAATATTAATGCGACTCGTCGTTCCGACCACCCCTCTCCCAGTAACGTCATAACCCTTAATTTCTCGGCCAAAGATAAATGTGGCATTTTTATAATTGTCGTTTTTCATCAATCAATATGACAGTATAGTTTTCCAGGCGACTTTTTTTATGTAACAATTAAAAACAAGATACTTCCTAGGGATGCATGTGCAGTTGCTTTTTCAATGCAGTCCGAATACTTTCATAACAGACACCTAAAAAAATTAAAAAATATAGCAAATACACTCAGGGACAAAAATAACCCGGACACTTCTTTTATGTTAGAAATTGTTAATTAAAGATCTAGTATGTTATAAAATTTAATGGTTAAGTATTTTAAATGATAGAAAAACGCATTTCAAACAAAGATTCATGTAATTAATCATAAATACAGTATTAGAAAAAAAATCTTTTCGTCAAAACGGAAATGGCGTAAACTCAGTAACATCATTTTTTCAGCTGTGGCTTAGATGTTTTGTGCTTGTAACATTGAAATTACATTTTTAGTAACGCGTGTTACTCCCTCGGCATTGGATAACTGCATCCATACGTCTTGGCATGCCTTGAATCAGGTCAGAAATGGCTTCTTGGGGAATGTTTTCCCATTCCCCAAGAAGTGCTTCTCTTAACTCCTGTAAGTTTTCCGATGGTCTCTGCCGCCTCCTAATACGGCGTCCCAATATGTCCCACACGTGCTCAATGGGATTAACGTCAGGACTCCTTGCTGGCCATGGCAAACCGCGAATCCCCACTTCTTGCAGATAATTTGTGGAAACGCGAGCGGCGTGTGGGCGCGCATTGTCGTGTATTAGAAGAAAATCATTGCCTATATATGGACCAAATGGCACAACATAATTCGCCTAACATTCATTTATCTACCTATCAGCTGTTAGATTTCCGTCTACGAAAACCAACTCCGTACGAGCGTTCATACACACTCCTGCCCAAACCATCACTCCACCATCTCCAAATGGCGATCTCTCGGAAATACATCACTGCGAATATCGTTCCCCTATCGTTCTCCAAACTTTTTCACGTCCATCAGGTGAGCGTAAATTGAAACGGGATTCGTCTGTGAACAGAACACAGCTCCACTGTTCATTTCTCCAGGCTCTATGATTCTGTGCAAGGCGCAATCTTTCGACGCGATGCATCCTTAGTAATCTGGGACCGGTTGCAGGTTTAGCTGACATCAGTCCACTTGCTTTCAACCTTCTTCTAACTGTTTTGGCCGATATTGGACGTCCATGCATGTTAAAAAACCGTTGGGCTACCATCGTAGATGGCAGGTTGCGCTCCCTAAGAACTGACAACACCATGCGCCTGTCTTCATTTTGCATTGTGCATCGCGGACGACCCGAACCTGCTCTCCTGGTGTATTCTTGCGTCTCTCTAAATCGTTTTAAGGCATCATGAATAGTACTTCTAGCCATATTCATGACATATGCGATGTAACGCACACTGCGTCTATCATTATGTAAAGCAACGGCTGCAGCAATATCTTCGGGTCTCATTGTGTAATAAGATAAATTGTGACTACCGTCTTACACTCAAAATACTGACAACACGTGAAAATTAAACAAATAGTGATAATAAAGAATAAAAAGGTAGACACAAATTCTGCAGTGACTGTGACTTTCGACGATTAAATGGCGTATCTCACTCATAACAATGGCTTGTTTACACGTATCCATGGTAACAAAATTATCACAAATTGATGCATTTAAAATTGCATTATCTACAAAAGCTCTGACTAACATACATCTCATTTTTCTTTTTATAAAATAAATGTCCGGGTTTTTTGTCCCTGAGTGTAGTTGTTTAGGATGCGAGTGTTAAAAGTGCGATTTTATTTTGCGAGTCAAAGATTTTTACGAGCAAAATAAAAAAGCATTTTTAACACGTGCATCGTACACTATTTTTTCTACAAACACAATTTTTGTTACAAAATTTTTATGAAAAGTTTCATGAAAATGCACTGATTCAAATCTGACAGCTTATGAATACGTTTTTACGCAACCGTTAAATCACGTCAAATTAAGTTGTCACAATTTATACAAAAGAAAATGAAGTAATACCGAGTGCAACTAATAAAGCGACATTAGATTTGTTGCCCTCGAAATCTAGGCAACAATATGAAATTGCATACAAAAGTCATGGAATGGTGCAGATGCAATAAATTGATATACATTGTACTAACCAACTATAACTTCTAATAAGTTCTAATAAACGTATCTTAATCAATTTTTGATTATTAATTCAACAAAAATATTATTGATTAAATAATTAGATATACATATGTAACTGTCTTATGCAAGCAAATTCTACTTATCTAAATACTATTTTCTGCATGTTTTCTTTCTTTCCTTTTTCTCTATAAAAGCCATTATTATTATCGTAATTTTAGTTCTTTTTTTAAATTTTTGAACCAACTTACTAATTTACTAACATTTATTTCCCCCATAGAGCTTACCGCAGACGCCACAAACTAAAACTTTCAGTCTGTATAATAATGGAGAAGCGGTGTCCGAAAACTTATCTGATCCAACTGTGCAACACGATAACGTAAGATTCTTTTTTTAATATAAAAAATGTATAGTTCTTTTTAGGGCTTATTATACAAGTAGAAAAACTAAAAAGGTGAATTATTTTTTGTATTTAAAAATAACCGGCATGTGGTTTTAAAGTGCCATCTAACAAATATAATTGTAACTATCCACAGATTAATGGAATTTAGGTATTTTCCAAATAAAAAATACAATTACTTCCTCTGGTGTTAAATACATAACAACACAAAAGTATAAAAAATAATAATTCTCAGTGTTTATGGAAGATTCAATTAATTTCTAATTGGATATTTTATTGATAAATTTGTCTATTTAAATATCACTTGCTACCAATACAAATCGTATATTAGGAAATCAGTTATGGTCACTTTACTTACAAGATTTGTGATTACATTTCCATTTCCTTACTATTAAGTAGATAAGTGCTGACATAAAATGGTAACGCTGCCGATTTTCTCAAATAAAATAAGTCTGACACCTAATCACAGTATAAACTTTAGTTCACACCCCCATTTTTAATAATATTTTATATTATTAAAAATACTTTTGTATTAAACTTTAGTTGATACTGTAACCTACTAATCTAATATTTATAGACAACAAATGCACCAAAAGTGAGGTTACGTATTTTTATTTCTGTTTGTCATATTACCAAATTTCTTATTCTCTGTGACGATATACACTGATTCGATCAATTATTAATGTAAATTGTTCTTTGACTTATGTTGATACATTTTTTAAGTAAAAGCTACATTTTATCCACTTGGTACACTCTCCTTCCATATTCACGCCTATCTAATTATATAGGAATACGAGTATATCCTTAAAAAAAACAAAATACCTATCAGAATGACAAAGAAACCGATATAAAATATGAAAAAAAAGTTAGAAATAGTTTTAATATAACAATTAAGCTATTAAATGGACACAATATATGTCATATATGTTTAATACTTTATTACAAAGATTTTTAAATTAATTTTAGAATGATCATGGATCCTCTAGTTAAATGGCGTAAAATTCGACATCAAAAGCCAGAATTTAATTGTTCTCACACTCGACATAAAATGAAAATTTAAAGCATCAACACTTGTATAGTTTTACACATTAGATATACCTACGATGATTAAAGAAGTTTTATTACCTACTTGTGTTCCAGTTAATAAATAAAATTGCTGGGTTTTTTTAATTTAAAATAAATGTAATCATACAAATAATCATCTCCACATTTCAGTTACTTTTTTCCGTTGTAAAAGCAATTTAAAAATATAGTTCTCTTCCATAGCTATGGAACTGTCTTTTTATAGTTACATCTTTTAAAATTATTTTGCTCGCATTTATTAGGTGAACTATTTTCTGATCAAAAGAAATTTAAAAAACATTAATTCTAGGGTTTTTACATTTAGATATTGGTGATGAACAATGGCTTTAGAATCTAGCGTATAAACTTCGGCGGTTTTAAGAAGCCTATTAAGCATAAAGAAGAACCTTCTTTTACTTTGAAGCATGTAAAAAAAAATTTATCGTATGCCAAAAAAACTAAAAGTTGATGTAAAAATGCTAAGACCCCATTTACGAGGCGAGTTTTTTATGTTATCTACTTAGCTATGAAAACAATATGCTATCGTGACAATTTTCTTACGTCAAACTTCTGTGACATTTTATTGTGTCATCTCCTAGTTTGGTTCTTTTACATTCGTTTTAAGAAGAGAAAATGTTTGATTTGGAACTTGAACACAGAAGCGTCATGAAATTTTTATCAGAAGAAGGCAGTAGCCCGAAAATCATTCATGAGAAAATGATTCGTTCCTATTTCCAAGTCAAATTTTAGGGTAAGCAGTTCAATTGGGACAGGAAAACCATTCATAATGATCCAGAGTGTGGAAGTTATTAAAGAAATAGAATAATTGTGTTAATGTTAAGGTTTTTTCGTTGAAAAATTGTTTTTGTTTCTGGTAAATAATATAAAAAAACTCCCATCGCAATTTGCTTCTACTCTTTCTTATTTTGTTAAAAGTTAAGTTTCCTTGTTTTATCATTTGCTTGGAAACTATCGAAGAAGCATCTGTAATATCAAGTTTGAATACGTTTCAATTATTATTCTCAATTCAATTTTATACTTTTGCCGTCATGAATTCATCTTCCGATGATTCATGGTCCAAACCATATTTGAACTTTTTGGTTATGCATCTTCTTCAAATAATACAAAATCTAATAACAAAAGTCATGGTAAAGTTCTAATTTTTATAATAAATCCGCATGAAATTATTCTTCGCCAGGCATTTTAAAGAATTGAATTATCATTTTAACGTGAAGTAATAGCTCGAACTTCGATAAATAACTGAAGAAAACTATAAACTTTATTGTGCAAATATTGAAGCGTAGTATATGAACCACGAAATTTGCTTGATTACCTAAATTAAAATGCTATCTAAAGTCATTGTTTGCGATTTAATAAGATTTTATATGTTGACTAACTCAAAATAAAACTAAAACTGATCAAAGAGCTTACCGGTATTGTAGTATTTAACATATGAAATGATAGATGGCACCAAAAGCACAATAACTTGTAACGGGTGTTCAGAAACATTCGAAGTCAAAGTAGTCCTTGAAAATATGAAGTCATGTCTGAGATAGATTGATTTTTGACTTCGAATATTTCTGAGCACCCGTTATATTATAACATAGTTTAAGTAATATCACAGAATATTTGTGGACACTTCCCCTACTTATGAATGAAAATCCTAGATAGATTTATGTGACCTTGATTTGAATCCCAGTGTGAAAATGCTCTGAATGTAAAACTTTAATTTCAAATTTAGGATGTTGAAAGTGTAATTAATGATTTTTTTTTTGTGCTTACACTTAAAAATATGCATATTACTATTGCAATATCATTACTACATTACTTATATCAATACTGGAAAAGTGCTAAGCAGTGATAAGGATATATTGAAAAATAATTCTCATATGGTTTGTTTGGTAGCTGCTTACGCATTATATTACTATGACTACCAGAAGCGAATGAAAATATATTTCGCTCATTTATTTTGCGCCTTTTCACACCAGAGTTTTAATCTACGAAAAATCCAATAATATCCCTACTATATTACTTCTACTATGCTTATAATGTGTATTTTGTAGTTTTTGTTTGTTTGCTTTTAGCAAATAACTGATGTAATGTAATTATGCGATTCTTCTTTATAAATCTATTTTAAACTAATACTAATTTGAACTAATAATGTTGAACTGTTCAAAAGTATTAAATATACATATTAGAAATCTATAGATTTTTTAATGGGAACAGAGAATTTGATTCAAAAGAATACTCGTAGATTTTATTGTTCATTATTTTATATGCCTATCAAATCGCATCTAATAATAATCTTAAATATATAATTTCAGGCACTGGTGTATAGAGATGGTAATTTAATTTCGGGCTCTCTGGACGCACTGATACAACACCTTGTTCCAACAGACGTATATTATCCGGATAGAGCGTATATATTTGCGTTTCTATTGTCTTCTCGATTATACATTAAACCCCACGATTTACTCGATACGATAAGAAGTTTAAGCGAGACCCAGCAAGGGTTGGGATTATCCGGAAAGGGACCGCAACCTGGTAGTACAAGATTTGCCGAGCATCTGGTGCAATTACTTGCGGAATGGACTGAGACCTTTCCTTATGATTTTAGGTAAGTAAAAAAAAAACGAAATTCTCCATAAAATATTATTCTTAACAGTGCCGATTAGTTGATATGATTTTACTTGAAACTAATTTTAATTTTGCGTTTCTAAGGGACGAACGCGTTATGCAACATGTCCGCACCATCACTCAACATTGCTGTGCCCTGAATTCCTCTCTTCGAGCCAACGTTTCATCCCTTCTGCATAATTTACTGCAAAGATTAACAGCTCTGGAATCTTACGAAAGATCGCTGGATATTCCATCGGTGCCCATAGACGAGAACTGCGTGGATATAACAGAACTATGTCCGCACACGGGGGATTTAGCCCAACAATTAACGCACGTCGAATTAGAGAGGTTGTCATATATTGGACCAGAAGAGTTCGTTCAAGCATTCGCTAAAGAGAATCCGCACTTGGAAACTTCGTTCAAAGACATGAAGAAGACCCACAATCTAGAACAGTACGTTCAATGGTTTAATAGGTTGAGCTATTTTGTTGCGACCCAAGTCTGCAGGGTAAGTTTTTCTTGTGAAATAACTTTCTGAAACTTCTAATTAAAATACTTTTTATGTAGTATCCGAAGAAAAAGCAGCGGGTGAAAGTGGTGGAATATTGGATAGAAGTAGGAAGGGAGTGCTTTAATATAGGAAATTTTAACAGTTTAATGGCCATAATTGCGGGATTGAATATGTCACCGATCTCCAGATTAAAGAAAACTGTAAGTACCAAAAATACTATTACGTAAAAACACTCTGAAAATATGTTTTATTTTTAAAAATTTTGTAGTATTTTTGTTTTGTTATTAAAACATATTCAAATTTCTTACCTAGAAATCGCAAAGAAACGGGGTTTCTTTGGAAATATGAGAGTGGTACTAAATATTCTCGGACTGACACATAGATGGCGGTCAGAACATTAAATAGATTTATTCCCCAAAGTTACAATTTGCTATCATATAATCGACCAATTATCATTCATTAATGTACATTCAACAAGCTTTGATTCCAGCAAAAATTAAACAACTTCTATACATTTGTTAAAATGGAAAAAATGTAATTAGATACTTCGTTTTGAAATGTTTAAAATCAATTGAAAGAATCAACTCTTGACAATAATGCTCTTTCCTTTTCAAGAATAGAAAAGCGGGCGCCAGCCAAAATCGGTTAACAACCAATGATATCATTGAAAGAGTTCGCAATACAGTGCTGAATAATCGTCGTATCAAAGTAGATGAGCTAGTAAATATTGCAAAGCATTCAGATGAACGGGTAAAATATATTTTATGTGAGCACTGACATATGAAGAAGGTGATTGCAAACAATCGACAGAAATAGTCAAAGATTGAACATTTCAAGTGTTTGGAAGTCTTCCAACGAAATTCCTTTAAAATTTTACATCGCTTCATAATGCTGATACGATCTGGATTCATCATTACATACTCAAGTCATTGCAGAGACAACAATATAGGCAATAAGTAGAATCTGATTTAAGTACTCCGAAGAAGCAGGCAAAAACGGTATGGTAGTACTTGTCGACTATCTTGAGGAATGGATGAGAGATGGAATTTTATTGCACATATTAGACGCTGAAATTAAAAGCAAATAACCATATTTGGCAAAAGAAGAATTTATGTTTTATCACCACAAGGCAACTCATTCATTATTAACTGCACCAGCAAAAAAATTTTTATCTAAGTTTCGAATTGCTTCCGCACGCACTCGCCGGAAAAAGTAAACAAGAAGTCACTTAAGACTTCTTGTTTACTTCAATTTAAAAAAATAGCTCTCTGCAAAGATATTTAGATCAAATGGCAAATCTGAATGAATCAGAAACTGTAACTTACCTGAAACTCTCAATAAAACGGGTGATTTCTTTGGAAATATGAGGATGGAATTAAGTGTTCGTGGCCTGACATATAGATGGCGGTCAGAGTATTAAATAAATTTATTTCCTGAAGCTATAATCTGCTTGTATATAATCGACCAATTGTCATTTATTAATGTACATTCAACAAGTTTGATCTGAGTATGAAGTGTCGTGGAAAATATTGTAATTAAATACTTCTTTTTGAAAAATTTAAAACTAATTGAAAAGGATTTCTTTGGAAATATGAGGATGGAATTAAGTGTTCTTGGTCTGACATATAGATGGCAGTCAGAGTATTAAATAAATTTATTTCCTGAAGCTATAACTGCTTGTATATAATCGGCCAATTGTGATTTATTAATGTACATTCAACAAGTTTGATCTGAGAATGAAGTAAACAATTTCTGCAATGGAAAATATTGTAATTAAATACATACTTCGTTTTGAAAAATTTAAAACCAATTGAAAGGGATTTCTTTGGAAATATGAGGATGGAATTAAGTGTTCTTGGTCTGACATATAGATGGCGGTCAGAGTATTAAAAAATTTATTTCCTGAAGCTATAACTGTTTGTATATAATCGGCCAATTGTGATTTATTAATGTACATTCAACAAGTTTGATCTGAGTATGAAGTAAACAATTTCTGTAATGGAAAATATTGTAATTAAATACTTCGTTTTGAAAAATTCAAAACTAATTGAAAGAATCAACTCCTGACAATAACGCTCCTTCTTTTCAACAATAAAAATGTGGGCACCAGAATTCAAACAAATGAAATAAAGGCTAAAATCGTCTAACAACCAATGATATTGTAAAATACTTGTCTTTCGAGTTCGTTTAAATAAAACTAACGGTAATTTGAAACACATGACGACTCACTATATTAATAATAAAATACACTAAATAACTAATCAGAATAATAACAGTATTTATTTCACAATATTTATATAACAATGTTCTAATATACCGGTTGCTGCTTGAATTAATGCGTTTCTCTCATGCGCCATTTACAGTATATCAGTTTTCTCGCATTTTCAAATACTGGAAATTTCTCGGTCGTATGCGTCTGGTGACATCATTCATTACGGTATCATACGGTATCACAATGTCATTGAAGGAGTTTGCAAAATATTGCGGAATCATCGTCCTTTAAGGTATGAGAACTTAGATAGACATTGTAAACATCTCATATGAACGGTTACGACTTATTTTATATAAGCATTCGCATATGAAAAGCATCTGAACGAGATGCGTGCCTCGATTGCGAACAATCGACCAAAAAAATCGAAGACTGAACATTTCAAAGCAGTGTTTGGAGCCCTTCCGACGAAATGCCTCCAAGTGTTTTGCCTCATTTCATAGCGTTCACGAAACCAGGATTCATCGTTACATGCTCGTCAATACAACAATAGTCTAGACAATAGGTAGAAACTGATTCAAATATTCTGAAGAAGGCAGGCAGAAACAGTTCTACCGACTGGTAAGGTAATGACAGGGGTTTTGTGGGTCACACGTGGTGGAATACTTGTCGATTGTCTTGAGAAATGGAGGAGTGTATTATGCAGCTTTATTGAAGAAACTGGACACTCAAATCAAAAGCGAACAACCACATTTAGTGAACAAAAAAAATTCTTCATCGCGACAAGGCACGCACCAATTAATTCATTATTAATTACACAATATAAAAATATTTTAAATACGCTAAAAATTGCCTCCCATACGCATTTTACTCGTCGGCTGTAATCTCTATTGTTCGTTTTAAAAGCAATTTCAACAGGCGCGGCTCGTGATGACGTATTTGAGAGTGCAAGTACAATGATGCGAGTGCTTCGTGTATTCTCGTGTACTAACTGTAACGTTTTCTTAGTAAACACCGAAAACACACGAGGCACTCGCATTATTGTAACTGCACTCCCAAATACGTCATCACGAGCCGCGCCTGAATTTCAATCATAATTTTTAAAACGAACAGTAAGCTAGGGAAATTAATGAAAAACAACAAAGACAAAGTAAATAATTTCAACCAATTTGGTGTCTATAAGCTTTCTTGCAATGATTTCTCTAAGATGTATGTCGGACAAACTGGAAGATCTGTCGAAACAAGCATATCAGAACACAAGAGATCTTTTAATTATAACCAAAGCGATTCGACAGTACATTTTAATACTTGTAATCATTCTTTTAATTCAGATTTCACTATTTTACATTCAGAAAATAAAGGTATCAAATTAACATTATTTTAAACAATAGAAATAAACAGAGCTAAAAAATGTAAATGATCATGTAGATTTGAATAATTCCCCTATGTTAAACTTATTCCCATGTAACTGTACAAGTGTCCCGTATGGTTATGTTAAAATTTTAGGAGTGTAAAGTAGACTTCATTTCAAGTATCAAAAACGCAAAACTTGTATATCCATTTTTATGTGTTTCAAAGTTACAGATCTATGAATGTGATTGTCAGATCATGAACAAAAATGTAATCCTAAAGCCAATACAAACTGATTTTATTTCAAAAAAGTTATACGATTCAATAACAGGCCTGTGATTGTTAACGTCGCATAATAAAATGTTATCCTAAAATAAATAAACACGTGTCGTAGTGCATACAGTAATTTCTTGGAGATCTACAAAAAAGAGTACTGGAAATTGATTTATGATAAAGTAGGTTCCTACTTATTTCGTAAGTGCTGAACCATGAATATCATATAATAAACAAATGTTCAGATGACTGTTAACGTTGCATTTTTTAATAAAGAATTACTTAACGTTTCAGTTCATACAACAGCTTATTAGTGAGTGGACACGTTTTCTTTATTCAAAATGCCTTACCGATTTTCTTCTCAAGAGTATGCGGACATGCATTTTGTGTATGGCTACAGTAACGTCAGTGCATGTCAAGCAGTTATTGAATACCGACATCGGTTTCCCGATAGGCGCATTCCTCATTACAGAACGTTTCTGGAAGTACACAGACAATTTCGAGAATGCGGACTGCGTGATTATCTTTTCGACCGAGGAGTAAATTTGCCAGCAGACTTAGAGGAAGAAGCAGTAGCTATTGTTACAAGGGATCCAACTCTCAGTGTACGTCGAATCGCTAGACAACTAGGAGTGCCACGAACGACAGTTTGGCGAATTTTAAAACGTGAGGGCTTATATCCATATCACTATCGCAGGGGATACAATTTGCTTAAGGCAGACCACTATGCTCGTCTAGTTTAGTCTACGATCACGAGAAGTGGTGTTACAACTCTGAGAAACCTGCACAGGTGGTCATTAGAAAATCCCAAAGCTATACGCCCGTCTAAATTTCAACATGAATTTTCTATTAACCTTTGGGCCGCCCTAATCGATGACTTGTTGATTGGTCCTGTCGTTCTTCCTGGGAGGTTAAATGCGGACAATTACCTTCAATTTCTTATTGACGAACTGCCAGGTCTTTTGGAAGATGTCCCACTGAATGTTCGACGAGACATGTGGTTTCACATGGATGGGCACCACCATATTTCGGAATTGCTGTCCGAAATGACCACCCGATCTTAATCCCCTTGACTTTTATTTATGAGGGTACATGAAAATTAGTCTACGCGCAAGTTTCGAACACAAGCGAAGAGTTGTTTGATCGTATTCACCTGGCTGCCGAACAAGTATGAAATTCGGATAAGTACTTCTTCTGTTCGCTTACGGGCACAAGCCTACATTCAACAAGGAGGTGGACATTTCGAAAATTGAACTTTTTTCAATAAAATCAGGTTTTATTGACTTTAGGATTACATTTTTGTTCATGATTTGACAATCACATTCATAGATCTGTAACTTTGAAATAAATAAAAATGGATATACAAGTTTTGCGTTTTTGTTACTTGAAATGAAGTCTACTTTACACTCCTAAAATTTGAACATAACGATACGGGACGCTTTGTATAGCACCCCCATCCTTAAATTAGTTTAGCTGACTATACAGGCTTATTCTGAATAAGTACCATAATTTAATTTAATTATTAGATTATACTACTAAAATATATGCTAATTATTTTTAATTTTTAAAAATAAAAAAAAAATATTTAAACAGATAAATATTGAGCAGTGCTGTCCGACCTGACTCATCCGATATGTGCTGTCTGTATAGTCCGTGTCCCTTGCAGGTATGCAGACGCTTTTATTTACATACGGTTTCTTTACAATTAATGGGTTTATACATAAGTAAGTTATGCATATGCGATATCTACGATTTAGTAAGGTATCTCGAACTCTCGATACAACAGCTGAGTATTTCGTGCGGTCTCAAAACGATTTTATTGTTATTTAAAATTAAAAATAAAATTACACAGCGTACTTTTTAGGTAATTTTTTTTGTATTAAATATTAATTAACGTGTTTAAACTAAAATTAAATTCTCGGACACTTATTCAGAATAACATTGTATATTCCATTCTGCAATTAGAGTTACTTTATTAGTTTGAAGTAGCCACAGTGTTGGTGAAACAATTATTACTATAAGTACAATAAATATTTGTAAAAATCACACAATCGTGGTTCTTATTTAATTTTACAATGGATTTTTATCAAGTAAAGGCCACATTAGTTAATTAGTAAAACTTATTATTATGAATATCTACATAAATAGCAAAATTACGGATACCTGCTCTAGCTTATTCAAATAATATTTATTTGTTTTAGTGGAACAAAATACATTCTGGAAAGTTTGCAATCCTGGAACATCAAATGGACCCAAGCAGTAATTTTAGCAGTTACAGAAGTACTTTGAAAGCAGCTATGTGGAGAAGTGCTGGTGCCACCGATCAAAGGCAAAGAATTGTGATCCCATTCTTTAGTTTATTAGTAAAAGATTTATATTTTCTAAATCAAGGTTGTTCGAATAAGTAAGTTAATTTGAAAGTAACATCGATGTACAATCAAAATTATTTTATTATTATTACTTTATTAGGTTGCCCAACGGACATATAAACTTTGAGAAATTTTGGCAGCTCGCCAAGCAAGTAACAGAGTTCATGGCATGGAAACAAGTCACTTGTCCTTTTGAAAAAGATCAGAAAATTATATCCGTACTTCAACATGGACCTATACTGAATGAGAATGCTTTAGCTTTAGCTAGTTTTGAATGTGAACCACCAGATAATAATCAAGAAAAGGAAAGATGTAAAAGTTTAAAAGCCGAAGGAGGTACTACTTAAGATATATATAAATATTAATTATATGCATTATATATAAACTCGAATCGATATTTTCTACATGTGAATTTTTGTACAAATGTTTACTATATTATATTACATTGGCGTATAAACAACACTACTTCACAAGGCACAATTTTATGAGAACCAGTGAGATTTTATGACAATTTTAAATACATTTATTATAGAAAAGGAAAGAAAAAGTATTGCTGATAATGACCTGATTTATGGATATAAATAAGTACAGGTGAGCCAATAAGAATGAGGACAAGTTGAATTTCCCGCCAGTTTTTAATTCTTTTAAATTGGCCAACCTGTCGGTAAACTCATAAGCGTCTCAATGAACGTTTTTAAAGGGGTGCTAAAGGTACAATATTAAGAAAATAATTAATCTGCTAAGATTTTATAACACAACTAGAGAAATTCTTTGATCTAGCATTCTTTTTACTGATAAAAAACAAATAAATAACACTTAGTACAATAAAAATACATTAAACATGAAAAATAGGGAAGTAGTATAGACCCAAATAAGAAGTTTTTTTTATTCTTATATAAACGTATAATTTTATGTTAAAACAATATTATAATAAACCACCATCACTTGCTAAACACAAATTTACACGTCTTTTCATATTTTCAAATAACGCTGTCAAAGTATTCGCATTGATATTTCTTATTGCTCTAACAACAGCATCTTGCAATTCTTCCAAATTATGTAGGCGATTTTCAAAAATTTTATTTTTTAAATATCCAAACGAAAAGAAATCTAATGGTGTCAAATTAGGTGATCGTGGTGGCCAGATTCCTCTACTGATTAGTGTTTCATCGTAAAATTGTTGCAAAAACTCCATAGTCGAATTAGCTATATGTGGTGGTGTGCTATCTTGCTGAAAATACCCATTCCTAAGTTCGTCATCATGTAATTCCTCTATAAATGGCTGTAATATGTTTGTTCGGTACCGTTCAGCATTTATTGTGTCATTGAAAAATATGGTCCAATTATTCTGCGCTGTGTCAATGCAACCTATACGCCTATCTTCAATGGATACAGACTATGTTTGACATAGGTGTATGGATTATCTGTTGCCCATTTTCGATAATTCTGACTATTTATGTAGCTTGACAAATGAAACCATGCTACATCAGACATTAATGTTAGATTTAAATTATCGTCATAATTCAGGTGATTGTTAAACCATTCACAATATTGAATATGCAGTCCATGATCAATAGGTAATAACTGCTGCACAGCTGTCACTTTGTAGGGCTGCATATGTAGATACTTTATCAAAGCTCTACAACAAGTTGAATAAGCCACACCTATAGAAAAAATTTGGTATACAGTAAAATATAATTAAAGATGTTAGTGATATTGAAAGACACATCTTCAACTTGACTAAAATTAACTTTAATGTAGTAATATTAAATGAAAGTTTAGTGAAGGTTACCTGATTGAGCACTTAATTTTCTCAATCAATTAGTTGGACTTTGTCCTATTCTCTGTCGTAAATCATTTACAGTTTCTTCGACAAGAACTTTTGGTCGACCGGTTGATTTCTTTTTGCAAACACAATTATTATTTTCAACGTGCAAAACAATTCGATCTTTGTGCTGGGCAAACATTTTATATGGAACATGTAAATCAGGAAATGCTTCTTCAAACTGTTGAATACATGATTGTATCGAGAATGACCATGTTCCATCCTTGTTACACACACCACTTCGATAATGAGTTTTTAAAATGAATGCCTTTTGCTCCTCGCATAAAGACATGTTGTCTATAACAAATAAAAGGACAATAAGGAAGTACAATATAACCTCTAATGTTTTATTCTGAATTTTTACCTTTCTTTCATCACAACTTCCCTGCTTGTTTTAAAAAAATACAGTTCTAATAAATCCAACAAAAAATCTTATGCAGAAACTGAATGAAAAGCAGAATAAATTTATTTTATAAGGACGCCAAACATGAGCCAACTATGCAATATACCGAAATATGTTTTTCGAAGATTTACAGTCACTTTGACCAACCTAAGATAATAAAAAAAACAGCGGGAAATTCAACGTGTTCTCAAACTTATTGGCTCAATCTGATAATATTGGAGAAAATAACCATTTGTGGGTTTCTTATATTACCTGTTGTGAAGTGGAAACTTTTATTTATTATATTGGTATACTGAATATATTAAGGACCAACTAGATTGAAAAAGAAAAATGAAACAATGTTTCCTCTTTTTATAAAAAGGCATCTTGGTATTATCATTTTAATAAAGTAAATAAATGCAAAAATTTATTAAATTTTATTGTATGCATTATTCACTTTTTTTTTGCAAATCCCATGCCATGCAGAAATTTTATTCTTTCAAAATTAAGCCAAAAAATTGTCTATAAAACTTATTCTTTGAATTTAGCAACTGATTTATTGATCTTATTTAATTACGTTGCAAAATACACTGTTACGGATAGATGAAACAAAGAATTCAAGTATTTACCACATAATCACATAGTCCATTTAAAAATGATCTTTCATTAAAAGTATACATCTCAATGTTTAGAAATACGAGGGCGGGTTGAATAATTCGTGCGAAACAGAAACAGAGGTATAATTTAAATAAACAAATCTCTTAATTCGATACGCTTGGTACATTTGTATTAAAGCTTATTTATTCCGTTTCGAAAATGACATTCTTATAAACCTGCAAAATAATCGTCCACTGTTGAAGTTAGGCCTTCATTTGTGCAGAATTTTTTACCTCCAAAAAAATCTTTTAACCTTTCTGCGGACGCGCTTCAATATTATCAATGAGTGAGCGCGTGTCGTAAATTTTACGACACGCTGTTTTTGACGTATCAAGAACTTTTTGTTGGGGTGTTGCTCACATATTTACGTAGACATTAAATAATGTCCTTATGATAAAAACAAAATAATTTTTATTGGAAAGTTACCTATACTATAATTATAAACAATATTTCTTACGATACAATGCAAAGATGTATTTTTCAAATTATTCGTCGTGTTGCTCCCCCTCTTCAGCACGTGTCGTAGACCTGAAATCGTCTACGAATAGTTCTAGAACGGAAATATAATGCAGTCGTACAATAAACTATGAAATATTTACTTACATGGGCATGCGCGTGTCGTAAAAATTACGACGACAGCAAATATTATTTTTTTGCGAACAAGATTTGACAAGTCTACACACAACCTTTGTTGCTGACACTCAAGGACAAACTTATCTAAGAATACAAGCGAGCTCACATAGGTTAAATAAGGGGTAAGGGAGAAGTAAGCGATTTAGTAAATTTTACGACAGCGCTCCCGCTGAAAGGTTAATTTAGAGAATAGATCAGAGAGTGGGGTATACGTAAATTGCACGCCAAACCCTCAGGTCAATGTAATCCTACAGGTATTTTGCACTCCGGTTTCTTCATTGCCCATTAATCAGACCGGTAAATTGCACTCTAAACATGAATGAATTTTCTATCATATTTTATTCCTATACATATAGTTAAAAATCCAACATAAAAATGCATGAAAATTCTTTCAATGGAGACTGTGGTTAAATAAAAATGTTATAACATTCCGTATACACTCAGTGTATACGGGGACGCGGTGTATAGTAGTTGTGCGTAAGCGTTTCTCTTGCTTTACTGTGCCCCATGTGCGACTTTTAATTAGTAGTTTTTACCTACTGATGATGACAACTTAGTTGTCGAAATACGTATTTAGGATACGATTAATAATTGTGGTAAGGGGTTATATACCTTGTTTTAAATAAAAATACATATATAAAAATATAGTCACTAAATTTTACAGAAAAAAAAGGAATATAGTTTATTACAAAAACATACAATAGATGTGTGAAATACTATGATACATAGAAATGATCATGTAGTTATCCTTTGGGAGCACTATGGTAAGATATAACTTTTAAGAAGGTATGTCTCTGTATCTCTCCGCTTACGGATAATGAGTATGCAAATGATTAGAGTGCAAGAGTGCATTTTACATGTGGGATTAGGGCGCCGGATTTATAAGTAAAGCTCAAGCGGATGCAATAGCGTGCAAATTACCTGTGCCCGAGAGTGTTAGGTTTGACGAATATGAAGGGTTATGGAACGTCTGTCTTAATTTATATCATCCTTTTGAGAAAATTTTGATAAAATCTTCAGGTTAAGTGTCATACTGACATTAAGATTAATATATTCACAAATTTCAACATTACTTAACTGAAAATTTTATCAGAATTATTTCAAAAGGATGACATAAATTAAGACAGACTTTTTCACTCCATGGCTACCGATGACCAAGATAATTTTTGATATCTGGATACAAAAAGTCAATCAAGAAAGAAAAAAAATTAAATCTATAAGTTTAAAATACAAACCTCCATTATAATCAAATATTAATGAAGCAAATTTATTGTCAATTTGCACGTGCCATAGATATTATAAAATTCACAATATTTGATTTCTATTGTGTAAGTGCTGCTTGTCGTGTCATATTACCGACCGATTCTATCGTCTCCAACGTAACTTGTAGTTTCTTTTTATAGTCACATATTAAGTAAATCTTACTGTCAATTTACACTTTAAGCGTAATCTATTGTCATTAGTAATGACACAATAGATTGCATGTAATGACTCATTACATGTTACGGATTGATTCTGGCGCCCAACCTGGGGCAATGTATATGTAATGATTGTTTTCCTAAATATCCAGTGAATTAACTACAAAATGTCCTAAACTAGGTCAACAGAAACGTAAGTGTATTCTGCAAACGAATTTGAACAAAAATCTAAATGTTAAATTCTTTGTTTCTTAACAGTATAAGCTTGTAAGTACCTTATATGAAGTTATAACTAGTACTTAAACATCTGTAAAACTTTATAAACTTTAATTTATTAGTCCGGATACCATTACATGAAAAATATTTTCAAGCAACTCATATTTTGATGTAGCGTAAAGTAATTTTGATTCGATTTAATCTTTTTTGACAGACTTTTTAATTGCAGTTTATATGTCGAATAAAAAACTTGTGAAATTAAATATTACGTTCCATAATTTAACAGCACTCTTACATATTAATACTTTAATAAATTTTGTGACTATTATTAGATGAAGATTATTTGATTAATGTCTTATAATTTGATTGGAAAATTATTGCATGATGATGGGATTTTCTCCCTAATATACTTATTAGAGACTACATTATTTCAGTACCTAATTTAAAGCAAGGGGAATGATTTTGTATATTTTTATAAAAATCAATTATTTGTTTAAACATGTTAGTTGTTTTTATTTTGTTAGTTTATTTTGTATATTTTTGTACAGCGTTTTGTGGTTAAGCTTTGTTTAATGTTCTTTTTTGTGTTGCTTAGAATGCAACGCAATCACTTAGATAATCATAACTATAACATTTTGTAAACTATCATTCACTCATCTACTTTCTTTTACTACTTATTCCAGTATTCGAAGATTTAATACATCAGATTGAATATGTTGATAGCGATTAAAATTTGTATTAAAAGAAATACCTTTAATACTCATAAGCACATATATATATATATAAACTCTGATGTATGATAATGGTGTGTTATATTATTTTTTGTACATAATAATTTTTAGTTTATTAGTTTTGTAAGTACCTAATTGCCATTATTTATTTAGTTTCTTAATAATTAATATATGATTAATTTTTAATGTTTTAATTAAAAATTATTTCAATTTCTTTGTTTAAATAACATTAATAAACATATGGAAAGTATATTTTATTACTTTTATATGAAATAATTTAAAGTGAGACTTCAATATTATATAAACATTTTTTGATAATAACAATTAATTGCATAAAGAGTATTGAAATTAGAAAGTTTTATATCTAATGGATTGTAATGTCTTTTATACCTCACGAGATTTTTACGAAAGCAAAAAACAAGAATGTACTTAATTAAATGATCAATCATATAAATAGCGATGCAAATTTTCTTTTGTTTTCGTTTTTCGTGTTGCTGAAAAAAAAATTGAGATTATATAATAGGAAAATACTTGCTTCGATTGATACCACAACAATGCCATAATATTCACGTTTACATGTAAGTAAAAAAATTTATGCAGTATTACATTCAGCCCATATATATATATACAATATTTATCGAATAAAACAAGATAAATAGTCCTATATTTATACATATATATATATATATATATAGCATAAATAGTCCTGCACATATTTAATAGGAAGAATTTTGGTTTATGTATGTCTGCTTAATTTCGAGCAACCAAAATAAAAAGATAGGACATACTACAAATGTTTATTATGCATACATTTCATTAGTCTAATAAGTAATTTCCTATGTGCTTTGCCTCACACAGTGCTGTTAGATATTATACAAAATTTAATGAAAAGGATATACAAGACTTAATTTAATCAGTATTCTAGTCACTAGGTAAGAGAACACATTGCTAATTAAATATTATTATATGTTGTATTATTGTAGCTATTTATAAAATTGTATAAATTTGTAACTTGTACCATTTGTTTTATGTAAAAATCAAATGAAACATTTATCGTGTCTTATTTTATCTCTATTATTCACTTACCTAATTCCTATTTATTATTTTGGATGTGGACAATAACTTTATTAGAATAAATCGCTTAAATAAAGGTTTTGTAAACGTCCCAGTAATTATTTTTAGCTGAGGTATTATTTGTCATACCTGAAAGATATTACAATAGTTTACTTACTTAACCAAAGATATATAGTAATTATTACTCTTGGTATTGGCTTTCTTTTAGAAAAATCAAATCATTTTTATTTATATAAAATACTTGAATATTTTTGATACAAAAATCAATTCAAAATTTTAATTTTTGTGAAAAAAGAATCTTCTCAACTCTCCTTTTATTTTCTATTTTGACGTATAAGTATCTGTTCTAAAACAACCAAAAAAATTGGTAGATTTCTAAGAAGACATTTTATTTATTAATTGAATAGAATACTATAATCAAGGGTTTTTCTACGACTACAAAAACGCATATAAAAGCGTATATTCACAAACAGATTCTGACAAGTGGTATACGTTTAACAGGTGCTTTTTCAGCAAACGAAGTATATTTTAATAATACAAATCCAAGAATACCGTTAATAATTTTTTACACAGTACTAGATACTGCCAAAAATTATGGTTGAAAGTATTAAAATCTTGTTGCAACTGAACCTTGGTGTCTTGAACATACTATGTCTGTCACCATCATAGATGCGTCAATAGAGTTTTAGCAATATACAATAGCTATTTTTCTATTTTGCATTCGTAATGAACACATTATGAAACTCAAAACAGTATCGAAATGAGCTCCAGTTCGATATTCTTTTTTCATTTTTCAATGTGAGCATTGTTCAAACACAAATAAATATCTTATATTCTTAATTATTTTGTCAGCTGCTTCATGTAACTGAGATAGAGCCCAAAATATATTGGTTTCTATGTCACTCATGTCTATATTTTAAATAAAATATCAAGTATAGATAACGAAAGTTAATAAATAATATTTCGGAGACATTTAAATTTGAAAATGTCAAATATCAATGTGAGCAACTGCATACTTTATAGCTATAAAAATAAAACATTGAACTTTCAAATTAAATAATTTCAATTTATTAATGTAAAAAATGCAATACATAGTTATAAAAAACCCGTTTCATAAGGCCTTTTTCGCACTCGTTCTTTAGAAAACTCATGGGACGAAATGGTACCTTTTATTATTTTGAAAGTAATACTTTTTTCATGAATATGCAGTTTCATCAAGTAAATGAATGTTTTTTTTTTGGCGTAGTGATGTTTGCAACCCGGAAGTAAAGAAGAATATCGATTATTGACATTTCACAGTTTTGCTGTCAGTCAAGAATCGTTACCATTTGTAGAAAAAACAGATAGGCAGTAATACTCATCAAGGAGACGCATTTGTTTTTTTTTACAAACATTAATTTTATAATTTATAGATGGTTCTGTCCTGGAATAGTAATTCATATCTCTCATTACATTAATCATTAGTAATTTTGTTTTATAGTATTTATTGGAATTACTATATGTAAATATTGTTAAATAAAATCGTTAAAAAAAGTAGAAATAGCGAAAAAATGTGGTGGTTTATATGTATGAAAAAAATTATTGCATTTTTCCCTCTTATATTTTAGACGTGGGATTTTGAGGATTTACTTTCATTTAAAATTAAAAATTATTTCCTTTTGTTTTTGTTGTGAAACGTAAAAGGTGTTAACTATCTTTACTATTTTATTCTAATAATTTACAAAAGTGTTTATACCATACATGTCATTATTATTTTATGTAACTATTATCTACTTGTCAAAAAAAAAAAACAAAAGTAACCAACTTATTTCCTACCACCAACATACCAGAAATAAATGCTAAAATAAGATATAAATAACTTATTTCAACACTCCCTCCTTTTAACATTTATTTTATCTCTTATATATTCGAAACGATATTTTGTGAGTCCTTTAGTAAATATGTCCGCCAGCTGATCTTCGCTACTAACATATTGTAATTCAAAAACTTCATTAAGTTTATCTCTTAAGAAGTGAACACGAACGTCTATGTGCTTTGTACGTTTATGTGCCGTTTCATCACTTAACATTTTTAATGCACTTTGATTGTCAACTTTTAGAGTTGCAATAGATTCACAAACACTAATTTCCTTACACAATTTCATCATTGGTATTGCTTCCTTTATCGCTTCTGTAGCTGCCACATACTCTGCTTCAGCTGTTGATAAAGAAACTGTTCCTTGACGTCTTGTATACCAATCAATTATTCCATCTTTTAATATTAGTGCATACCCTGAAGTGGATCTTCGTGTTGATACATCTCCAGCATAGTCTGCATCTGTGTAACAGAGTAATTGTTCTTTCTCTTCTGAATGGGGGTCAAATTTTAAACCATAGTCTTTTGTTCCACTAAGATATCTAAGTATTCTTTTAACTCCCTCCCAATGATTTGAACGTGGTATCTCCATATATCGAGTTAACTTATTGACTGCAAAAGTAATATCGGGTCTGCTAACTGATGACAGGAAGAGTAAACCTCCTATAGCTTCGCGATAAGGTGCTTCACACAAAGAACTGTCCTCATTTTCTAAATCCTTTGTTGAACAAGGAACTGACACTGACTTACAATTGCTCATATTAAATTTGTCCAAGAGTTTATTAATATAATTTTCTTGTTTTATAAATATTGTTCCATCTTCCATTTTATTAATCTCCATACCTAAATAGAGTTTTAAAGGTTCAGTTTTTATTTCAAAATTGCTTTGAAGATAACTTAAAAGTTTTTCGATTTGATCTTTACTGCTAGATGCAACCAGTCCATCATCTACATATATCACTAAAAATAATATTTCTTTTTTGAAATTGAAAAATACACAAGGGTCATTTTCAGATTGCACTAAATTGAATTGCTTTAGTGTTTCAACAAACTTTCTATTCCAATTTCTAGGAGCTTGTTTCAACCCATATATGCATTTGCTTAACTGACATACTCTTTCAGTTTCATCTTCAAATCCTGTTGGCTGTTGCATGTAGATCTCTTCTTCTATTGGACCATTCAAAAATGCTGTTTTGATATCAAATTGTGCTAATTCCATATTATGTAATGCAGCAATTCGTAAAATTAATCGAATAGATTTATACTGTGCAACTGGACTGAAGGTTTCCAAATAATCTTTACCATACACCTGACTACATCCCTTGGCTACAAGTCGTGCCTTATAAATACCAGTTTCCTTCTTTCGAAATACCCATTTATTGTTAATTGGTTTCCTATTTTTAGGACATTCTACCAGAGTCCAAGTTGTGTTAGTGTTTAATGCTTCAATTTCTTCTTTCATTGCCAATTTCCATTTTTCGTCTTTTACTGCATCTGAGTATTCAATTTGCTCTGATGCCATGAAACATACATAATCATCATATTTACTTGGTATATTTATCATTGTGCGATTTCTTAATAACCTTTGTTCTGGGGAATTTTCTTCTAAAACAGTTTCCAAACTTTCTACAATTTTGCCATCTGTAAAAGCTTCTTGTTCCTTTGTTCTTGTTTGTGTAGCTTTTTCTTCTCCAACTATCAGTAAATTTTCAGACTTCCTTTTAAATATTACATCACGACAGACATCCATTTTCTTATCCACAGGAAAATATATTTTATACCCTTTTGTTTCTTCTGAATAACCAACAAAAATGCCTTCTTTACTTTTCCAATCCCATTTTTGCCTCTTTTCCTTTGGTATGTGAACAAAAACTTCACTGCCAAATATTTCAAATTTATCAAGATCTATCTTCCTCTTAAAAATTAATTCAAAGGGTGTTTTATCTGGAATTGAGCTAGTACCAGTTCTATTAATAATATACACAGCAGTATTTATAGCCTCAGCCCACAGACTTTTATCAAGCTGTTTCTGATATAACAAAGCTCTACCAGCTTCCACTAATGTCCACATTTCCCTTTCAGCAGAACCATTTTGTTCTGGAGTATATTTTACTGTTAACTGATGTTTTATACCATACCTGTTTAAAAGTTGCTTAACATCTCTGTTTACAAATTCCAAGCCATTGTCTGACCTAAAAATCTTTATTTTGTGGTCTGTGTCTAATTTGAACCTTATTATAAATTCTTTCATTTTTTCATATACTTCATTCTTATTTTGAATGAAATACACGGTCCGGTAATGGGAATAATCATCTTTAAGTAACAGGAAATACCTCGATCCTCCAACAGAAGGTTTCTCCATTGGTCCACAAACATCCATGTGTATAATTTCTCCAGGATGACTTGTTTCTGAAGTTGAAGTTTGAAACGACTTTCTAGTATGTTTTCCAAAAATACAGGAATCACACTGTATATCCTTTTCTTCTGTAACATTTATATCATGCTTTCTTAAAATTTTTTTACATTGCTGGATGTTTTGATGTACCAAAATTTGGTGCCATTCTTCTAGTGAGCGTTCCTTTTTTGCATTCACAAAATTAACACGATTACAATGCTTGATACCCATTTCTATTTCAAACAAATTTCCATTTCTCTTTCCAATTAAAATTGTTTTATTTTGCTTTTTAACATGGCATTCCTCTTGAAGAGTTATAATAACATATCCAAGATCAACAATTGCACTTGCTGATAACAGATTACATTTAAGTTTTGGAACATGCAAAACATTTTGAATTGTACAACTGGTCATGCAATTTCCATTTTTAATATCTACCTCTATATTTCCTTTGCCAATTGCTTCTAATTTAGTACCATCTCCAATTATGATGTATTCTTTATTTGTTAATGTTTCATAATGACTAAACCATTCTTCATTTGCTGTCATGTGATGACTAGCACCACTGTCTAAGTACCATTTACTTGTGTTATCAGTGATATTACTGACAAGTGCATAATGATCATTGTTCGTTGCAACATTAGGACTACTATTTTTACCTTTCTTAAACCAACATTCTCTTTCGAAATGACCTTGTTTCTTACAAAAATGACATATTACATTTTTCTTTGAATATTTTCTATCTTTAGAGCCATATGTTTTATTTGTTTTTGTGCCTACTTTCTTGACCGTTAATGCTCCAGCTACGTTTGGACTAGTTTCTCTTGTTTTGATTCTATCTTCTTCTGAGATTAGTCTCGATGTTAATTTGTTCAATGTTTTATCTGTTGAACTGTCCCATGCTGAATGAAAATGTTTAAATTCCTCAGGTAATGTCATGAGAATTTTATTTATTAACATATTCTCACTTATTTCTTCACCACACGTTTTTAACTCATGACTTAAACTTTCCAAGTCAGCTATATGCTGTGCAACTCCTTCTCCCTTGTGAGTATATGTATAAAACTTTTGTTGCAAAGAATGTAAACTTGTTTCCGTTTTTCTACCATATAGTGCTTCAATTCTCACCCACATCTCATTTGAGGTTTTACATGCTATTAAATGTGTAATTACTTTTTCATGAACTGACATAATTATGGTTCTTTGAGCTTTCAAATCATTTTCTTCCCACACTTTCTTTTCTGCTTCATCATTTGAGCTTTTTATTTTACCTTCCACAATATCATACAAAGCAGAGGTTTTTAGTATGATAACCAACTGGAATTTCCATGCTTGGTAATTTGTCCCGTTTCCATCTAGTGAGATAGTTTTCTTTAATTCAACTACATCCATAATTTTTAAGTTGAAATTTCTACCTTTTGCTTATAACGCAACTGGGCCCATAACCTGTTGTGAAACGTAAAAGGTGTTAACTATCTTTACTATTTTATATTTTATTCTAATAATTTACAAAAGTGTTTATACCATACATGTCATTATTATTTTATGTAACTATTATCTACTTGTCAAAAAGAAAAAACAAAAGTAACCAACTTATTTCCTACCACCAACATACCAGAAATAAATGCTAAAATAAGATATAAATAACTTATTTCAACAGTTTTGTTAAATACATTTCATTACAATAAGTACACAAACGAAATTAAAATAAAGGGTCTTATGAAACGAGTTTTTTATACTATTTTTTTTTCTATTTTGAATTTTTTACAATAATAAATTGAAATTATTTAATTTAAAAGTTCAGAGTTTCATTTTTACATTATTTGATTGTAAAAAAATTTTTCCACCACCATTTCTCCAATAATTTTCACATAAATATTCAAACTTGTATTGTACATATTCAGTATTTCATCCACCTGATGAAGTCATTGTATGGCGAAACAATATTGTAGTGTATTTACAATAAAAGAATTTTTGAAACTAGAAGTTTAATTACTTATTTCTTAGCGTTATAATGAAGTTTCAACAAGTATCTCCTTCGTCAATTAACTATTTAATTTAATATACTCCGTTTAAATTTCCGAAAATCCGAAAAAATTCATAATTGGAGTAGACTGTGAAATTGGGTTGGTTCTTTAGCCACTTCCACATACACTCTGTTCGTTTTCAGTTTGCAGTCACATGATCAATTTTCATTTATTTTTAGTAGTATGAATCTAGTCGGTACTTTTGAGTCAAAAGAGGTTTAAGTATTTTATAAATATAAAATTGTTATTTCAATACATAATGTTTTCTATTTATTTTCTAAATGTTTTTCCTGTTTAATCGATCGATGTTATTGACCAATGTAATGGTAATGAAATTGGAACGATGCCGTATGACATAACCTAAAATTTTTGAAGTATAAACACAGTAACTTTGGAAGTTTTAAATCTCAAATACGCATATAAAATAATATTCTTTAAAGAAGACAAAGGTACATGTAGAAAATGCAGCTTTTCATGTATTGTAAACAGATGCTTCACTTCTAGCATTAATCGCATTAAATAAATTTGGAATAAGAAATAATCTGGAAATTGCAGAAATCATACGAGAAGAAATTCACTAACATAAATGAATTACAAAGCAATTCAATATAACCAAAAAGTAGAACAGAAAGGTTGGGAAATAAGAAAATAGGAAGCTAAATTTTGATTGTTTCATATGTATAATCAAATTTTTTGCATTAGAAATTAAATAAATAAAAGCTCACCTTGATTATATTGGTATTATTATTTCCAAGAAAATGGTTAATAATAATTACACGAATAATTCATTTGTTTACAAAAACTATAGAGAACTATTAGTATTATGTATAAATTAATTATACAGTTCAATTATTACATTGCTACGCTAAGTAAAACCATTGAAGATATAACTTCATTTGGAATCAGTATGTTAAAAAATTATCATAACTGTTTGTTAAACTTGCTCATATAAAAACTATTCAACTTAATAAAATGCAGATACTTTAATCAATACAATAAATACAAAATAGCGAAATTGTATTATGTATTATTCTATTCTAGTGTTAACAGATATGGATGTGACTGCACAAGTGAGCGCTAATATTTTTTAATGTTATTCTGCATAAGACTATTAAAACCTGATTTTAAAATGCCATACAGCATACTAAACTCGATGAACAACAGTAGTGCAGTATGTGACAAAAGCTATTTTCTTTATCTTCGCAATTTATGTTGGTTGTATCTGCAAACTCTTGAGTTGTTCATATATTAACTGAGCATATTAGAAAATAGAAGTATGTAGAAATAGCAAATAATTCATCTAATTCATAATCGGTCTAATAAGAAATATTTATTTGAATAAAACATATTTACATGGAAGCTTAAATATATAATCTTTCTAATACAATCATAAAAACACTATCATAGACAGAAAATAATGTTGTCTTGTACTAACATAAAATATGACACCTTTAGTTGCAATTACATATAGAGTAAAATCGCTTTGGGAAGACACCAATCTGCGCGAGCGAATCGCGCAACCTGAGTATTAACGCCCTCAAAAACATAGGTCGGGCTGGGTCTAAATTAGCGCACAATTTAAAATTCGAATTTTACGTTTTGTATTTTTATTTCGTGTGCAGCGAAAACAACATATTTCATTTATTATGTTCGTTTGCCATGAAACATAATTTCATAAACACATTCTATTGTCTGAATGAATAATAAAGCGTTATTATTTTATTTATTTTCAAGTGGGATTTTTAACAGAGATACAACCAACAATTTCTGGTTCAATTATTTATTTTCATTATAATTTAAACATTTACATATATCACAGTTTTTCTTCTTTTACCAAGATTTTATTCATTATATTTGTAAAGTTATGAATATTCATTCGGAGTAAAAATAATTTGTTGTTTACACGTCGTCTTTTATTACTACATAATTATACATAAATACCCTTAGTTACTAATGACATAAATACAAAGATATTTACCATTAAAAATATTCCCTACAAACAATATTTATTTCTTGCTATCGTTTATCATTGCTTGCAATATACGACAAAAATTACATTATGAGTATTATGACAGTTTAAAGAGTAAAACATAATTTACCATTCATATTTCTCTTTTTGATAAAATTGTACACGTTATGAATGATTTCCCGTGATTGTTCTGCTATTATTTGTCTTTTTTTCACTGGTATTTCAACATCTGCTGGATCACGACATCCAGATGTGGACGGTAAACTAGACATAATAATCTATAACAAATAAAGTACATGTTTCAACAAATCCTATTAAAAATTCATGAAAAATAATGTAATACCTACAGATATAAAGGCATTCTATTCCAAATAGTTGTGAAAACAACTGATTTTGTAATAAAATAAACTCAAACAACTGATTTTGTAATAAAATAAACTCAAACAACTGATTTTGTAATAAAATTAACTCAAAGAACACGATCGACACCTTACGGGCGCTAGAAGACAACTGGAGAATATTACAGTCAATGTTATTCGGCCTGTCTATACATGCAAGAACTATGTCTTTCTCTCTCGTTTGGGGTACACTTTTCTTTAAAAGTTCCAAATTGGTTTCTGCGTCAGTGTCTTCCCAAATTGACACTACTCTATTAATCTGAATCAGAGTCTGATTCTGTACTTGATTCTGTAACATTGATTATTACTGGATCTATATCCAAGTCTACCAAGCAGTTTTCTCTTTCATACCATTGTTTTATTAAATTATCAGTATGCCTTATGCAGTTACTCCATGTATTACTATCACATGTATGTAATGCCTCCTTCCACATTTCCTTTTCATCGGTGTAACCAGCCCTACCGATGTGCACATTGTAATATGTTTTTGCTTTTGCCCAAATTAGCTCAATAGCATTGAAGTCACAGTGGTATGGTGGCAGTCTAAGAATTTCATGTCCTGCATTTCTTAACAGTTCATCAATTTCATAAACTTTCTCTTTACGGTTTCGATCCTTTGGAAAATATCCATGTTTCATCTAAAAAGACAACTTGATGCAAACTAGAATTTGTATTCTCAATGTACTTCCTTAAAAATACACTTCGCATTACACTAACATCAAGTTTTTCCATTAATGCTCTTCTATTATCATCTTTTTTATATTTGAAACCGATATGTTTGAGTAAAATGGAAAGAGATGTTTTTCCTATTTGCACCATTTGTTTAGTTTCCAGTTCAGTCTTCAATGTTTTCAATGTAACATGTTTTTCTAAAAAAGTATATCGTTAAAAAATAAATCATTTATGAAAATAAAATTGCTTAGAATACTTTGATGAAACATGTCGTATAAAGTATTTCGGACTTCCATTTTCAAGCTTTCTGGCAAATCTTTGGTTTTTGGTTTACGTCGGGGTATTTGTTTTCCAGGTGATGATGTCCCACGTTTCTTGATATTGTAAACGGTTCGGACAGAGATCTTAAGAGCACTTGCTACTCTCTAAAAATATTTTTCCTCATTAATCTAAAGATATTAATTTGGTGTTATCTTACCTCATAAACTGAATCAACAGACAATAATGGACCTCTATTATATTTCTCTTCTTCAAAATAATGAAGAAGGTTGGCAACTAGATTTTGTGCCTGTGAGTAGACGTTTACCTGGCATATTCTACAACAAAAAGAACACAAACATGAAATTTTATATCACTTCTTATTATGAAAATTACATTTTGCGATATGCATATCAATTTATCAAAAAATGTAATTTGTCAGTGTCAAAGTAAAATAATTTAATTAAGAAATATTACGTTAAATACTTACGATTAATTACTCGAAACTGACTATTATTGTTGCAAGAAGAACAGATAAATAAGAAATCTTAAAATATCAACGGAAAAATACAAACAAGAAGTAGACCGCACTAAACATAACCTGTATATGTCGATAAATACGTATTGTATTTTCTCTTTTGACTAAAACAGTTGTCGGTATCTCATATTATACAAGACATGCTAATATTATTTTTCTTTGTCTTTGCTACGAAGAAATTTCAAAGACGTATGTCTTGTATCAAATGACATACGTTTCAATTCTGAATATTTGTAGCTCAATATATCTGAAAAACAAAGTGTATAGATTCTGTGTCTGAGATAGTATGACATAGTTAGTCATGTGACTGCAAACTGAAAACGGACAAAGTTTAATGACACATTACTTGATGCTTGACAGTTTCGTTTGGGTTTCATTGTAAAATAAGGTTATGGCATTGAAATGATACTACAACAAAAAAGAAAACAAATAATTTATTTAATATCGAAATCATAATCAAAATTTACATATAGCTACAGAAGTTGAAATGTTGTTCATTTACACTAAACACAACCAACATAAAATAAATTTGTTGGGTCCCTACCGAAATGGATGTTTTTGGATTTTCATCAATAATATGCCGAAGGGCTTCAATATTATCAGCTGTACGTTTAGATGGCCGTCCACTTCCAGTTTTTCGACCGACGCTGAATAACTTTACATAATTTGTCAAAACATTGTAAAAATCATTGTAGTCAAACACTAATTCAGGATGTTCGTCACTAAAATCAGCCATGCATTCCGCAATTGAATACTGCCACTCGCCATTTACTTTCACACCTGTACGGAAGTAACATTCAATAATTTTTGCTTTTTGTTCTATGTTGAATACCATTTTTTAAATAAATTTAATTTTCTTAATAAAAGTTTTGAAAAATTTGACACAAACTTTTAGTTTCAATGTCAAATAATAAATGTCATTGTCATTATGTGGCTAAAGTACCAACCCAATTTCACAATCTACTCCAATTATGAATTTTTTCGATGGCTCGTTATTATAACTAGTTAAATACGGAACAATGAAAATATATTTAAACAAATGCTGTAGATCAAGTTATATGCACATTCACGTAGCAGTGGGTGTATTCGACTCTGCCGTTCGCAAATCTAGTCGTAACCTAAACAACATATACAATTTGTAAAATAGTGTAAATTAACTAAAATAACAGTATTAAAGCCTCTATGAAAATTCAATTCCGTTTTTATTTTTTAAGCATCCACATCTATATTTCAAGAACATATAATTTTAATACAAAATTTCAAGTAATAATATGCGATTTATTGAAATCTCATTTCAGATTTTTGCACATCACAAACAATATATTCTTTTATAGTTTCGATTCTTATAACATTTAAGGTGTACTTTCACATATATAATTTAGTATCTTGCTTATTTATGCAATTATTGGATTCACCAAAAAGACTAAGCTATAAAATCATCTCAGGAAAACCGAAGTTCCGTCATTTAGTTTTCTTTGTTACAGTTTGGGATGTGCATTTTGCTCTAAATTTTAAATAATTCAAATTTAAAACAGAAAATTAAAATTTAACACCTATTGCTGGTCACGTCATCTATGCAAAACAAACGATACCGTATCATACGTCGGTAGAGCAGTCAACTCTTTACAAACGTCAATTCACTTAAATTTATCAAAATGTGTTGTCCTCTACATTCGAACTAATTGTCATTTTCATTATTAGTTTGTGCTACATGTGTATCTAGACATTTATACCTTAGCAAAGAAACATTATATTTTTGTGTGAAAGGTGTGAAAATTTAGTGTATAACAATGGGAAACGTACACGCTTTTTCAAGTGCACCTCCACCCCCAACAACGCCGCCTCCTCCAATAAATCCTACCGGTGTTTCTAGCGAATGCCCACCCGAAGGAATAGAAAATCCTGGACCTTTAGAGGAAATACACACTAAATGTAAAAGTATGTATTGCCATTTAAGGTTATTCACGTGCATAACCTCGCTTTCTATCCGGTATTCTAGATGTATTTCCTACTTGCTTTGAGGGAGCAAGAGTCATGTTAACGAGGGGTCTTAGTAATCATTTCCAAATATCTCATACTATTAATATGAGTTCTATCACTCCAAGTGGCTATAGGTTCGGTGCAACGTATGTAGGAACAAAACAAATATCTCCAAGTGAAGCCTATCCAATTTTATTAGGTGATGTTGATCCCTCAGGAAATTTGAATGCTACTATAATTCATCAATTTCACCCTAGCATTCAAACAAAGTTTGGAGCACAGGTTTGATATTTATTGAAGGACATTTGTGTTGATAATATAACTGATTTTTTTATAGATTCAAAATTCAAAGTTCACTGTTGCTCAACTCACAACAAATTTTAAAGGTTCTGATTATACTGCTAGTGTAACAGTAGCTAATCCTGACATCATAGCAGGATCTGGTGTAGTTGTATTACATTATCTTCAAGCCGTAACACCACGATTAGCATTAGGATCTGAACTTGCTTACCAGAAAGGTCAAGCAATACCTGGAGGAGAAATAGCTCTACTCAGTGCAGCTGCCAAGTAAGTGACCTAATTATGATACTTCCTCTATTATAATAGATATTTATTCAATGTCATTATTTAGTTTATGTATTTTATGTTTTATTTAATTTTTTATAGATATACAACAGAAAATTATCAGTGGTCTGGGACGATAGGTGTATCAGGAGTACATCTATGTTATTATCAAAAAGCAAGTAAACAGCTTCAGCTTGGAGTGGAGTTAGAAGCTAATCATCGGATGCAAGAAGCTGTAACATCAATAGGTTATCAAGTTGATCTACCAAAAAGTGATGTTGTTTTTAAAGGTACTGTCAAAACTTATATCAAACAGTTTTCTGAAATAAATCAATTCTTTTTGTAGGACACATTGACTCGAATTGGTCAGTCGGTGCTGTTTTAGAAAAAAAATTAAATCCGTTGCCTTTTACGTTGGCACTTAGTGGTTTAATGAACCATACGAAAGGACAATTTAGACTTGGAGTGGGAATCATAATTGGGTAAAAGAACCTTTTAGTGTGGTGCAATAGTTAAATAAAATTCATTGCTGCCTATAATTGACGTTTAACTTCTAGAATCGTGAACATTCATGCTACATACAAGAAGCTGTAAAAAAATTGAAACAACAAGTTGTTTAACACTATTAGACTAGAAATTATTGATAAACCAGTAAGTTGTTGTTTCTATATTTTTGTTTGCTCCTTTTCTGTCATATTCGAATATGAATCTGCACTGACAAATTTGTATATAATTCTAATTACGAACTACAAAAAGGAAAAATATTTCACACCTAACACATTAATTGTTTCTTGAACCATTTATTTGTTTGTAAATATTTTTTTTTAAACATTCATTACATTTTGTATAAATGTAAAATTAAAACTGTGACCGTTCATGATTTGTCGTTTTGTTAGTTGAAACGTTAGAAGTTGTTTTAGTATAAGTATAATTGACTGGACATTTTTTGCACTTTATTATTGTAAGTGTTGGTTTTCTAAGTCATATTTTTTATTTTATATTTGCTTGGGAAACTACCAGTCCTACTCAAGCTTTAACAAACTTCTTTTATATGTCAAATTTTGTTACTTTATTATACATTTACCCTAGAAAATGGCATTGTATTAGAGATAAAAAAAATTAATTAAATGCGTTTAAGAAAATGTTTTTTTTTTTAGTATAATGTAATTTGGGCAATGGTATCGTTTCATTATTTTTTATCAAATTAATCTATTAAAATCCAGTACTTTAATCATGCACACTCAATTTTAAGGTTATGTATTTTAAAAGTCGAAGTTTGTCAGTTTGTGTTTAACAAAAATTGTTATAGAGTAAGTCTATGTCTTCAAAAAAAAGTTAGGTGTTACTGAATGTAACGTATATATCACTCATCGGATTTTTGTGTATAATTTAAACTTGGAAGTGAGTCTACGGTAAGTTAGTTGGTTATTAAATGTTATAGAAAGTATTAAATAACAAAAAAAATTAATGAATTATGTCGTAATATATCTTAGTCACCTAATTTGGTACTATGTGTGGCAAGAAAGTAGATGTTTTATGTGTATTTGAACGCAAACGTAACGTTTGAAGTAGGTTGACGTTGAACGTATTTACTTTTTGTAGCTTAACAGTACAATTCCCCTTAAAACTTTATTAGAATAAATTGCTTCTCTAAAGGTCCTCTAAATGTTCTAATAATTATTTTTGCGAAAACTGATGGCATAGGTATACTTTACCTTAGCCCTTAATTATAATTTTTCTTAAATTGCTGAAGAAAAAAACCTAGGAAAATTCAAAAAAGTCGTATGATATATTGTATGTTGGACATTGATGACTATAAACGTATCCAAATTGGTATTGCATGTTTTAGAAAGAAATTTTACAACCCAAGCGATCCTAAAGATGCAGAAGAATTTTTAAATTACTTAGAATCGTTAAAGTCTGATTGTCGAGGATACAATACTATTGGATTGTTTAAATTCGAAAATGAACGTTCAATATAAAATAGGAAATGTTTGACTTTTATATCCTAGATTTAGTTATATTTAAAATAATTTCAAACGTTTTTTATTGTTAAATATAAGTAAATCTAGAATATAGAAGTCAAACATTTCCAATTTTATATTCAACGTTCATTTCCGAATTTAAACCGTTGCATATACAGGATTTTATTATCATATTAAAAATGTAAAACTTTCTCTAGATTCTAAGTCTTTTATATTTGCAAATTTATTTATTGCTTTATGATTTAGGCCGCTTGTTTTACTACCTAGGATTATTATACTATGTTCACCGAACCTATAGAGTAATCAACGAGGTGTTCACGTCTGTAACGCGTCCACAATTACATGTTTTAATATGTATTTATTTAATTTAATATGTATAAAACTTTAATCCATTAATTGACTCTGAATAAAGACTGGAATAATAATAACAATTTAAACAAATACAAGAAACGCAAACACAGGACAGTACAAAATACCAATGGAAAATTTAGTTCAAAATTGAAGACAATCTCAGTCACAACTTTCTGTGACGGAATCACAGATGGTGATTTGCATCGTTTGTTGTGGGATTTCTATGTAACTATAGGAACCAATAGAAAGGCAGTTTTAAAAATCACGCAGTGATCACGCGTTTTTACTGCTCTATATGTTGAGTGAACCAAATATAGTAACGAATTCAATAGACAGTGCTTAATCTTACTATCTTTTGTTCTCATGTTTCGTAAATAAACCAATAAATTCCATTATTATACAATAGAATTTATCCAGGACTACATACTTAAATTTACAACTAATACTTAATTAGTAATAATATTTTATGATTAAATTGTTAATACCGTGAATCGATCGCTTAGAAATTTTTTTCAATTATGACGTGAACCACTACACTTTACAACCAATACGTGTATTAATTACGTAATAGTTTGCTGGGGTAATTGTGGATTTACGTATTTGGAATACAATCTTAACATCATAACAAGCAACAAAGTCTTAACGCAACAGTCTCACATTAACATTAAGAGACACCAGTATTAACAACAGTACAGAACAATATATTTTAACCTCAACATAACAATCATACTTTACTAAGAGACACCAACCTCAATAGCAGTTTTATGAGATTATAAGTCGTTGTAGGTCCAAAAATAAATGTATATAATGGAAATAAATATATTAAAATATTTATTTAATGAAAGTTTGATCAAATATATTTGCGCTGAAGTAAAAAAGTATGTAAATTTTAAAATTGATCACGTTTTTTACGCAAACGTTGAAGAAATTACGAATACTTATCCATAATACTTTTATCTGGATAGGTAATGTTTTTGCGAAAATCTATTAATCCGTGTTTCATAAAATTATTTCGCTCAAATGTCTGCTCTTTATTTATTCTTCACAGCATGGGTCCGTGAAAAGTCGCTCCACCCCAATAAACTTGTGCTGCATAACTCAAGATATATTCGAAGTTTTGGACAATGCTAGTCAATTAGATGTTAGTTATACGGACTTCAATCGCGCATTCGGTACCATCGACCATATTTTACTTTTACAAAAATTCTAATCTATATTGGGTTTAACGATTCCCTACTCAGGTTATATTTGACAGGTAGAGGAAGCTATGTTACCTACAACGGCTGTAAGTCTAAATTTTTTTCCCGACTTGTTTCCTCAAGGTTCCAACTTCGACCCGCTTTTGTTTAATATATTTATCAATTAGTCATTATCAGTCATATGCTTATGCAGATGACTAGAGTTGTCAGATTTTCCCCACATTCCGGGATCCTACTCAGTATAAGTTAATACACTGATGGAAAAAAGTGACGAGCACACCCTGTATAATCTAAACGTGTCAAGATAATTGCGTAGATTTAGCGGAGCATTAAGGTTTACTCTAGACGAGTTTGCGCAGCGAGTTTTGACTTTTTCTATCGCTGCATTCGACAGCTGCAATATGTTGTCTCCATGGAGACCGATGCGGGGAGAAACCGGTTATTGTTAGTGTGGTGCAAGCGGGTAGTTGTAGTCGTACTTTGCGCGTGATGGAAGGCCGTTCGTGTTATCTGAGTGAGTTTAAGCGAGGAATGATTGTGGGAATGCACATGACAGGAGTATCCTTCCGTGATATCGCGCGTCGTCTCAAGCGGTCATTATCGGCAGTGCAGCGGGCATGGCGAGAATGGATGGAGTAAGGACGTACGCGCCTTCAGCCGCGAGCGGGACGGCCCCGCGCGAGCACCGCGCCCTTGTGCACAGCGCTTTAGCGTCGCGTACGTCTTCCTCAAGGCAACTTGGAGCCGTTTAGCCAGCAGGAAGGGAAGGCGTACTCACTACGCGAACTGTACAGGATCGTTTGCTAGAAAGTGGACTGCAAGCGCGCTGTGCGTTGCAGCGGATTCCACTGACTCGCGAGCACCGCCGTACACGGCGCCAGTGGGTGGAGGCTAAACACCAGTGGGTTGTCGAGTGGAGGCACATTTTGTTTTCCGACGAATCAAAGATTCGGATTGAGCACCGGTGACGCGCGAATTTTGGATCATCGGAGACGTGGTGAGCGTCACCTCGAGGGGTGTATCCAACCACGCCCTATCCACCGCCAGCAGGGCATTATGGTTGGGGTGCTATTACACATGGTGGACGTACACGTCTGCTGCGTATACAGCATACGATGACGGCTCGCCACTGTGGGTGCTACGGCCCGTTGTGCTTCGCTACGTTCGACGGCGGCCACGCCTTCTATACATGCACGACAACGCCCGACCGCACACTGCCCGTGTTGCCCAGACCTTTATGGAAGAGAACCATATACGGATGCTTTCATAGCCGCCACGTTCTCCGGATCTCAATCCGATCGAACATGTCTGGGAAATGATCGGTCGGAGACTTCAACGTTATCCAGCTCCCCCGGGTGACGTTGAGGAGCTATGGAGGCAAGTTGAAGCAGAATGGTTGGACATCTCTCCCGCTACCATACAACGACTTATTGACTCCATGCCTCGTCGTGTAGCGATGGTACGCGCCGCTCGCGGGGGATAGTCCCGCTATTAATGCATCCCTTCCCAGCAGGGCTGCGCCGCTCTCCAGGTGAGGGTAAGTTATGCTACGTTAGTACTACTTCCATACTAAATTTCATTGCATTAGAACCACTTCTTCAGGTTAAACAGGGTGTGCTCGTCACATTTTTCCAACAGTGTATATACTGTGATGTGAGTCATCCGACGATACGTCATCAAGTCTCCCAGACCTTCTAGAAAAGAGCTACTGGCAGGCTAATAAAGACTCGAAATGGAGGGAGACAGGCATTCAACGAGTGACCGCCGTCGCGTTGATATCGTTATATAAATATGAAATAAATTCTATTAGTTATTAAATGATATTTAGTGTTTTATTATTAATGTAGTGAGTTTGAAATTACCGTTAGTTTTATTTAAAAGAACCTAGAAAGACAAGTATATTACAATATGTACGAACGTTTTCAAAACACATTGAGTTTTATAAAGAACACATGTTCATATGAAATTACAACTCAGCATCTTTGTTAATATATACAGTCCGATAAGATTTAAATATTAACAAAGAAATTACTTAACGTAAGAGATGTTTACGAAAAGGTTTGCTTTTTTTTTTACAAGACGCAACTAGATATAAAAGAAAGATTGCGAATTTGAAGATAAGCAGAATCATTGTATGCATTATGTTAGGTCGCGTATGTTGGCCAGCTGTTTATATTTTAGTTAGGCGTAGATCTCGACGCGAGGCGGTTGAACTTAAAATTTATATAAATATTTATAATAATACAAATTATTATTATTTTACTATTTAAATTTCATAATTAAATAATTCGAAATAAAGTCTCTACCAATTTACAAAAACAGTTTATTCCATTCAATAAAAAAAAGGTCTTAATTAATTTAGATACAGTTCACACTAAGATAATAAACATGTTTAATTAATAATAAAAATATTTAGAACAATATTTTCATTTTATTTTATTTAATTAACTAAGAAACAGAAAAAATTATTTAAAAAATGAATTAATTTCATTGTTAAATCGTACATCTAATAATCATATTCAATTATTTCCGAGGCCTTCCAGCACCTTTTTTTCCACCACCAATTCCTTGTTTATCTTTAACTTTCTGACTCAGCAGCATTGGATGGATTTCTGCAATGGAAAATATCATTTTGATTACAATAATAACCAATTGATTTGCTAAACTTTGCTAGACATAAACATACTATGCGTATTATGTTTCTGAAACTACGGCGTGGAAGTGCGATGTTTGAAGAAACTATACGAATATCGCCTTGTCACAGAGGCTTTTGTAAATGATAAATATGTCTGTAGGTGAAATAAAAATACGGAAACACAATGTTATTAGTCAAATTAAAGAAAAATTAGGAACGGGATGGCTAGATTCATTAAAAAAATGGCGAATCGGTGTATAGTCTGTTCGTACCTTAGAAAGCAGTACAAGCCTCTTATGGGGCCATGTGTATCTATTTCTAATTATAGAATTAACGCATATTTGATTTACTAATGTGCAATATTGTCGGATTCTGTTAAACAATTCGAATAAAGTGAAATTAGCTGCAACATTTACTAAGTTGTTTCTAGGTGTAAAAAGTGTGATTATTTGCTGTGTTTATCTTGATCTCTTGCATATTATTCTTAATTGCATCATATCATTGTAAAAACAGTACTTTTTACAACTATTCCGAGACTATTATCTTCTTTAAATGTAAACATTTCGTATTAGCGTTGGATGAATTATTATTTATGTTATTTTAGAGCAATATGAATATTGTTAGAAAGAGAAAATCAGGGGAAGTTTGTCGATAACTACCAACTTGAAAATATCACAGTGAGGTTTGGTCCCATAATCTAAAAGTTACCTCTACATACATATAATGCCTCATTGTGAGTAGAAAACATAACTTATAGATTTCTATGAAATTCGAAACTAAGTTTTAGTGCACAAGCATGGGCAGTAATAAAGTTCAAAATACATCTTCTGTCCCCAAAAATAACCATAATGGCTTACAAAAAGTAAAAATAGCTAATAAGTTCAAGAAGTGTATCAAATGACTTTCTTTTTTTATGTCGCTCATTGTAATGGTGTTGAAATTATTCGTCGTTGATAGTTACATGCGCAAAAAATATTTGCACGAAGCCCAGAAATTTGGTTTTTGGTAAAAAAAATCAGTTTTAATTGACGAATAAGGGATGAGAAGGCGTATTATCATGCAACAATCACCAATATTGATATTCAGAACGAAGAGGACGAATACAGTTTACTAAGCGCTTCAATACATCAAAATAATACTCAGCATTAACCGTTATACCATTTGGGATGAATTCTTTGCGGATAAGTTTTTTGGAATTTAATTGTTAACATTTTAACTAGATTTTTTTGGATTTCCTTCAACTCGTGACCCCCATTCAGCACTTCGACACTTGGTTCTACATAGACATAGTAGGTTGTCGCGCCCCTGAAGAGGAAACGACGGCCGACCCGTCGAAACGACATACCGCGACCCTCGGTTTGTCTGTGCATGCGTCCGCCCCGTTGCTGCATTTATTCATTCTGTATTATGTATTTACATTTCATTTTATAATAATTTTTCTAATGCAATATATAATCTTTTGCTTTCCTCCATCGTAATGGCTGATTCCCGCCGGCCTAGTACCGTGACATGCTCCGCGAAATCATGTCTTCTCCACCTTTGTTATGTACAATTCCCCCTCCTTTTTTTCTTTATCGTTGCATAAGTTCTATTTCTTTTGTGTTCTGTCCAGTACGCTTTTTTTCTCCAATCAATCGTGGTCGTCCATAGCGGTCAACTCCGCGAAGACATTTACCGCTTTCGTTTACATTTCCTCTTCTGTCTCTGCGATCTAAACGCCATGTCTCTGAATTTCCCTAGGGTCTGCCTTGCTTCCTGCCTCTTTGCTAGCATGAAGTCACACATAACATGTGCTCTTGGTTCTACAGTGGATCCCCGCTATTGGCAGAGGCTGCGTTCCAAGAACACTGAATTCGCGAATATCGGGGTAAAAAAATAATGAGAATATACGAGGGTAGGTCACTAACTCCCTGAGAATTGAGATAAGTAACACTATTCAGCAAAAAAACGTGCCGGATGAGGGAGGAATTCATAACCTAATTCACGCAATTTTGCCAGTGCGACCGGTACATTGTCCTGGTGGAAAAGAACTTCTTTCCTCGCCAAATGGGGTCGTTTTTGCTTCAAATCGGCGTCGAATCGATCCGATAGCTCTGCATAATATGCGCCGATGGTCGTTTTGTTGGCCTACAGTCTCACCTTGGCTTTCTTTGGCTTCGATTTACCATGAGAAGTCCACTGTCGTGACCGTTCCTTTGACTCTGTTGTGTTGCGATGAATCCATGTTTCGTCCACGGTTACGAAACGGCGCAAAAACACTCCTTTGAGGTTGTCAAACGATTGCGTTTGTTGGCAATTGTGAGCAAATGCGGCATCCATGTAGCGGATAGCTTTTTCATATCCAAATATTTATCAACATTGAAATCACTGATCTATCTCTGTAGCCTTTTCAAGTTCGGGCACCTTTACTCGCCGATCGTCTAATATAACACCGTGGATTTTACCGACCATTTCTAGTGTGGTGACCTCAATTAGGCGACCAGAACGTTCGTCACTTGTGTTGGTACAGTGCGCCATATAAAATGCGTACGACTCTAATGAACATAAAATCAAGAGTTTTTTTTTGTTGCGTAAACGGGACAAATATAATATTCATACTGTTACTTATAGACTTCATAGGTTATTCATACATTGCTAATACCTATAACTTAGGTCAAATTTGACAAGTCAAATAAGACATGTCAATCAAATTTGATAAGCCTGGTTTACATTGACAATATGTAGTGTACGCATTTTATATGACGCGCACTGTATGACCGCACCGAAATTGAGTAAACCAGTGGTGGATGGTTCTAATCGAAGGTGAAGAGTTCCCATAATACTTTTGAAGCATGAAAATGCTCGTAGACGTCTGTTTCAAATAACTGTCACAACAAAACTATTTGACAGATCAGTCTGAAAATTAGGGTGCATTCTATAGAAAGATGCTTCTTGACAAGCACAATGTTTGATTTGAAGTGGCAACGCCATCTGTTCTAATTTACAGGTACTTCTTGACCCACCCTCGTATGTACGGTTGCGATCGTAATTTAAGGGACACTTATTTTTGTACATTGTAAAGTCTACTTCATGATAAAATGATATTTGCCAATTTATGAAATGTCACCAACGTCAGTTTGTATTTGAAATCAGACTTACAATGTAAAAATATGACGAATTTATGTGATAAGATTTGTCCCTTATTTTTCGATCGTTAAGCTGGATTTATAAACTTGCCGTTGGCGTACCGCACCGTAGCGTTGCAGTTCGCTCAAGTTAAAAAGCGTTGAAGTAAACGTGTATAATTATAAAGAATGTTCGTTGGAGTTGTGACGCCCACATTCCGTTCGCTGCCGTTCGCCACCGTTCAGACTTGACCAACTTTTATCTTTTTCCGTTGCAGTCCGCAGCAGTTCGTTAACGTTGGTGTATGAACCAATGAAATTGTGCAATTTGGAGTTTGCGCAACGCACTTGCTTTTGTTTACAAACACAAACAGCGTCAGTATTGGGAGTTTAGTGATTTTATCGTAAAATTTGGTGATTTTTTAAGCCATCAACGACAAATTTAGTGATAATTTTTTGTCAGTGATTTTGTTGGGAACTTGTTTGTTGACTCTGTAGTGGTGCCATCTACACCTATAATATCATAACTTATCTTGAGTAGGGCCATAATTGCATGACTTTGTCAGGTTGCTATTAAGTCGTATATATCGCATATATCATATTTTGTATTAGCTATGCTAAGCCTGCCTTCTTCAAATGCAGAAGTAGAAAGAGCGTTTTCTGTAGTAAATATTGTCAAAGACAAATTAAGAAATAAGTTAGCAATAAAGATGGCTGATTCGATTTTAAGATTGACATACCATATGAATAACGGTTGTCAAAATTTTAATCCCACACCAAGCATGTATGATTTAATTGATATAAAAGAAATATGAAAGATTTAATTCTGAAAACATGTACGGTGGTGAAGCAGTGGATTGTGAGAATTCTGTATTAGATACATTTGCAAATTTACCTATATAACTCCTCTGAAATCCATTTTCCACGATTTAATTCGATCGTCGATTACCTATATGCTGAAATTGTTTATAGATTATATATGTTTCTTAATTATGTGTAATATTTATTTATAATTATGTTAAAAAATATCTTATTTTAGTAAAATAAAATATTTATTTTTGTCCATTTTAAATAATATCACGGCAACACAAATGGCACATCACCAATTCCTTTCTGTATGTGAGATGTGAATGCGTTCCTACGAAGAATGTTCTGCGCGTGCGCGGCCGCTCGCAACGTCCAGGAACGGCATGTTTATAATTCAACCTAACCAGGACGAACTGCTGCGAACTGCAACGCTACGGTGCGGTACGTCAACGGCAAGTTTATAAATCCAGCTTAATAGTACGTATAAACTACATATATGTATGTATATGTTCCCGATGATAACAAAAACGTATGTCTGTGATATGTATGTAATCGACACAAATAGATATACATACATATTGCGTATAAGAGCCGGTTGGTGAACTTTTAAAGAAACAAATGCACTAGGGAAATACCGAAACTTTAGGGGAACTACCCATGCTGAACCGCAAATACGGAGCGCGGATAACGGGAAATAGCAGTAAAAACAAAATCGCGAATAAGTGATTTCGCAAATACAAGGGGCGCGAATAGCGGGGGTCCACTGTAGTTCGTATTGAAAACACTACGTCAAATCGAAATTTTTTAAGCGTTAGAAAAGCTCTTCAAACATAGCCCAATTCGGTACAACTTTTGGTAATCTGTTAATCGATGTGGAATTAACTTTGAGTTTATTTTCTAAACATCAAGGTTAAAACGCAATGAAGTATTGTTTTGGTGTATTCCAAGTTTCATTTCAATGAATCTCACTGAAGATTTTTTTCGAAATTTCCATGAAATCTCACAAACTATTTCAACATTTCTGTAGTAATTGTTTCAATTGATTGACCTGCATGTTTATCATCATTCGCACCTTTTCTAAATTGTCGATGTCACTAAATACCATGTATTTTTCTATAATTATCATAATGTATAACCTCATTTGCCCGTAGGCGTGGAGGAATAACTTGCTATTTATTGTTTTCTGCAAATTTATGTCAGTCTTTTCTATTTCTTCCCCAAATTCTCGGTATTTGTCACGATTTTCCCGATTCTTTCACTGCGATTTTTACCCATCTTTCTAGTTTCTTCTTCTTCATTCTTATCAAATGTCCCATTCATTTTAATTTCTTTTCTTTGATTTTACGTTTTATTAATGCTATGTTAAGTTCTTTTCTGATAACTTAGTTTTTTCTCCTATCCAACATCCTGACTCCTAGTACTTTTCTTAAATATTTGATTTCGGCGGCCTCGTCTCAAATGGAGAATCTAGTTTTCTATCTCATAGGTTTGTATAGCTGTGTAGACTCTTTCATATATTGTTATTTTCGTTTCTTTCCTTACTTCTTTATTAACTCCATATCTCCGTAATAAATTTTAAGTGTTTACAGCGTTTCCGTAGCAGTTTTACAGCTTGACAGAACTTAATAGTTTTATTCAATCATTGCCCAAGGTATAGAAAGTATGATCACTTTAATGCGTTGTATCTTGGCTTTTAGTGAATGAAATGTCATACAATTTTTACAGATTATTTAGGAAGTTGACATCCTAAATCAGTGTCCTAGCAACAGATGGCGCTACTAATTTCGTTAAAATAGGGCCATTCCGATTATTTTGATGACAAGGAATGTATATCCCATGCAGTTGAAGACAAAGTTTTGGCAGATAACAGCTTTTCAACAGGCTCGAAGATATACTACTGAATTAAGCATATTGGTGATTTCTTCAATAACTAGTTCTTCCTGAAAATGCATAAAAAGCTACGATTTTACTTGTCTATTGTGTCAGTAAGGATAAAATAATTGCTAAAGACGATTATAGATTCCTTTTCTTAAAACTAGCCAGTGGTCGATTGTGTTATAAGCAATGGCAAGAGGTATGAAAATCACTTCTGTAACCCGCTTTTATTTAAAGTTATCCCTTGATGTTTAATTTGCTTGATCTAACATATTTCACTTGCTTTCTAATTTAAATACTTATTGATGGTATCTGTTGCATAATAATCGTTTAACACGAAGACAATTGAGATAGAAACAACTGAAATTATAGTACGTGAAGGAAACAAGAAAAATAATATGGAAATAGCGCAAAAAACGATAGATTAGCCAGAAATATTGCTGGAAGACGACCATCAACAAGGTAGAGAGAGTGCTAGATTTCTAAATCGGAAGAGAACTGCAAACTCATGTGAATATTATCAAATATACATTCTGTTTGGATGCAAAAGCTTACCACCATCGCTTGTGTTTTGCAATTCGATATCGTAAGATCGGTACTTTTTCTTTTTCGCCGGAGGTGAACCTGAACTTTGTATTGTCGGTACATTGGTAGATTCCATACCTGTCCAGTTATCTTCGGGATCTTCAATCTATTGGCATGAAATGATTTTGTAAATAAATAAGTGTTTTTAGTTTATAATAACTTACTTCAGGTGCTATTGGCAGAAATTGCAGGCAATCTGTGTTTTCGTTTTCTTCATCAGAACTGCAAAAAGCAGCAACAGGATCAACAGCGCAAACATCGACCTATACTTAAAGCTTAAGTTGTAATACTTCAGCTATTTCTAAATAATATGTTAAAATAAATAATTTGTTTATCAATTAACGAGATGAAATATAAAAACTTTATATTACGTTTTTGTATTACCTCTAAATCAGTATCCTCTTTAGCATCACCGCCACTTGCAACCGACTTATCCTCATCAGTCAAGTCAAATTCACTTTCTCTTTCTTCATATTCCACATTTTCATCTAATTCTTTAAAATCTGGAGCAAACGCTGACCAATTTTCTACTTGATTCTGTGCCCAAACACTTACAACACCTGTAAAAATAATAATTTAATAAAATAAAAATCCTGAAGTCAATAACTGACAGAGCATAGGCGAACATTCAGCGCTGTTCATTGAACAAACACCGAAACAACTACCACAGTCTCAATAACAAATGAAGAACTAAGCAAAGTGTTTCCATCTGACGGTACAGCCGTATCTGTAGAAACTGTGAAGACACGTTAATTCAGGGGTTTTATAGGTTTTTTTTTAACTTTCAATTCTGTCACATATCTGTATAAACTTATGACAAGAGACTACATACATATTTAAAAATAGTCTGACTTGTTTATAGTACAAAAGTTATATGTTTCAAATTATTCTGTTATATACGCTTGCGGTTGATCTGTAAGTAGTGAAGACACGATAATACAGTTTCCAGAGATACGGCAGTGCCATCTGATGGAAAAACCTTTGTTAGTTCTGCAGTTGTTATGTAGACAGAGATTGTTGCTTCGGCTGTGTGGTAATATGCTAATGTACTTCTACGTTCGGTCTTAATAATTTCTGTGAGATAGCAAAGTTGTTCTTTTTTGTGAATGTATCCTTCTCCAGCAAGGGCGTAATGACGAACCTGTAGAAAGATTAAATACGTATCTGCGTCTCTGGGGAGGGATACGTTCACAAAAATATGAATATTAAATTTGTATTGTGTTCTTCAAACCAGATTTTTAATAATATTTCACATTATTAAAAATACTTTTGTATTATACAAATGTAATCATAATTTTGGCACCTACGAGTCCATACCATGAATTATGTATCTAAATGTATACCGTGTTAACAAAACAGACATTCGATTTTCTATAAATAAGAATTAAAGAAGTTACCTGAAGATATGCTGGCAATAATTGGCCTTACAGGATGCCAACAAACATCGAGTAGAAGTTCACCTTTTGTACCGTGCAAAATTTTTACCAAATTTCCAATAGACTTTTCCCAAATGTATAAAGCATGCTGCCTCGCTGATCCTGCGCAAATATATTCACCATCTCCAGAAAAACAACACTTCTTCCACATTGTTCTGAAAGGAAATTTTAATGTGAAAATTCATTGGAGATTATGAAAACCCTTACCATATTGATATTCGTATTTTAAATATGTATTTCGACAATTATACAGCCATCTTAAGTAGGACAAAATAACAGGTTGAATATATGGTAGGACATTTGAAGAAGAATTTAAAGAAACTAAAATTTAGCTCACTTCAAAGTGACTAATAAATGAATTGGCTATGAATGGAGATAAGCAATTACCCAGTGATGTGCCTTTATGCATGTCTCCATTCAGCCAATTAAAACAAAGAAACTTAAATTTAGGTCACTTCAAAGTGATTCATAACCATTGCTGTGCCTTGTATATGGATAATTACCTGTCTCCATTCAGCCATTAGCAAATTTATTCTTTATTAAACTCGGTGTTAAAGAGAAACAATGATTGGATACCATTCTTAGATACACTAATACTTAGAAATAAGCATAAAATAGAAATTTATATTTTCCGGAAAAAAATTAATATCAATAGGTTTATTATCGCGGATTCTAACAACAGTTTCCAACAAGAGAGCTTCATTCAATTTTTTAGTCAATCGGTTGCTAAACTTTTCAATCACAAAAGCGAAATACGAAAAAATTAGATTTCATTAAAAATGTTGCGACACACAATGAGTTTAACCCAGCAATAATTAATGATTAGAAAAACTAATTTAAAAAAGACAATCCGCGATTCCACTTCTTTGTTACCTCAATCAAATCGTGATAAAAAGTTCATGTGTCCACCATACATCAAATTACAAAAATCTAAATAGCGTTGTTAGACTTCGTTCTTTAACAATGATAAACAACGTTCTTAAGGAACTACAAGTTGTTTCTCGGTTCTGAAATTCAATCAAGTCTCTTCTAGGGAATGCTAAAGATAAAATAGAGGTGAATCAGAAATCGGGTAATGTATATGAAATTAATTGTTGCGATTGTAAATTGAAATATATTGGTCAAACAAAACGCTCAATAATAACCGGTTAAGAACATAACAAGTGTTCATTTGAAAAGTAAATCTAGTAGCATGTGATTTACTGAGAACATTTTCAAGTATGTCGTAAATTAAAATTTACTACTTAACCTACGAAGTCGTATATTTTGACAGTTTCATACATACAAATAAATAACAAATAATAGGTATTTATTGAAAACTATAACAAATGTTGAAAATGTTGTCCTTCAATATCAATGCACTTTAAAATCCTCCGTTCAAAATTTTTGATGATATTCTGCAACATTACTGGATTGTTATTAATTTCCATGCATTTCTGTTCGATTCTCTGTAGCTTATCATTCAAATTCAATATAGGTGTTCGAAATATGTTATTTTTTAGATAAGGCCACAAAAAGAAGTCGCAAGGTGTTAAATCGCATTAACGTGCTAGCAATTTCATTATTTCGACTAATTATACGCTCATCAAAAAATTCTATTAAATAATCCAAAGATTCTGCAGTACAGTGACAAGGTGCTCCGTCTTGTTGGAAATATGCATTTTGAAGTTCATCATCATGCAACTGATTGACAAATGGTTGTAAAATTTCCGTACGGTACCTTTTAGCAGTTAACGTTCCCTGAAAAAATATTGGTCCAATGATTCGCCTTTGGCTTATCGCTGCCCAAACACCAATTTTCTCTGGATGTAGCGATTCTTTATTAATTACATGTGGATTTTCACTACTCCAAATTCTTGTATTTTGTGAATTTAGGTATCCCGTTTTATAAAACCATGCTTCATCATCAGTAAAGATGACTCTTTGCGAAAGTTCTCCATTATTGTTCATATTTACAAACCAATTACAAAACTGTAGTCTACGTGGGTAATCAATTTCTAACAATTCTTGTACTGCTGTGACACGGTATGGATAAAGTTGCATATCTTTTTTTAATAACTTGTGAGTTGTACCAATAGAAAGGTTTATTTGTTGACTCAAATGTCGAACAGATGTTTGTGGTTCATTTTCCATTATTTCTTCAACACGATTGACAACTTGAGGTGTACGTTTCTTAACTGCTCCGCTGCCTGATTTTCTTAAGAGACTACCAGTTTCAGAAAAAAGTTTTAAAGTTCTATCCAAAGTATTCTTAAATTGTATATAATCTATTACAAAATGTGGAAACTCAACTTGAAATTCTATCATGCAATCTTGAACTGAATAAACCCATAAACCATCAATTTTATTACCACTTCGAAAATAAGTCTGGACTAAAAAAATTTTATGTTCTAAAGTGAAAGCCATTTTAAAACTGAGAAGCAATTTATTTAAACCAGAATCGACGCACGATTATTTTATGCACAAACTGATATTTGTGATTGACATTATCAAATGTCATTTGGATTTACGTTTACGGAACAACAAACACATACTAATAATATATATATATATATATATATATATATATATATATATAAATATATAATATAATATATATACAAGGTGAGGCATAATAACGAGCGATTTTTAAAAGGCTGTTAAATAAAAACACTTCGTTTAAGAAAATTTCTGATTTCATAATATTAAAATACATGAAAAAGCATTTTCTGCAATAGTAAAACGTCGGTTATTTTTTGAAGATAACTCCGGTAAGATGCCTTCCGTTTAGACGCACACATTCCTCCAGCCGGACCTTGAAGTGACCCATCCCATCACATTGCGTAGCATTGCCAGTGGGATTTGAACAACTTCTTGTCGGATCCGCTCTTTCAGGCCTTCAATTGTTCGAGGAGGGTTACTTGGTAAACTTTATTTTTCAGATAACCCCACAAGAAAAAGTCACATGTTGTGAGGTCCGGTGAACGAGAGGGTCATGCAATATCCCCATTTCGGGAGATCACATGATTTGGAAACAAACGATTGACAATATTCATGCTTACTCGAGCAGTGTGGGATGGATGTTGCTCTGTCCTGCTGGAAAAACGTCTCATTGTTCACGTCGTAGTGTGCAAGTTGTGGAGTAAAAAAGTTTTCCAACATTTCTGCGTATCTCTGCGAAGTCACTGTTACAGCATTGCCAAGGCCATCTTAAAAAAAGTATGGCCCTATTATCCCTAATGAAGACATGGCGCACCACACAGTAACTTTTGCGGAGTGCAATGGTTGCCGATTCAGTTCTCTAGGATTAACGTCACTCCAAAATCGAAAGTTCTGCTTGTTCACGTAACCGGAGAGATGGAAGTGCGCTTCATCACTCATCCACAAACGGTTTACAATGTCCTCGTCTCGATTAATCAAGTCCAAAAATTCTAAGCTGAACCGGCGTCGGCTCACATAATCTGTTTCCTTAAGGGCCTTAACCATTTGGATCTTGTAAGGATGAAAGTGCAAATCTTTGTGTAAAATTCTTCTTACTGTTCTGTTTGAAATCCCAAGTGTAACGCTGTGTCGGCGAGCTGAGCGACGAGGGCTTTCGTCAATGGCGACTCTTACACGTTCAATGTTTTCAGGTGTGCGCACAGATATTGGTCTCCCAGTTTTCTTCCTTGTCGTTGACGACGTCTCTTCAAAGTTCTCAACCCACTTTTTAATCGCACAGGCAGATGGCACTGGCCGATTTCGATCAATGTTGAAGTGGTTGCGAAATGCACGACGTGCTAGCTGGTACGAACTACCGTTTTGATAAAATGCTTTCACAGCGTACGCACGATGCTGTGGGGTCCAACGTTCCATTGTGACTAAATGCTATTTCGCGCCGAACGTAACTGACACTATCCCCTCCACGTCCCTCCGACGCAGCTTAATTCGCGCGCTTTTTAAAATCGCTCGTTATTATGCCTCACCTTGTATATATATAAAAATATATTTGCGTCTTATTCTATCAAAATTTCAAAGTAACCTAGATTGACTTTCCAAATGAACACTTGTTATATTGCCTATTAAACAGACCGGTAAAATCGAGTGTTACAAGTCATGCGTTAGAAATAAATAATAATATAAAGCAGATTGTTTAAAACTAATTAAAAATATAAACAATTCAAGGCAATTAGTCAACTATGAAAGTATTTATATCATTAAAAATAAAAAATAACGTTTATAACGAAGATAAGGGTCCAATTCGATATACCTGCTTGTATAACTATCTAGAATAGATACAGGTAGAGGGCGTAAGAGGACATATGTGTCTTTCTTTGAAAAGGAATAAGTAATTTCAATTTAAGTTTCCTAAAACTTGTATACGTGGACGTTTTGTAAAGTGTTTTCGCGATTCTATGCGTTAACTTTATTGTGCCCCATGTTCAACGCTATTATCTTTTCCTTTTGAGGATGACAACTTAGATGTCGAAATACGTATTTTGGATACAATACCAATGTGGGAAGGGCTTTTTTACCTTTTTTTAAGAAATTTTAATTACTAGCTACTGTCAAAACACCAACATAATTTTCTCAATTACAAAATAATTTTGGAAATACTGACGATTGATTATTTTAAACTATTCCACTCTTGATTGAAGTTTTTAATGTAGTAATATTAATTTTTGGTTTTACAAATTTAACACCTTTTAAATTATTTTGTTATTTGGTTATATTAACTTTTTAAAAACTAAACAAACACACTTAAGGCCCCCATTCATTACCGGATTGGTCCGTCCTGACGTGTTGGCCGACCGATCCGCTAATGAATGGTAATGAGAGACATGTCACAGATAGGCAGGGTTGGGTCTAGGGTGCGTTGGTGTGATACACGAACCCACGGCCTGACCGCGACCAAACCGTGCTATTTTTGTAATGTGTGTGCTTGTCCAGACTTGTCCGGCGACTCCAGACGGTGTATCAGTAAGTGAGTGTAGAGGTTGTATATTCAATATATCTTCTGAAGATAATAAATGTTTTAGGGAGAAAGCTATTCTTTTATATAAAGATAATACATGTATATAGGACATCAAAAGTAAGGATTACTGCAATAAAAGGAAAAGAAATGTTACTTATGATAATTTAGTTGATAAATGTAAAGCGTTTCCAATTGCGAACAAGCAATTCGTAATTAAAAAAAATCATCAAAGCGACTTTTGTCTTTCCTGAGAATACGGGAGACATTAAGAGTATCTGGGCTCGTCACGGTCACTTTACAAATGAACTCTTTTGCAGTGTCTGTATCAGGTTCGCGTAATGTATGGGCAAATGTGGATTAGTCACAAGTAGGGTCTCGGCTGGGAATCGGGTCCTAGCGCGTATAATGAATGGCCCGCTTTAGATTTAAAAGGAAATTATTATACAAAGGATGTACAGTATTTATTGTCCCTAGCATATAAAACAGTTTTTTTCTGTACAACTACCCTGCACTTGAAGACACTTACTCCACTTATGTTCTAGCATAGAGACACCTTTTTCAAAAAAGTCTCAGTCTTTGTCACAAAAGAATTCTTGAACTGCCATAATAACGAAATCGTTGCTCTCAAATCTAGTTCCCCAAATACTTTCCTTTGACTGCGGATATAAATAGAAATCTCTAGGTGCTAAGTCAGGTGATTATGCTGGATGTATCATCAGTTCGAAAATAGCGTCGTGAATTGCTTGCAAGTTAATAAAGCTGTTATACGCTGGGGCGTTATCCTGATGACAAAGAATTCCGAGCGAAAATTTTCGTCTTCCTTTTTTCTTTAATGCTGTCACGAAGTTTATTTATCGACATCACAAAAAATTGTAGCCATAATCTTAGAGTTGAACCCTAAATTTGCAAGGTGTCCGTGTCACCATTCCTTATTTGGTGTTTGAACTCAGGATCAAAGTGATAAACTCACGTTTCGTCAACCGTAACAAGCGAGCCAGAAAACTTTTCGGATTAGATACCTTTAAACAACGCTAAATTCGCTTCAAAGTGATGACTCTCTTTCGTTTTTCTTTGGACGTCAATATTCGGGGCACCCATCGTACAGAGACCTTAGAAAGTGCCAAATAGTCATTGATTATGATTCCAATTGTACCATTTGAAATGCCTGGCTATATATCTCTACTAGACGTCTAGTAGTTAACCGACGATCTTGTCTAATCAAGTTACATACACGATCAACATTTAAATGAATTTGTCTTGGTGTTAAAACCTTTCTTTTGCAGATACAGAGTGATCCATCTTAAGTGAAGGAGGTTGGTATGAGAAAAATTAGTTTGGAATCATTGTACAGTTGGCAGTAGCATGTTTCGATCAGTTTGCTGACTTGAATGTATGTTTAAAAGTTATGTCGTAACGACAACTAACATACATACAAATGGCAATACTGCCAAACAAATTGAATGTAGCCATGATCGGCACCTGACAAACATAAAAATACTCTAATCTAAGGAATTTTATGGTACACCACCTGACATATAAAACCTGTACACTAACACATTATCAATGCAAGCTAGGCTTACCAAATTTGACATGTCTTATTTGACTTAGTTATAGGTATTAGCAATGTATGTATAACTTATGAAGTCTATAAGTGACAGCATGAATATATTTGTCCCGTTTATGCAACTTAAAAACTGATTTTATGCTCATAAGAGTTGTACAGGTTTTATATGTCATGCAGTGTACTATCGTGAGCAAATGAAAGTGCACACTTTATTATGTTGGCATGTCGAAATTTCAAAATTTATCTAATGTATACAGTACTTTTGAAGTGTCAGTGTCAGCATTTAATCATAACATAAATGGCATTAGCTTGAGAATTTGGTAAAATTTACGCAGCTATAATAGTGCGTTTACTTTCAATTGCTCACGATAGTACATACCACATTTCAAATTGAAATGGATCTCTCTGTATTTAATAACAGCATGAAGTTCATTTTTCTCCATTTCTCTAAATCTATGGGATACGTCTACGTACATAACTTCTTAATTTATAAAGCTACAAAAACCAGGTGTGTCACTTTGTTTGACAAAGGAATTACAAATATGTTGCGCTGTTATAGCAATTACAGTAGCCGCTCGATTATGTGAAGTAATTAAAACCTTACCTGTTCACAGAATCGAAATGTTCACTCAATCGAATGTGCAGTTTAAAACGTTTATTTATATGTATATGTATTCAGTTACATCAAAAAGAAATAACAAATGAAAAATATACATAAAATACGTAATGATTTAAAGAAGTCAGCTTTGTTTGTTAAAAAACTGGTTAAATTTGTTTGAACCTTTTTTTCTTTTAAACATCTTTGAACTGCGATTTCTTTTATTCTTCGCAAAGTTAATAGATCTTCAGAATTTAGCATGTTTTGTTCTGCCCAAGAAATCACTATATTAAGTCCTTGTAAAGCTTCCTGAGTGGGGATGGTAGTTGGCAATGGCTCATCATCCATTGTTTCTTCCGCACTTTCAATTTCAATTACATCCTCTTCAAGATCTTTTATGACATTCGTATTCCAGTTTTCTATGTCTTTACGGATGTATGTAATGTTTCCGTTCACTTTCTGTAGTAATGCTACAGTTTCTTGAAAGTCACTGCCTCGACGCTGTTCTTGTATTTTTCTTGTAGAATAGCCAATGGAACATCTTCTTCTGAATCAGAGTCGCTATTGAAAGAATCTGATAAAATATTTTTCCAACACTTAGCAATTATTTCTTCTTTCACATTCATCCATGCTAATGCCAGATGTGTAACAGCATCTTTTAGACTCAAGTTTTTAATGACAGCTGAAATATCATTGCTATCAGAAGCAACTATTGTGGATAAAAGGCTTCTTCTATAAAACAATTTTGTTAACCTAATGACATTCTGGTCCATGGGCTGTATAAGAGTTGTTACATTCGGAGGCATGTATACAGAATTTTTCCATCATCGGAAACCAAGTTTTCTGCTGGTGGATGACTTGGAGCGTTATCCAAAAGTAGAAGAGCTTTTTGTGGTAATCCCTTTTGTTTCAAAAATCTTCGAACCTGCGGGACAAATGAATGATGAAACCAATTTTCAAATACCCCCGACGTCATCCACGCATTTTTCGTACTTGTGTATTGCACTGGAAGTGAAAAGTTCTTAAAGCATCTTGGATTTGCGGCACGCCCAATCACTAACGGTTTGATTTTATGTTCACCTGTTGCATTGGTGCATGCTAGTAAATAATAATACTTTTATCCGTTTTCCGACCAGGGGCCGATCTTTCTTCAGACGTAACCAAAGTCCTTTCTGGGAGTAATTTCCAAAACAAGCCTGTCTCGTCGGCATTGTATAATTAGCCATGTGTTAATTGTAGCTCTTCTATTTTCTTTCGAAGATAATTCTTGAATGGACCTACATGCTCCGGAGCAGCTGATAACTTTTCCCCCGAAATTTTTAAATGTCTTATTCCAAATCTTCGTTTAAATCTTTGGCTCCATCCGTCACTAGCATTAAAATTAGAATTTTCAGCGATAGTTTCATTGATAGCTTTTGTTTATAAAGTTCAATCGAAACCGGTACATTTTTAAGTCTTTGTGTACAAAACCAATAATATATTTTTTTTTTCCATTCGTGGCATCTTACAGGATTTTAAAGTTTTTCTTTTCCGTATTTCACTGCGCCTTGACGTGACTTTTAAAATGTCCCGTTTTTTATTTTTGATTGCACATACTGTGGATTTGGCAATCCCGTACTTTTTAGACAAATACGTTACACTGCTTCCACTGTCCAGACTTTTTAAAATTTCACATTTTTCGAGCAAACTTAACACTTTTCGCTTCATTTTTATTGTAAACACAAAAATGTTCTAGCACAGTACACCTACATCAACAGAACTCAGAATTACAACTAAAATAAAATACATACATACATCTGTCCGCTGTTCTTGTAAGTTACGCCGGCGAGTCAGCAAATTAATTCATACGCCGGGAATTTACCCAGTTCACTGAAACTGAATCAAATGCAGCAAAATAATTCATATGCCGGGAATTTACCCAGTTCACTGAATCGAATGTGTTATTGTTCACTCTATGGAGCTTTACTAATAAAATTTTAGTTGTTCATATAAACGAGCTGTTCACTGAATAGAGTGTTCACTCTTCCGAGCGGCTATTGTATTACCTACTGTACTAGGGACAATAAATACTGTACATTCCTCTTATTAAAACTAATTATATTAATCTAAAAAATAAATTTTATAAAGTTTCCTTACTTATTAACCAAGTCTTGTAACTTTTGAATAGGTTCTGGTTCTCCATCTTTACCGCACGCTAATACTTCCTTGCTATCATATACCCTTATAACTCTATCAGCTGTATTAACTAAAAAACAGCTAAACAAAAAAACATTATTAATTTAAAAGAGTTACAAAATAATAACTTCGTACTCTCCCCTTCGAGCAAATTCAATACTTTTAACAGCAGTTGCACTTGATGTTCCTAATACTATCCTAAAACTAGCCCTCACTTCTAGTGTTCTTGCATCTAATACGAGCACTTTTCCTTTTGCATTTCCTGTATAAACATATTCACCTCTCCTATCAAATGAAGCTACTATATTTAAGTCTGCCTAAAATACAGACAAAAATTAATTAATTTGATTTGTTTAAGTAAGATTTTTACATCTTCATCAATTGGTAGAACTTGATGCCGTCCATTTGTGTCAACTAGAACAGCAGCATGGCGCATGGGACACACCAACAGTCTTTCTAAACTCCTTGGTTCAAATTGTACTTTTAGAACTGGACATGGAAACCTGTATTTTTGCTCGCATTCTCCTGACAAAATATCCCATATACAGACGGTATTATCTGTTGATGCTGATGCCATTTTGTGTCCATTTCTGGACCAACTAATGCTGAAAACAGGATGGACATGGGCCGATATAATTTTGGCTATACCCCGTGTTAAGAAATCCCATATGACAATTCGTCCATCATTACATCCTACTGCCAATAAAGTCCCTCTTTTGTTAAATGCACACGTTACCGCTATAGATAAGCAATCCAATGTTCCATCAAACTCCTTATGTGAACATAACCTCAAGTAAACAAATGAAAAAAATTAACGTTAGATACTTACTTCAGGGTAATTTTGTCCGAAAGATTCTAAAATATGAGGTTATTTATATCTATAGTTTAACTATTTCAGATTTTCTTACCTAATAGTTCTAAATTCATTCTAAAAAAAATATTTATTTAGTATATTGAATAGGTTAAGTTATTTAAAGTATGACAACAACTTAAACAGCCAACATTCTAAATAAAGAATACTAATAGTAAATAAACTAACAGAGAAACGTTCTTTCATATAAACATGTCAATCTTTTGAAAAGCGATACTGTTTGAAACTTATGATACTAAGCGAATTAATAGAAACACAGTTAAATTATAACTGGAAATTCAGAAGGACTTGTTTTTGTTTCTTCAAATAATTCATTATATAAATTTATTTTGTGAAGATAAGTAACTTTTCAAATACAAACTTAAAACTATTGCTGCTGAACTTTCACGCATATAAATTGAAAACGTAACAATACAATGACGTAACAGTGGTATGAAATACACCTAATTATTTAATAACCTCTTATCTCATAACCTATATTTCGGCAATATGACCGAGATCGAGTTGTCAATATGGCAAAATGTCAAGTAAAGTCAGTTTACATAGACACAAAATGAATTTAAATTAAATCTACGGGAAAGATTTTATTGGGGATTTTGGTATAGTTTTATTAATATATAATATATTGATAACATTTCATAGTAAATGAAATATATACAATACTTAAAAATATTATAATTTACTCATTTTTTTCATACACTTTACTTCTAAGTTATATTCCAGAAATTTAATATTAAAATTCAAGTGAAATTTTTTATTATTTCTATTAAATAAATATAAACAGGAATAATTATTGTCTCCAATAAATTTTATGGCCTTAGTAAAGTGGGCTTAAAAAATAATGGAAGGGTGTAACCAATCAAATACATACTAAATATCAAATTGAAATTTCTGGGCACTTGAAAAATTCAAACAAATTTAAACAGTTTGTGGGTTCTTGCATTTAAGTCTATTAAGTTTACGTAAGTTATCTTTGTAAAAATATGTATAAATTTGTAAATAAGTTTGTTTAAGCTATTGTAGTATTTTTTAAGAACATCATTTTATTCTTTGATTAACAATAAATAGCTTTAATAGGGCTTTAAAAGTATAATACCACATCTTTCTTGAAATAATTTTTGCCATTACGTCTTTTTTTTACTTTTTTTTTAACTTTTTTTTAACTTTTTTTTTAAATTTTTTTTAACTTGAAGGTCATATATTAACGCCGTTATATGTTTAAAAAAGATATTTTAATAAATGTTTAAAAATAAAATGTTATAGAATAGTTTTAAAAGTGCAACAACACCTGTTCATTGATTGAATCTTTGTTTGGCTTTAATGAATATGTAACCTGAAGATTCTACATTTATTTAAAGCAAATTTTTATTACATTATGTATAAATTATTGCTAAAAATCGCTTTTATTGCAAACATGTGTACTTGTATATTCACATTTTTAATATTCTCTTTGGAAAATTGGTCTACAAGTGATCTTATACTATAGTATTTATTACAATAACTTTGAAACTGTTTTTATTGTTTCCTCCTTGAATCATTAAATATATTTTCGGTATTATCTTTTGTAATGTAGAATGGATCTTGGCAAAATGATTTTCTAAAAGAAATAACCCAGCTGACTCAAAAAAGTGTCAGTGAGTTGAACTCATTAATGGTTCGTATTGGCATCGATGATCAAACGAAATTCGAATGGATCAGTTTTTTGAGAGAGAGTATTCAAGAAAGTTATGGCCAAATGCAGGAAGATGTAAAGAATTTTCAAAATAAGATAATAGATAATATTGAAGAATTACTGTGGAAATCTGAGAACTTCTGCAAACAACTTCGAATCCAAATGCCGCAATATGGATCAGGAAACTTAAGTTTAATAGAAGAACAAAAGTTGTTGAAGAGCAGAATTACTGAGTATGTATATTTATTTAATTTCTTTCTAAATATGTAGAGCAATTAATTGTAAAAATTTAATTATATTATGTATAAATTATTGCTAAAAATCGCTTTTATTGCAAACATGTGTACTTGTATATACATTTTTAATATTCTCTTTGGAAAATTGGTCTACAAGTGATCTTATACTATACTTTACTATAGTATTTATTACAATAACTTTGATACTGTTTTTATTGTTTCCTCCTTGAATCATTAAATATATTTTCGGTATTATCTTTTGTAATGTAGAATGGAGTCTTGGCAAAATGATTTTCTAAAAGAAATAACCCAGCTGACTCAAAAAAATGTCAGTAAGTTGAACTCATTAATGGTTCGTATTGGCATCGATGATCAAATGAAATTGGAATGGATCAATTTTTTGAGAGAGAGTATTCAAGAAAGTTATGGCCAAATGCAGGAAGATGTAAAGAATTTTCAAAATAAGATAATAGATAATATTGAAGAATTACTGTTGAAATCTGAGAACTTCTGCAAACAACTTCGAATCCAAATGCCGCAATATGGATCAGGAAACTTAAGTTTAATAGAAGAACAAAAGTTGTTGAAGAGCAGAATTACTGAGTATGTATATTTATTTAATTTCTTTCTAAATATGTAGAGCAATTAATTGTAAAAATTTAATTACATTATGTATAAATTATTGCTAAAAATCGCTTCTATTGCAAACATGTGTACTTGTATATTCACATTTTTAATATTCTCTTTGGAAAATTGGTCTACAAGTGATCTTATACTATAGTATTTATTACAATAACTTTGATACTGTTTTTATTGTTTCCTCCTTGAATCATTAAATATATTTTCGGTATTATCTTTTGTAATGTAGAATGGAGTCTTGGCAAAATGATTTTCTAAAAGAAATAACCCAGCTGACTCAAAAAAGTGTCAGTGAGTTGAACTCATTAATGGTTCATATTGGCATCGTTGATCAAACGAAATTCGAATGGATCAGTTTTTTGAGAGAGAGTATTCAAGAAAGTTATGGCCAAATGTAGGAAGATGTAAAGAATTTTCAAAATAAGATAATAGATAATATTGAAGAATTACTGTGGAAATCTGAGACCTTCTGCAAACAACTTCGAGTCCAAATGCCGCAATATGGATCAGGAAACTTAAGTTTAATAGAAGAACAAAAGTTGTTGAAGAGCAGAATTACTGAGTATGTATATTTATTTAATTTCTTTCTAAATATGTAGAGCAATTAATTGTAAAAATTTAATTACATTATGTATAAATTATTGCTAAAAATCGCTTTTATTGCAAACATGTGTACTTGTATATACATTTTTAATATTCTCTTTGGAAAATTGGTCTACAAGTGATCTTATACTATAGTATTTATTACAATAACTTTGATACTGTTTTTATTGTTTCCTCCTTGAATCATTAAATATATTTTCGGTATTATCTTTTGTAATGTAGAATGGAGTCTTGGCAAAATGATTTTCTAAAAGAAATAACCCAGCTGACTCAAAAAAATGTCAGTAAGTTGAACTCATTAATGGTTCGTATTGGCATCGATGATCAAATGAAATTGGAATGGATCAGGTTTTTGAGAGAGAGTATTCAAGAAAGTTATGGCCAAATGCAGGAAGATGTAAAGAATTTTCAAAATAAGATAATAGATAATATTGAAGAATTACTGTGGAAATCTGAGAACTTCTGCAAACAACTTCGAATCCAAATGCCGCAATATGGATCAGGAAACTTAAGTTTAATAGAAGAACAAAAGTTGTTGAAGAGCAGAATTACTGAGTATGTATATTTATTTAATTTCTTTCTAAATATGTAGAGCAATTAATTGTAAAAATTTAATATATTTAATATTATTGCAATAATTAGTAAAAGAAAATATTAATAAATACTTATGTAAAACTAGGTACGAGTCTAAAATCAAGGAAAGACTAGGCGGAATAAAAATTTTAAACAAGAGACAGACTGAGGCGTGTACTTCATTAGGAAAGGAACCAATCCTCTTCCCTGATTCACAAGTTTTGCCAACAATGGAGGAAATATATGACTTTACAAATCACATTGAAAAGTTGGAGAATGAAAAATTTAAGCGTGAAACTAGATTTTTGGAAGACAAATGTAAAATCCTGGACATAATTAATGAACTTGGCATAAAACCTAGTTTGGAAATAGAGAAAACTCTTTGCTCGCCAGATGATTCATTATTTATGGTCACAGATCATAATATGAAATGGCTGGATGAACATTATGAATCCTTAATTAAACAGAAATATCAAACAGCAAGTGAAATTTCTAATTTAAGAGAGAGGATCACTTCACTTTGGGAAATTATATCTGAAGATATTAGAGACATGAATGATTTTATGCAGAAACATACTGGAATTAATATAGATACATTGACTGCATTACAAAATGAAGTTAAACGCTGTGAGAATTTGAAGGCAGCCAATATCGAGGTAAGTTGATTAAATCAGCTTAAGCATAAACTATGAACGATGCTTTTTTTGCTTATTTGTAGAAATTTATTAAAAAACTACGGGAAGAAATTGTACGTTTCTGGGAAAAGTGCCATTTCTCGTCTAGTCAGAGAGCAGAGTTTGATTTCTTTCAAGACGATTTATTTACTGAAGATCTTTTAACGTTTCATGATATTGAACTTGATAAAATGAAGAAATATTATAAAGAGAATAAGTGAGTATTAAGTTTACTTAGATTACGAATATTTCTTAAATGCAAATAAATTTTATTGAATAAAACAATATTTATCGATATATACAGCATGTTCTTAAAATTAGGAAACAAATTATAGAAGCTAGCTGCTAATACCAAAACTCATATCAATATATGTCATATATAAAGACGGCAGACTATGTGCCCGAACACTAAGTAAACTAACTGCCTCGGTATACGTATTTATATGATCGTCTCTTTGTTCTTTTCTGCTTTTTTTTTTATTTTGCCAACGCCAATAAAAAATTCAAAACATTTTAATAAATACAATTTTATAAATACAATATTTTGAAAATATAAAGCATTTATTAATGCATACATATATATAACAATAACATCATGCGTTTGAAATTCGTTTACGTTAGACAACCTAAATAAACACACATATATGTATGGATGTTTTTATTGATTGTTAAATATAAAAAAAAAACGCAGAAAAGAACAAAGAGACGATCATATAAATACGTATACCGAGGCAGTTAGTTTACTTAGTGTTCGGGCACATAGTCTGCCGTCTTTAGTCATATATCTTCTTCCCAACACTCATTTGTTAATAGTGCTTCCAAACACATCAATTTCTCCACCTTCTTGAAAAACCTTCCAAGATGTCTAATAATTTCAAGTTTGGGAGTTGGAGGAGATCCAGTCTGCGTCCGATTGCTTCAAAAATAATTATTGGGGTGTTTAGAGGACCTTTGCGCAATTAATTTATTCTAATAAAGTTTTTGGCGCAAACGCACCGTTAATCTACAAAACAAAATAAATACGTTGAAAATGACTACTAATCTATTACGTTTTCGTCCAAATACACATAAAACATCCATTTTTTTTTTGCCATTGTATGGTATTCTTGATTTATTATAAATGCCATTAACTTTTATATTTTCTGTGTATTCGCTTTTATTAATCGTTGATTTTGCAAATAAACGGATTTGAAAATTTAACTGTCACCTGTGAACAAAAATTTGCTTTAGATCTGCCAAATTTTGCGGAAGAAAATGTTACTGTTCGTATGTATTTCAATGTTATTTTCCATAATGTCATTTTTAACAGCAATTTATATGTTTCACAATTGTGTAAAGTTGTAAATTTCCCGCTGTAAAGTGTAAATTGATCGCTGAAGTTCGGTTAAAATGTAAGTGTTTTTTTTAACAACCCAAGCTAACCCAAGTTAAAAAAATAATTCTATATCTTTTACTTTAAGGGAAAAAAAAATTTATAATATACCTCACAAATCATATTTATATTTGGTACACACAAGTTGGCACTTCTGTAGTAAATTTTTGTTGACACATCGCTCCATTTGATAGTCAAATTTTGAATTGCGTTTATTTACAAAATTTTCGATTAATTAAAGCGAATACAATAGAAAATATAAACGTAAATGACATTAGTATAAATCAAGAATACTATACAAGGCCAAAAAATAGATGTTATATGTACATTTGGATGAAAACGTAACGTAATAGGTTAGTAGTCATTTTAAACGTATTTTATTTTTTTTGTAGATTAGTGGTGCCTTTGCGCCAAAAACTTTGTTAGGATAAATTGATTCCTCAAGGGTCTTATAAACACTACAGTAATTATTTTTGGAGAAATCGGATGCAGACTTGATCTCCACTATACCCCAAGTTTGTATTTAGGGTTTATGTGATTTTGCTGTCATCACTTTAGTCTGATTCCTTCTTGACCGACGTTTCGTCCACTGTTGCAAGGGACATCTTCAGGGCTGCTGCTACTGTTGCTGCACTGAAACTGTTAATTTGGGATGGTCTCCCGGCAGCGGCGGCTCGTGCATAAAAAATGTGGGGGTTGCAAATTTAGTGAATACTAATACTTTTTACAGTAGGTAAACAAGGTAGGTCACTAAGTATGTTTTATTAAAAGTAATTTTGCTAAGGTACATATAAAGAAGAAAAAAGGCTTTTAAAACTCACTGATTCTGATCCTGATTTTATTGAAGCAAAAAATCCATGCGACGATCTTTCGCAGTCGCAAATTTATCTTTCTTGAGAAAGCAAGTTCAAAAGCTCCACAAATACTTACACAATTAATTATAATGTTCACTACATATCGATTGTACTTAACTTTCTCGTTGTGCAATGCTATATTTCTTCGATATGCACTATCCATCTGAGCAGCAATATCCACATTCCCAAAAAGCGATAATTGGACTACATTTTTCATATGCCTTTGTGATATACTGTGTTTTTTAATTCGATCGCTTGAATGATTTAAATCAGTTAAACCCATTTTCGTCCATAATTCTTCACCTTCAAATAGTAAGCAAGGAAAGCAGAATAATGCATTTTTTATACTACAACCGCAAATCCACAAATGTTTATTATAAATATCCTTATTAAATAGTCTATTAAAAGTTCGCGTCTTACTGGAAATCGTTTGTTTCAGATTTAAATTCGGAACAGGTCTGCCCAACCGCTTTATTTCAATTTTTTCGGCGTACGTTCTTTTATAGAACGGATCCACTATTAAACTCTGCACTGAATTCATTATTATTTAAAAATAAAGAGCATAAACACTTTTAAACACACAAATACAACTTTTTTATTCGCTTTTATACCGTTGCACCGTAAGCAAGAAATATGTCTAATGTTTTGGTTGCACTGCTGCTGCAACACTATTGTCATTTATGGAGATATACCCGAAAGACGTTCGACAAAGTTCGTCAGCCGTATAGGGATATATACGTTCGTGGATTGCAATGAGTCTGCAAACCAAGTGTGTTATTCTCTCATTTATTTAACGTATTCATATCCAATTAGATATACCTATTATAAGTAATTTATAATAGTTCATTTATTCTGTGAGGTAGTACAAATTTTTAATTTAAAAAATGTAGAATTACGCTTTTTTTCATTAAATTAAATCTATTAGTTTTGGTGGTTGCGCAAACTTGCAAACCATAGCAGAAACCGCCACTGTCTCCCGGGTCACTGGAGCGTTATTGTTATGGTCAACTCACAGTTAATATCGGAATGCTTTAAGATTTCTATGAATTTATGTATTTTACGGTTAAAGGAATAGGGGTTGCGGGATAGAATCCGGGTGGATTGAAATTTAATTTGGTTTTCAGCAAGTGCCGATCCGGTTACGCGCATCGCCCTAGTATAACGCTCGAGCCAATCAAACGCCTTGATTGACCGATGTATACACTGCCACGTAAGTGTGGGATTCTGTAAACACCAGGGGTTTCTAAATGGTTGCAGTCCTTATTGAGAAAAGGGGGCCAATAATGTAGTGTGGAGTTTGAAGATGGTTTTGATGTTATGTTCACTTTATTCTTTTTGCGATTGATTCTTAGTATTTTAGAATTTACTATCTGATCATTCTTATATATTAGCTTTCCTCCAACATTTTCTTTGCTATCTTTAATAACTGCAAATACGAGGATGATGTGATGAGTACTATGGGATTCAAGAGATTGTCGTAAAAAATATTGTTTTCTGCAAAGCAAGAGAGTTTACAAATTATATGGGTAGTGAAATTAATTGGGTAAAAAGTAATGGAACATGTAAAAAGGACTTAAAAAGGAACAACTTCGAGTATAAATTTAAAGGGAGAAACGTTTCACTTTCAACATCTATAAACCAACATTTCTCGATGAATCTCTCTAAAATTTTGACAGACGTCAACCAAAGAATAGTACTCTTAATCGGTAATGCAGATTTTGACAAGTGCCATCCGTCTCCAAACACGGGTACTTCTCATATAGGTCTTTCACGATAACAGACGAGACACGTGATAAATAGTTACAAAACAGGGTTGACAAATTTACATTGCTTTGAGTCAGCTGTTGTTAGTAAATAATATATGAGGTTAGGTTTATGTCATTTTAAAATATTTACAACTTATAATATGCTTTATGTTATTATACCGATAGGACCAGCTCTGAACGGGCCAAAGCCAGCAATAAGTGGCAACAGCGAACCCCCTCCACGCGCAGTAGCTTAAATTGCCATACATTGCAGTTATGAATTTAGTAAGGCTTAAACCGCGCAAGGATATAGTCGTTTGCATATTCGTTCTGTATACGTAATTTGCCCATTTGTTTCAGACATAATGTCGTTATATCTCCAAGTTATTATTATTATTGTATTCTTAGCTGCTACGGAAAAGTAATTTTAAGTAATAAAAAAACAATAACGTTTTCTAAAAGATAAAAGTAAAAAAATCAATAATTCTGCAAAATAAATTTTAATTTTAAGAAAGTCACTAAATATAGGATTCGAAAATACCGCCCTCTCTCCCAAAACAATAGCCGAGCCTATTGTAAAACTCCCGCCTCACTCCCTCGGGATTTCTAGGGGTTATTGTCTCGAAAATTCTAAACAGTTGAACTTGCAACTGTTGCAAGTTCGGTATTGTTAGAAGACCGTAAAGATTTTCTTTGACATAACCCCACAGAAAAACATCGCAGGGATTGAGGTCGGGGGATCGAGGTGGCCATATTATCGTACCCCTCCCGGAAATATCACGATTAGGAAAAGTGTTTTCTAAAAACCCTCTTACTAATCTGCTGTTATGCGCGGGACAACCGTCTTGCATAAACCAAATTGCATCAAAATCGACGTTCAGTTGACGAACAGCAGGAATAATTCGTGTTCGCAGCAAATCTAAATATTTTACTGCATTCAAATTGCCGTCGATAACAAATGGCCCTATAATGTTATCACCCAAGATACCCGCCCAAACGTTAAGTTTTTCGGGGTATTGAGTTTTAACATTACGAGCTAGATGTTTATTTTCTCGAGACCAATATCGCACGACTGAGGGATTATGCTTGCCATGACGTGGAAAAGAAGACTCGTCGGTAAACAGAATATTTTTTATCCGTTATCTTTTCCATCACGGACTCACAAAACTCCATTCTTGCAAAATTGTCCTCGGGAAAAATCTCCTGGCACTTTCGAACTTTGTAACTTTTATATTTGTTGCGTTTTAGAATCCGCTTTACTGTACTTCTACTAACACCGATTTCGTCTGCAATTTGCCGTGAACCCTTAAGGTCGCCCATTTCAACTAACGAACAAACCCTCACGTCTCTCTCCTCCCGATCGGCAGGTATTAGAGGGATATGAGGCTGTTCGTCAATTTGTTGGCATTTGCGGCAATTTCCGACGACACAGCCATATTTCCTAAACGCATTTACGATCCTTTCAATCGTCGAATGCGAAGGAATAGGCCGATTTACGTACTCTACAGCAAATAAATCAGCGGTTGTTCGAAAGAAATTGCCGGCAAGATACCACGAAACTATTTGTACCTTCTCTGCGGTTGTATAACTGACATGATAACTACCTTTACGTTTGCACAGCTAGATACGAATGACGGGCAATCTGTTGCGCTAGACCATCGGACTTATGTTGCGCACGCGGAGTAGCATCGTACACACGTTGCCACATCGCATTACGTTCCATACGTATATTGTTGCGTATGGCCCGTAGCCGGCTGAACCAATCGGTATATACAAAAAAAATACAAACAAAATAAAAATGTATATGTGAATTTATTTATTTTGGACTACATATACAAAAATAATATACAGAAAATCAAAATACATAGAGATTAAAAGGCTTGTAACATTGTGATAAACATATGATATAAATAAAAAAAAGACAATATTAATATGAAATACTAATTTTATTAAACATTTATGCTGTCTTCAGAATCAGAATTACTTTCATTGATTATAAATGGTAATATGTCTTGCCTTTGAAAACCCAATGAATATAATTTTTATTGAATATCACTTTTATTTTTAATAGTACTATGATAACGCATTATTTAAAGCAATTGTGGAGGGTTCTTCTAAATTCACAAGAAGTTGATGTTCAAACCAGTATAAGAAATTGTTCCTGTTCCTCTCACCGTGGTGGCTCAGATGCTGTCTATTTGTTGTAAATATTAATTCAGCTTCAGGAATAAATCCATGAGAATTACATGCATGTAATACAATGTACCTATAACAAGATAAATACAAAATAGAAATAAAACTACGGTTCAAATCTTCACTTTTTAATATTTAATCGTAACGCGACAATTGTTTTGCCAGCACAGTGGCTTTGTTTGTAACGTGCTCTTTAGCTGTAAGTACCTGAGAAAGCCACTGTGCTGGTGAAACAATTGTCGTGTTATGATTAAATATTAAAAAGTGAAGATTTAAACCGTAGATTTATTTCTATTTTAAATTATGGATCTACATCGAGTAAAAGCCGAATCAATTCAGTTAAGATAAATACACTTTACGTACTAATAATATTCTGTTAGTAATAGATTGTACCTTTTACCATCCTCTTTTGTAGCTTTGACTGTTTATATTGACTCATTTTGTAAAGATTTGCAAATAGTTCCATCTTGGAAAACCTAGATTTAATCGAAGAAACCAAACTAACATAAATGCTCATGTTTCATATGAACATATTGTTGCAAGAACGTAACACGTTTTAATACAATATGTGGGAATTCCATTAATGCTCGTTTTAGATCATCCTTCTTGTAATGAAAACCTATTCCATGTAATATTTTCCATAAAGATGTATTACCACCAGAAAAAAGTTCCTTTTCGTTGAGGATATTCAAAGATGAAATCGTAATATGCTGTTCTGTAATTAATTGAAATAATTATTTTATAAATATAAGTACTAAATTACTTTAAACTTACTGTTTTTATACATGTCATAAACTGTGTTTCTAATTGCATATTTATTAAAATCATCAATATCTATGACAGGCTTTAGTCCGTTTTCGCTTTGGACTAGATGGTTTAACCCCCATTTTTGACACAAGCAGAGAGCGGGAGTAATGGCCCCTTAACTATTATCGCGTTCTATTTCGAAATATTAATGATCGAATGATTTTTTTTCGCTTGTTTTCCTAACGGTCTAGGAATGATTTAGTTGTGAAAATAACTGATCTTATGTACAGGTGTCGGCATAAGTCAGGCAACAAATTTGCATTAAAAGAAAAAAATGCAGCGTCAAAATAAATTTATTCAAAGAAATTACAAAAGGGATTCGAAAAAGGGTTACTGTAAGTGTTCAAATTGATGGCCATCTTGATCAATGCATTTACTGCAACGTTTCTCAACGGTGAGGCAGGTCCGGCGAAGCACGTCAAGCTGTCCGCGAAGATTTTCAAATTCTTCTTCAATTGCAGTTCGGAGGTCGGGAAGGGTACGTGGTCCTCTTGCAAAAACGCGGTCCTTGAGAAGGCCCCACAGGAAGAAATCACAGGGTGTCAGGTCATATGACCGTGCGGGCCACTCAACGATTCCTCGTCTGCCTATCCATTCTCCAAAATGAACATTAAGGTACTCCCGCACACATAACGCGTAGTGCGGCGAAGCTCCATCCTGCATGAAATGACGGATGTTCGCGAGTGTTGGATCGTTGTCCATTTGCCCACGTAAATCTTCGACTTATGAGCGTTGCCGGACTTACGCCGATTTTTCGAGAGCGTTGCCTGACTTATGCCGACCTTGGTATAATATCGATTTATAAATAAAATGAAATAGGTAGGAACTTCTAAATATGAAATTGTAAACAACTTATTTGAATGACATTTGACGGAATTCAAGCCGGCAACCATGCCCAGTTACGGTAACATAATATATTCACTTAATAGAGATAAATACTAGGATTATTAGGTATTATTGTAATTTGAATGTTACTTGTTCCGAAGTAACTGTTTATCACGTGTCTCGTCTGTTATCGTGAAAGACCTATACCATCTAGGGTTGCCAGATGGAAACTTATAAAATCCGGGACAATTCTAGGACAACGGTATGGGGTCGTGGTAGTTCTTTGCCGCCCATTACCGCTATGCGTTTTGCACTCATACAAAAATGTGTATTTCTTATTTTCGAAGGATATGTATAGCAATCGCCAATTAAGTTGGCGCGAGGAGGGGGTGCGCAGAAGCCGTTTTTAAAAACGTCCAACCCCACTACTCAAGTAATTGTCAGAATACATTTGTCATTGACATTTGACGGAACATAACGTCTTTGTTAGGGGATCATAAGTGATACACCCTCAGAGGTTAGAATTATCTGACATTTGATGTAAAACCAAATATAAATCTCCCCACTACTTCTAATCCTGCGCGAACTTACCCCTCCTCGCGCCAACTTAATTGGCGTTTGCTATACTTTAAATAAAACATTTATTTTCGAAAACATACATTTATTAATTATGTTTTGGTAGCGTATACAATAAGTCTTAACAAAAATAAAAAACTTATAAAAATAAAATTGCGAATAGATCATTTTTTTAAATATTTATCACTGGGTTTTGCGAGTTTTATTAGTTTTTCTCCGTCAGAGCTTTGCAAAAGTGATAAAATTTCTGAACACGACTCGTCAAAATTGATACGAGTCTGCAGTTCGGATTTGATTAAATCCATGGACATTCGGTTTCGCTCTTTAGTCCATAAACTATTCATTTGGCTAAATACTCTTTCGCAAAAGGCATTGCTTGTTGGAATTGAAAGAACAAAACAAACTACTTTCTTTAAATTTGTAAAGTTTGTGGATGTGTTATTTCTGAAGAAATAGGCCCATATTTCGTAGCTTGGCAAGTCTTTCGGAAGCGCCTTATACATAGTTTTCAGACATGCAAACTCTGTATAAAGGGAGTCAATATTAACAGAGTCCTCTATATTCAATATCTGGGGAAATTCGGAAAGCACTTTTACCCAAGTCAACTCTAATTCCTCCGATTTGAGCGATAAAAGCTCAAACTTTTTATAGGTTCCATTGGGACCGAAATCATATCTCTCTTCTAAATATTTAATGGCTCTTTGAAAAAAAATGTGTGCCTGTGATGTGAATTGATTTCTTTCTTCTACATCAATTTTTCTAAAGATGGTCCTGACTTTACTCCCAAAAAAATTATCAGGCATCCTACTTTTTAATTGATCGTGAAGACTTCGCATGGCATGATCCATTTCCAAAATAGTGAAGCTCTCACTTTCTAGTAGCAAAATCACTTTTGTAAATTCAGGCAACACATTACTTAAGAAGAAGAGGTAACAGTCATTCTTGCCTTCCTTTTTACATTCTTCCTCATTATTTATGTCACTGCTATTACTGCTATAGCAACCTTCTGAAATAAAGTCCCATAACACCTTGTGGCAGTTGTCTGAACCTTTTTTTAAGAAATATTGTTTCACAGCAGGCCAACTCTGAATAAGGCGATCTATAGCTGGCAAAAGTGACAACCATCTTGTAGGTACATGTCTTAGCAGCTCCTTATACTCTATTTGAGCAAACTCACATTCTTTCAATTTTTGTGTTTTTAATGCTGATAAACTGAACTCATTATAAATTTTTATGACTATGCTTTCTATATCAACATCGATGCCTTTTAATGCATATTTCACACAATTATTTATAACATGGCAATAACAATTGGCTTTAAAAATATGTTTATTTTCTTCTTTTAATTTCTGATATACAGAATTATGGGCACCATAATTGACAGAAGCATTGTCTGCACTATATGCACTTATTTGATCCATGCTGAGATTGGCATCAATAGTAATTTTTTTAAGGCATTTATATATATCTAGCGATGTTTATATATACAATTAAAATATTGAAAAGCATATGGAAATGATTTCAATGATTTGTGTTTTTTAATTAAAAAATTATTCATGCTTTGAGAAGTTTTTTTAGCCAAATCCATTTTTTTATGCTTTATACTATTGGCGTGAACCTGTAACAAAGTAACAAGCATATAACAAAATTAAAAGGAACTAGAATGTATAAAAATAAATTACAGTCAGCGCGCGACGGCCTTCATATTGAATGGCAATATCCGAGTTACATGCTTTACACATTGCAGTAAAGTCATTCTTTTTCTCTATCTAGCCTTTAAAGCCAGGCTCGTTGGTCCATTTATCATTAAATCCAGTGAACCTTTTCTTACTTGTTGATGGAGTCGACAATGAATCCATGATAATTGCAATTAACTACTTATTGCACCTCACAGTTCGCACGTGTTTATTAACGCAGTTGACAAGCGATGTTTATAGGTCGAGCAATGGGAATAGAATGATTTTACAATAATGCGCCTAGTGCAGAGATGTCAGATCGGGGACCAAACATACACACTCCATTGCGCTCGGTCCATAGTGCTCTATGGCTCGGTTCCATGCACTCAAGGTAAAGCTAGCGCGCGAATTTAGGAGCTAACGAAGGAGAAATAAAAATAAAACTAATAGGTTTTCGGAATCCGGGACAATAAGGTCTAATTACTGGACACGGGACAAGACGCAAAATTCCTGGACAATCCCGGATCTCCCGGCCATCTGGCAACCCTAATACCATCCTCGTAACTATTAAATATTCTTCGAAATCTGTTTATATTTTAAAATAATTGTTTCTCATTTTTTAAATAATTTATTAAACTGTTTGATCGCATTATTGCTTTATCGTTTAGAAAAATATTCCAATAAGACTAAAACGAATATTCTTTTTTAGAGAATTTTTTTTTTAAACTGGAGAAACGAGAAGAATTTTGGAAAAGAAAACTAGAACTTGAAGACAAAGCTACAGATCCTAATCGCTTCAAAAATAGGGGCGGAATTCTTCTAAAAGAAGAAAGGGAAAAAAACGGTCTAACCAAAAAGATAACGATCTGGAACTAGATCTCCTGCAGCTAGCAGAAGACTATGTGAAAAAACATCACAAAGTGTTTCTGTCTTGGGGCCGTCCAATATCAGATACAATCGAAGAAACCTGGAATGAATTTGAGAAAGTACAGTTCATAAAGTATAAGTTTTCAGTTCGTACTGCCCAAGTGTGAACCGCAAATTGTACTTTATCTCTTTCTAACACACATGAACACGCGCTGTAATACTACAGACGTTTGTCATTTTGAGTTAAGACGTACGTCTTTGAAATATTATATTAAATAAAAAGGATAGGTTGTCTAGGAGATAGTCTTATGATATTCGACTTGTCAAATTATTTCAATATTGTTGTTTATTGACTTTGTTTCCGGTATTCTGACTTCTAGGTTAAGCATTCTTCCAATTTGAATATTTAGTTTATCAAAAATTACAAAATCTGGTTTTTTGAGAACAATACTGATAATAAATAGTAATATCAATTAGTGGCAATAAGTACGAAATTGTTTGATTATTACATTGACATTTCTAACCTATTTATTTTACAGAATATTTCTTAGATGCCAAGTAAACCTCTTGGTTCTCAAGCGAAACAGCTTGTATTAAATCTTACAGCCTATTAACAGGTAAAGGAGAATGGTGGGCCATTTATGTCCATCGACCGCGTTCATGAGGTAATTCACATAATCAGTTAGATAAGGCGGTATTATGAAATAAGTTTTATTTTAGAGGGTAGCAGAAGCCCTTAATATTTCTAGTAGAACGGTCTACACTATTAAACATCGTAACATTCAGAATTCAGTCTTATCGTCTCCTAGCAAAAAAAGGTCTTGTAAGAAGGCAAAAACTAAGGACTTAGCAGAAGCAACTAAAATGGAAGTTCGAAATACTGTTTATGACATGTATTAAGAAAGTATGTTTTTAATATATTGTAAATATTTATTACATGTTAAAATTTTTCAGAAAAACATTTTACCTTAAAAAATTTAAGCAATGTTTTGGCTATGAAAGAATTTGTTCATACATGTACAACTACTTTAGCAATATTGCTTAAAGATATTGGTTTTAAATATAAGAAAGAGTGTAACAGGAGAGCGCTCACAGAGAAATTAAATATAGACTGAATCAGAAATGTATTTTTAAGGGAATATATGAATAACTTAAATTCAACTTTATGTCAGGTTATGTTCCTTGATGAAATTTGAATCTTTTCGAAAGAGAATAGAATGAAATCCTGGCAAAATGATAATATAAAAAGTGTTAGGAAACCCAAAGACTATGATGGTAAACGGTTTATTATTATACATATTGGCACAGAAAATGGCTTCATTAAAGGAGTTAGTCTGATTTTTCCATCAAAAACAATCACTGGTGATTACCATGGAGAAATGAATGGTGACTCCTTTAAGCAATGGGTAAATGATCAGCTTATACCAAATCTTGAGGTACCATCACTTATAATAATAGATAATGCTCCTTATCATAGCGCTATTCAAAATAAACAACCAAATACCTCCTCAAAAAAACAGCAATTATGGAATGGTTGAGAAAAAAAGATAGAAGCTATTCACCTGCAATGACTAAGAATGAATTAATTCAATTAGTAAAATATCATAAAGAAGAGAAGATATTTATTATAGGTGAAATAATGTGAGAGTGGACATGAAGTTTTAAGATTACCTCTGTACCATTGTGACTTGAACGCAATTGAAATGATTTGGACTAAGGTTAAAAACTATTATAATTCAAATATTGGAAGAAATGGTTATTCAGATGAAAGAGTTAAAGAAATGTGGAATGAAGCTTTGCAACAGTGTGATGAAATTACTTGGTTTAATTGTGCTAGGCATACGGAAAATTTAATTAAAAAATAGCATGAGCGGGAGCAATTTCTTGATAGGGCAGAGATTGCTCCAATAATAATGTAAATGACTCAAGTTTTGAGTCAGAATCAAAAACTGACTAGTTTTCATTCATTTTTGTAATATATACTCCATTCACATTAAAAATAACATACCTATTGCAAATAATACAAGTAATATTTTTGAGGTTTTATTTGGATGAAACAGGAAAGTTTACTTCTATAAAAGTTCACTAAACATTAATAAGCAGGTAACTATCTTATTTTGACAAAATATTTTTGTATTTATATTTTGTAGAAGTTTAATATGGCTACATTAATACTGCCATAAAAACCATCAATGTGTATCATTTGCATGCACATAATATAAAGCAGCGAAGAAATTACTGCCACTGGTTCAACAAAACATTACATGATAAAGATCTCGTGGCAAAGTTTTATATGAATGAAGTTTGTTTTTTTCTTATTGGTAGTGTACTAACCTGCAAAATTATCAAATGTAGTTATCAGAAAATCCTCATGTGTTTGTTAAATATTATCTTCATCTAATAAAGGATAATATGGATTTGGATTGTATTATTATACCATTATTTTCTTAAGAAACAATAAAATATTAAATGTAGACTATATAAATGTTTCTTATTATACAAATTGGTGTGGTTTTTACCCACTCATGTATGTTTCAAATTATTTTGTTATAGTGGCATATTATTGAAACTTGGTGTGTTTTCTGAATGTTTTATTTATTTAACAAAAAACACGTTAACCTAATTTATTAACCCATTTAGGACCACTATTAGACAAATCAAGGAAAACGCAAATTCTTTAAGGAATAAACTTTTATTTAGGTACTTATAAACATCCTTTAAAGTAAAAAAAAAAGACAAACCATTGATTCTTATATTTTTTTTGCGTTGCGTTAACGCAACAATGGGACTATATGCACAAAATATATTACAATTATTAATTATGGTAGTCTTTGAAGCAGTGTGAATGTAATGGAACTCCACATTTATTACACATAAATACGGTGGTACTTTTGCATACTCTACAACGTCTCCTCCAATTTTCACTATTTCTTTCAATTAGGTAACCCACATTATCTAAATGTGCACTGGATGATAGAGACGCATTGGAACCACGTCCTCGGACAGATTGTGTTTTACATTTGTTAGCACTAACGAGGCTTCGTACAAGTTCAGACCTGAAATCTAGCTGCGAAATGGGTTTCTCTGTGTATACAAGTCTGTGCAGTTTCCAAGCATTCACCACAGCAGAATCTAACATATTTATAAATAACGTCCACCACCATTTTTTTCCACGAATATTTATTCGATAATTTGCAACTGCGTTATCGTGTAGATCAACGCCTCCCATATATTTGTTATATTTGGCAATCATATTTGGTTGTGGTATAGAGATTTCTCTTTTTTCTCTACGATTGTACCGCTTCCCAAACACATTAGGCAGTGCAGACTCACAATTGGTTGCTACTGTAACCACAGAATTGTCATTCCAACGGACCACGCTTATTTCATTTACGTGATCGTAACGAGAATCCATTGTACCACGAGGTTTTTTTCCTATAGACTTACAAGTCTCTAAAGGGCATTTCAGCATTCTGTTCTTAGTAGCAAAGTATCCTTGACGTTTCAGATGAACTAATAGCTTTGTAGCTGGTAAAAAAGATATCAAAGTATACCTTATGAGTCGATTTATTTTCTAATACGTTCAAAACATTGCATCTGAGGAAGCACGGAATATTCCAAAAAAGAGGAAGAAAAAATCTTATACACAGAAATATAATACTCGGTGGGAACAGGATCCGCAATTTAAAAACTGGTTACAACTCAGCAAAAAGGGGAGATCTACGCATACTGTAAGGCATGTAAAAAAGATTTTATATTTGGCAAATCAGAAATTTTAAAACACGCACAAGGGAAAACACATATAAAATTAGCTAGTTCTGTTACCAAACAGCAATCTTTGACTGACATGGCATCCTTAATGCAAAATACTACTTTGGAAAAAAAAATTAAAACCGAAATAAGAATAGCTGCTTTTGCTGTGGAACACAATATTTCTTTTAATAGCTTAGAGCATTTATCTGAAATCATAAGAACCACATTTACTGATTCTGATATCGCAAATAATTATACAAATAATCGTACGAAGGCAACTGCTATAGTTAATAATGTAATCGGTTCTTATAGTTTTGAGAAAACGATAAAATTATTAAGATCCAATAAATTTTCGTTAATTGTCGATGAATCCACCGACAAAGCATCCATCAAGCATTTAGCGCTAGTAGCGAGAATATTTGATGGAACACACAAAAGATTTGTTTTTTGGACTGCTAAAGGTACCCAGTGGCACAGCAGAAGCATTATATAATAGTATCACGGAATATTTTTCGAAATATAATATTCCTTATAAAGAAAACCTGATAGGCTTCGCGGCCGATAGCGCAAGTGCAATGATGGGCATACACAATTCATTGTCAACTAAGTTAAGAGCAGATATTTCAAACTTATTTATAATAAAATGTGTTTGCCATTCTTTTAACTTATGTGCAAGTTATGCATGTGAAAAGCTACCTCCCTTTATCGAAGATCTTGTGAGAGACATATATAGTTATTTTCAATATAGCTACAAAAGACAAGTAGAATTAATAGAATTTCAAGAATTCTTAGCATTAAAGCCACACAAAATGTTACAGCTTTCGCAAACTCGATGGTTATCCTTATTGTTAGTTGTTAGGAGATTCTTAGAACAATATGACGCTTTAAAATTGTATTTTCTAAATGCACAATTAACTGACAAAAATGTGACTGTACAAAGCATATCAAATCGTCTCCAAGATCCCTCCGTAATATTATATTTCCATTTTCTGGATTATATTTTGCCTTTCTTTACAAATTTAAATATAGAGATGCAATCTGAAGGCATTAAAATCCACGTATTACATAAAAATGTAGAAACTGTGTTAAAATCACTATTGGATTGTTATTTAAAAAGAACTTATTTGGATAGAACGCCAATTGAAAATGTCGAGTATAGAAACCCAGATAATTTTGTGGATCTAGACCTAATTTATTTAGGAGCCTTTGTGATGGGCATACTCGCTAATAATACACATACGCTAACTATAAATCAGTTAACCAGTTTCAGACGGCAATGTTTAGATTTTTTAATTGAGGGATGCCATCAGATATACAAGAGGTTCGACAATAGAAATAGGTCTGTCATTATTTTAAAATACAAATGGAAATGATTTCCCCAGTCGATGTAATATCAAAAAAACAACGAATCATTAACCCCTTTAGCAATTAATTTTCCAAATTTGATAGGGAATCTACTAAATGAAATAGATAGAGAATGGCGCATTTTAAGAACTAGAGACCTATCTCAATTTACAGGACTAACGATTGATGAATTTTGGAAAAAAATTTCCAGTCTTAAATTCGGGAACGATATGCCTTTGTGTCCTATATTGTGTAAATTTGTTTTTAATTTATTTAGTTTGCCACATTCCAGTGCGACAGTAGAACGAATATTTTCTCAAATCAATTTAAATAAAACCAAACATAGAAATAGATTATCAAATGATAAAAACACACAATGTTGTATTAGATTTACACTTTATTTAATAATAATAATGACTATATAACAGCTGTTTCACCGTACAACGGTTTCTTCGGATATAACAAGTGGTACTATAAAACATTTTACTTAAAACGTAAATATTTTTTATTTTATTACTTAATAGTATTCTCAGAAATTGGAAACCGAAATATTTTTACCCGCCTCTTTTAGTAGGGATACATATAGATAACATAAATTATATTATAAGTGACATATCTAACAAAATATTTCAATCACAAATAGGAAATAAATTCAACAGAGGGGAGGAATTAAGCTCTGTTTTGTCATTTAATAATTTATTTGAAAATTTTTGTTTATTAATTTGCATTGCTTCTAATAAATCGAGTAATAACTCGATTTATTAGAAGCAATGCAAATTAATAAAAAAAAAAAAAAAAAAAAAAATTTCAAAAAAAAAAAAAAAATTTTCACATAAATTATTAAATGACAAAACAGAGCTTAATTCCTCCCCTCTGTTGAATTTATTTCCTATTTGTGATTGAAATATTTTGTTAGATATGTCACTTATAATATAATTTATGTTATCTATATGTATCCCTACTAAAAGAGGCGGGTAAAAATATTTCGGTTTCCAATTTCTGAGAATACTATTAAGTAATAAAATAAAAAATATTTACGTTTTAAGTAAAATGTTTTATAGTACCACTTGTTATATCCGAAGAAACCGTTGTACGGTGAAACAGCTGTTATATAGTCATTATTATTATTAAATAAAGTGTAAATCTAATACAACATTGTGTGTTTTTATCATTTGATATGGATTTACATCAAGTAAAGGCAGAATCGATTCAATAGATTATCAACTGAAACACTGAATGGCATTCTACATTCTAAGGCACTTATGAAAGATAACTGTTACACATTTGAACTAGATAATGATTTATTTAAAAAGTTCGATGCAAAATGGGATTAAAAATATTAAGTAAACATGTTATATATTTTGTTAATTTATTTTAATGTAATATCAAATATATTGTTTATTTTTTGCATGCTTTATTTTATTATTATACGAAATCTTTTATTTATTTTATACTTTTTATTGTTATGTGAAATAATATGCTTTATTGATATTTTTTGTATTATTCTTCAAATTAAAATTACCCTTTTATTGCAAATATAATCTTATCTATACCTTCCGTTTTATTTTAATGTTATAACAGAAATAAATAATACTAATGTACAGAGCCTTCATTATTTGTTGTAACATGATACATATGCAACCAACATTACAGATTGGTACTACTCCTATACAAATATTCCTAGTTCAAAATAGTTTGACAGATGTTTTTTATTTTAATTGAAGCGTAAGTAATTTCTTGGAATAATAAAAATAAAATTTAGTTGTGTGTTTATTCAACTAAAACACTATTGTTTATTATCATTTTAATAGCATAAATTTTATTTACAGTTAATAATGAAAATATTGTCAATTTTGCTTCTGTACAAACACATTTTATGAGGAGCTAACGTACTGAAAGCTTTTTCACAATAACATATTTATAGTAAATGTTGAAAATGATGACCATTTTGCTGTAAACAAATATTCACCCTACGTTTTAAATTTTCAAAAACATTATGTAAATCATTCTGCGTAATGTTATTTATTTCATGCACAATTGCTGCTTCAAGTTCTTGTAAATTATGTAGTCTATTTCTATATATCCTATTTTTCAAATGTCCAAATAAGTAAAAATCAAGCGGAGTAAGATCGGGAGAACGGGGTAGCCATAAATTAAACAGTCTATCGTCGTAAAATTCTGTCAAATAGTGGTGTGTGTCTCTCGCCGTGTGAGCAGGTGCATTATCTTGTTGAAACCAGCCATTTTCTAATTCATCGTCATGCAGCTGATTAATAAATTCATTTAATATTCCTCGATATCTTGCTGCAGTAATGGTATCGTAAAAGAAAATTGGCCCAATAATTCTTCTTCTCAACATTCCCACCCATATTCCTACTTTTAAAGGATGTAATGATGTTTCTACTAGTTGGTGTGGATTTTCTGTAGCCCAAGATCTATAATTTTGTGAATTTACGTATCCTGTAAGATGTACCCATGCTTCGTCACTAAAAAAAGTTAAATCTAGGAGATCATCGTTCATTCGATTATTAAACCATTCACAAAATCTAATTCGCCTATCGTAATCGACTGGATGTAACTGATGAACAACAGTAACTTTATAAGGATGCATATGTGTCTTTTTTGTTAATGCTTTGTCACATGTTCCAACTGAGAGACCTACAAGAACATTATTTTGAATGTTAACTTTGTACAATTAAAAATAAATATGAAATACCTGTTTGCTGAGATAGTTTTTTAACTGATTTATAAGGGCTATGTTCTACTCGCTGCCGAATATCATCTACAACAGCTTAAGTTAATTTGGTGGGCCTCCCAGTCGATTTCCCTTTACAAATACAATGTTTATCCTCAAAACGATGTGTTATAATATGTCTACGATGTCGAAATGAATCATAATCAAAGTCAAAATCTGGGAAGCGTTGTATAAATTGATCTATACAACTTGGAAGTGAATAACTCCAATTGCCTTCGGCATCTTGTGTAGCACTTCTATAATGGGCCACTAAAATGAATGCATCTTGTTCGACGGTAAATGCCATTTTGGAGGTTATAACCTAAAATGAAATTATTTTATTTATACATACATTCAATGTTATTAATAGATAACTAACCTTCACAAAAGTTAGAATATCGTCAATAGCTCTTCAAAGAATTGACTTTTTTAACGCGAAATAAATATAAAATTAATGCAAAGAAAATCTAATTGACACAATACACAAAACGTACAAAACTGTCATAACAAAACATTTGAGTTTAGGAACTTATTATGCAGGATTGCCAATCCTAATGTATGCAACCAATATTGCAACACGTCACGTGGGTTACAACCTATTATGAAGGCACATGAAGGTATGAAGGTATACACTTTTAATAGAGTGTATTATGCAACCTGTAATGCCGTTGTGCATGTATGGAAATCAGAATCGCTTATTTTTAATGTGTCTAGGGAAATCTAGGGAAATTAGCAGCAAAATTCTAGGGAATAAAAAAAGTCTCCGTCGGCAACACTGACATAACGCTGTACATACTCCAACCGACGTTGTTATGGAGACCATTCAATAGATGTGCATATTACAGGTGTATGGTATGTTACACGAAGTTATTGAATAATTTAAAATCGTACATTGTCATTTTAGTGAATGTTGTTATGGTTACTTACAGAAAAAATATTTTTTGAGCACAGTGAATAATTTAAAATTGTACATACGAAAAACACGCTAGTTTAACTTATTATGTGTTTTAATTTATAATACATTTATTACATCTTATAATACATTTCTTCAAATCGATAAAAAATGGGCCTATAATACTATTATTAATGATACATGCCCAAACATTCACTTTTTCAGGATATTGCGTTCTCGTTATGTTGTACAAATGTAAATTTTCCTTCGACCAGTATCTACAGTTTTGGCGATTAGGTTCCCCGTGTTTAATAAATGTCGCCTCATCAGTGAAGAGAATTCTTTTGAGAAAATCGTTGTCAGTATTTATTTTGTCAAATAAATTTTCGCAAAAGCGTATTCGTCCTTCATAATCATATTCTGATGCATTTGGTACTTAAATGACTTATACTTGTGCTTCTTCAAAATCTTTAAAACGGTCTCTTGGCTTATGCCCATTTCCGAAGCAATTTTTCTAGATGTTGCGCACTTGTCGTGTTAAACATAAGCCACAACATTTAATTCCAAATCTTCTGTTATTACTCTTGGTCTTGTAGATCGTTTTTTATTGTGGATAGTATTGATACAACCAGAAGTTTTCAATTTATTAATTGCATTTGCTATCGTTGAATGACTAGGAATAGGTCTATTTGGATACTGGACACTAAACAGAGCTGCAACTTCGCGTAACGATGATCCTTCTAAATAACACGTATAAAATTGAATTTGTTCCTCTGTTGTGTACATTGTGAGTAATTAAAAGACTCTACAAACAAATTTAACGTCTTAATACTGACAGAAATTACACAAATTATGTTTATGAAACTGACGTAACTATGGTTTTCAGAAAAAGTTAGCTGTAATATCTAAAGCATGTACAGCGTTGTATTAAGCTCATGGTATACCCTCAATATGACAAGAATCATATGTTCTACTTGTTTGAAATTTCTGTGCAAATTACACTCAGATTGCAACGCCATCTGGTCCATTTGGAATGGACGATAGTAAGTTGCCACTGAAATACACTTAGGGCACATTTATGTATTCTTACTAAGTTTGGTTTACATGGTTTGAACGTAGTTTTTCTATTTAAAGTCTTTTTCACAAAAATAATTTGAGGATCGAGAAACAGATTTAAATACATCCTTTTGGTTCTAGAAAATTTCTTTGGGTTTTTAAATCAAACAGTATAATTCAAAATATATTTATTAATTTTTCTTTTGAAACTATTACAACATTAGGTGTGTTTTTTAATTCTGCCGTGAAAACTGTAAAATAAAAAACGTTTGGCTGAATCCTTTTTAAAATAAACATGTAATGAACAGATTAAACCGAAAAACTTGCTTGTAGAACGAAAAACAATAATACAATTCCCAGTGGCAGATAAATAAACAAGATTAAAGCAATAATTGTTAACATACAAGGGCGATTCGTAAAGTTCCGTTTGGTTATTAAAAAAAAAATATCAATACGAGGTTTTTATTAAACTTAAATCTACTACTTTCAGCTATTTTTCTACTTAGTTGTCATTAAGGTTGAGACTCTTCATAGAACCCTGTTGCCTGTGAATTAAGCCCTGGTGTAACACTGTCTTTCAGTATTTACTGTGATTCCTCGTTCCATAAAGTCTACAAGAAGGACGCCTTTCATGTCCGAAAAGACAGTGATCATGACTTTTCTCGCAGAAAAAGTTTAACAGCACTTTAAAGGTTTCCCTAGGCGAGTTAGAGCGACACCACTGCATCGAACGTCTTTTCGTCTCAACGTTGTCATCGGCGATCCAAGTCTCGTCTTCTGTTACGATATGCCTTGAGAAATCTTCATTTTCAACATCATAAGATGTTAGAAAAGTTAGTGCCGGTCCTATTTCCTTTGTTTTATGGTCCTGGTAAGAAGTTTTGGCATCCATCGTGAACAAAATTTGTGATAACCCAAAAAGGCACTCAGTTCTGTGATTGTAAATCACCCAGGCGCGGCTCGTGATGACGTATTTTGGTTTGCAGTACAATGATACGAGTGCCTCGTGTGTTTTCGGTGTTTACTAAGCAAACGTTACAGTTAGTACACGAGAATACACGAAGCACTCGGATCATTGTACTGCAAACCAAAATACGTCATCACGAGCCGCGCCTGGAATCACCGATTTTCACGAATTTTTTTCGGACAATACTCGCAAGTTCGTTCGTTATAACACTTGATCTTTCACTACGTTCTTCATCATGGACATTAGTTCGTCCTTCTCGTAAGATACGACACCATCTTCTAACCATACTGTCACTCATGACATTTTCAGCATAAACGGTACGAAGTTTGTGATGAATCTCAGCAGTCTTCATGTTCTTTGCACACAGAAATCGGATAACATTACGCAAGTCTACAGCAGACTACACCGCAGCACTGCGATCGCAGGCTGATATCCCCACTCCACTGCTCACTAGATGGAAACGGAGCTCACTTTATGAATCGCCCTTGTATTTAAGCAGGGACACCTTAATAATGCTTGCGTGCAGTTTTGCAGATACTTTTGACTTGGATGCTTATCTGGTTGTAAGGAAACAATTCTTCCAAAGTAGTACTGTAATAAAAAAAAAAATCAATAAAAATAGGGAGCAGTAACTGTAGTAGTATTAAAAAATACAATCAGCGCACATGTTTTACAAGGATGCATATTTGCCTAATAAAAAACGCACCTATTAAGTTGTATTTTAACAAGATAGGTACCATAAATACAATTAATTAATTCTATTTCTTGAACGAGGATATAACGTCAAAGGTGATACTCTAAAAGTATCTACATCTGTTAGAACAGGTTTAAACGATGTACCAAATGTTATGGAATCGGGAATAGCTTGCTTAACAGACACAGTTTTTATAGCTTGTATTTCCTTATCTGGCGGATATATTTTCTTCATCTTTTTGCGTTTATAATAAATTACTTCGCCGATTAAGGTTATCATCGCTAAAGCTAAACCGAAAAGTGTCGCTATGAAAACACCACCTATAAAAACGGATTATTTTTGATTATTCGATGTTCTAATTTTGAGGTTATTGGTCGAGTTCACCTAAACTTTCCAGAGTTATGCCTTCGTTATTTCCAGAATCATCGCATTCGCCTCTCTTTGAATTGTTCCAGTATTTTGCTTGTAGATAATCGAAAAATCTATCTTTTTGTAGATCTAGGATTCTATAACAAAAATAAAAAATAAATTTTGAGGTTATAATAACTGATAATGAAAGCTTTAATGTAGCCGATTGACAAGGATTGTATAAGAACATAGGATTGCTCGATCCCGCAATATTTTCGCCGCGTAGTGGGGAGTCATGACGTCACAAGAAATATTAGTGCTATTATTATGGTATATAATATTTCATTTGATAATAACATATCCGTCAGTGTACTGTTATAAATATAATACACGTTTTTATTGCCATAAGGTTATACTTTGGTTTATAATTAAAAAAAAAACTTTTCCAACTTCATATAAACACATTTATTAGGTACATAAACATAAATAAAGAAAGCCGATGAGCATGTATTCTCTATACAAAGCAAAAAATATATATTTTTCAATTAAAAGAGTCAGTATATAGCAATGTTTTATTACGCAGTAATTAAATAAAAACGAATCAAGTAGTGGTTTTTCGCATTTTTTTAGCTAGTGTTCGTTGAGTGTAACAAAGCACAAATTTTCTCGCTTTTTAATTTTTAAAGCTAGTCTTTTAACAACCAGTGTTTCTTTCCGCAGTTTATTATCGCCATGATATATCTCAAAATATTTGTTCCACTGTTTAATGGTACTTAAGAAATCTGTTGAGGGCTTAATAAGACCACCAAAAGAGAGCTGTTGTACCCATTGCAGGCGTGATCGGTTTTAATTTTATAAGTATAATCGCCGAGTTGGGGATGACTGTTTTTAAATTTCTTCGCTATAAAACCAGCAATGTACTCAAATGCATCGTCCGTTGTTTCTGGTGATTTTGCATCAGATATTTCTGAAATCCCTGATGATGAAAACGAGCTTCCATTGCTACTTTGAGTTGCATTGCTGTCAAACTTCTCTTCCGGTAATTCAAGTGAAACTTTCGCTTGTTCCAAAACTGTGGCCACTATATATTCTTCAGGAACAGCTTCTTGTGTGTTCACCTTTAAAAAAAGTATTGCTATGTAGATAGGTACCTATATAATACTAGGAATATGTAAAGAATTAATAAACACATTTTATGTACCTGTGCTTCTAAAATACCAGGATTCTTCCCAAGAATAATCATTCTTATTCTTTTGATGGCTTCCAATGGAGATGGATGTTCATTCGGCCCTCGACATCTAAGCTTGAAGAAAAAATTCTCCAAACAATCCTGATTAAGTCTATGAGTACATATATAATGTACATCTTCAAATTCGGTCTTCATATCTCGTAAAAGTAGTTTCAACGATTCTATAGAAATTATTATTCCTTTCTGAAAAATTTGCAAAGTGTTTTTTCCTTCAGCTCTCATGTCAAATATTAAATCTCTAACTTTATTTAAGTGTTGTTCTTGGTCCTGTAAATAAATTCCAAAAGGGGATTTCATAGGGTCAGGGCCAGAAGATCTATTCACATGGCTATTAAAAATATCAAACCAAGAATTAATATTGTCTATGAACATTCCGACATCTTCAGCAAGTTTTTTATCAGGGCCTGGTTTGTATCGTAATAATGCCTGGGCGGTCTTATGTGATAACAATTCAGCCGCTAGTCTTACATTTTGTCTTTTACTCTTTTCAACTGTAATATGCTTTTCAGAAATTTTATAACAGGAATTTACTTCTACATTGGTTAATTCTATCAAACTTTCTAAAGGTTCTTTTCTTATCTCTTTCTTTCCAGCACTTCTCAATATAAATCCTGTGCCCAAAAACCAATTACGGAGAAGTTTCAGTAAATGGGGAGCTTCTGCGAAAACATAAACATTTTTCTTGGTTTGCGGATGCTCGAAATAGGTCTTATTTATGTCAACGGACAACGCTTTCCAGAGACCAACATTACTGCTTCCGCAATCACTTACAATTGCAACACAGTTATATGATATTTTATGCAATTGGGTGATCAGATCCATTAACACATCCTTTGTCATCTTTTTGTCAAAGTCTAGATAGATATGCTGTTTCCAAGTAGAAAATAAGCTTCTAACCATACAGACTTGCATTAAATTGTAAGGACCTAGCACCTGATCTTTACCAACACAATACTCTAAAGTGGTTTTAACTTTAACTTCATCAAAAGAAATGACTACAGTTTTCTCTCTTGCAGACATATTTTCTCCTGCTACCTTTAGAAAAGTTCGTACATCTTCTAAAACTCCCGGCGGTATTCTGATTTTTGATGCTCACTTTCTGCAACTGCAATCTCTTCAGTAGTCCAATTAACGCGTTTCTTTTTGTTTAGAAGAATAGAAATTTGATTTTCTGTTAAGAGTTTTCTCAGTATTTTTACCGTTTCCTGTTTTTGTGCAGGTTTATCTTGCTTGTTCTTTCTTTTATAGTATAAAAGTTGTTTTCTCTGCAAATTCAATTTGGGTTTCATAATTTCCATCTCTGTAGATAATTTAGTGTGACTTTCACGAAGCTCCGCATATTGTTTAGATAATATATTTTCTGCTGGGACAGTTAAAGGCTTATCGGTTTTAAATTCTGCTGTTGAAGACGCTGTTGACAGCTCACTTGCCGCTAAACATGAAGCTATCGATTGTTCGGCAATCAATCTATTTACTTCTTCTTTCCTTTCATTTTCCTTTTTTCTTTTTAAATATGCTCGCCCCTCTTGTCGCAACTTTCTTTATATCTTTGGACATTTGTGGAAGATTTACACTAGGCACAGCAGTGTATTTAAGCTGTTTTCGTACAGGTAACCCTAGCAATAATTACTATGTATTAGAATAATTTATCTCATAACGCATAAATACATTTATTACCTAATAATTCGTTCCGCATATCACGTTCATAATCGTTTGCATTAAAGTGGATTGAGCAAATTTGGCTAGTATTTGGATTCCACTTATCTGCTCGTTTGCAGCGCCTTATCCATTCTTTACGGACAGTATCGGATACGAAGTTTGTCGCCTTTGGAAAGTTGTGATAAACGATTTCTCTATTGGTAATTTTCGTAGAAATACGACTGTTATTACAGCCAACTACCGCACAACGACGTCCCGGCATTTCAGTCGCTAATTTACAAAGGGTAACGGCGAAAACTAAATTAAAACACTTTACTTTAACTCAAGCAACCCAAGACCTCAACTATTTATCGGTGCGACTGGTCCGTTTGTGACGTCACAGGAGGCGGAGTCACGGCTCGATGCGAACAACACTGCCGGTATAGGGATCTGGCTATCCTATGTTCTTATACAATCCTTGGCCGATTGATACAAAGGAATACTAACTATAATTTTTTGGGAATATTATTTCAAATTTTAATATACGAGGATGTTTTAAATTTGACCTGCATTTTATTTTTTTCTGGTCGATACAAGACCAGAAAGATATTTATGTATTTTATTTTCAAATTAATATTATGGGCAAATGTGTCACCATATAAATATTCGTTAAATTAAACGAGATATTGTAATAAAATTTTAGACACGGAAATTAGGAATGAAGAGCCATCATTTGAAGTATTTTTTAAATTTACCGAGTGTTCAAAAAAGTGTAACGTACTGAAGTTATACTTTTTTTAAAATTGAACGGCTGTATTTTTTACATTTTAGAATTTCCCTCGATAACATGATTTCAACGAAGTGTAACTCTTGTGGTCTAAAGTATTTAGCTTGAGATTTACATCCAAACGAATATCAGAATTTTTATAATATTTATTTATCGGTATTTTCAAAATCCCAAGTATTAAGAAAGAACTTACTTTTTACTAATTTCATCGCTTAATTGACTCCCTTGTTGTATGGCGACTGCATAAGGTTTTTCGCCAAACACCTCACCCACCTCTGTCAAATTACAGTTTCTGCTGATTTCATATTTAATTTCAGCGGAATCATGTATGAAAGCAAAGTCCGTATATTCGTTAACTTTTCTGAAGCCTTCTGTCGAATCGTCAACCGGTATCGAATCGTTAATAGCGATCAGTATGTGACCGTATTGTTCTCGTATCGGATAATCCCAAACTCGATACTGAGTTTCATCAGTAGAAGCGTTCAAGGTTAATTCTTTCCAGAGTCTAGAATAAGTAAAAGTACAATTAAGTAGAACTTGTGCAAAATCGGAAGATACAATATGACGACACTAAATATACCACGATCTGAAAAAATACACTTTAGGACGCATTTTTATGTACAAATGGTATAAACAGGACACGTTTCTATATAGAAAATATTTAGAGGTTACATTTATATACACAAGCAAAACTTATAGGTCAAATTCAAAATTTCAGGTTATGTTTACATAACAGTTCCAATCTACGGTCTGGAATTTTATTATGTAAGGTGTCTCGTATCGTTATGTTCAAATTTTAGGAGTGTAAAGTAGACTTCATTTCAAGTGTGATAACGCAATGCAGTTATGTATATGCAAACACTCTCAATGAGGCCACAGCCTCGCTCCCGTAATACAAATGTAACGTGTTTTACAAACACGACCTCGCTCACGCGTGTTGTTTGCATACACAAACTATATGTCAGGGTTTGTATTATATTCCAGAAGAAGTACAAGGATCATCTGGGATATATATATAACGACAGTAATGTAAGTGAGAGACATTCAGAGTCAGATTCTTATTCAGAATCATGTCCACATTCATACTCATTTTCAGATAGACAGTTACTGTCTTAATGATAGTTAGATCATAGTAATAATGTATATAATTGTTATCCAGTTTATAAGTGTTATATATTAAATTATAATATGTTACCCGAACTTTGTGCGTATCATTCTTTACGATAAGTCGCCCTACCTGCTATCCGGTGTGGCCACCCAATGGCCCACATTACATGGCGATTCTGCCTTAGGGCTTAAAGCCCCACCGTTATTACATGCCGATCCTCCAGGCACTTAGGGCCTAAGGCCCACGTTATTACATGGCGTCCTGCCACAGTTATTACATGGCGTCCTGCCACGGTTATTACACAAGTAACAAAACGCAATACTTGTATTTTCATTTTTATTTGTTTCAAAGTTACAGATCTATGAATGTGATTATTAGATCATGAAAAAAAATGTAATCCTAAAGTCAATAAAAACTGATTTTATTTAAAAAAAGTTATACGATTCAATAACAGGCCTGTGATTGTTAACGTCGCATAATAAAATGTTATCTTAAAATAAATAAACACATGTCGCAGTGCATGCAGTAATTTCTTGGAGATCTACAAAAAGGAGTACTGGAAATTGATTTATGATAAAGAAGGTTGTTATTTATTTCGTAAGTGCTGAACCATGAATATCATACAATAAACAAATGTTCAGATGACTGTTAACGTTGCATTTTTTTAATAAAGGATTACATTACGTTTCAGTTCATACAACAGCTTATTAGTGAGTGGACACGTTTACTTTATTTAAAATGCCTTACCGATATTCTTCTCAAGAGTATGCGGGCATGCATTTTGTGTATGACCACTGTAACGGCAGTGCACGTCAAGCAGTTATTGAATACCGACATTGGTTAAACGATAGGCGCATTCCTCATTTCAGAACGTTTCTGGAAGTACACAGACAATTTCGGGAATGCGGACTGCGTGATTATCTTTTCGACTGAGGAGTAAAATATTTGAGTGTATTAATTTACTTTAATTTTGCATCAAAGCATGGCAAAGGTAAATTGATTAAAGGTAAACCTTATACTCAAATTTGTAGGTGATTTAATAGAAGCACTATCTTTTTTTTAACTTTTCTACCTTTATTATTCAGGTTTCTTTTCTTAATAATTCTTGGCGGCCAATTATTAGTTTTCACAAAAATACAGTTATGCGTGCTATTGTGTAAAGAGATTAAAAAATTTGAACTTTCTTGTACTTATTTAAATTGCCATTAGATGGCACACTAGTAAACTTTCAATGTGTTTTAGTTTTCTTGAGTTCACTCAGAACTCAGAACAATTCTGGAATCAACAAAGTTGTGCGCATCAGTTCTCCGAAGTTCTATTGCTGTTCAGAATTGCGAACGAAAACAAACCTAGTATATGTAATATGCTTGATGTTAGCTAAACAAATACCGGGTGCGGTAATAGTGTGTCGGCGGAGCTTAGCATGAAAATTAATAAAGTTGTAGCGATGAAATTTTACGTACACATGTGGTATGCTACAGTGCCTTTTCTATTTTTATTTATATATTTACAGGATGTTCCAAATTTCCACAACCACTTTAAATTTTTTTTTTAAATATATTGCAATACTTTCTTGTTATTATGATGATAGCCACTCAAATTATCTTTGCAATGATGTATGACAATGTGCACTTAGAACTGTTAGTTTTGGTTTTATTGAAAATTTTGTTAAAATCTTGACAGTTGCAGCGTCTAACATTTTAAGTCTTAGCTTGAAAATGGGTGCAGTGCCTCACGTAACTCTTTTGTTACCAATTTATGGACTAACACGATATATGTTTTCAGGGTGAACAACGTGACAACATATACATAGTGTTAAATATGTCGTGCCAAAGTTATCGAAGTTGAAAGGCTATTTTCTCTTTTTTTTGAAATTGAACCTATATTTTTTTCATTAGTCAGCAAATTCCTTGTAAAATTGTCGTTAAAATGGTGCCAATAACATAGTACTTATTTCTAGTATTTTCGAAGTTATAGTCCTTTAATAGTATATACCTATGTTTATAATATTCAATATGTGGTGCTGCATCTAATAGTTGTTTTGTTGGCCATGAAATGATATTAAGCAAAAATTGCTGTCTAATCAAACGTCAAATATCTACTTAAAATGTTGATTCTACTTAAATTCCGTATACCTAATGCGTTTTCTGTAGTTCCCCTTTGCTGTAATCGCGTTTAATTGGTAATTTAAGTTCGGCAAGTTAATTATAAATTTCCGTTTGTTCGTTATTAGTTGTTATCTTGTTGTCAGTTATATCGTTTTGTTGTCATTATTTTTTATTTACATGGCGTAATAGTTTATAGTTGTGTTTCTTTCGAATGAATTTTTCGAAAGAGGAGCTAATAGACATGGTATTTGTTGGAATTTACTGCAAGTGAGAATTAATGAATATTAAATCACATTCTTACATGTAAATGTCGACTTATTTAATGCGTATAAATCTACAATCCGTCAAACTAAGTTTGTACTAGTATGCAGAACACACTCTTTCGCGACAACGAACTTCCTGGTAGTTAGGTTAATTAAGAATTAAGAAATACTGAAAAAACAAGCCTATCAACGCGAGGAAACGTACAGACGACCGTTTCGTTCTAATTGGAACTTCTCAATGCACGGCATTCCCTTTCGATGACGACCTTGCTTTTTCATCTCTATACTTTCTGTATATATAGTTAACATTTGGAATTTACTGCAAGTGAGAATTAATGAATATTAAATCACATTCTTACATGTAAATGTCGACTTATTTAATGCGTATAAATCTACAATCCGTCAAACTAAGTTTGTACTAGTATGCAGAACACACTCTTTCGCGACAACGAACTTCCTGGTAGTTAGGTTAATTAAGAATTAAGAAATACTGAAAAAACAAGCCTATCAACGCGAGGAAACGTACAGACGACCGTTTCGTTCTAATTGGAACTTCTCAATGCACGGCATTCCCTTTCGATGACGACCTTGCTTTTTCATCTCTATACTTTCTGTATATATAGTTAACATTTGGAATTTACTGCAAGTGAGAATTAATGAATATTAAATCACATTCTTACATGTAAATGTCGACTTATTTAATGCGTATAAATCTACAATCCGTCAAACTAAGTTTGTACTAGTATGCAGAACACACTCTTTCGCGACAACGAACTTCCTGGTAGTTAGGTTAATTAAGAATTAAGAAATACTGAAAAAACAAGCCTATCAACGCGAGGAAACGTACAGACGACCGTTTCGTTCTAATTGGAACTTCTCAATGCACGGCATTCCCTTTCGATGACGACCTTGCTTTTTCATCTCTATACTTTCTGTATATATAGTTAACATTTGGAATTTACTGCAAGTGAGAATTAATGAATATTAAATCACATTCTTACATGTAAATGTCGACTTATTTAATGCGTATAAATCTACAATCCGTCAAACTAAGTTTGTACTAGTATGCAGAACACACTCTTTCGCGACAACGAACGTCTGTACGTTTCCTCGCGTTGATAGGCTTGTTTTTTCAGTATTTCTTAATTCTTAATTAACCTAACTACCAGGAAGTTCGTTGTCGCGAAAGAGTGTGTTCTGCATACTAGTACAAACTTAGTTTGACGGATTGTAGATTTATACGCATTAAATAAGTCGACATTTACATGTAAGAATGTGATTTAATATTCATTAATTCTCACTTGCAGTAAATTCCAAATGTTAACTATATATACAGAAAGTATAGAGATGAAAAAGCAAGGTCGTCATCGAAAGGGAATGCCGTGCATTGAGAAGTTCCAATTAGAACGAAACGGTCGTCTGTACGTTTCCTCGCGTTGATAGGCTTGTTTTTTCAGTATTTCTTAATTCTTAATTAACCTAACTACCAGGAAGTTCGTTGTCGCGAAAGAGTGTGTTCTGCATACTAGTACAAACTTAGTTTGACGGATTGTAGATTTATACGCATTAAATAAGTCGACATTTACATGTAAGAATGTGATTTAATATTCATTAATTCTCACTTGCAGTAAATTCCAAATGTTAACTATATATACAGAAAGTATAGAGATGAAAAAGCAAGGTCGTCATCGAAAGGGAATGCCGTGCATTGAGAAGTTCCAATTAGAACGAAACGGTCGTCTGTACGTTTCCTCGCGTTGATAGGCTTGTTTTTTCAGTATTTCTTAATTCTTAATTAACCTAACTACCAGGAAGTTCGTTGTCGCGAAAGAGTGTGTTCTGCATACTAGTACAAACTTAGTTTGACGGATTGTAGATTTATACGCATTAAATAAGTCGACATTTACATGTAAGAATGTGATTTAATATTCATTAATTCTCACTTGCAGTAAATTCCAAATGTTAACTATATATACAGAAAGTATAGAGATGAAAAAGCAAGGTCGTCATCGAAAGGGAATGCCGTGCATTGAGAAGTTCCAATTAGAACGAAACGGTCGTCTGTACGTTTCCTCGCGTTGATAGGCTTGTTTTTTCAGTATTTCTTAATTCTTAATTAACCTAACTACCAGGAAGTTCGTTGTCGCGAAAGAGTGTGTTCTGCATACTAGTACAAACTTAGTTTGACGGATTGTAGATTTATACGCATTAAATAAGTCGACATTTACATGTAAGAATGTGATTTAATATTCATTAATTCTCACTTGCAGTAAATTCCAAATGTTAACTATATATACAGAAAGTATAGAGATGAAAAAGCAAGGTCGTCATCGAAAGGGAATGCCGTGCATTGAGAAGTTCCAATTAGAACGAAACGGTCGTCTGTACGTTTCCTCGCGTTGATAGGCTTGTTTTTTCAGTATTTCTTAATTCTTAATTAACCTAACTACCAGGAAGTTCGTTGTCGCGAAAGAGTGTGTTCTGCATACTAGTACAAACTTAGTTTGACGGATTGTAGATTTATACGCATTAAATAAGTCGACATTTACATGTAAGAATGTGATTTACAATTCATTAATTCTCACTTGCAGTAAATTCCAAATGTTAACTATATATACAGAAAGTATAGAGATGAAAAAGCAAGGTCGTCATCGAAAGGGAATGCCGTGCATTGAGAAGTTCCAATTAGAACGAAACGGTCGTCTGTACGTTTCCTCGCGTTGATAGGCTTGTTTTTTCAGTATTTCTTAATTCTTAATTAACCTAACTACCAGGAAGTTCGTTGTCGCGAAAGAGTGTGTTCTGCATACTAGTACAAACTTAGTTTGACGGATTGTAGATTTATACGCATTAAATAAGTCGACATTTACATGTAAGAATGTGATTTAATATTCATTAATTCTCACTTGCAGTAAATTCCAAATGTTAACTATATATACAGAAAGTATAGAGATGAAAAAGCAAGGTCGTCATCGAAAGGGAATGCCGTGCATTGAGAAGTTCCAATTAGAACGAAACGGTCGTCTGTACGTTTCCTCGCGTTGATAGGCTTGTTTTTTCAGTATTTCTTAATTCTTAATTAACCTAACTACCAGGAAGTTCGTTGTCGCGAAAGAGTGTGTTCTGCATACTAGTACAAACTTAGTTTGACGGATTGTAGATTTATACGCATTAAATAAGTCGACATTTACATGTAAGAATGTGATTTAATATTCATTAATTCTCACTTGCAGTAAATTCCAAATGTTAACTATATATACAGAAAGTATTGAGATGAAAAAGCAAGGTCGTCATCGAAAGGGAATGCCGTGCATTGAGAAGTTCCAATTAGAACGAAACGGTCGTCTGTACGTTTCCTCGCGTTGATAGGCTTGTTTTTTCAGTATTTCTTAATTCTCATGGTATTTGTTCTTGGCGCTAGCAATAGAAATCAACTTTTAGCATCAAGAACATATGCTATGGAGTATCCTCACCGAAGAGCACCAGATATTAAGACGTTTGAAAATTTGTGATAAGGTTTCTTCGGATCCATTCCATTCTTTTTTAATACTTCTTTAAATTGTGAAATCTACACAAATTTCCTACAAAATAATTTACCATTGCTGTTAGAAGGCCTACCAGATAACGTCATAAGGAGATTGTGGTGCCAACATGATGTTGCACCTGCATATTACGGTGCTGCTGCAAGAGCACATTTAGATAGGGTATTCACCAATAGGTGGATTGGGAGAGGAAGCTTTATAAGCTGGCCACCGCGATCACCAGATCTAACCCCTTGTGATTTCTTTCTGTGGTCTACTGCAAAAAATATAGTTTACGAAACACCTCCTACAACGACAGAGAACACGCAGCAGCGAATCAGAAACGCTTTTCTTCAATTAAGTGAAAACAACATGGCTCAAAATGTAAGTCTGTCGATGCAGAGGCGATTAAGAGCATGTGTAGAGCAGGATGGACATATATTTCAACACATTTTAAATTAATTTTGTTTTATTATGGAAAAACGACAAAATGTAATTCTAAAACTAATAATAAAGAATTAAAAAAACAGGTGTTTGTAAAAGTTATTTTGTTTGATATAATTTCATATCCAACCAACTATTAGATGCACCGCATATTGAATATTATAAACAGAGGTATATCCCATTAAAGGGTTATAACTAGAGACGGCAGACTATGTGCCCCAGCAGTGGCGTTGCGTGGGGAGTTTAGCAGAATAACAGTGCGCTTACTTAAAAATAAATATATCAAATCCCTATACAAAACGTTAAGAAAAAACATAAATAACTTACCCAACATGTTTACATTGTTGCAAAAAAATGCGGATGTGCGCGATGAAAAAACTGCACCATAATATATGTTTCTGTATTAGTCTCGGAAAGGTTCGTACGTAGCGACGTATATATATGTTTATATACAGAGAATGATTGTTCGACGTTGAGAGATGTTATATTTGCATAGTTAAAGCGCTCTTTGTATCTGTACAACGGAACTTCAGTATTGGTAAAAAGTTGCCCTAATTTTGTAAAATCTACATTTTTATCTAATACACTGTTAAATTTTTCACGGACACAATCACTTTTTTCATCTTCAAGGATATGCAGCACTAGTTTTACGTGGTCAATAATTGCTAATGAGTCCGACAAGGACAGCGCAGTGTTCTGTAAATTTTTTATTGCGTCCAGTATTGGAACGTAACTGTCGTAAATAATTTTTAAATTTGCTGCAACTTGAGGATTGTTAAATTGAACCTGGCTGAGCCGTATTGCAGCTGCTTCTTTGGCATCTAGTTGTAAAATCACTGATTTAATTTTTTCAAAATGTTTATAATAATAAAATGCTGCTTCTAACCAAGTACCCCATCGTATAAGAATTGGTTGCGGCGGCTCAGGTATATCAGGACACAGCGAATGAAATAGCCGAATCCGTTTCGGAGATTTAAGAAAAACCGCTTTCGTTTGTCCTATCAGTTGATCCACATCAGGATAAGTTGTACGTATAGAGTTTGTTACAAGGTGTAAAGCGTGAAGCAAACATGTGACATGCAGCAGGTTTGGTTGAATCGTTTTGAGTAAGTTTGCCGTGGAACACATAACCTTGGCAGCATCGGTAACTAACATTAACACTTGCTTCGGTAAAATCTCAAATTTATGTAGTGTTTCTATTAATACATCATATATCGCTCTGGCAGTACACCCTTGCATTCGTTTACAGGTTAGTAAATAAGGAGGAGAAGGTCCTTGCGGAGTCAGCGTCCGTACTAGAATGGCTAGGATGGACTGTTTTTTAATATCTGTAGTTTCGTCTATTGTTAACCACAGGAATTTTTTTTTACCGTATTTTTCGTACAATTTACAATTCTCTCACGCACTGACGGTACGTAATTCCGTAGCGTACTTCTTGCTGGTAATTTCCACGTAGGATTGTATTTCTTCCAAAACTGACGAAACATTGGGTGTTCCACTTTCTGCATTGGTATATTGGTCGCAATTAACATCATTGTTAAATCACACACAAATTTATTATATGATCTGCGTCCACTATTATTCGATTTATGTTTGTCACTATTTATATGTCTTTGGCACTGACTTGCTTTCCAAGTTAATAAAGTTGTTTCACAAACTAAACATTTCACTACGGTACCGTCATATATTAAATCGGGAAACCGATGTAAAAATTTCTTTTCTTTACTACGTTAGCATGCAACCGAGTCGATGCAGTTTCTACGCACTCCCGACATTTTCAACACGATTGTGTTAACAATGTATCGCTTACAACGTCTCAACGGCAACTGAATTGATCGTCGTACGCCTCTACTTGATCCCTCCACATCACGCTACTGTTCGGGCACATAGTCTGCCGTCTATAGACTTATAACTTCGAAAATACTAGAAATAAGTACTATGTTATTGGTACCAATTTATCCGCAATTTTACAAGGACGACGTATTTAACACTCTGTATATGTTGTCACGTTGTTCACCCTCAAAACATATAACGTGTTAGTCCATAAATTGGTAACAAAAGAGTTACGTGAGACACTGCATCCATTTTTAGGCTAAGACTTAAAATGTTAGACGCTGCAACTGTCAAGATTTTAACAAAATTTTCAATAAAACCAAAACTAACAGTTGTAAGTGCACATTGTCTATATCATGGCAAAGATAATTTGGGTGGCTATCATCATAATAACAAGAAAGTATAGCAATCTATTTAAAAAAAAAATTGAAAGTGGTTGCGGAATTTGGAACACCTGTAAATATATAAATAAAAATAGAAAATTGACTGTAGCATGCTACACGTGAACGTAAAATTTCATTGTTACAGCTTTATTAGTTTTCATGCTAAGCTCCGCCGACACACTATTGCCGCACCCGGTAGGTAGGGATACACTTGTTTTATTTATTATTTGACATCAGTATTTAACATTTTATCCAAAAATAAACTAAAAAGTTAAGTTAGTAGTATTAAGCAATTAAAGTCTTCACTAAATTTCAGGATTTACTTTTGTTGTACTATTTTTTATTGCTGGATAATATCAAGACAACTTTAAGAAAACGTAATTACCTGTACAGAGTATCTTCAGCATTTTTCATATTCATAAAGTATCGATGTGTTAGAGAGGCTTCCACCACGGTGTAATTAATTCTCGATTGTTGTGCTAGCTGTTCCAGAGATTGAATTGAAGTCTAATAATAACAAAAAAAGATATTCACTCATTAACTTAAATTTTTTCATTTAAATTTACCTGCATCATTTCAACGGTTAAGAACGCTGATAAATTGGACGAGAACGTGGCAAGCATTAATACAACGAATAACCAGTACGCTGCCACTAATGTTCTTCCCGATAGGGATTTAGGTGCTTCGCCACCTCCTTGCGGCGTAAACGACGTGAGCGCGAACCAAAAGCTCTCTTTCAATGTAAATTCTCTACAAGTCGCCTATGTGTTCATATCAGATTAATTTATTGCGGTGGGCGATTAATTTTTACCTGCATGGATATGGGTAGGCTTTTTTGTTATTTTGGGCGCTGTACGGAGAATACTTGTCCAGGAACCAAATCATAAAACCAGTTACGATCAATGCCCCGACGATACTGAGCCATACTTCTAGCTTTAATACGGTCATGAATTTAAAAAGGGACGTTTTAACGATAGGCTTCCTCATCACTGGAAAAAATGCATTGAAAATTTAAACGATTTTAAAAATTTATATACCGAATGTATGAATTTATAGAGAATGAAAGAATTTATAAAAAAAATAAAAAAGTTAGTTTAGCAAATAAGAATATACCAGGGTAATTTATGGTGATAGTTAATTTTCAATGCATTACTAGAAATAGACAGAAACAAGAAAAATCCCTAATCACAATAAATTAATAATCTTTTGAATACGTTTTTCGACAACTAAATTGCCATCTTCAGTAGAATAATCTGAAAAAGAAAGATAGTGTTAAACGTAGCGTCTTGGTCTAAGATACAACCTTTGAAGATATGGTCTTCACCAAATCGCCAGTGGGATAACACTGGCAAAGGATTAATCCCACTTTATTGTGGTTAGGGATTTTATTGTTTCTGTATCTTTCAGATTTCAGGCCACAGCTTCCACCAATTCGATTGAATTACTTATTGTAAGGTAAAAATATTTATGTATCAAGCGAGCCACAAAATGTGTATCCTAGGTAGGCCATGAACGACTGAGCTTAGAGAAAAACATTTGAAAATAATTATAAGTCAAATTGAAAAGTTAGAAGATATCTTTGCAATTTATTAGCTATTTAATAACAGTTAGAAATGAGGAAAATGTTGAAGTTGTAAGGCAATTGGTAGAAGAATGTCCTCAGCTTGCTGTGCGACATTTACACCAGGCGCGGCTTGTGGTGACGTATTTGGGAGTGCAAGTACAATGATGCGAGTGCCTCGTGTGTTTCTGTGTTTACTAAGAAAACGTTACAGTTAGTACACGAGAATACAAGAAGCACTCGCATCATTGTACTTGCACTCCCAAATACGTCATCACGAGCCGCGCCTGATTTACACCAATAATTAGATCTCTCTTATAGCACTTGCATATTCTCAAGCATAATCTACATTTACACCCCTACCGTTTGCAAGCGACTGGTGAAATACTTCCTGTGGACAGACCGAAACGACAGGAATTTTGTTAAAGATTGATTGATTGATTTTGTTGTTAAGGATGAACGCACTGAAAAGGTTATCTTTACTAATGAATCCTGGTTTCATCTCTCTGGCTACGTAAATTCTCAAAACATGAGGATGCAGAACACAAATAATCCGAACTTTTTTGTGGAAGCACCACTGCATCCACAGAAAATTGGAGTTTGGGGAGCTGTTTGTCGGAGAAGGATTATTGAACCTATATTTTTTGAAGGTATGTTGATTAAAAATACAATATTTTAAACGGTAGCCAAGAAATGCTTACACCTTCTTGGAATATTAAACGCTACGCGTTAGAGACTGGAAATCTTGATACCATTTCTATATACATTACACGATGATGAATCTCTGATTGCTTCAATGACATACTTGCTTGTTTTGTATACTGCATTAATAAATTACTATGCTTACTTTAATTACACAACAGGTTAACAGGTTCATTATCTGTTCACAGCTGTTGGAAGAGGTAATGACCAAAAATAGGTTTGAACAGGTGTAAAAGACGTTTTCCTTCAGAAAAAGATTTCGTTTCACTTCGATGAGTGGTTTTTGTTTGTTAGTGATAACATTTGGTCTTTCCTCTCTCCTAGACTAGTAGGTTAGTGGAAACCGCAGCACGTCCCCACATAACCCGGTGGTTGAGTAGGTGTTGTTCAAGTCTCTCGGTGTCCAAGTCGGCTTTTAGCTGGGTATTTCGAACGAACCAAGTGGCACCTCGTAGTCGTCCTCAGCATTTTCTTCTGGAGGATTTCCACTCTGGAAACCTTCCAGACGCTCCATATTAAGACTCTTTTATTGTGAGATTTTGCTACGTTCGTCCAGGCCTAGGGCACCATACGTCAGTTGCGGCCTTAAAATCGCATTATAAATTTCCAGATTTATCACCATGTAGAACAGACTCTGATCGCTAGGAGCGGAAATAACAGGTTTCGCGCTTCAAGATACTTATTTTTGATCGCCTTTACGTGGGGTCCCAATGTCAACCTCCGGTCGACGATAAGGCCGAGATATCTGGTTTGTTCGGATCAGGTGAGTTCAGTGTGATTGCGATAAAATCACTAGGTGGCGTCAGTTTTCTGGAGAATTTAACGGCGACACGTTTGAACTAATTGATTTTTAGTCTACACTTCTCGACTCAGTCCCCTATTTTGTCGATGGCTCGCTGGAGACGATGGCAGATTATGTCCCCTATTTTATCGGTAATATAAATTGTTGGCATCAGCGTAGATAGCTGCCTTCCTCGGCATGTCTGTCTTATACAAAATAAATGACTCCGGGGCCAAAAGGGACCTGCCCAGAAGAACCGATGCCCTGACGTCACTTGTCCACTCTATTCGGAAGGTTCTTCTAACCAGGTACGGTCTGATAAGGCTGATGAGATTGTCGTTCAACTCCATTTTGTATATTAGGCTCCTGTGTCAGACCGAGTCAAACGCGGCTGCCAAGTCCAAGAAGACCAAGGTGGTGTGTCTTTGCTCGGACCTATCCCTTATGGCCTTTGTTAAGCGGAAAAGTAGGAAGTCGTAAGATAGTGATTCTCGAAAGCCCAATTGTTCTCGGGAAATGGGTTCAGTTAGTGATAACTGTGAAAGTTTGTGAGTAATAACAATAAATAATATTGTTGATAATATAAATAGCTGACTATAAATTTATTACATTTTATGTATGCTGCATTTATTTACCTATAGATATTCCAGATTGTTCGAAATATGGTGCTACAAAATCTATAACTTCTTCTCTGTCAGCGGTCATTACAAGAGCAGTTATAGCCAAATCCGTTTCCTAAAATACACTAATGTTAAATACAAAAAATACCAAAGCAGCTTTGGGTATCGTTATTGAATTAAAAATAAGTTGAATTGGGCATTAACATTTGTGTTACATATTGTTGCGAAAGCATTTTACAAAGAAGTAATAATTTTAAAGTAACAAAAAATATTAATATAAATTTAATAATAATGTGTAGAAGCCACATCGGATTTGGAGTTTTTGATGCCAAGAGTTACGTTATTCTAATATATCGGCGGTCTAAATGTTATGTCAAGTTAAATAGTACGTGCAAATACAATACTTTTAAGAGCAATATAATTAAATGAAATAAAAAAAGGCAGAATTTGAAATCTCATTTCATAAATCCCAGGTCATTCTCATAAAAAAATCAGTTGAGATAGGATACATTTGCAGAATGGTGAAAAGAGTTGAAAAAAGTTGAAAGATTCACGTGGCATAACAAAACGAACAAAAGAATGATCAGAAACGGGGATTAAATTAAATGGTTTCACGGACAGGGTACTATGGGGAAAATTATGTAAAACACTCAGGTTCAATCTTTTTATAATCTTAGTAAATCGTACATAACAGAGTAAAATTTCGGTATATTCAACTGACGATCATTCAAGACTACATTTTTGAATTTCTCACTATCGTTCTTCGATGATGAAGCCCTATAAATCATCACAAGAAATAAAAATTATTTAAGAGTTTTTGGTTGATAGTTTCAGTCTTTTTTCAATATTTATATGAAAGTAGAGATAGATTGGGGAATATGAACGCAGGAGTTTACCGATGACATCATCATATTGATCCAGGTGGTGTTTCCAGGGATAGTGGCGTGCGTCATTTGAAATACTCTGCCAATTGTGGAAAGATGACAATTAGGGACTATTTGCTAGCCCACGAAAAATAAAGATGGTGCTTTTGTTAATATGAAGGCGCTTAAATGGTTTGAGCATTAGAACACTGTGTGGACAAAGGAGTTAGAACTAATCAATGAAGCAAAGTATTTAGAAATAATGCTAGATAGGAAACTGAATTAGAGCAAACACCTAGTCAAAGTGACGGACAGGGCGACGCAGCTATTCCGGCTATCTAGAAGAGCTGTTGGTAGAGTGCTACATTGGCTGCACACTTGGTAGTAGGGCCAATGTTTACTTATAAAGCGCTAGTTTGATGGAGAAGAATGGAACTGTCTTCGGTGGTGAGATATCTAACGACTCTTTAATGATAGGTTCAATTGGAAATCACAGGAATTAAGAATAACATGGGAACCGCCCTTATGGAGGCCATAGTGGGTCTACCTTCGCTGGAACTGCTTGTGAAAGCGGAGGTCATGATTGCGATTCCGAGACTGAAAGTTAACGGCTTATGATCTCATAATAATGTAGTTGGGGGTCACAGAAAGACTACAGGAACGGCACTAGACGGTATTACAAATGCCGATGAACAGTATCAAATTTGAGATTATGTTTATAGTTAATCTGAATAGGGAATAGGCGAAGAGTCGCTCCAGAGATTGGAGCGCCAGTATCTGGTTCACGAATGGCTCGCAATCCGATCTTGGCATAGAAGCAGAAATTTATGGAATGTCTCGTAGAAGCAAGAGACCACTGAGACTAGGAAAATTGCGTGATGGGTTTTCAGGAGTTATTTTCGTATTTACGTCCAGTTCGAAATTCGTTACAACACTGGAAGTTCTCAATAGATTGGCGCAAGACAATATTATGTCATTGGTACGAGCGCTAGGACATTAGGAGATTAAAGGCAATGAGACAGCCGGCAAACTGGCTAAGGAGGGCTGAAAGGAGAACTTTGTCGGGCTAGAACTTGTATGTGGAATGTGTAAAGATTCCCCGAGAAGGCAGATCTGGTCATGGCTAGAAAGAGAACACAAAAAAAATGAGGTCAATTCCATACTGGGACACTATTAGAAAGCTGGATGTTAAATTTTCAGCTAACCTAATTAGAGCAACAAAAGAGTACATCGGCTTGATAACCTAGCATTGTTCTTTGAGGAAGCATCTATATAGAATGGGCTTGGTTAGCGAGCCATGGTATAGTAGATGTGAAATTTGCCATCAAGTAATATGTACTTGTGAGGAACAGAAGAGACTCAGGCAGAAACATTTTAGTAAGGGTCTATTAAATTCTACGAGTACTAAATTTCTCTGGAGGAGGGTAGTGGCTTTTATCAGGTCTAATAGAGTGAAATTGAGAGACCCATTGGGATGGTACGAAGTACCTTAACTTATTGGTGTCCAATCTAAAGACTTAGAGAAGATAGGGATATAAACCGGGTTTGCAGTTCTATCAATTTAAGAAAAGAACTTGACATGGATTATGTCAGTTCTTTAATTTGGTAATTCCTAATATATTTTGGTTATGGTATCGTATTGAAGTTGACCATACTTACCCCGCTTTGTAAATCACCGACGATTCCATCCCAATGTCCCTTACTGTCCTTTTTACCAAAAGTACCTCTTTCTGGTTCCACAATTTCATAATCAAAATCCATAATTTCGGCCAGTTTTGCGACAAAATCTATACAATATCCTTCCCAATGCGTTTCATTCGTAATCGAATTTCTCACTTTATATGACCAGGGTATAGCCTAAAACAGACTAATTATATTAATCGCGCGCTCAATTAATTTAGCAACAAACCTCTGAAACACCGACTCTATAAAATGCTTGTATGGGTTTTATCTGTTGACCGCTTTCCAATACGAAGCCAGATTTACCGGTATAAGTGCCGATCTTATTTACATCATTGCGTTCGATCATTTCAATATTTCCCGTGGGTTTTAAACGAAGAATTCCACTGGAATCATCGACATTTTTGTCACGATCGATACTTGACGCAAGAATTTCCGTAAAACTCGTAATTACTTCGTCTTCGTTTCTGGTTTCGTTGCACGTAAGAATTGAACTTAACGGTGTCTCTGTGCGAGATAATGTATCTGTTATTTCAAGTATTATTTTTAAAACATGTATCAAGAATTGTTTTTGAGTTATGAAATCGTTGGGACAGTTACAGTTGGGTTTATCTAGTAATGAACAACATAATTCTTCATCCATAGTAACTAAACTTATGAATTCGTAAGAGAGTAGTTGTGGTAATATTTCTTTGTAATTGAAATCTAAGAATACGAAATTCCAACGGTCAGGTAGTTTAAATAGTTCTTCTTCTAGTGCCTTAAAATAGAGAAAATTATCAAGTTGTTTCTTATGTAAGCGTTGGATAAAAATCTTGAAAATAACTTAGTTGTTATAAGACCTTTTAAAATTAGAACTCTCTAGGGATTTCTACTTAATACTTTATTTACATTTTTTGAAAGTACAAAATTATTTATATACAGGGTGGGGCACATAAAGTGTTACAGAGCAATAGCACTCAAACGATTAATCATATCGAAAAATGTTTCAGACAAAAGTTTCAGTGTTCGGGAAGGCGGTCATACTGGGCCACCCAGTTTTTTGATCGGTGTAGGCGTAGAAGCTACACGTCATTGTCAACTCCAATTTTTTAAATGGAACCATGTATTTTCTTTTCAATAACATTATTACAGTTTTTAAGACGAATTCAGCGACCTGCAACACAATTCTAGTCACGCAAAGTATGAAAATAGTCGAAAAATCGAAAAATATCGGAATAATCAGCATCAAAGGATCCAATAACTTTGGTTTGGGTCTACCTACAGAAGATGCTCGAAGTGACCACCCTCCGCTTGTAAGCAGTGGTTAATTCTCCGAGGAAACGACCGTCTAACGTTAGCCAACATTTGTGGTGTAATTTCGGTACATGCTCGGCGTATTCTTTCTCTCATGTCGTCAGGCGTGGTAGGTGCTTCCGCCATTACGTGTCCTTTGACAAAATCCCAGAAAAAGTAATCCATTAGTGTTAGATCTGGCGAACGAGGTGGCCATGCAACAGTAGCGCCTCGTCCTATCCATTTTTCACAAAAAATCTCATTCATCACTTGTCTTGCACATAGAGCATAATGGGATGGTGCACCGTCGTGTTGCATCCACATGTTTATGCGAACTAGCAAGGGCACGTCTTCCAGTAATTCGGGCAGTACGTTTTTCAGAAAGTTTGCGTAAACTTGCCCACTTAAGTGACCTTCAAAAAAAATGTGGACCAATGACGTGATCGCCGACAATGCCGGCCCAACAATTAACGGACCACGGATGTTGATATCGTACAGTTCTCGTCCATCGAGGATTCGCATTTGCCCAGTAATGCATGTTACGTCTATTCACATTTCCCGTATTTGTGAAGTTAGCTTCGTCAGAAAAAAGCACATGGCTCAAAAATGAAACATCCGTGTGCATTTTTCGACGAATCCAGTTACAGAAATTGACGCGATTTTGGAAATCATTGCCGTACAAATCCTGATGCAGTGACATACAATACGGATGTAATTTGTGTTGATGTAATATTCTTAATACAGATCGCCGACTAATTCCACTCTCTCTTTCCATTTGCCTGGTGCCCGCATGGGGATTTTGTGCAGTAAAAGCTAAGATAGCAGCCGCATTTTCATCAACAATCGGTCGACGTTTGGCTCGTGTTTGTTTCATTGTACCGAAGCGACAGAAACGGTCAGCTAATCGCTTAAATGCCATGTGCGATTTTTGTTGTCTGTCCGGATAACGAGCCACGTACAACTGCTCAGCGTTTCTGTAATGTTTGCGGCATTCCCCCAGCACCATTAACATATCAAAATATTCTTAATAATCGTTCATTTTCGCGATCCGATGTACTCACAATAGAAGGTAATGCGTGACTAACTGACAGCCGTATGCGTTGACAGTTGATGCTGATTATTCTGATATTTTTCGATTTTTCGACTATTTTCATACTTTGCGTGACTAGAATGACCTTGTGTTGTAGGTCGCTGAATTCGTCTTAAAATCAGTAATAATGTTATTCAAAAGAAAATACATGGTTCCATTTAAAAAATTGGAGTTGACATTGACGTAGCTTCTACGCCTACACCGATCAAAAAACTGGGTGGCCCAATATGACCGCCTTCCCGAACACTGAAACTTTTGTCTGAAACATTTTTCGATATGATGAATCGTTTGAGTGCTATTGCTCTGTAACACTTTATGTGCCCCACCCGGTATATATATATATATATATATATATATATATATATATATATATATATATATATATATTTAGTGTTAATAAGAATTAAAATTTATTTCTTATTAATTTTATTGGCCGTGTCATAATATTAAAATAATAGACTTTTTCTTGGTTTAGCGACCGTTAATGAATTTCAGTTTTTTACTACGACGTTTCGACTTTTTTATTATTAAGTCTTTTTCAAGTGATTAGAACTAAAAAATTAATACAAAGAAAGGTAAGAAATATATTTACATTTGTATGAATGAATTAAAATTAAAATAATAATTAAAGTAAGGAAAATTAAAGGATACAAAACTCACCAATTTATTTCGTGTTAAAACACATATTTTGTGTAACATGTATGGCCAGACATGTCGAACCTTTTTATAGGGTCGAACTGCCTTTCTCGGAATATTTAGTGTAACTAAATGTCTTGGTGCAGAAATGAAATTGTTTATTTCGTTTTAAAATTAGTTTGGTCAGGATATGTGTTTGGGAAAATACAGTATATTTACAATGGGAAACAATTTTTTTTGTGTGGTTGGGGTTGTCTTCCATTGTTTAATGAGCGGATAATAAAGTTTAGAAAGTCCATCAATCTCGTTATGATCGTTGATTGCTTTGTTGTTTTTGAATATATGAATCATTTCTAAGACCTCCCTAGACTTTGTATTTTTTTGCTTGGTTATTATTTTTGAATTCTCAAAATCAAAATTATGTTTTAATATTATCTGGTGTTTTTTTAAAGCTGTCTGATTTTTTGCGTATTTGTGTCCCTTTAATCTTTCCTGTAGTAACTGTTTTGTTTGGCCTATGTATACTATGTCAAAGTCTTTGCAGGGTATGTTATATATTGTATGTGAGTGTTTAAGTGTTGGTGTTGAGTCTTTTAGTTTTGTGTGTAGGAATTTTAGGTTTCTTCCGCTTTGAAGTGCTATTTTAAAATTAAATGGTTTAAATATATTGTTTAGTTTTTCGGATAATCCAGTTATATAGGGAGTAGGGATATATGTTAATTCATTGGCTGTTTTATTTATATTTTGGCACTTAGTTTTGTTATATATTTTATTAAGTCTCTGTTTTATAATGTTTTGTATAAATTGTGGTGGATAATTGTTTTCTCTTAAAATTGTTTTTACTTTTTTCACTACTGTTGGTCTGAAAACTGGATTGGTGAGATTTAAAGCCCTGTCCACTAACGCTGTAACAACATTTTTTTTGTGGGATAGGGGTTGGTTTGAATAAAAGTTTACGTATCTGCCGGATGTGATTGGTTTAGTGTACCATTTTGTTTGTATGTTGTTGTTTGTTTTTATTAGTGTTAAGTCTAAGTAGTTTATGGAGTTGTTTTTTTCTATTTCAATGGTAAAGTTTAAATTTGGATGGAAGTTGTTGAAGCTATTTTGTACATTGCTTATTTCCTTTTCTGGTAACATCATTATGCAGTCATCGACATATCTTTTGAAAAAAGTTGGTTTGATTTTCAGGGATTTAATAACATTTTCTTCGATGTGTTCTAATACTAATTAGGCTACTACGCTCGATATAGGTGCTCCCATTGCTAGTCCTTCAATTTGTTTGAAATATTTATTGTCGAATTGAAAATATGTGGAAGTTAAAGTTAATTCTATTGCTTCAAGGAAATCTATTAATGGTAAGTCTGTGAAATTTTTGATGGAGTCCCATTTTACTGTAATTACTTTTTTTGCTAGTGTTAAAGATATATTGGTGTACATTGATTCTACATCCAAGGAAACAAGTTTTTCGTTTTTATTTGTTTTGATTTTATCGATGTATTGTTTGAATTCGAAAGTATTTTTAATATAATATTTATTTTGACCTATGACATTGGTTAGTGTTTTTGTTAGATATTTTGATAGTTCATAAAACGGGCTTTGTTTGAATGCAAGATACGATCGGTCTTAATGGGATATTATTTTTATGTAGTTTTGGTAAGCCATATATTTTGGGTGGTAGGGCATTATGTATCTTTAATTTGTTGGCTGTTTTTGCGGTTTAATTCAATTTACGGCTAACTTGTCAACTTTGATAGTTCATTGTATCTACAACACTACACGCATCTCATTGAAACTTTGGATTTAGGTTAACTAAAGATGGAGGTTAATTTTTAGTACTCACATTTGACTAGTGGCGCGCTCTACGTCTCAGTATGCAAAACATAAAAGACATCCCTCGTATTATAATAATATCAAGCGATTCACAAAACTTGTTTCCTAGGTAGGCCATGAACGACTGACATAGCCATATAAGTTACGTCTGAGCTTAGAGAATTGACGAAGTGTCGTTTGTAAATAATCACTTGTCAAATTGACAATTTAAGATTTAACTTATTACTAATAGCATGAATTGTAGGTTAGATCACTTGATCAATCTAAGACATAAAGCCGGATTTACATTACGAAATTAGTGGCTTGAAATTAGTTTTATAACACTAATTTGACCAGTAATTTCACGTGTAAACGTTCAGTTTTACAATGCATGCATTACTTTTGTGACACTGGAGTAGTTTCGTGCTATGCGCATATTTTTTGTAAAACTAATGTCATGCAACTAATTTCATCATGTAAATGCGACGCGAAACTAGTGTCGCGACAGCACCTGCGCAGAGTGGACGTGTGGTTTTTTGTTGGATTGCAGACAAATAGGTACGCACCAAAAATGGCTAACCACCGTTGGACAGGCGATAAAAATATACAATTTATCAATGCATATCAACTTAACGAGTGTCTTTGGGATCCGAAACACCCGCAGTATAAAAATAGAGATGCTCGAGAAGCGGCATACAAAAGAATTACGGAAGCCATAAATGGAAACTGTTAAAGATGTTGTTAGCAAAATACGAATACTTCGTAATACTTACAATAACGAACTTTTGAAGGCAAAAAAAGTAATACTACGGGTATGGCAACTGGGGACCTATACGTTTATAAAATACCTTGGTTATCTCATATGGATTTTTTAAAAAATATTGATGGGTATACCAGAGAAAATACAGAAAATGTGGTAAGTTATCATTTTATTCTTTATACCTATTATACATTACATAAACACACATTAATGTTTTTACATTTAATAAATCATTCTGTCTTGCCATTCTAAACTCCCTTGTCCAATAAAGTAGTCACTATAATGTTGTCGTATTTGGTGAGCATTTCTGGAATGATTTCCACTAAAACTGCGAAGTGGACTAAATGCTTCCTGTGGTATATCCCGCCATGAACCTCTCACTATTTCTCCTGTTTCTGGATTTTCTTCATCAATTAATCCTGGCTGAATATAATTTGATGATCTAGTTTTTAACCAATTATGCAAGACATAACATGCCTTTATAATTTTGTCCACAGTTTCTGGCAGTAAGGGAATAGGCTTTTCAAATATACGAAATTTACTTGCTAATACACCAAAAGTATTTTCAATGGTTCTTCGAGCTCGGCAAAGTCGATAGTTGAAAATTTTTTGTTTTTTAGATAAATTTAGGCGTCGGCTATATGGTGTCATAAGGTACTCAGTTAAAGGGAACGCCTGGTCTCCCAAAATAACCATTCTTTCAGGAGCATTCAAAGACTTTTCCTCTAACATATTTTTAAAACAAGATCTAGCAAATATTCCCCCATCCGAAGCTCGACCAGAGTGACCCACGTTGATATACCTAAATTTTAAATCACTGTCACAAACTGCTAGGAGCACAATACTAAATGTTCACTTGTAATTATAGTAATCCCTCCCAGAATGCATGGGACAACGTATTTGAACGTGTTTCCCATCTATAGCACCACCACATAGTGGAAAATTACATTTCACTTTAAATCCATCAATTATTTCTCTCCAACTTTCCTCAGTGTCAGGTATCTGTAAAAAGAAAATGAGAACTTAGTTAAATATTTTGTTTCAGACACCAAACATCAATCAAGAAGCTTCTGCTTCTGAATCCAATAGTGAAGAGTTCACTGTACCATGCACACCTACAAGAAACAAAAGGAAAATCAAAGATCCGCTTCTTAAAGCAGTTGATGCGTTAGAAAAAGTTTCTTCGCAGAACTTTTCTAATGTTAGAGACGATGACGAATTTGACCTTTTCGGGCGTACTATAGCTCAGCAGCTACGTCAGCTTCCTTTAGAAGCTGCCCTCGAAACTGAGGAGTTGATTTTGTCAAGGATAAGAAGACAACGTATTAAATTATCAAAGCACTCGTCATCACAAAGCGGTCCATCATCATCTGCGCCGGCAAGTATGGAGTCTACCAGGATTGAAACCATCACTATACCGGAGGATCAGCAAGTTTCCCAATTCTCCGAGGAAACAGAGTCAATTGCTTCAGCTAGCGGCACCTATGTCACTAATGATACAGACGAGTATTACATATACAGTGACAACATTCTTTCACAAGCAATTTCAAGCATAACGGGGGAGAGCATTGAAATATAATAATGATTAAATATATCAAAATAACTGTTGTTGATTAACCAAATAAAAAAATTGTTTTTCTTACCTCAATGTAGTGTTTCAATTCTTCGTATATTTCGTCCAGCACATTCGGCAAAAATTTCGATATAGTGCAAGGTGGCACTCTAAATTCGTACGATAATGACGTTAAACTATTTCCCGTTGCAAGAAACCGTAAAGTTATTTGAAGTTTCAATTTTGCTGTCAGTGCTTCTCGACATGTTGTATTCAGTTTAGAGATTTTGTTGGACACTAGTTAATAAGAAATTAAAATGATTTTCACTCATTCGAAAGTAGTTTGCATAGCTTTCAGGATCTTCATCTGCCAATTCAGAGATTAACTGTGTTGCACCCAGATGCTTTTTTTCAACCCATCCTCGAATCCACCAACGTCTTTTCTTCCGAGATAACCTTTTTTTTATTTTATATTTTATCATTTCTACAACGACGTTTTGCATCATAAAATACAGCTTTGATTTTGACAGGGCTATTATCTCCGCGATACTGACAATTTCATGACACTATAATTTAAACGAAAGAAGTTTCACATGTGCTAAAATTAGTTTCACGAAACTAGTTCTATCATGCATGACACTTGTTTCGTAATGTAAATCCTGCTTAACTGATTTAATCCATGGCATACTCTGAAAACTTTTTTGTTGCCTCACTCCTTATAATATTTATTATATTATTTACTTAAATTTTGAAGAAAACTTAGTGAATGTAAATACATTAATGAAAGACAGTTAGCACATCATATGGGAAAATATTGTAATTACGAGTATGTGTCAGGCCGAGAATGTTTCGTTCCAATCTCGTCGTACATTCACTTTTCAAACAGTTAATGTCGCCTTATAAATGGTATATAAATAATATACAAAGATACGACACTCATGAAGAAAAATAAACAGGAAGTTATGACATTTTGCTACCAATTTTTCAAGCGCGTCAAAATAATTGATTGTACTGTATATTATGGGCTACGTTGGTATGAGTTGATTACTTACAGTGCGTCCATAAAGTATGGACACAAGCCCGTAGTAACGTTATTGTGCATTATTTGACAAAATGCAAAGATATGTCGATTAATATTTTTTATTAGCTATATTTAGATGCTACCATTTTGTTTTTTCCGTCGACCTTGAATAAGTTATGACGTCATTGTTTTTTTTTTGAAATGTCAACCCCTTTTTTTTATGGATTTTGTAAGCTTTTACAATTCTTATTCGATGTTGTAAAAATTTTGGTATGTTACATTAGAAAATTTTTGAGTAAATTGTGTTGTAATTCTAAGTTTTTTTTTTGACATTTTCAGTATCAAATTTATAACAAATGCTCAAAATGTTTTCCTTCATTTTGTTGACAAAATCCTAATAGATGATAAATTCCATTTAGCACATTCTGTAACATTTCGTGTGATTTCGAGTGATTAGTCTGGTTTCGTAGATGATGCGTTGTCGTAAAACCTCCAAATTTTCCGGTTGTGTCGCATAGACTTTTGATTTTAAGTAACCCCACAAGAAGAAGTCCAATGGGGTTAAATCTGGCGATCTAGCTGGCCATTCAATTGCCCTTTTTCTTCCAATCCATCTGTTAGGAAATGTATTATTGAGGTATTGCCTTACTGGTAGCGTATAGCAGCGGAGAAGCACCATCCTGTTGATACCAAATTCTACGATCTGGTAAATGTTGATCCTCATTATTAGGAAAAAGAACCGCTAAAACGGGTATCAATTCATTCCTCAAAAAATTCAAGTAAATTTCCCCAGTCAAGTTTCCATCAAAGAAAAACATACATTTTGTTTTTGCGGGTATTGGGTATGTGTCTCTTGCATCCAATGAGGATTATCAGTCGAACAAAATCGGCAATTTTGTCTATTCACAGTGCCATTCAATGTGAAAGTAGCTTCGTCAGAACACAAAATGTTGAAGAGAAATAGAGGGTCATTATCACAAATTTGCATCAACCGTTCACATTATTCCAAACGCCGATCAAAATCATCCTCAGACAACTCTTGAACTAAATTCATTTTATAGGGATGATACTTTGATTTATGCAAAAGTTTCCCGACTCTGCCCCTTGCTACGTCAAATTCTCGACTAAGTTGCCGTGTGCTTGTGTGATGATGTTTTTGAACTGTTAACAAAATGTCAACTTGAGTGTCTAGGGCCGTTGATGGACGTCCACCTTTTGGTTTATCTCAAACGAACCCTTCCCGCAAACATTATCTGTGGATTTTACTTACAGTTGAACAACCGATAGGGTTCAGTTCAGGATGCGTTTCATTAAACAACTCCGCTACTTCCCTAACATTTCGACGTCTATCTCCAAACCCAATCATCATGAGCACCTCAATGCGTTCCCGTTCAGATAAATGCATCTCAGAGAATGAATAATTAAAACACTTTACACAAACAATTAGGATTAAATAAAAATGTTGTGATTCGGATTATTTACAATCTGTCAAAAAAATTACCTTGTCACTTTGGGAATGACAGAAAGTTGAAAAATGATTACTCAAAAATTTTCTAATGTAACATACTAAAATGTTTACATCATCGAATAAAGAATTGTAAAAGCTTTCAAAATTCACAAAAAAATGGCGTTGACATTTAAAAAAATTATTAATAACGTCATAACTTATTCGAGGTCGACGGAAAAAACAAAATGGTAGCATCTAAATATAGCTAATAAAAAACATTAATCGACATATCTTTGCATTTTGTCAAATAATGCACAATAACGTTATTACGGGCTTGTGTCCATACTTTATGGACGCAAATGATTACTCAAAAATTTTCTAATGTAACATACCAAAAGTTTTACATCATCGAATAAAGAATTGTAAAGGCTTTCAAAATTCACAAAAAAATGGGGTTGACATTTAAAAAAATTATTAATAACTTCATAACTTATTCAAGGTCGACGGAAAAAACAAAATGGTAGCATCTAATTATAGCTAATAAAAACATTAATCGACTTATCTTTGCATTTTGTCAAATAATGCACAATAACTTTATTACGGGCTTGTGTCCATACTTTATGGACGCACTGTATATGAAAACATCACAAAAAATTTAAATAAAAAATCGAACATTTTTAACATAATGAAATCATTAGGAACAGTCTTTTAAATTCCTCAAAATGCAGAAAATTATCAAAACCGGTGCACTTTCAATGCTAAAATAATTGAAGTTTCGGTAAACAGCCAAACATTATGAAATATTACAATGTAACGCACGGCTAATGGAGTGAAATAATATAAATTTTGTATGCAAATTGCTTATGTCCTCACTAAATTAAATTTGTATGTTCAACCGTTATGGGATGATTTATTAGGTTAGTATTGCGAATGTAAATTCTAATCTGAACAAATTGCGAAACAAGTTTTATATATAACAGTTCTTCAGTCGTTTTTTGTTGCAAATGTTTGCACATATCGTATAGAAATACTGTTGAATTAATGAATTTCCTTATATATTTTTTTTATTAGCAAATGAAGGTCATTGAAACGTTTAAAATAAAATATTACTATGTCATATACAGATTCGGTGAAAAGTTTTAAAACAACGGACTGTCTAATATTTAATATATTTGTGATAATTATATTACACATTTTGTGTGGATTTGGCTATTTTTTGAATGCCGTCTACAAACATGTTTTGGGACGAAACTGCATCTTTAAGAAGGAGGCAATGTCATGTGAGTCATCCGAAGATACGCCAGGCGAACGGTATCACGCCCTGAATACGTCATAAAATCTCTTGTACCTCCTAGAAAACAGCTTTTGGAAGGCCCTTGAATGGAATACACTATATAAGAACCGCTCGGATGGGATTAGCATTCATTCAACGAGTAATCCCTGTCGCGTGATATTATATAAATGTAAATAAGTTCTTATTGTGAAATAATTGTGAAATATTCTTATTTTTAGTTATTAGTTTTTAAATTGTTATTTAGTGCGTTTTGTCGTTAATATAGTGTGTGTTTAATTTACCGTTAGTTTTATTTAAAAGAAAAGACAAATATTTTACAATTTCATAGTCTATTGCTGAAGTACAAATATTGCTGTACGATAAGCTGATGGTGTTTTACACGGGCGCTTTATTAACAAAGGGTGATGTAGTACTCTATAAATAAAGTGATTTTTATTTCAATTATACACCTGCTTATTTCTTATTTTTGTGATACATATTATATTATAAATTATAACTTTTTCATCAAGGTAATTTTAGTTTTCATTATTTAATTTTTCTTGGCAATATTCTATTTTAATTTTTGGGACGCATTTAACATTATTAATTTGTTTATATTTATATAAAAAGTATTTTTGTTATTAACAATATTGTAGAATTTGTTTTTTCGGTGCATACTGTTAGGAAATTATTTTGTTTTAATAATAGGGATCCCTTTGAAAAGATGCCCTATCATAAATATGTCAACGAAATGTTGAAAATGCCGTATACCCGGTGCGGCAATAGTGTGTCGGCGGAGCTTAGCATGCAAACTAATAAAGTTGTAGCAAGGAAATTTTACTTACACATGTAGTATGCTACAGTGCATTTTCTATTTTTATTTATATATTTACAGGGTGTTCCAAATTTCCGCAACCACTTTCAATTTTTTTAAAAATAGATTGCTATACTTTCTTGTTATTATGATGATAGCCACCCAAATTATCTTTGCAATGATATATTACAATGTGCACTTGCAACTGTTAGTTTTGGTTTTATTGCAAATTTTGTTAAAATCTTGACAGTTGCAGCGTCTAACATTTTAAGTCTTAACCTGAAAATGTGTGCAGTGCCTCACGTAACTCTTTAGTTACAAATTTATGGACTAACACGTTATATGTTTTGAGAGTGAACAACGTGACAATATGTACAGGGTGTTAAATATGTCGTGCCAAAAGTTATCGAAGTTTAAAGGCTATTTACTCTTTTTTTTTTAATTGAACCTATAATTTTTTTATTAGTCAGAAAATTCCTTGTAAAATTGCCGTTAAAATGGTACCAATATCAAAGTACTTATTTCTAGCATTTTCGAAGTTATAACCCTTTAATGGGATATACCTCTGTTTATAATATTCAATATGCGGTGCTGCATCTAATAGTTGGTTGGTTTGCCATGAAATGATATAAAGCGAAAATTGCTGTGCAAACCAAACGTCAAATATCTACTTAAAAATTTCCATATAAAGTGTTTTTCTATAGTTCCTCTTTGCTGTAATCGCGTTTAATTGTTATAATTTAAGTTCGGCTAGTTAATTATCAATTTCCGTTTGTTCGTTATTAGTTGTTATCTTGTTGTCAGTTATATCGTTTTGTTGTCATTATTTTTTATTTACATGGCGTAATAGTTTATAGTTGTGTTTCTTTCGAATGAATTTTTCGAAAGAGGAGCTAATAGACATGGTATTTGCTCTTGGCGCTAGCAATAGAAATCCACAAGAACATATGCTATGGAGTATCCTCACCGAAGAGCACCAGATATTAAGACGTTATGAAAATTTATTAACAAGGTTTCTTCGGACGGGTTCAGTGAATTACGTCAAACACGAAAGAACTAAGACTATGGTTACAGAAGATAATGAAGTAACAGTCGTCTAGTCCGTTGTGGAAAATCCGCGCGTATCTGCAAGGATAATTTCGAAAGAACACGGGATTGAAGTCCCTGCTGTAAGAAGGATTTAAAAAAAAACTAAATTTCACCCTTACAAAATACAAAATCATTAAGCCTTATTACAAACGGATTTTGAAAGGAGACTTGTTTACTGTGAATGGCTACTTTTCCAATTACGACAAGATCTAACTTTTCTAGATCATGTGCTTTTCACAGATGAAGCAACATTTGCTAATTGTGGAATAACAAACAGAAAAAATTCTCATTATTATGACACTAGAAACCCTCATTTTGTGCAACCCATTTTATACCAACAAAAATGGAGTGGTAACACCTGGGGAGGCATCATAAGAAACACTATTATATGTCCATTCTTTTTTAATACTACCTTAAATTGTGAAATCTACACAAATTTCCTACAAAATAATTTACCATTGCTGTTAGAACGCCTACCAAATAACGTCATAAGGAGATTGTGGTACCAACATGATGGTGCACCTGTACATTACGGTGCTGCTGCAAGAGCACATTTGGATAGGGTATTCACCAATGGGTGGATTGGGAGGGGATGCTTTATACTGGCCACCGCGATCACCACATCTAACTCCTTGTGATTTCTTTTTGTGGGCTACTGTAAAAAATATTGTTTACGAAACACCTCCTACAACGACAGATAACATGCAGCAACGAATCAGAAACGCTTTTCTTCAATTAAGTGAAAACAACATGGCTCAAAATGTAAGTCTGTCGATGCAGAGGCGATTAAGAGCATGTGTAGAGCAGAATGGACATATATTTGAACACATTTTAAATTAATTTTGTTTTATTATAGAGAAATTACAAAATGTAATTCTAAAACTAATAATAAAGATTTAAAAAACAGGTGTTTGTAAAAGTTACTTTGTTTGATATCATTTCATGGCCAATTAACTATTAGATGCAGCACCGCATATTAAATATTATAAACATAGGTATATCCCATTAAAGGGCTATAACTTCGAAAATACTAGAAATAAGTACTATGTTATTGGTACCATTTTAACGGCAATTTTACAAGGCATTTGCTGACTAATAAAAAAATTATAGGTTCAATCTAAAAAAAAAAGAGAAAATAGCCTTTAAACTTCGATAACTTTGGCACGACATATTTAACACCCTGTATATGTTGCCACGTTGTTCACCCTCAAAAAATATAACGTGTTAGTCCATAAATTGGTAACAAAAGAGTTACGTGGGGCATTGCACCCATTTTCAAGCTAAGACTTAAAATGTTAGACGCTGCAACTGTCAAGATTTTAACAAAATTTTCAATAAAACCAAAACTAATAGTTGTAAGTGCACATTGTCATATATCATTGCAAAGATAATTTGGGTGGCTATCATCATAATAAAAAGAAAGTATAGCAATCTATTTAAAAAAATATATTGAAAGTGGTTGCGGAAATTTGGAACAGCCTGTAAATATATAAATAAAAATAGAAAATGCAGTGTGTGTACGTAAAATTTAATTGCTACAACTTTATTAATTTTCATGCTAAGCTCCGCGGACACACTATTGCCGCACCCGGTATATTCTAACATAAGGAGCAGTGTCTGCGTTTGCATATTTATTGAAATCAGACGATAGCTTCATCTCTGTCTCTACCGTTGGTTATATTCTTAATATGATATTGCAGTCACTCCTTCATGCAAGTGATTGGGCTTTACAGTGATACACCCCCTTCGGACTCTACGTTTACGTTAGATCACAAACCGTCTTAAGGGTAAATCCACTTCTACTAATTTGTGCTCATTTGTTAGTTATGTGTCAGAATGTTTTGATGTTCGTAGTCAGGTAGATTCAATCTATGCCGATTTTTCTAAAAGCGTTAGTTAAGTTTAACATTTTATAATCCTATAATACTTAATTAAATTATTTTGGTATCGCGGATGACCTTATTAATTTACTACATTCATATTTTACAAAACAGGAATAATTGTGTTAAGTATCTTCTAAATGTTGTGATCTAAAAATCTTTCGTTAATAAATATACACATTTCATGAAAAATATAATATTATTAGTAATATAATATTCAGAATGAACAATTTATATTGAAACTTACTGTGTGTCTATCTATATGTCTAACTCTGTAATAAAAAAGGATTATGTAATGTGTATGTGTATATGTAATTGATTTGTTGCTTCACTGCCTTCGTAGAAGACGGCTGCCGTACACGAAGTTGCAATTCATTTAGAAATAGATTTGTACTTCCGATTAAGTTGTTAACGCTAGTATTATCTTGTTCGCTGAAATTGTGGTAACATGTTACGCGTTGATGCGAAACCAATCTATCTTCCTTTGATTTGTATATGTAGTGCGTTATAGAAAAAATAATGTACTGAATAGTAAAATAGATTTAGAATTCACTATGGGAAGTTACAAGCTAAAAGTAACGTTTCATTATTCTAATTTCTTTTTTATATCGTATTCTTTTTATGCAGTCCATTTTGATACTTTTCAACGTGGAGCTGTCTATTTGATGTACTTTTATAAAAATAAATACGAGAGATGTTTCCAACTTTCTGGAAATTGTTAAGTAATTTTTTTATTTTATTTTATCTTTTAAAAAGTCTCTTTTATGCACTGGTGTCTCTTTTTACATAATTCGAGACCTGAAAACAGATACTATGTAGAATTTCTTCAATTCTGGGAACAGATAGTTGCCTGGTGCCAGATTAAGCGAATAACGTCCATCATTCACCTTATTTGTCTACTCTGGCAGTAATTCCCAGCCCATCGACGAGTGGTATGTCGTATTGAGTTATCCTGTTCCCCTATTTAACTTTCCATGTCAGTTTTTGATACCTTACTGGCCTTGACAACTAGAACACAAGGTTTAAATAATGATTGTAGCTTCCTTTAGTACTACTTTACCAAAGTTTTTACATCGCAATTCAAAGGCCTAGTAATTAGAGCTGGAAAATTGGGCCACGTGCCAGTGGCTTGCGCTCTACATGAATTAGCAAGGCGCCACATCCGCTACAGCCTTCAGTATAGCTTCAGTAGGGTACTAGAGCTGGTGTATCTGGAGTGTGCTCTGTATTAATTCGTACATATAGGCTGCTGTAACTACGACTTTATTGTTGTACGTTTGCTCTAAAAATGTCGCTGTTACGTACTTCGCGAAAACGACCAATGTCAGACACAGTTAAAAACTTGTTTGCAGATAGAATATCTAGATTTAATTTAGGATGACGCAAAAATTCAACGTGTATCTTGTAATTTGCCTCTAATGTGGTTGGGATTGTCAATGTCGCGTCAGCATTCTTATAAAGAAAAGTGCCGGACGATTCAATGAAACATTTTAATTTTATTTATGTGTTACCTTTATTGTATGTAATCTACCGTTTACTTTACTAGACAATGGAGTATTTGTCTCCTTGTGGAATAAATATGCGTACTGTAAATTGCTAATTTAGAAAACGTGACGAAATGTATTTACTGCCATCTGTTTGTGGACATATTCAAAAAAGAATTAAATCTGAATTGAAAGATCAATAATTGTGGTTGTGTGTTGATGAAACAACAGATCGCAGAAAAAATATGTGGTTAATGTAATGGTATCTACAATGGAACCGCATCAACCGTCGTCTTCTAACTTAATTGTATATTTCACAAAATATAGAAGATGTAGAGAGAATGATACTGGAAGACGCGAAAGTACTAGAGGAATGGTGCCTCGATAACCTTCTTACCATTAATGAAACAAAAACAAACTATATGATATTTACAAATACAAAAGTAAAGCCGAAACTAAATATTACTCTAAAGAACAAGCAACTACAAGAAGTAAAAGCAACTACATATCTAGGTTTAACTATACAAAACAATATGAAATGGGATTCGCATGTCGAGAACATAATAAAATAAAATACGAAAGTAATAGCAGTGTTGAATAAAATAAAATATGTAATACCGATACACTACAGGAAAGCTATCTACCACGCACTATTCTCATGTACTTAATAAATATTTGAGGAAATACGTCAAAGAACAACCTGACAAAAATACAATGGCAACAAAACAAAATTATAAAGATCCTTTATAAAATGGACTATAGAAAACCAACAGAAATAGAATATCAAGAAATTCAAGAACTAAATATCAAACAACTAATTACATTGAGCAATTTGTTACTACTATATAAAATAAACAAGAACAAAATAAAAATTAATATACTTTTACACAGAAGCAGAGAAATACACAGATACAGAACACGCAGGATATCCCACATCAGAACGGAAAGATTTATCCACCAAAAACACACACAACTAATAACTACAACAACAATAAACATATACAACAACCTTCCTAAAGTAATAAAAGATCTTCAATACACAAACTTTAGAGCAAAAATAAAAGAAATGTTAAAATCTAGTGAAATAATTTGATGTATTGTATGTGTGTTGTGTCATAAGTGTACTGAAAATAAACGTATTATTATTAATTGGTTCCAAAAGAGTTGAGAATTGTATTGCGGATGAGATTTTAAAGGTGGTGGATTCGTAGACGTTATTCATGAGTAAATGCATTAATTGCTAGTACAGACGCAGTATTTCTAAAGTTCCCGAAACCTGAAATACCACATCCGATTGTTATAAGCTGGGGAACATGGTTACAGGCTGTTCTATTACAACAAATATTTTGATGACGTAAAGAAGGTGCTTTTAAAATTCCACCCGAAAGAAACTGTAACTATCAAGAAAAGCCATACAAACTTTCGAGATGGACAGGGTAAAGCAGATTTACAAACTATTTAGAAAAATTACTTCGGAATTATCGAGGGAATAGAACAATTACAAAATGTTTCGATGTTGTTAGTTAAATTATGAATGACGTTCACGCATAGCTATGCGCTGTAGAATGGAAAAAAAGATGAGCGTGTAATAGAAAAATTTGAAAGTGTTTTAAAGAAAGATTCCGATTTTCTCATTTTTGGACAAATTGGTGAACGTGTCTAAAAGATTATTTAAATTTGTAAATGTAACATCACTAACTAGATGTAGAACGCTCGTTTTCGGCATAAAAAAACATTTATTCCGCACATCGTACTAGCTTGGCTGAAACAACTGTGGAAACATATCTAATAATTGAAATATTTAACAGATGTTATCCCGTTTGCGACTTCGCACCGTTTATAATCTACTTCTTACTATTTATTTTATGTGCGTCCGCCTTAGGCGCGTGTCGCAATTTCTCTGCTCTACTAATAATCACGATCTTATCAACAGATGGAACTAATGTGTTTCACGCGGAGGTTCTTCTGGTTTGCACTACTCCTCAGATTAACTATTTATTATAATTATTCAGGGTTAAGTAAATAATTCATGTTTTAAAATAATCGCCATAACGTTCTAACAATTCTTGAAGTTAACGACAAATGTCGGATCTGTGCAGTTTCTGATCTGGTCCTGAGGTACCCAACGATGTGAAAACTTATTCACTCTTACATGATCGCAAAATGTCATAGGCTTATCGTGTACCATTTCCTATACTTGGACTAACCTCTCGAGGAGTTTAGTCTGTTGTTTTTTAACAGGTTCTACGTAGTGGTAATGTTTGCGTCGCTTATTGCAGTGTATTGCTTTCTGCTCATAGGAATGTTCTACTAGCTTTGAAATGATTGGTCGAACGACAAATAATACTAGAGCCTGTCAGTACTTGTCTGTACCTGAAAACGTTAGTCATTTGTTCTGAATTATTTAGCAAGATTGCAATTTCCAGAACTTTAGAATCATTCCTCATAATAAATTTTGGGTTTAATATCTGCCACTCTTTTTTTGCCATATTCTTCTCTTTCTTAACCCTTCTTTCGAGTTCGTCCTAAGATCTTTTTTAACTTCCTGCAGCCATTTGTTCTTGGTCATTCTCTTCTTCTTCTCCATTCTTTCCCTTCCATTAGAGGCTTGTTAATCCATCTGTCCTTATGTGTTCCAACCATTGGGCATTTGCATTCTCACAAGTTGGACAATACTTGATTTATCGAACAGATCTTTTATAGTTTGTTCTCTTAAATTCTTGGTTTACTTTAATACTTTCATAAATTTTTCTCTTCCGTCCTTTCTTTCCATTTTCCAATTTTAGTTGATTGAGCAAACGAGAAATAATACTAGAGTTTATCAGGCCTTGTCTGTACCTGTTGTTTGTTCTGAATTATTTATGCAGAATCGCAATTTCCGTGATACGAATTTCGTTCAGTTTCAATAACTTACGCACACATTTTTAGTTTTCATTTATTTAGATCTAGAGCATTGTTTAAGTTACTTTTTCAGACATGATATGGAAGAATGTCGAGAACGGCATTGTAAAACAATGACGAGTTGAATTGACGGTCATACTGATTGTATGTCCATTGTCAGTGATTCCGAAATTTAATACAAAATCCGTAAAATATCGTCAAAAATTCGTCACTTAGGATTGCAAACACATCTGAACTCTGTAAAACTTTTATGGCGGCTAATATTCCATTAAATAAACTTAGCAATCCCACTTTAAAAATATTTCTTCAAAAATATACTGGTCGAAATGTTCCTGATGAATCAACTTAAGCAAATACTATGTTACTAGGTGCTATACGAGAACAGTAGAACGCATTAGAAGCTATCTTTTAAATCAATACATATGGATAAGCGCCGACGAAACGGTGGATATGTTAGGACGCTGTGTGGTAAATGTTGTAGCTGGTGTACTACATCCAACTATTCCCTATAACTCATATGTAATAGCAACAAGTGTTATAAATAGAGTTGATACGGAAACAGTTGCTGAAACCATTAAGGAGAATATGCAAAAAATGCTTCATTCGGACGCCACGTACAAAGAAAAAATACTTTTATTTGTCAGTGAAAGTCTGCGTATATGTTAAAAACAGGCAGACTATTGAAGAAAACATATCCTAATATGCTGCATATTACTTGTGTAGCACATGCTCTCCACAGAATCTGTGAATATATCAGAGACACTTTTCCGGAAGTTGATAGACTTGTATCAGCTTTTAAAAAAGTTTTCAGAAAGGCACCATTGAGAGTAGCTCTTTTCAGGGAAAAATTTCCATCTCTGTCACTGCCTCCCACTCCAGTAATAACTAGATGGGGAACATGGCTGGAAGTTACTAGTTATTATGCTGAGAATTTCGATAGTCTAAAACATTTCGTAACACTGCTAGAGGAGGATGCTAGAAGTATTGGTGAGTGCAAGGAGCTCACACAAATCCCAAATTTAAAAAATCAGTTGTACTTTCTTAACGAACACTTTGGAAAATTGCCAAAACTAATCACTTATTTTGAAAATCGAAATCTCAAATTAAATGACGGATTAACCACATTAGATGTGGCTGTTAATAATTTGAAAAGTATTCCAGGTGACTTCGGATGTGGCCTTCGGCAAAAGTTTGAAGCAATTCTTAATAGAAATCCAGATTTAATTACATTGCAGCAATTATGTATAGAGACAATTCCACAAAATCTAACGGCTAAATATGAAGAAATAAAAGAATATTTCCAGTATGCACCTATAACCAGTTGCGATGTAGAAAGGACGTTTTCTATTTATAAGGATGTACTTCATTCAAAGAGAACAAAATAGACAGAAGAAAACCTTGAGAAACTATTGCTAGTCAATATTAATACTCCTTTACTCAACTTGAACGACAAAATGAACAAATAAAAATGTTCCAATTATAGAAATAAAATTAAAAACTTTAAAAATACAACTTTTCAATAAATACATATGTATTTCGTAATTTTATAGATCACCACCCGTTTGTTTTCCAATTATATAAATAAAATTAAAAACTTTATAAATACAACTTTTCAACAAATAAATATGTATTTCGTAATTTTATAGATCACCACCCGTTCGTTTTCCAATTATATAAATAAAATTAAATATTTTAGAAATACAGCCTTTCGCCAGTACTGCACTGGGTGGTAAGCGTGTCCGTTCTCTAATAATAATATTATATCCTTTATTTCAACACAAATTTTCTTTCACATTACATATATGAAAATAACAAATCAGAGAGAAAAAACAGACAAAAAAACGTACTGATACCTTAAGGCGTGGTTCAGATAGACGGAAAAGAATTTCAGCCACCTGTTCTTCCACCAAAACCTTAATGCACACGATCACTAACAATAAAAAGTTTGCCTAGTCTAACTTAAAAATAATATTCTGCTATTCTACATAATAATAATAAAATAATAAAAATACATAAAACATAAATAAAACAAACAGTATGCAAATACCGCAATATGCAATAAAGCCTGTACATCCAGTCACGAAACCTTAAGAGCAGAACAGACGCAAAGGAACAGAAAAAAAAGCAACAATATATACATATATATACACACACACATACGTATATATACATATACATAGATACATACATACACGCACATACTAGTCGAAAGCCATTACTGACGCTTAAAAAGAAAGTACATGATTTGTTTCCTGAATGCCTTTGTCTCCAAGGATTTATAACACGCCGAAATGGAATTGTACAGTAGATAAATGTTATGCGTGAAGGATCTTTCAAAAAGCGCCAATCCATGTTTGGGGGTCTAATCAAGTTGGTGTTACGGAGATTTATATTGTGTACATCAGACCGGAAACGTATCTTTTCAGTTAAGTACGATGTCGTTTTCAAAGTTATAATTTTATTGTATAGACATAAGGCTTGAAGCTTTCTCCTATTGGCCATATTTAACCACTGCAACTCAAGAAGTTTATGCGAAATATGTTCAAATTTGCGTATACCAAAAATATAACGCATACACGCGTTCTGAACCTTCTGTACGCGGGCTCGATCAGCACTATCCAAGCAAGGGCCGTAGATTGTGGACGCAAAATTAAATAGCGACAAGACAAGACTCTCGCATAACATGGTTTTAGTACGGATGTCAAAAGTTGATCGATAAGGATACAATGTTTTGAGATTGGCATAGGCTGACTGAATAATTTTTGAAAGATGTTTCTTGTATCGGAAGGTGTTATCAATGATTAAACCTACGTTTTTTGCCGAATCAACTAACGATACTTGTGCATTATTAATTTTGATCATGATTTATTCTTTGATGTTCTGAATTAATGCAGGGTTACCAAACAAGACGGCAGTGGTCTTTTCCGGGTTGATCTTTAGTGCATGATTCTGCGAAAATGATTGTATGCGCTCTAAGTCGTGATTAATCTCATCAATAGAAACTCGAACATCGTTTTTTGTGAAACCAACGTAGAGCTGCGTATCATCAGCATACATTTGCACCTGGCAGTGCTTGACACATTTGTGTAAGTGGCTGGTATAAATGGAGAAAAATAAAGGGCCAAGGATTGATTCCTGTGGAACACCACTTGTCACAGGCAATGGTGATGATACGTTGCCACGCAACGTTACGCATTGATATCTTTCGGAAAGGTACGAAAGTACCAGACCCAAGGCACCACTGCTGATAAAGATGATAAAGAATAGCCAATAAAATGTCATGGTTAACAGTATCAAACGCCTTACTGTAATCTAGCATAACCAATAGAGACATAGCGTTATAATCTCTAGATCTGAGAATGTCATCTGTGACCTTCAAAAGTGCAGTAGTACAACTATGATTAATTCGGAAACCGGATTGACACTGAGGGAGCAAATCAAAAGCTTGCAGATAATAATAATAATAATAATAATAATAATAGTTTATTAAGCGCCCAACAGCAAAGCCAAATATAGGCACAAAGAAAATGTATCGTACATGAATAAATTTAGAAAAACAAACAAACAAAAATATATCCAATACACAGTTAACTTAAATCCAAAAAAAAAGAAAAAGAAGAAAATCAAACTTTAAACTCTAAACTTCGGTTCAAAAAATATGTCACTAAAGTATTTATTCCCACATCTACACATTTGATAAATCGGACTCCTCACCAATGCATTACTCCGGCACACGGGATAGGCAAAAGTTGCAGAATTGCGAGACGCAAACTGAGGCACAGCAAAACACAGTCTTCCAAGTATCGAAGGACAATCGATGTTATTATGCACAACACTGCGTAGAAAGTTAGCACAGGTTACTTCGCGCCGGACATCCAGCAACACCAAATCATATTTCCTGAGAAGTAGGTTATGGTCAGTATTTCTAGGAGGATAATCACCACTCGTTTTAAAAGTAAGATACTTTAAAACACGACGCTGAACACTCTCCACATTCAGTATTTGATGAATATAGATGGGATGCCAGACTATTGAAGCGTATTCCAATTTACTTCGAACTAATGAACAGTAGATATGCTTAATAGTTGCGGGTTGTGAAAAATATTTGGAGCTGCGCAATACAAAACCAAGCACAGCAGAAGCAGATTTGCACATATTAATGATATGGTTGACGAATGTTAAACCGCTGTCAAATATGACTCCTAGATCTTTGATTGTACCATCAGAAGTTAAAACTTCATTATTAATGTTATAATCGAAATGGTAAAGATCTTTTTTCTTTGAGAATCGAACCACGCAACATTTTCCTATGTTGAGCTTCAAACCGTTACGCTACACCACGTCCACACCAAGTCGATGTTCTTCTGAAGGAGAAGTGCATCATCAGGCCGCTCAATACGCATATAAACCTTCAAATCATCAGCATAGGCTAGTCCAGAACACGTCAAAGACTGAAGTAAGTCGTTAATAAATAATATAAAAGAAGCGGGCCCAAGTTAGATCCTTGAGGAACTCCAGAACTCGAAACAAACTCGGATGACTTAAACCCATTGTAGAAAACGTAGTTCATCCTCCCATGTAAATAGGATTCAAGAAGCAATAGCAGATCGTTACTAACTCCAAAATTGTGTAGTTTCTTCAACAAAATATCATGGTTAAGAGTGTCAAATGCACGACTGAAGTCGGTATATACCACATCCATATGCCCTCTTTCATTAAGCGTGTCGGAAATATCTTGAGATATACATATTAGATTCGTCACTGTCGAACGTCCACGCACAAAGCCATGCTGAATAGGAGAAATCCTTGAGCTGACATGAGCATAAAGATACCTGTATATAATTTGTTCGAACACCTTCGAAAAGTTTGACAAAATAGATATTGGTCTGTAATTATTCAGATTACTTCTATCTACGTTCTTAAATACAGGTGTAATACGAGCAATCTTCCATTTGGAGGGATAATTTCCTTGTCTCAGAGCAAGATTAAAAATTCTTTTCAGCGGAACAAGAAGCTCCATTCGGCAATCCTTAATAATCATGGATGGAATCTGATCATCACCAGCATTCAAGGTCGATTTCAATCTCTGAATACTCCATAAGATATCTTGATCACTGATAGCATCAATACTCAAACAATCCATAAGTGCAACATCAATAGAAGCATCGGACGGGCACGCACCATCAGAATATGACCGAGAGAAAACTCTCGCAAGAGCCTCGACAATGTTTCCAGATTCATCGATAACAACATCCCGATCCCGCATAACAGATGGTATTCGAGATGACCCCTCTCTCTGAGGTGGATGTACTGCCATAATTTACGGGGATCATGTTTAATATCCTCTTCAGTACCACGCAGAAAGCGCCCATAAGCGCCATTTGCGCTTTGGTAAGTGTTCGCAACCTTCTAAACTCATCATAGAACATTAGATTGTGGGAGGATTTCATTTCCTATGGTAGTACTTCTTCAACTTTAAATTACGCTTAATTTCCGAGGAAAACCAAACAGGGAAATTGCTTCTTGTAGAAGAATACAGAGGAACAGACTTATCGAAAACCTTGTAAAGTAACTCGTAAAACACATCGACACATTGTTCAACGCCATCGCAAGAAGATAATGCAGACCAATCAAGGAAAAGCAGATCACTATACAGAGAAATGTAATCCGCCCTACGGAAATTATAGCGAGAATTACTATTCGAAGGGAAACGAGTCGGTATAGCAGTAGCAGGAAGAGTCAAAGTAACAGAAAGAGCCGGATGATACGAATCCTCCGACACAACAGAAACATCCTCACGCTGGACCAGAACATCGGACGCTAAGCCAGAGAAAACCAGATCCAATAAGTTATGAGAACTAGTGAAGATATTATTAAATTGTCTCAAATTGATACTAGCCGAGAAATTATTAATAATGTTCACCTTAGAGTCGGTAAGCAATGAAGTGGAGTAATTCGTCGCATTGAAATCACCCACCAGAAGGACAGGACAATCAAGCAGAGTTAATTCCAAAGTGTCAAAAAATAAACCATACTGATTAGCACTCACCCTTGGCGGAACATATATGGCAACAATATAAAAAATATAAAGATTCAAAGTACATTTACACATGATTATGTCAATAAGGGGTACGAGGTCCAATAAATGGGTTGTATCAATAAGCTCATAGTTAATATTTTTATTTAGGGCAACCAAAACACCACTGGTGGGGGTGTAAGATTAACAAGATCAGAACGGCATACCGAGAAAGTATCAGTAAAAATTTCGGCACTTCTTATAGAAGAATTAAGCCAAGTTTCCGTGAAAATGAACACATCAAAGTTAGAATTCAAAATATTAATGTACGCATCATGGGTTTTAGTACGAAGTCCGCGTGTATTCTGATAGTAGATATTGAAATTGGTAGTGATGTTACCGTTGGACGTAACTAGTTTTCCGGACTCAACTGTATAATGGTAGGAACGCCAGACTTATATTTAATACGCAGATTGCGTTCACCATTTTCAATACGGTGCTGCATTTCAGAATTAACGCAGCGATACAATTCTCTTTGCATTTGAGTAGAATCACGGGAAACAGAAATATTGGAAAAATCAGACATTTTTAATTTTTGGGAGTTACGCACAACAGATAAAACATCACCCTCAGATGGCAACTGAATTTTAATCGGACGCTTTCGATTCTTGGCAGCCAGATCAAACTTACACAAGCGTGTGGTGGAAATGATATTACATGTAACAGGTAAGAACGTAAGGATGTCTTGCACTAAAGTAGTATCGAGAACCTTTTGATCCTCCCTCGTAGAAGCAAGTTCGGGTGAACCATAGACAATAATATTATGCTTGCGTTTCTCGCGCTCAGCAACCCCTTGACCTATTTTTTCCATATCTGTTAAAGATGTAAGACGAGAAGGAGAAGAAGTAGAATTCACAGATTTCTTCAAATCACTGATTTCAAGTTGTAAATTTATGATACAAGATTTCAACTCATTGATACCGCAACCAAGGCATTTACATTTTTCGCAGGTCCAAGTAAGACCTGAATTTTGGTTTATTTGTCTAGCAATAGTAGCAGTAACCGAGGCACAATCAATGCAATAATTCCCCTTGCAAACGCAACAACATACGGTTCTGTGGAATTCGATACTTTTTTCGCAACAAGTACAAGTATTCATTATTATAGGTTATAACAAAGGTATAGGAAAAAACTCTTCACACCAACGCGGTCCTCCGCAGTCCGCAGTGACTAACAATACAGAATAGAAAAACAGACCATGGAAGGGAAAACACTAGACACAAAGAATAGGTTATGTACAAAAAGAAAAAATTCAAATAACTCAATGTTAAAAACAAGCGCATGGAAGGTAAACAGTGCACTGTAAAAAATACATATACATGTACAAATATTTTTACAAGAAGCAAAAAAACTCCAGAGAAAAAACTCACCAAGAGACAGAACAGTTATTACAATTATTACGTTTTATGCCAAAACACAAATTCACAGATGTGATGGACACACAAGAGTTAAATCACTTAAAAGACAACAACATATGCTATTACACAAGTAATAATTAAAGTTAATAAAACGCTTAGAAACACGAAAAAAGTAGGCATAAACAGCAACCGGATAAATAATATCTCATGCAAGAAATAAACTGATAAACTGCAGACGTTCAGTGATTTGTGTATTTAGTATTTTTTCCAAGACTTTGCTTAGAACAGGCAATAAACTAATAGGTCGAAGGTCACCGATGTTAGCAGCGTTCACATTTTTAGGTATAGGGATTACAAGTGATTTTTTCCACGTTACCGGAAAAACGCTTTCTGTTATGCAACAATTTATTAAATGAGTTATGTATGGAAGCGCATACGGTACGAGCAATCTCAGCATGTGAATGCCAATGCCATCACTACCGACAGCAGTACTCTTAATACTTAAGATGAATCGAAACGCGACATTCTCGTCGACAGGGTGAAATACGAAAGTATTTTTTAGGTCCGGAGAAGTATTACTAATGTAATTATTAATACATTCCAAAAAATTTTCAGAAACGAGAGGCTTGTTGTTAATAAACCCAGCGTTAATCAAGTGCGGATTTGAGAATTCATATGAAATCCCATTTTTCTTTTTCCTTCCAATATTTAAGTGATTAAGTTCGCGCCAAAGAGATTTACTGTTCGTATCATCCTCCGTATAGTCCTGGCCTAAGTTCCAACGATTTCTTTACGTTTCCATAGATCAAGAGTGGATTGCGTGGTCGACGATTTCAATCGTTGGAAGAAGCAGTAGATGCCCTAAAAAACGGCAATTTTGACTGTCCTAACTGAAGACTGGAATAACTGGTTTAACAATTGGCTTGAACGAATGCAGAAGTTTATCAATTTTTGTAAAAAATATTTAGGAAAGCAATAAAGCACTTTGAGTAGACCTGAAAAGGTCGTAGTGGAATAACTGTGTGGCCTAACTGAGGCCACTAATGTAATCTAATCTGAGCTTACGCCTTACAGTCGAAATGGTAAAAAGGCGCTAAGATTATGTAAGTAAGTATTGCAATAATTAATTAGTAATAACTCGAATAGCAAAATAAAGTCACGCATTGACCACGTTTTCTAAAGAATAGCTATTTATGTAACCAGTTATGAAATTGGTTATTTTGTGTAACGAAATGGAATGTTTGCAGGACGAGCGAGCGTAGCGAGCGAGATCCTGCAAAATGACATGAGTTACACAAAATAACATTTCATCGCGTTTCCTAACGTCATACAGTTTTGAAAAGTGTCACTTTATGTGTCAAAATTAGATAATAGTATATTAAAAAACAAGTTTCATAAGGCACCATTTTGCCGCACGAGATCAGTTTAGAAAACGAGCCGCGATAGCGGCGAGTTTTCTAAAGAGCGAGTGCGGCAAAAGGCCTTATGAAACGAGTTTTTTATACTATTTTTTCTATTTTGCGTTTTTTACATTAATAAATTGCTTAAATTGGAATTATTTAATTTGAAAGTTCAGAGTTTAATTTTTATATAAAGCATGCAGTTGGTCACATTGATACTTGACATTTTCAAATTTAAATCTTGCTATCCGCGAAGTATATTATATTACATATTATTTATTAATTTTCGTTAACATTACTTGATATTTCATTTAAAAATATAAACATGAGTGACATAGAAACATATATATGTTGTTGTCAATTGTATACAACATACGTTGTTTGTGTAAAATACGGACATATATCATATCTGTCAAATGTACATAAATTCTTAAAATCAAATGACAGCAATGATATTTATTTCTGTATTCGAACAACGCCAACATTGAAAAATGAAAAAAAGTGTATCGAAATGAAGCTCATTTCGATACTGTTTTGGGTTTCATAATGAGTTCATTTCGAACGCAAAATAGAAAAAATATATTTAGTAATCTTAGGTAAGCCTAATTACATTCACACAATAAAAGAATAATAACCTTACATTTTTTTCTATTATTAAATTAGTTATATGCAAGTATATTGTATAATATCTAAAAAAAAAATTGGCGAAATCGTAATATAAGAAACAACAATAAATGTTGTCCGAATGAAGTATATTTTGAATATTCTCGTTAATGGTTTTAGCAACGGTTTTCGCATCAACTGTAATTATAACTTTTGTTGCTATTACATATGCGTTATATGGAATAGTTGGATGTAGTACACCAGCTACAACATTTACCACACAGCGTCCTAATATATCGACAGTTTCGTCGGCACTTCTCCAGAGGTACTGATTTGAAAGATGGCTTCTAATGCGTTCTACTGCTTTCGTGTAGCACTTAGAAACATAATATTTGCATAAGGTGGATTCATCAGGAACATTTCGACCAGTATATTTTTGGAGAAATATTTTTAAAGTGGGATTGTTAAGTTTATTTAATGGAATATTAGCCGCCGTAAAAATTTCTTCGTTCTTCGTTAAAATTGTCAGATTCCAACGGTTCCAATTTCTGTGCATGTATTTGCGATACTAAGTGACGTACGTACGATTTAATGGAATTTTTTATCGATATTTTACAGATTTTGCAATAAATTTCGGAATCACTGACAATGGACATACAATCAGTATTACCGTCAATCCAACTCGCCATTGTTTGACGATGCCGTTCTCGACGTTCTTCCATATCATATCTGAAAAAGTAACTTAAACAACGCTCTAGATCTAAATAAGTGAAAACTAAAAATGTATGCGTAAGTTATTGAAACTGAACGAAATTCAGTCGACTACTATACACTGCAACCCTGTAAATAGTAGTTGTGCGGAAGCGTTTTTCTTACTTTACTGTGCCCCATGTGCGACGTTTAATTAGTAGTTTTTACCTACTGATGATGACAACTTAGTTGTCGAAATACGTATTTAGGATACGACTAATAATTGTGGTAAGGGGTTATATACCTTTTTTAAATTTTTATTTAACCACAGTCTCCATTGAAAGAATTTTCAGGATCTATCATAAAAATTACGATGTAATTAACAGTTGAAACTATGAAAACAAGAAACTAACTCACAGCACTTTATTTATCTTACGAAATATAAACTAATAAATCAAATAAATTATAAAAACCCCGCTTCTATCTACGCTCATGAAAACAGAAATTTAACTGTAAATATTCAACAAAAAACGTCGCAATAATCGATAAAAACAGATGTGCGCGCTAGCCAGATCAATAGTGCATTCAATAACTGCGTGATGTACAGATGTTGTAGACTATTTATATCGTCCGTCGTAATGATGACGTCATTTCAACCCAATGTGTCAGGTCTCTAATAATAAATAATAATAATCAGTTGTTGATTGTTATTATTCAAACTTTCGCACATTGTATAATTTTATATTGCTGAAGTTCTGTTATGAAATATTTAAATTCTATGAATTTAAGTATTTTTATGATATTAAAATTTGATTTTGCTGTTTTGTCCAAACTAAGTGTTGCCTTGCGAACTGTAAGCAAGCTAGTCGATGTTGTGCCAGCAATTCTGGGCCTGTCGTTGGTTTGAAAGACCCTAACCCAGTGTCTTTGAAGCGTATTCCGACCGTTCTCTCATTTACACTCTTCCCACGCATCTCTGCCAACCAATTTCTTCATAACAGCTGTAGAATGACGATTCCGCAAAACAATACTAAAAATTGGTCATCACGAACTGTTGTTGTTCTTGGTCGACCTGATCTAGGTATTCTCGTGTAAGTCTGAGTTTCTTGACATCTAATGTTAATGTAATAATCCTAATGTTGGCTCGATGAACAGTTGTAGATTGCACGCACATCATTTGCAACATATCGAATACTACGCCTTTATTCCACTAGAGCTATAACCTTAGCAAAATCTTGACTGTTTAGTGGCATAATGCTATGTAGATTTAATAAAACACGATATTCTAAAAAGTCTAAGCAAATATCAACACTAGCAACAATTGAAAACACTAAATCACGACACGTAGCTTGAACGATATGCATCAATAATGTAATAATTAGAGCTGGGGAATTTTTGCGGTGTGCCAGGATAGTATTCAGTTAAACGCACGAATATAATGACCTTGTTTCGATCGGTGATGCATGCGTGATTTTATTGCTTTACATGCATTCGCTATTTATATCACTTAGGTATGTCTGTTATGTGTACTGTATATAAATAACACACTTACCTTATTTACGATTATTATAGCATAGCGCCAAGTGGATAAGACTTGCAGTAAGTTTGTAGCATTAGATTCGTTTCCATATTTGTAGCGGTGAGCGATGTACGCCGTGATGAATAAATTTTTTTATATTTTGAGAAAGACCGCTCGACATCTACGGATGTAACACACGCACAATTAAAATAATCTTTATAGATAGAAACCGAATCTACACTTGCACCATTACTAATTTGTTTTAATCTGGTAAAATCAAAATCATTGTTTATCACACTCTCGAACTTTTCTATTACATTAACATTTTTGTTGTCATTTACTGTGCATAGCTGGGCGTGTACATCGTCCAGTATTTGCAGTGACTCCGCTAACGATAATGCAGTATTTTGAAATTTCTCGATTGCGTTAAACAATCCTATATGATTGTTATAAATAGTTTGTAAATCTGCATCAAGGGAAGGGTTTTGAAAGAGTCTCTGGCTTTCCTTAATGGCTACAGCTTCGGCAGGATTGAATTGTAGAACCACAGATTTTATTTGTTGGAAATACTTGGCATAATAAAATGCCGCCTTTAACCAACTTCCCCAACGTGTAAGGATTGGCTCTGATGGTTCGGGAATACCAGGGCACCGACTGTGAAACTCTCGAATTCGTTTGGGAGATTTTAGAAACACTTTTTTGTGGTTGCTATTAATGCATCCACCTCTGGATAACATTGCCGAATAGTTTGTGCCACAAGGTGTAAAGCATGAACTTTACATGTCACATGCAAAAGTCTCTCACAATCTGCTTTAAGAGAACGGCCTACAGAACGCATTGTCGCAGCACCATCGCTCATAAACATCAGGAGTTGATTAGTTGAAACTTGAAATTTTTGTAACGTATCGAGCACTACCTTCGTAATTAATTCGCTAGTGCACTTTTCCAATCTTTTGCTGGCTAATAAAATGGGAAATGTTGATTTGACAGGATCTAGTACACGCACTATAATATTCACAATAGAATGTTTTTTTCGATCTGTCGTTTCGTCGACACATACCCATAACTGTTTATCATTTACTACTGCTTTCATTCTGTTTTCAATGTCCTCACGCACAATTGGTAAATAGGTGAGTAACGTTCTCCGTGACGGTAGCTTTTTGTTGGAATTGTATTTATTCCAAAAGTCGTGAAAGGTGAAAGGGTAGATGTCGAGCGGTCTTTCTCAAAATATAAAAAAATTTATTCATTACGGCGTACATCGCTCACCGCTACAAATATGGAAACGTATCTAATGCTACAAACTTACTGCAAGTCTTATCCACTTGGCGCTATGCTATAATAATCGTAAATAAGGTAAGTATGTTATTTATATACAGTACACATAACTGACATACCTAAGTGATATAAATAGCGAATGCATGTAAAGCAATAAAATCACGCATGCATCACCGATCGAAACAAGGTCATTATATTCGTGCGTTTAACTGAATACTATCCTGGCACACCGCAAACATCCCCAGCTCTAGTAATAATAATGAGATGAATGGCAAGCAAGTAAAGCTTTTTTTTCAATGAACAATTGACATGTTCGTGTATCAGTTAATTTTTACATGATATAGCCACTTTCTATCAAAACATCAATAAATTGCGAATGATCCGTAGTTTTTATCGGTGTGGGTATTTTATACTATCTAGTACTACAGTGGAAGACCTCGTAAAAAGCAAAGATATGAAGGAAGACAATTTTAGATGGTTGGGACCAGTGGTGTAGTGGCAAATTTTCCAGTATGGGAACGCTAAATAAATATATTTGTCAAATTATAAAGAAATTCGTATTTATATGTTTTCCTAGAATGCCTATAATAGCTAAGAACATAGAATGTATCTGAGCACGCTGAATAACGCCGAGTCTTCACGAATTTATTAAATAATATAGATAATCATAGGAAAAATAAAATAAAGAAATATTAACCTTATTTTTATAGAATTAATTTATTATTTTACAATACATCATGAAATAGTTTTATTCAACTATTTTTATATAGATAAAACTAACCTTACTATGATAACTTCATTTTTAAATTTAACATATTCCAAGAAAGTATAATCAACCATTTACAAGTAATCCGCAAATGCGTCTTCTTTTTCTTTGCCAGGTTGGTGTTTACCTCTTCGAGTTCTTGTGTCATCAGCTGTGCGGTGTCGTCGTAACCATGTCCTGACGTAATGCTCTGGTTTCCATGTCCGGATATTTGGGCCATTCAACTTGATGAACATTAGAGCTGATATGTGCTCGATGGTCAGTCTTGTTGTAGTTGGCGATATTATCAGATTCATATGGCTGAAACCCCGTTCACCCTCTGATGAACTGCATGGAATGAGTTTGTAGCAATTCATCAGTGGGTTTAAGTCCTTTGGAATGACCATGCTATTTTCTAAATAATCTCTAAAACTGTTTTTAGTTTTGTTTAAATTCAACCTGAATCTTGCACAGAGCTTTTCGACTTCTTTTTCTCCATATCCAACGGATTTTTCCGGTGGCCAGCTTTTGCTTTCAAGCACTTGCAATTCTGAAAGAAGTGATTCTTTTTCGTGATTGCTAGTCCCTGTTGATGGTTCGTTGCTGCTTCTAGTGGTGAAAAGCCTTCTATTAAGGTTGGTAATGACACTTGATAGCAACTGTTGGTCATTAATAGCAGTTATTTTGCTACTACTTGTTAAGGGGACACCACAAAAGTTACCCTCGATTGCAGCTCTTTTGGCCCCAAGGCTCTTAGTGCCAGGTTTCTCTTTAAGGCGCTCGAAAAAAGCAATTGACCTTCTTATGAGTTTGTCTGCATAAACTACAGTTGTTTGTCTGTTTTGAAGACATTCTGAAACCATCGACAATTCTGCTAATATGTCATACATGATCGCCAAATCTGACAGAAATTGAGTTGATGTCAGACGTTTAATCAATCCTCTGTACATCGCTCGTTCAGTTGTAGTTCTGTTCTTGACGTCTTCTTGGGCCTTCTTAAAGTGAGAGTGCAAAGCTTGATAGCTATACCAAACGGCCGTAACTGTTTTAAAGGAACTGGATACCCATTTCGTATCCAAAATACGACCAATTTTGTTTAGCTCCAAATCAAGTTCACTAGCACACTCGGCTAGTTCTCGTTGGTTTTTAGGTGATTTGCTATAAAGAGTGTATAGCTTATCCATAAAAATTTGATAGTGGTTAACAGCTCCCACATCACTGATCGAATCACTTACAGCTAACTCTATCCTATGGTTCATACAGTGCCAAGGAACAATGTTTGGAAATTCCCGTAGTAGCTTTTCTACGACGCCAGATTTTTTCCCTAACATGACACTAGCACCATCACAGGCAAATGCAACTAAATTCTCTTTTAGGTACTCATGATCAAACCCATACTTTTTCAAACAACCTAAAAGGGCTTCAAAAATAGAATCAGCAGTTTGATTAGGCAATTCAATCAGGTCTAAGAATAAGACATTTGGTGGAAGATCTTTGCTGGTTTCACATTTTAAATAAACGATCAAAGTAGATTTATCACTCAAGCTTGTAGATTCGTCAATCAAAATTGAAATTTTACCTGAAATGCTTTTAATCTGATGAGTAATTCGTTTTTTCATCTCATCAGAAATGTGGTTAATGATTTCAGTTGCACTAAATCTAGAGTGTAATCCTACACCAATGTCCACACCATTCATTTTCTGAAGTTCCAAAAGTTCGGCATTTCTTGCCAAGTAGTAAGCTGATCTAAATATTTTTATGGTAGATTCGAGGTTGGACATGTTCATTTTATCAGAAACATTTTCAATAGTTTCCTTATCCGCCTTAGCAGATATGGTCTCAGCTGTCAAGTGGCCTGCTGATTGTTTGTGTAGGAAAATCTTTTTTCTTAAAGAAGTAAGTTGGGCAGACTTATTTGACCCACTGAATGTGATTGTAAATGTACTCCATTCTTTAGAAATTGAAGTACGTTCCTTCTTGAAAGCACCTAGATGAGAAACGTTGCTACATAATACACAGCCTAATGAACCATTTTTGCAATCTAACCAAGGGAACGCTTCTTTTTTGCGTTCCCACATATCGCTAGACCATATAGAAGGCCATTTTGATACATTTTCAATGTCAGGTGTTGCTGAAGATGAACTTACAGAAGAAGAACTTACAGCTGTTGCCGGTAAACCACTTTTATCATCTGAAGTCACGGGGAGAGGAATAGAATTCGTCCCTGAACCTGAAGCAGATGCATCTGGATCCTCGTTTAAATGTTGTTTAGTGAAGAACGACACAAGTGTTTTTTGATTTATCTTCGACGATTCCATAATCCTCTGAATAATTTCACTGACACTGAGTAACTGCGTTTACCCTCCAGTTCGTCTGATTATTTATTATTAACAATTAACAGCGGCTAGAGACAAAACAATGTAAAGCGTAACCGAACTGAACTAGCGTAACGCACAATATTGAAGAAGGATATGTCACCACACGAATGCCGGATGCAAGACTGGGGTGGGGCAGTCACCAGCCCGGTGAACTCCCGAATCGCTGTCTACAGTATCCTGTGCACAGTACAAAATGCAAGCTAGGTTATATTTAAATCAGATTACAATGCAAATTCATATTATCATTTAAGATCAACATCAATCGAGTTTAGAAATGTTTCTTAAGTATTGTTTTATTATATACAACAATCATTTCATATAAAATCAGTATTTATCAATAAATTTATAATTTTTTCACTGCGAAAAACCAGTGTGGGATCGCCGTTCCCACGCGTTCCCGCACCACTACACCACTGGTTGGGACTGAGCAACTTGGATTGGCAGATGGTTGATTGGTAGATATGGAGTTGTGTTCTTTTTTTTTTTTATTAAAGTTTTTATTATTTGTTATTTATTAATTACTTGGTCATAAGTAGAGAATACAATCCCGAGGATGTTTTTGAATCCCGGGATTACGGGATTTTTGAAGCGTAATCCCGGAATCCCGTGATTAGACTATGTGGTTTCTAATTGGGCCCAAATGAAAAAAAAACTTAAGTAATTTCTTAAAAATTATTTTTTAATATTGTTGCACAACACAATATACAATAAGGAACAAAAAAGACAATACAAAAAACTATTTAGAATTTCGAAAATACAATCGCAGAAATATCAAAGCATCCAATGTTTGACCACCAAGTCTGCTTCGTTGTTTATTGCCAACATAAGCAGCAGCTGAAAACGCTCGCTCAGATTCTACACTGGTTGGAGGAATAGACAATAGATATTTACATGCTAATTATAAGTGATATCCACGAACTCCTCCATTTTCGAACAGGCTCAATTCGCGTCTAATACTATTTACCGACCCCGATTCATTTAGTGCTTCAGGATCTGGGGATTCCATGCTCTTATTAATTTCCAGCTGTAACTTTTCCTTTAGTGTCAATTGGGGTAGGGAGGTTTGTTGCCTTAGCTCATCATCTGTTTGTGATCCTGACCTTTCTTCTTCTTCCGTGCCATCTCGACTATTAAGTCTTTTAACAATACTCTTTATTTGCGCCCTCACTAAATCCTGTGTAGGAACTGGAAATAAGTCAAGGATTTTGTAAATAATTCAACACACCAGTTAAATCATCATTTCGTCGTTGCTTTATACCTTCCACTAAGGATGTTTTCATTTGATTGGCGAGTGCTGAGTTTTTGCTAGAAAATTGTTTTATAAGAAATTTCAAAGCGGACGTTGATGTCCACTCGTCGAAAGATAGACTGAATCCTTCCCTTGCACTTTTCAAATGTTTTAATTCTGCAGTTACTTGATTTCTGATTTTTTCACTGTATTTCATAACACGCTTTCGAATTGTGATGGCTGATTTTGATAAATCTGTGTATTTCCCTAAGAGCAATTTTCTCAAACCGTCTGAAGTTATGAATACACTGAACGGAAATCCATCTAATGCAATCATTCTTGCCAAAACATCATCCAGGCTATCGTCGGCATTTTTAGTAAAATAATCTTCTAACTTTCGTTTAGCTGGCGGCGGTGCTGTGTTCAGATTTTCAGAATCTCGACTTGTTGAAGCTGCTAGACGATTAACGTCAGCTAAAATCTTAAAGATACGTTTTGATGATAAATGTGTATGTAATCCCTTAGTCGACCCATCCAAAGTCTTGAGAATGGCAAGGCATCGCTTATATTTAGCACTATTCCCGTCTTTGGCAACAAAAAAATAACTCCACCTTGACGACGTATCACTGTTTTTTTTTTATGCTGAACAAAGTCTCCCGGCATTTAAAATAACTTTTTCAGATAATTGACTTTTAAATTTAAATGACGTAACCTACGTAACCTTGTCGCTGGTAGAATAATATATGAAAAAAGTAAATTCTAATAAGCGTATTTATACTTTCGTACAGGGAATCCCCGACGGGGAATCCCTCGCAACAATATTATGATATGTCATATGAGGTGATCGGGTGATTCCCCTGTTGGCCGTTGGGTAATTACTTTAACAGTATTGTATTGAAGTATGCCGGGCGGGGAAGTCCCTATTATTTGGGCTGTACCTGTGTAGTTCTTTTATCGTACGGTACCTAAGGTTGATTTTTTGTCTTTATGTAATAAGTGCCCTTAATATAATCTAGGTAAGGTCATTGTAAAGGCGCAACGAATTACGGAATGCAAACTGGCAGTCCAGAAAATCCCGCGATTAGCCAAGTACAGTCCCGGGATTTACGGGATCAAAACCCGGCCGGGAACCCGAGATCCCGGGATTCGGGATCCCGGGATTCTATTTTGTAGTCATAACTAGAGCTGGGGATGTTTGCGGTGTGCCAGGATAGTATTCAGTTAAACGCACGAATATAATGACCTTGTTTCGATCGGTGATGCATGCGTGATTTTATTGCTTTACATGCATTCGCTATTTATATCACTTAGGTATGTCAGTTATGTGTACTGTATATAAATAACACACTTACCTTATTTACGATTATTATAGCATAGCGCCAAGTGGATAAGACTTGCAGTAAGTTTGTAGCATTAGATACGTTTCCATATTTGTAGCGGTGAGCGATGTACGCCGTGATGAATAAATTTTTTTATATTTTGAGAAAGACCGCTCGACATCTACGGATGTAACACACGCACAATTAAAATAATCTTTATAGATAGAAACCGAATCTACACTTGCACCATTACTAATTTGTTTTAATCTGGTAAAATCAAAATCATTGTTTATCACACTCTCGAACTTTTCTATTACATTAACATTTTTGTTGTCATTTACTGCGCATAGCTGGGCGTGTACATCGTCCAGTATTTGCAATGACTCCGCTAACGATAATGCAGTATTTTGAAATTTCTCTATTGCGTTAAACAATCCTATATGATTGTTATAAATAGTTTGTAAATCTGCATCAAGGGAAGGGTTTTGAAAGAGTCTCTGGCTTTCCTTAATAGCTACAGCTTCGGCAGGATTGAATTGTAGAACCACAGATTTTATTTGTTGGAAATACTTGGCATAATAAAATGCCGCCTTTAACCAACTTCCCAAACGTGTAAGGATTGGCTCTGGTGGTTCGGGAATACCAGGGCACCGACTGTGAAACTCTCGAATTCGTTTGGGAGAATTTAGAAACACTTTTTTTGTGGTTGCTATTAATGCATCCACCTCTGGATAACATTGCCGAATAGTTTGTGCCACAAGGTGTAAAGCATGAACTTTACATGTCACATGCAAAAGTCTCTCACAATCTGCTTTAAGAAAACGGCCTACAGAACGCATTGTCGCAGCACCATCGCTCATAAACATCAGGAGTTGATTAGTTGAAACTTGAAATTTTTGTAGCGTATCGAGCACTACCTTCGTAATTACTTCGCTAGTGCACTTTTCCAATCTTTTGCTGGCTAATAAAATGGGAAATGTTGATTTGACAGGATCTAGTACACGCACTATAATATTCACAATAGAATGTTTTTTTCGATCTGTCGTTTCGTCGACACATACCCATAATTGTTTATCATTTACTACTGCTTTCATTCTGTTTTCAATGTCCTCCCGCACAATTGGTAAATAGGTGAGTAACGTTCTCCGTGACGGTAGCTTTTTGTTGGAATTGTATTTATTCCAAAAGTCGTGAAAGGCTTTTTTACCTAGCAGGTGAACTGGCACATCGCAGACGAGTAGCATTGTCAATAAATCGAAAATGAATTGCGTTTTAGACAGCACATTATTTTTTTTGTCTTTGTGGTGTACACTTTCAACATGTCTTTTACAGTCGTATTTGTCCCAGCAAAGTAACTGTTTATCGCATAATTTACAAACCACTTTTGCTCCATTATAATACAAATCGGGAAAGTCTCGGATAAATTTCTTCACGTCGTTATACAATGGGCGCTTTCTTGGCTTGGGCACGTCCGTCATACTTATTAAATAGAGCTCAAGACAACACACGATCACGTTGTCAGTTCACGACTAACTAAAGTGTTTCGCTGCATCGTGTTTATACGCTGGTGGGGATGCACTACATACGGTCCTGCCGTACCGCAAACATCCTCAGCTCTAGTCATAAGTCTATTTACCGTTAGGTATATAATTGAGTCAATATGTTATAACCAGAGTTAGAAGAAAAATGAATAAAAAGAAAAAAAGCTAGCCTTAAAATATCATTAAGAGAAGAGATAAATCCTTCGAAACATTTAAATAAAAATATTCAATCAAAACAAAAAACCACCTTACGAAATTGTTTGGAAGAATCATAGTTAGATAAAACTTACCAATTGCAAAAGTTGCAAAACATTTTCAGTTGTTCCTATAATGGCATAGTTGTGAGGAATTGGTCTCAAACCCTTCAAACGCCTCGCAGATGTACTGTCTAAAGTATCCGTTAGAACCATTCTTGTTTTCTCGGTGTCTATCCAATAGTATAAGGCTTCGTCAACATCTAAAGAGCAGAAAATGGAAAAAAGAATTTATAATTTTTAGAATGGAAGTTTTTTGAATTTTAGCTTAACAGGTGTTAGTAGTGCAGTAAATAAAATCAAAGAATAAAGCTTCAAAACGATGTATAAAAGAAAGTATAAAAATATAAGAAAAGTGAATAGCGTAAACAGTGAAATAAAAGAAAGTGGAAAAGTATAAATTTGGGAAAGAATATGCTACATAATTTTTGAGTGAAAATCATAAGCCCTGGAGAGGAAGCAGTAGTCCTATAAAGAAAAATAGTTAAAGGACAAATAGTTAAAGGACGATGTATAAAAGAAAGTATAAAAATATAAGAAAAGTGAATAGCGTAAACAGTGAAATAAAAGAAAGTGGAAAAGTATAAATTTGGGAAAGAATATGCTACATAATTTTTGAGTGAAAATCATAAGCCCTGGAGAGGAAGCAGTAGTCCTATAAAGAAAAATAGTTAAAGGACAAATATGTTTGAGATTTATGTTAAGTTTAGGACTAGCCATGATTTATGGAAATTGTAACTAATAACACTGGTCAACAAATTTTCATTTTTTAAACTTTTCCTTAAAAATTATGTACAATTTTCGCTTCTTCTATAGTTCTAACAATAGTAATAACAACAAAATTATTCTGACACGTCAGGTTTGGAAAAAAATATTGAAAAGTAAATGAAATAATATTAATTACGTATTGCTATGAACTTTTCCCCGCAAATATTTTGAAAAGTTTTATTATTTATGAATGTATTTTTATTTTGAACTTAAATATTTTTATTTGACTAGCGCAGTTGGAGCAAGCCGTTTGCTTTGCTGTGTACTATTATTATAACTGTATTTTTTATACGGAGCCTGCGTGCTTTTCTGGAGAGACAAGTGTAATCTGGGTATAGAAAGACGTGTTTATAATAAGATAAATCTTATCTTTGTTTTAGTAACTTCGTGATTTTTGATTAATTAGTGGTTGGTGTTTGAATTCATTACCGATTTATACGAGGTTGTTGTTCTCGTTTTTGTTAATTTTGTACGCTTTCTAACTCATGTGTCTCGAGAAAATATATTATATTGTGGGAGAAATTAAAAAGCATCTTTGTAATTTATTAGTTTTAATTTTGATCGGCTGTCATAAAGAAGTTTTTATCGTATGCTGCGGTCATTTCCATGTGATATTTTTACCTTAATAATATTGTTTAATGAGGCAATATTAATCTTTATACTTTATAAAGATTTTTTAAAATTTTTGTATTAAAGTTTCATATAAAGTTTATTGTGTATTTTAATTTTGACCTTTTTCTTTTGTGCTCATAAGTAACTCAAAGACATTTTTACTATTTTTCTCAAATAAATTTTGAGTGGCGCTCAAATATTTTACTAATACAATTGTGTTTTCCTCTTTTCCGATTGGAACCCTGAGGGAAAAGCAGTCTCATCTTAAAATAAACCGACTGAATATCTAAACTGTACAGATTGGTTGTGAATAGTGGTGTTACCAAAATCAAAACCACTATTCATAGCAGTATGTACGTTATATGGAGCTGTACGATATGTCCTGTTCAAAACTATTTTATACTGTTCTTTGGCACTTTCTGATATCAATGTCCAACTTGCCCTGATAACGTTTTTCAATAACAGAAATATCTTGATGAAGCCTAATATACTGATCTCTGATTAGCCAATCTTTAACGAAGTAGTGGGAGTTTCTTGATCGACTATCCCACTCACAAAGAAACCAGCAATTCTTTGTATACCCACCCTAGTTGTAAACCCAGTAGAATTGCTACAACTTTGAAATCTGCGCTGATATACCATTTGTACATTTTGTAATTAATTGTGTCTAGAAGAACAGTCATATTATCATACGATTCATTTAATTGGATTGCATGGTCGAGGATGGATGGATAGACGTTTCCTATGTGAAGTAGGACAGCTTTCAAAGACAATTTAGAAGGATCGATAAGAAGACGCCATTCTTCAGGATGGTGTTGGTGACCTAATGCCAACATCAAATCGTCGGCACCATTGCAATATGAAGGACCCTCAGCTGTGATATGTAAAACTTTTTCCCGACAATTACGATATACAGGGTCCCGTATCGTATGTTCAAATTTTAGGAGTGTAATTCAAGTAATAAAATCGCAAAACTTGTATATCCATTTTTATTTGTTTCAAAGTTACAGATCTATGAATGTGATTGTCAGATCATGAAAAAAATGTAATCCTAAAATAAATAAAAACTGATTTTATTTAAAAAAGTTCAATTAATAATATTTTCGAAATATACTTGTTGCCTGCAGGCTTGTGCCCGTAAGCCAACAGAAGAAGTATAGCAATCGCCAATTAAGTTGGAGCGAGGAGGGGGTGCGCAGAAGCCGTTTTTAAAAACGTCCACCCCCACTACTCAAGTAATTGTCAGAATACATTTGTCATTGACGTTTGACGGAACATAATGTCTTTGCTAGGGGATCATAAGTGATACACGCTCAGAGGTTAGAATTATCTGACATTTGATGTAAAACCAAATATAAATCTCCCCACTACTTCTAATCCTGCGCGAACTTACCCCTCCTCGCGCCAACTTAATTGGCGTTTGCTATACTTATCCGAATTTCATACTTGTTTTGTCGGATTTGCTCGGCAGCCAGGTGAATACGATCCAACAACTCTTCTCTTGTGTTCGAAACTTGCGCGTAGACTAAATTTCTCATGTACTCCCATAATTAAAAGTCATGGTGATTAAGATCGGGAGATCTGGGTGGCCATGCAACAGGACCACCTAGACCAATCCATCTTGGATAATTGACGTTAACCCAATTTCGGACAGCAATTCCGAAATGTGGTGGTGCCCCATCCATGTGAAACCACGTGTCTCGTCGAACATTCAGTATTTTGACACATATTTCTTGAATTAAGGCCTCAAGCAGATGAAATTTTTGCCAGTAAATATCAGCAGTGATGGTTCCATTCCTCTCAGAAACTCAGGGGGTTGCGTTTTTGTTAGGACGAAGCCATTCTTTTCTGTTCATGATCTTAGATGTTCATGATTGCTTCTGGCATTTCGGACTGGAACTGTGTTCTTGGTCTTGCCTCCTTATAGGTCGACATTTCGCACACTATTTCAAGGGACATCGTCAGGGCTGCTGTTATTGTTGCTGCACTGAAGATGTTCTTTGCAATAGTGGACAACACATCGGCCAAGAAGAAAGCAGTGCCAAGGACGCAGTTCCAGCGGAATCACAAAAGCAATTATGAAATGCCTTATTTAGTAAGATGGTGAATTTTCTACTACCAAGATGAAGTAAAATATTCCAGACCTAATCAAGGAAACACTATTTTTTCCAAATCGCGCATTTATTTTTCTACATGTCTCCCTTCAAATTCTACACATTTAAAATTTAGCAAAGACCGTGCTAAATTTTAACTCTGCAATTGAACTCCTGATAAAGTAACTAATGGTTATGAAATATAGAGTTAAATAAATGAGTTTTCTTTATTTGACAGACCGCTTACCCGTTTAATTAATATTTACTAATATAGTACGATCGATAATACTTACTGTAATGCATTCCAATTAAGAAAGGACTAGATGGCACGGCAATCTGAGTATAATTTACACAGGAATTTAAAAAAAATAGATAATTTGTATTTGAGGTTATATACCTACTAGCCTATATAAAAGATTATTTTTTGACGTTTGTTTATTAACATATTTATTATTAAGAAAGCTTGGACTTTAATAGTTTTATTCAAGCAAGAAGCGGCAAATATATACCAATGCAAGGTATTATATAAAATATTTCAATTAATATCTTATAATCTGTTATTTATTGTTTGAAGGTGTTGCATCTACAATAAATTTGTGCGTAAATACAGTGAGAATGTGTTAAAATTACTACAGGAGAAATATTTACATCTTTCTTTGATTTGATTAGAGAACAAAACTTTTGTGTAAATGTGAAACTAATAAATTTAAAGGATTGATGGTGACAGTGTATTATAATTATCATAATATTTGTGTATCGTTTAGCTTAAAAAATATAGCATTTTACAAAATACAGTTATTTTAATAGTATCTATAATGAGAGAGCAATAAGGAAATTCATTTACCTGCACATCATTTCACATAATTTGGATAAAAATTTTTATACATCTAAAAAAGGTATTTAAAAATATTTTCATTTTACAAAAATAAGTAAGTACATATTAAAAAGGGTAAAACAGCAGTTTTGCGCCAAAAGATAGGTAAAACGTAGCATTTTTCCAGTTTCAGTATTTGGTTAAACATGTGTTCGTTCCTTTATTTCAAGTTATGGCTGATTAATACTTACTTTTTTGCTTATGTATGGGATAAATTGCTACTATCGTACAATGATTTTTTTTTGCTTTTAGCAGAAATATGGTTTGATTACAGTTCAGATTTTACAGGGTGTGCTCGTCACTTTTTTCCATCACTGTATATAACAGAAACATGCAAGGACATGTTCATGCAGAACAATATTTTTAGGAGTATCTTTTTTATACAGGGTGGTCCACGGGAAACGGACGTTTTTGAATCGCGCAGTACTTGGCGACTGGTGGAGGGCGAAACTCGCGGTGAAGGTTATTCAACTCTCCACTCCATGCCATTTAGTTGTCATCATGCCGCTGTGGACGAAAGATCATCGCGTGTTTGTATACGATACCTTTGTAAAAAGTGGTGAGTCTGTTATTGAAACTCAACGATGCTTTAGGCGTCACTTTCGTATTGGTCGTCATGGTGAAGTCCCAAGTCGGAATACAATTTTAAGGTGGGTGAATGCATTTAGATCTAAAGGATCAGTAATGAAAACAAAGCCACCCGGCCCTACTCGTACTGCACGTACACCACAAAACGTGGATAGAGTGAGAGATGCAATTCAGCGCAGTCCCGGCCGTTCCGCAAGGCGTCACGCAATGGAACTTGGACTGAGTAAGAGCACAGTGAAACGCATCTTACACAAGGATTTAGGGTTTCATCCATATAAAATTATGATTGTACATAAGTTAAATGAGCCTGATCATCAACAACGCATTACGTTAGCTGAGACAATGTTAAACATGTTTGAAGAGAATGAGGATATGAAAATTGTGATGAGTGATGAAGCTCATTTCCATTTGAATGGGATTGTTAATAAACAGAACTGCTGTTATTGGGCCTTGGAAAATCCTGAGCTACATCAGAGACCATTGCACAGTCCAAAAGTCACCGTTTGGTGTGCTGTAGGAAAATGTGGAATTTTCGGACCATTTTTCTTTGAAGAAAACGAAAGTACTGTGACTGTGACTTCTGAACGATATGTGAATATGATGACAGACTTTTCCATTCCGGAACTTGAAAGACAAGAAATCGATCTCGATCACATATGGTTTCAGCAGGACGGGGCTACTGGTCATACGGCCCGAGCCTCTATGGCAGCAGTTCGAGCATTGTTACCAGGGCGAGTGATCTCACGGTTTGGTGATGTTGCGTGGCCACCACGTTCACCGGACTTATCAATGTGTGACTTCTTTCTATGGGGAGGAAGGCACATGTTTACAAAGAAAAGCCACGTACTCTAGAAGAATTGAAGACTGCAATTCGGAACGAAATTGAATTAATCAATGAACAGTTATTGATAAAAGTGGAAACAAGTTTTCGAGAAAGACTTGAAATGTGTGTCCGTTGCAATGGCCGTCATTTGGGTGATGTAATTTTTAAAAAATGAATCAAGGTATTTTTTTTGTAAATGGAATAACCTTACCTTTATTTCTATAATAATAAAATTTGTCTATGTTTAAAACTTTAAGAGCAATTGTTTTTTTTAATCCATCCGTTTCCCGTGGACCACCCTGTATAAAAGCAACTTGAAATTTTGTAAAATTTAATGCGTTTTTTTAAAACAATTTAAGAAAATAAAATCTTGACGTGATAGAGGAAATTTTAAATCAGATTCAGAATCAGCATGATAAAAGACACAAATTACACTTATTTGTGATTAAGAAAATCAAACTGTGTTGACCAGTGTAATTAAATGGAGAATAGACTTTGATTAATTATTAGATTTTAATTGCTTATCATATTCATTATGATTACATTCTTACGTTTTTGATCATTAAATATCAATGCCACATCTGTACAATTCCTGTGATCTAAATATTTATCCAAGATGTCCAAAAATGGGCTTACAGACAGATCCACTCTCAAATAAGGAACGTTCAGATCTTTCGTGGTTTCTTGGATGTATTTGGTAGGAAACCATGTGACGTCAATAACAATTTGCGCACCATTAGCGAGGCCTTGACAAACTAGTGAAAGAAAAATAGAAAATTACAATATAATATACCAGAAATAATACGAAATTTGTAGGAGGAAGTCGACAGACTTTTTGCAAAAATCATATTGTTAACACTAGTATCTCACTCCAGGAGGTAATAGATTTAATCACTTTACAACTAGAACGTTATAACACGAACATTGTCACAAAGACCGAAATTTTACAGCTTTTAGAAACGTGTCTGGAACAAAATGATCTTCAATTTAAAAAGAAATTTTATAAACAAACAGAAAGTCTAGCAATGGGGAACCCACTAAGTCCCTTATTAGCCGAAATTTTCATGAACAATTTGGAAATTAAAATAAGAACACATCATTTGTTTAGTAATTGTGTCTATTGGTTTAGGTATATTGACGACATATTAATTTGCTTTAATGGTTCAGATAGACAATTAAAAACTTTACATCATTATATCAACACTATTCACCCCAAAATAATATTTACTATAGAAATAGAAATAATACAAAGGTATTTTTATCAATATAAAATATTATTAAAAATCTGGTGTGAAGAATATCTTATATTTTATTTAATATTTTATATTATTAAAAATACCTTTGTATTATACAAAACTGGTGGGGTTTTACCTACTCATGTATGTTTCAATTATTATGATAAACAGAAATAAATAAAAGCATTAATTGTCTAGAATTAACAATAACACACATAACTTATAAAAACGAGTTCGCTATATACCATAAATCAACATATGCAGACACCAAAATACACTAATTCATTTCATCCTATAACACAAAAATTATCAGCATACCAATCAATGGTGTATCGATTAATTAACGCACGTATGAGTAAAAGTAATTTCGACCTCGAACTAATAGGATGTACACAATAGCATTAAACAATGGTTACTCTATAAATATTATTAATAACATCCTGAATAGTCAACAAAAATCTAACATCCTTTCAGGGTCAATGCCCAGATAAGATGAAATCTGGCATAATAAAGCCAGTGTATAAAAAGGGTGATAGGTCGGTATTTGATAATTATCGTCCTATAGCGTTGGTCTCAAACTTATCAAAAATTCTATAGAAGCTTATGTTTTCCAGAATGAAAAATTCCATTAATAAAAATGGAATATTAAATAACACACAGAATGGATTTATAAAAGGCCGATCAACCTCAAGGGCCATGTTCCAGTTACTGGAAGAGATTTCCAATGGGAGAGACAACTATCTGTATAATTTACTAAATAAAACACTTGGTATATTTGTTTCACAAAATGTATTTAAAATATCTCTGACATATGTTTCGACTTATACAGTCATTCTCGAAGAGTCATGTAAACTAAGTGAAAAGAATACTCCTACCAATATTTATGGGTTATTTTTTAAAAGGTTTATTACAGCATCGATTGTGGGGGTATTTGAAAAATCCAACTGCGTGTTTGTGACCTGTCTGTTGAGATTTATGGCTTTTTTTATTTCTAAAATTTCTAAGAAGTCAAGCCTTTTACCCTTATTACAAGAGTGTAAAAGTTTGAAATGATTAGCATTAAACAGATGAGAATTTTGAATACAGTGTTCCGCGAATCCGGTGATCATATTGCCATGTAGAATAGAACCTCTATGCTCTTTGATACGTTCTTTTATAGAGCGTCCTGATTGGCCAATGTATACCGCGTCACAATCACTGCAAGTTAATTCATACACCCCTGACTTATCACGCAATTCTGTTTTTCCTTTATTGTTAACTAGAATATTTCCTAAATTGCATTTATTTACTAGGATGACATTTAAACCTAATTTATTTAGTTTATTAGAAACTTTATTCCTAACCCCAGGTATATAGTTTAGGGTGTGTTTGGAAGGGTTAGGGTGTGTTTTTATTTAGTAAATTATTAATCATGTTTCACCAAGAGCCAACCGTGAATTCTATACATTAAACTATCTGTATGTTCATGGACTTGCCAAAGACATTTGATAGCGTGGATCATGGAGTGCTTCTTGATAAGTTGGAGATTCTGGGTTTTCGTGGAAGGGCATTTGAGTGGATTGGTTCATATCTTTCGGGTAGGAGGCAGTCAGTCAGTGCCAATAAAATTTCTGGACAAGAGGTACGATCTGAATGGGGCAATGTTCATTATGGCGTGCCACAGGGATCAGTTTTAGGTCCATTATTGTTCCTTCTATATGTAAATGACCTGCCAGCAGTAGCTACATGCCCAACTATACAATTTGCCGATGACTCTTCATCAGTAGTAAAAGCAAAAACAGAAGAAAATGCTGCTGAATTGTTAACGACGCACATGCTTTGAGGATTGGTTTACAAGAAACAATTTAAAAATGAACGTAAGTAAAACGAATATAATAAGATTTGGTGCCAAAAGAATGGAAATTGATATCGGATACAGGGATGTGCAACTTGCCTTTGGCGAGGAGGCCGACTTCTTGGGATGGACCTTGGATTCCCAACTATCATGAAAGGCGTACGTCGAACGGCTGGCAGTTAAATTGAGTGGTTTTTGTTACGCTCTGGGAGTGGTTTCGCGTAGTGTTAGTGCTGATGCCGCGGTGAGTGCATATTATGCCTACGTGCATTCTAGACTTGCATATGGTGTTATCTTTTGGGGAAATTCAGTTGATGTGGGACGAATTTTCGTAATTCAAAAGGCATGTATTAGAGCTATATTTAACATCAACCCACGGGATACTTGTAGGAACACTTTTGGGGATAAAAAATACTTACCCTACCCGCAGTATACATTTTGCAGCGCATTGTTTGTCAAAATGCATTATTCTGATTTTTTTGCTAAATATGAACTCAAGCATAGTTATAGTACAAGAGGGACTTCTGAGTCATATTTGTGTCCTCCACGTTCTCATTTGACAAAAATACAAAGAAATGTACTCCACCAGTGTATCAAAATATACAACCACTTGCCAGAGACTTTAAAATCATTGTCAACAAAACAATTCAAATACCGACTCAAGGAACTATTAATAAACAAAGTGTTGTGTAAAGTTGAAGATTTTTTTTTAGAAAGAATTATGTAATAGGTGCTATAGACTTGAAAATCATTTTAATTATATGTTCATTATTTTATATATACAGATTTTGTTTTTTATTTATGTATTTGTGACGTTTCGTATACATTTTGTGTGTCTTAACGAATAAAAGTATATTATTATTATTATTATTATTTAGTTTACCCAAAATTAAAAAACAATATAACTAATTCCTACAATTCAATCACTTAGGAAAAAATTGGTACTTTCATTAAAAAACTTAATAACGAACATATATCATTTAAAACAGACACTACCATACAGAACATTATTAAAAACAACAAAGATAAGATAGACAAAGAATCAAACTCTGGTGTATATAAGTTTTTTTTTTTTTTTTTTTTGGCGTTCGGGATCGTTGCCCATATTGCCACGTTAAGAAATGTTTACAGAATCTATAATAAGATAAAATTCACGCAAATCGGGAAGGGAAACGTAGGAATAAACATGTTTCACGTCTGGGGCCTATCAGACGATTTTAAACACAATAAAAAACGGTAATCGGAAAACAGGTTTGCCCACAAAGGCAAACGAGGATAGGTTTTAATTTTAGATCCTAATCCTAGATTTAAAAATGTAATCCATCAATGGATCGTAAACATGCTTAGTATTATACATTAGGACACACGTAATACTAGTAGGCATGACCACTCCCGCATTAACAAGTCTGCCAATATTCACCTCGAAAGTTATTGTGCTTATGGCATTCGAAGATTAAATGGTTCATATAGGCTATATTGGTGCCACATGTACAAACAGCTGATTCGATAATTTTAAGTTTGTGTAAATGTGCTGGAAATTGTCCATTTGTAGCATTTTTAAGTTCTTATTTTGTGCAAAAATACAAATGTCATCAGCATATTGTATAGTGGAAACTCGGTTTCCCATGTGAAGATTGTAATAAGGTATACATAGGACAAACGAGGAGGACGTTCAAAATTAGGATGAAAGAACACGAGGGAAGTCATAAAGAAAAGAAACAAGATTCAACTTTCGCAAATCATTGTTTTGATATTAATCGTAGATTTAATATAGATTTCAAAATTTTACATATTCAAGATAAAAGCAAAAAAACTTAACTTGTTAGAAATGTTAGAAATTAATAGATATAGTAATTTAGGATTAGCTTTGAATATCCAATTATATTTAAATAACTCCCCTCTACTAAATTTAAGAATGTAAAAAATTTTCCACCACCATTTTTTCTCAATAATTTGTACATAAATATTTCAACTTGTATTTTAAATATTCAGTTTTTCATCCACCTGAAGAAGCTATTGTAGGGCGAAACAATATTGCAGTGGATTTACAATAAATTTTTTTAAACTAGAAGTTTAGTATTTATTTCGAATCGTTGTTTACATTCTATTACGTCATTGTTATAATAACAAGTAAAAGATATGTTTGCACTTAAAAATCCACTCCGCATTATCATTCAGCTCCGTTCGAACATATTAAAATTTTTGGCATCAACCGCTGACTTCTTTTCGATTTAAAATGTTTTAGTTAAACACGTCTTGTAATGTGCGTTGAGTTTCGCTCTGGTTAACTCCTTTGGCTTGCAGAAATCTCCACGCACTCACACTTAGAATATTCTTCGATTACGCACATGCATGTTCAATTGGTTCGCGGAAGCTAAATTGAGATTTTAACACAACAACGCTGCAGACTCTACCGCTACTCGCATGAACGTGCCTAGTCATGTATATGACGCCAAAATTGCGCATATGCAGTTTGTATAATAGTCACTTGTATCTTTAATATCGGACCTTCTCGTATTTGTAATGTTTTTTAAATTCTTTTATTCGTTACCATGTTAACTAACAAGAAAACGTATTTAATAGTCATACAAATGCTATCATTTTTATGTTATAATCTTTAAATTGGCATATAACGTTCGTTAATGTCTTCATTGTTCGTAAAATTAAAAATACAAACGATAAAAATGCCATTAATAATGGAAAATATATTTGGAATTGTAAATGCAGTGTGTATAATAACAGTTTAGTAGCGCTAATAGAAAGCTTCGAGGCAGCCTTGGAACATTCCTGGTTACATGTACTACTATTGGATTAGATAACATAAATATGTATAAAGAAGATGTTCATAAATAGATGACCTTGGCCTGTTCTCATAAAAAAAATCGAATGGTTTTAATGTAAATAAAAGCGTAAACTTTGACAAATACAGTAACAAGATTGAACTTATCTGTGACGACTATTGTTGCTAGGAATCTGGAAAGTAAAATGATCTTAAAATTTGGCAGGTAACAGTGGAAGGAGTTGTAAGTTGATTGAATCAGTTTTTGGGTGCTTGGATTATGAGAGGATACTTCACCAAAGAAATCTTGAATATTCAAGCATTTTCAAATTCGCGCGCTTTACTTTATAGACCTTAGAATTCCTAATTATTCTTTTGGTGAGCTAGATGTGTAATAGATATCGTGCGTTCAAAAAAAAAACAACCTTAGAGTTGGCTATGAAATTTTTAGGTATGTCGTAACTTACCGCACCCTTCTGAATTGTCAAATGTTAATGTCAATAGTGTCATCTACGAGGATGAATCAAATATAAATCGTACCGCTAGTGAGGTGAACGAAGAGGGATAGCGTTTGATGTTCGCCTAGAGCAGGGGTGGCCAAACTTTTGGCCCCTGAGGTCTACTTGTGTTCAAAAATGTTTCTTGCGGGCGACTCTAAGGTAGAGTTTACAAGAGAGAAATAAAACATTTTAGCGATAAGTTAGTAAGTATTTTTCTATTATATACGTTGAAAACAAAATACATAATGTTCATTCTGTATTAGGTTTTTGGGTGGATATTTGGCACTGCATATTCCCCACAAGTTTATTATATTGAGGAGTGTAAGAAGTAACTGCGATGCGCAAACAGGAAGTTAAGTGGGCATCTGTTAAACGAGAACGATGTTTGGTTTTTATTGTATTCATAGTAGAAAATGTCGATTCGCAAAGATAGGTGGAACCGAAAAACGAAGTCAAATATAAGGCAACCTTTCTTAGGCATGGGAACTTTTCTTTGCAAATCAGTTTCCAAAAATCAGTATTACTGCTAAATGCTCTTGCTTTCAGAAATATGTCGCATCTCATTTTAATTATTTCTTCTTCCACCACAACAGATTCAGAATCAGTTAACTTGCCGATTTTTGCAGTCAAGCTGTGAAGGTCATTGCTTTCATTAAAAGGGAATGTCATGAAACTTAGCACTTCTTCGAGAGCGAAGAAATCCAAAAACCTTCTTTCGAACTCCAGGTGCAAGTTCTCCAGCTGTCTGGCGAAAGTTTCAAAGTCCCGATTTGAGTTGTGCGTGCATTCTTCTTCCATGTTTTTATAGTTTCTTAGTTCACCTCGTCTTAATTGAGATGCATGCACTTGAATTTGACTTTCAAATGTTTTAATCAAAGTTGTCATATCAATCACATTCCTGTCTTTTCCTTGAAGATTTAAGTTCAACTGATTGAGTTTCTCCGTTATGTCACAAAGAAAGGCGAGCTTCATGAGCCATTTTTCATCTTCAAGCTCAGGTACATTTTCTTCTTTCGAATGGATGAATGTTTTGATTTCTGGCAGTAATTGGCGAAACCTCTTCAAAAAAGCACCACGGCTAAGCCACCTAACATCTGTATGTAGCAAAAGATCCGAGTGTTCGGCTTCAGTCTCTTCAAGTAAAGCTCGAAATTGACGCCTTTGCAAACTTCTGGTTCGAATAGAATTAACTATTTTAAAGGCAATTTTCATGATAATATCCGAGTCAAGAATTTTAGAGCACAAAACTTGCTGGTGTATGATGCAGTGATAGTTGGTGAAACTTGGAATGTTGTCATCATTTTTACACAATGAAATAAAACCAACTCTTTGTCCCAGCGGGTGCTCCATCTGTCGTAAGAGCAACTATTTTGTGAATCGGAAACTCAGTTTTTTCTACAAAATCTTTAAAAGATCTGTAGGCATCCTCACCTCTTGTTTGCCCCTTCAATGGAATCATCGTCAATAATTCTTCTTTTGACGTTATATCTTCAAAAACTAGACGCACGAAAATGCACAATTCAGCAGTGTCCGTCACATCGGTGGATTCATCGAATTGTAGTGACAAAAAACTACATTTTTGCAAGTCTTGCTTAAGCAATTGTTCCAAATTTCCACTTAAGGCTTCACTTCGTGTGTGTTTCGTGACAGAGAAATGGCATTTATGGCTGAAATAATTTCTTTCTTATTTTTAAAGTCATTAAACAGTACTTCTTCAGCTCTCTGCATGGCTTCCTTGATCATTTCTCCATCTTCAAAAGGTTTCTTTCGTTTTATCAATATTTCCGTAACAGCAAATGACGCCAGTGTAGCAGCTTTTGATTTCAAGTCTGGTTTCGTAAAAAAGATTGTTGCGCACTTAAGCTGCTTTTTAATTCTCGTACTTTTACCTTCCGAATTTCACTGCCAAATGGAAAATCTGTGGCGTATTTGAAATGTGTAGTTCTAAAGTGCCTTTCCACAGTTGCTCTTTTCGGTAATGCTACACTAGAATTACAAATTAGGCACACACATTTGTCGTTGACCATAACGAAAAAAAATTCCTCTTCCCACTCACTGTGATAGTCTTACTTTTTTTTGCACTTGAACCAGATGGCACACTCATTTTGATTAAATAAAAGTCACAAACTCACAAAGGTCCCTACGTTACTTAGTATTGTTACGCCGCTGCCTGACGAATTTCACGTGAGGAACGAATGAACGAACGATGTCGACCGAGAGTTCGGTATTCACAGTCACAACGCATACGTCTGTCCAAACGCACTCAGTCCAGTACTCTTCACGCACTTTTTATCGTTTCGTATCGCTTCTGAATTCAAACTGACTGGCTGTGGCTTCCGCCAGCTATTTATATTATATGATGGGATTAGCGACATCTAGAAATTTCGAGAAACAACTCGCAAACCCACACAGCGTTCGCTCGCGCGTCTTCACGAATCTTCCATCGCCGCCGTCGATATTGTTCTAGGCAAGTTAATACTACCTAGTGAAACTAGGTGACGTAACTTGCACTGCGCTACGACCAAAGCGCGTGGGTAGTTATTGGCGCGAATACACTTGATTTTTTTTGTCTTCTTTTTCAGTTTATTTATTTATCTCTTGGGGGCTACCTAAATCGCCTTCGCGGTCGACCGGTAGACCGCGGTCGACCTCTTGGCCACCCCTGGCCTAGAGGACTTTACACCGCTATAGAACGCCACACTACCACGTGTTCAATAACTATCGCGATGTCTGAGCGACAAGTACTATCGTCCATTGCGCAACGTATTATAGTTAAATTTCTTGCAAAAGAAGGCGTAGAACCATTAGAAATTTTGAGGAGACTTCAGGCACAGTTCGGTGATAATACACTTAAAAAGACACAAGTGTATTCATGGCACAAACAATTTTTAGAAGGGCGAGAAGCAGTCGAAAATGAAGGTCACCATCGTCGACCAAGAACCATCGTCACAGAGGAGAACATTCGTACTGTTCTAGAGGACGACCGACGATTAACAGTCGCTGAAATTGCTTCTGAGGTGGGAATCGACTTTAGCAGTGCTCAGACGATCATTACTGACTACCTCTGGTTTCAGAAAGTGTCCACAGGGTGGGTATCTTGTCTTTAAACCGAAAATTAAAAACCGAATCGTATGGAAGTGTGCCAACAGCATTTGAATCGCTACAGTCCGGACTTATCGCCCTGTGACAACTACCTGTTTGGACCGATAAGAGAAGCTCTTGGTGGACAACGATTTCATGACGATGTTGCAGTTGAATATTTCGTGCGCAATTGGATTATGGCGTAACCATGTTCGTTTTACGAAAACGGGATAACAAAATTACCCATCCGTTGGGGAAAATGTGTCACGATATCAGAAAATTACGTAGAAAAATAATTTTTGTATTTTTATCATGTCCCAATAAAGTTTTAAAAAAGAATTCCGGCTTATATTTGATTCGCCCTCGTAATAAAAGCGATAAAATTGAATTTTATTTATTAATGACAGGAAAATTATAACTTTGTGATTTTCTAAAGCCCTCATTTAGATGTAACTGTCATTTAAGAAATTCATATTAGTAAAGTTACGACATGCCTCTTGATGTTCCTTAGAAATCATGGCTCACTAGAGGCAGTTTTTTTTTAACGCATGGTATATTATAACTAGGCTATTTATATATTTAAAATTGAATTTCCAAGAAAATCTCACTCAGTGCTATATTCATTATTTTCAATTCCATCTGATTTGGAATTGTCTTCCTCATTAATTCTTCTTGTAAGTAAATCCCCAAATATTTTCTATAATATTCAAGTTTGGAACAACATATAGTCAATCTAAAATTCTAATACTTGCTCCCTCAAATCATTATTCAACGACTCTGTCTGTCTGAATTTTCATTTGGTTATGTTGAAAATTCCATTTTTTTTGTTATTTTTAGTTTAACACTATTAAATACAACTACATATACAGGGTGATAAAGACAACGCATGAAAAATGGTAAGATGTAATTATATAGCACATGAATCCAAAATATTGTGAATCAGTTACTATCGAACCTCAAAATTAAAAACCCCCTGAAAATTACATCATGTTCCGCCTATGAATTCAGAATGTGTATAAACAATAAATATGTACCTCAATTGAAGATAACACACACTGTTTGTTTACATACGTAACAGCTGTCGATGTTATAAAAACTATAACATCCTGTATGCTAAATGAATTATTAAAAATTAAGATTAATCTACAAACTCATTTTAATAATCATACTAAAAATAATTGTGAACTTGAATTGACATTTCGTGTGTATTTTGTTACGAGAAGTGAGAAATAGAATGCCGCTATTAAGATTCAAGACGGCGAAGTTTATGTTTATAAAAACGCTAGAAAATATCATTGTGTCTAAGTTTTGTTTTGGTAAGTGTTCGATAACCTGATACGAAAGTCAGTTGTTAAAAATTTATAGTTCCTTGTCAATTTTTAAAGATGTTATACATATTAAAAGAACATGCGCTCTACGGACATTTAACGTCCTATTTGGTAACAATCTATCTTTAATCGAAAAATTGTATCGAACGTAAGTAACGATCGGCAACTGAATGAAACTTAAAGCAAGATGGACAATAATAAAACTATTTCACAAAAGCTTGAGAGACCTTAAAATTCAAATACGACGATTTTTCTGCAGGAGTACAAAACCACACTTCAATCACTGACAAGAAAATTACAAATATCACAAATTTCGTTCTCTTCTTGTGAGGCCAATTCAAATTTATCACGTAATATAAACATTTTCAAGCAGTAAATAGATTTCGTTATCTACCTTGCATGATGGAGAGCCCCTGGAGTACGGAAAGATACTCCACGAGATAGTGCTTTTCCAAGAAAGATCTCAGTTACATAAAAACATTCTTCATAATCCTTTCTAGGCTGATGCTCTCTCGAAGTATCTCTAATTAAATCGAGGATTGGAGATATTTGAACCTGATCCAAGTGTTTCTTGATATTTTTGTGGTTAATTCCAAGTTGAAATTTATTAACATCAATTCCGGGCCAAGCAACTTGAAATCTTTTCAATATTGGTACATTTGAACCAGTACTTTGAATTATTTTGTATATGTGATGTCTATAAACTAAATATAAATGGTCTTTTTCCAAAAAGTTTTCAATCAAAACTATTGCTGTGTCGAAAACTATTGCTTTAGCATAGGACTGAAGACCCTACTCAGCCAGAGTTTCATAGACAGCTGTTGCCTGCTCTTTTCCAGTTCCAGATTGCAATGAAGGTACTCCAAGAAGTTACTCAATACCGCCATTTTAAAGAATCACAGGAAGTCTCTCGATCGTTTCCTGTTAATGCTGGAAGTAATTTACCATCCCAATGCACTGTAGCAGCCTGCAATTTCGCATTCCTAAATTGGTTCTTGATTTCGATAGCTTCTCTGCCGCGATGATTATTCGGAAATTATGAATAGAAGACCTGTTGACTATGAAATATTAGGCATCTTGAGCTAACGCTTCGATAGTAGCTATTAAGATGTGAACTGTTTGCTTGTCGCTGATCTTACATTTATTAAAGACTGCAGCCAGCTTAGTAGTCATTACTGCATGACGTATGCACCGTATTATGCGTACTAATGTAGGACGGCGAACAATGTACATAATATAAATTCAATTAAGAGGACTAAACTAAACAACTTAGTATCATATAGAAGTAATATTTTGCAAAGTTGAGTTAAAAATTTGATGATTTCGTTTTTTTATGGATTTTCCGATTTTAAAGACCTATAAGCACGTGTTCCTTTTACTCGATTCAGCCCGAATTTCACATCGTTCATTTTTGAACAGAATGGAATCAAATTGGAGGGTAGCCAAAGAAAAATTATCAAACATTTAAAAATTTATAAAATAAACGTGAGAAACAATTATCGTTAGATAGTTAATTGACGAAGGAGATACTTGTTGAAACTTCATTATAACGCTAAGAAATAAGTAATTAAACTTCTAGTTTCAAAAATTCTTTTATTGTAAATACCACTACAATATTGTTTCGCCGTAAAACATTCTATTGATGTAACGTAAGATGGCGATTAAGTGTTTCGAGTGCGGAAAAAAGATTGATAGATATGACGATTATATAGCTTGTCGTGGCAAGTGTGAACGGAATTATCATATCTCTTGTGTTAAAATATCGGTGGAGGCATTTGCGTGCTTGAAGAACAATGGAGAGATGGGCAAATGGATATATATGGGCTGCAGGGAAGATGTAACCTCAATTAGCGAAATGGAGGAAGTAATAACAGTGAGTCAGAATGTACTTGGTGATGAACAGATGGATGAGAAAATTAATTCTATCGTAACTTCAAAATTGAATGCAGTAGTTAACCTAATATCGGACAAATTAACAAGTGTTTTTAGGGAAGAAATAAATGACCTAAAACAGGATTACAGAGTCCTCTCACAAGAGGTGTCAAAACTAATGCTTACGGTTAAGGAACTGTCTTTAAAACTTGAAGGAAACTTTAAACAAGACAAAACCTTTTATGCCGAAAGCGATAAGATTACAGACAAAGTAAGAATAAATACATCTCAAAACAGTCAGTGTACAAAAAACGAGCAACTAAAAACATACACAAGTAAAAACACATTAGAGGATACAAATAAATCCAAAAAAGAGGTACATGACCCAAATAACAAAAACGACAAAAAATCATCGATGGTAAATAAAGCAAATAGCGTAAATTCATGGAATACAGATGTTATAAAAGCCACAGGGACCACGAAAAAAATGACTCCCCATGATAAGAAGCTAGGGGAAAATATTCTGGGGATAAGTAACCAGATACTCCAGGAATGTACGGGTCAGGGTGGTCACTATACAGTTGTGAAATATCGAAAACGTTCTATGCAGAATAGGAAGGAGATTGTTCATGGCGCTGCAGCCAATTCAACACTAAAAGGCGCTATAAAATATGCATATCTACACATATATAGACTAGATAAGAATACGGAAGTTGAGGACATACGCGCACATCTAGTCTCTAACAACTTCACAGATATCCTTTGTGAAAAATTAGCGTCGAAACATCCAGATGAGTACGCGTCATTTAAGGTTTCTGTTCCGGTGGGTCTTATGGAAGACATAAAAAACCCGAACTTATGGCCAGTAGGAACTTGTATAAACCGTTTTTTATTGCAAGTGAGTCAGAGAAAGACCGTACAGGCCTAAATAATTATAATTATAAAAGTAACATAAAGGTAATTAATGTGAATGTGCGAAGTATTTTTAATAAGATTAATCAGATTGAATATATATTGCAAACTGAAAAACCAACATTTGCATGCATAACAGAGCACTGGTGTGATGACGTTCAGCTGGATTCGATTGCATTTGATAACTATAAGATTGTTGCTAGATACGGCAGAACTGCTTATTTACACGGAGGTTCTCTAATAATAGCACGTAAGGATGTTGTTTGTACTAGTCATGATTGTTTTGTGGGGGCTTCTATGGATCTATCTATTGAATGCTCTGGAGTTACATTTAGGTCAAATAATGGCAAATGTTGCCTGTTGGCTATATATCGATCTCCTTCCGGGTGTTATACTGACTTTTTTGATAGAATAGTTCTAATATTGAACAAGGCGTACCAGCTTGCAAATGATATTATACTGTGTGGAGATCTGAACATAGATTTTTTGGTTCGGACTATCCAAAGAAATATGTTTTTGGATATAATGAAATCCTACAATCTTACAACAACCACAAGATCTCCAACTCGGATCTGTATAGACAAGAATGGGACAACTACAGCGACAGCCATCGACTATATTCTGCATAACTTGGAATATGTGGAATGGACTTGTGAGGTCAAGGAACTAAACCTGGCGGATCATCTTTCCCAAGTGCTCACAATTAAATATATGTCGGGCACAGAGTGTAGTGTAGATAGCACCCGACAGTACAGACAAATGAGTGACAACAATCTTGGCCAATTAAGATTTATGATCTCTACAGAAACTTGGCATGATATCTATAATACTGCTGATACTGACGAAGCATTTCAAATATTTGTTGATATATTTACTTGGTACCTGGATATGGCTTGTCCTGTTGTAACTGGTTATCGATCCTTGACCGCCAGCAAGGGTTGGGTAACCCCAGAAATCATTGAGGAAAGTAAATCCCTCAAGGATTTATTTTGGCTAGCTAGGCACACCAATGATTATGAATTATATGCTGCGTACAGGGATAGAAGGAGAAAGTACAGGTTAATGCTGGATATTGCAAAAATAAACTATAACACTAATAGAATAGCTAATTCGGGAAATAGATCTAGGCACATCTGGAGGATTGTTAATGGGGGCAGTGGCGGGAGTAAATATGGGCAACCGCTTCTGAGAGACGAGGACGGGGATGTAATGGCTCCTGGATGTGCAAGTGAAGTTTTTGGGGAGTACTTTAGTGGTGACGCTAGAAATAAAATGATACAGCGTTACTCGATGGGATTACCTCTGGCCTGTACATCGGATGGGTCCGTGTCTGGCTCTCTTTTCTTTGATGAGATTGGCCATGAGGAAATATCAAGAGCTATCCTCAGGCTAAAAAATAGTAATCACTCTGGCAATGGTGGTATTCCAACAACACTGATTAAGTGTTCCCTGGAGTTTCTAGTGCGGCCATTGCAATATTTATTTAATCTCTCTCTGGATACTTGTACGTTTCCGGTTGTGTTTAAGAAGTCCTTGGTAGTGCCAGTTCATAAGCGGAAATCTTCGTTGTCTATTGAGGATTTCAGGCCTGTGTCTGTTTTGAATGAATTTTCTAAGGTACTGGAGAGAATTGTGTCTGGCAGGATTACTAATTTCCTAACTATGAACAGTGCGTTGAGTGATGCGCAGCATGGATTTCGCATGGGCTTTTCCACTGCTACTGCAACATATAACTTTGCTGACAAAATTTATAAGGCGATTGATAAGGGAATGTATGCATTAGGATTATTTTTTGACTTAACGGCTGCATTCGATACTGTTCGTCACGACTTTCTTATAGAAAAACTTTACGCGTTGGGTATAAGGGGTGGGGTTCTGTCATGGATGAATTCATATCTCACCAATAGAACAATGTCTGTTAGGCTGGATAATGTGACATCAAGAGAATACTGTGTTGAGCTTGGAGTTCCGCAGGGATCAGTGCTTGGGCCGTTATTGTTTATAATGTTTATAAACTGCTTACCTAGACATGTTAATCCAGATGGACTGGTAATGTTTGCTGATGACACTTCAATGCTCGTGATTTCTGATAATGAAGGGGATCTGTTATCTAAAGTGCAGCAAATCTTGACAGCTTTTAGTGAGTGGTGCTTCACAAACTGTCTTTTGTTAAACACTAGTAAATGTGCATGTGTTAAATTTTACAAACGAAAAGGTATAATAAGTGATAGTTTTGCTTTCCCTAATGGTGATAAACTGAGTGTTCTTGAGAACATAAAGTTCTTGGGTGTATTCATCGACGAGCATTTGACCTGGTGCGAGCACGTGGACTATGTGTGTGGCAGACTTAATAGTGCCTACTACGCAATACTTAAATTGAAATCCAGTCTTCACAAGAATTATTTGATAGATGTGTACTATGCTTTGGTGTATTCGGTTCTCTCTTATAATACTGTTCTGTGGGGTAATTCTGTAAATTGCAAAAGTGTTTTTGTACAGCAGAAACGTATTTTGCGGTTAATTTTTAATTTGCGAGTGACGAATCTTGCAGACCGATTTTTGGGAGAGGCCGAATATTAACATTGCCATGTATATACATATACAAGTGTATTGAATACATAAGGGGCAATTTAGACAGCCAGAATTGTGGGGCACATAATTATCCGACACGTTATGGGCACTTGTTGCGAACTGATCGCCATAGAACGGCGAGCTTTGAAAAATCACCGGCATATGCGGGTCAGATTGTATATAATAAACTTCCATCAGATATAAAAGATGTGCGTGACATGGGAAAGTTTAAATCAACTGTGAAGCATTATCTCCTATGTAAGTGTTACTACTCAGTTAAAGATTTCCTGGAGGAATAGTAAGCAAATGGTTTACAGACTTCATATGCATACGCGTTCCTGAATCTATATGAACTTGTTTCGTTTATTTTAATGTTTGTTTTTTTTGTGATATACGTGATATATTTCTTTAAGTATTAAGTAATTTTTTTTTTTTTGTATGACTAATGGCAGTTTGGTCCTTTATTGTTGTATTTTCTTTTATTGTGACGACTCATATACACTAAGTTTGTGTCTAAAATGAATAAATATTATTATTATTATACAATGGCTTCATCAGGTGGATGAAATACTGAATATGTACAATACAAGTTTGAATATTTATGTGAAAATTATTGGGGAAATGGTTGTGGAAAAATGTTTACAATCTTAAATTTAGTAGAGGGGAGTTGTTTAAATCTAGTTGATCATTTAAAGCTAATCATAAACTATTGTATCTATTAATTTCTAAGTTTTCTAACAGGTTAAGTTTTTTACTTTTTTCTTGAATGTGTAAAATTTTGAAATCTATATTAAATCTGTGATTGATATCTATACAATGACTTGCGAAAGTTGAATCTGTTTTCTTTTCTTTATGGCTTCTCTCGTGTTCTTTCATCCTAATTTTGAATGTCCTCCCCGTTTGTCCTATGTATACCTTATTACAATCTTCGCGTGTTAACTTATATACACCAGAGTTTGATTCTTTGTCTATTTTATCTTTGTTGTTTTTAATAATGTTCTGTATAGTATTGTCTGTTTTAAATGATATATGTTCGTTATTAAGTTTTTTAATGAAAGTACTAATTTTTTCCGAAATTTTTCCTAAGTAAGTGATTGAATTATAGGAATTAATTATCTTGTATTTTAATTTTGGATAAACTAAGGAAAGGGTTTTAGATTTTTGTTGGCTATTTAGGATGTTATTGACAATATTTATAGAGTAGCCATTCTTTAATGCTATTGTGTATATTCTATTTAGTTCAAGGTCGAAATTACTTTTACTCATAGGTACATGAATTAATCTATATACCATTGATTGGTATACTGAAAATTTGTGTGTTATAGGATGAAAAGAGTTAGCGTGTATTGTGGTATCTGTATGTGTAGGTTTATGGTATATAGCGAACTCGTGTTTATTAGTTTTGTGTGATATGGTTAAATCTAGAAAATTAATGCTTTTATTTATTTCTGTTTCTATAGTAAAATTTATTTTGGGGTGAATAGTGTTGATATAATTATGTAAAGTTTTTAATTGTCTATCTGAACCGTTAAAGCAAATTAATATGTCATCAACATACCTAAACCAATATACTCAATTACCAAACAAGGGATGTGTACTAATTATAGTTTCTAAATTATTCATGAAAATTTCCGTTAATAAGGGGCTTAGTGGGTTTCCCATTGCTAGACCCTCTGTTTGTTTATAAAATTTCTTTTTAAATTGAAAATAATTTTGTTCCAGGCACGTTTCTAAGAGCTGTAAAATTTCGGTCTTTCTGACAATGTTCGTGTTTCTACGTTCTAGTTGTAAAGTAATTAAATCTATTACCTTCTGGGGTGGGATACTAGTGAACAAATTCGAGACATCAAAAGAAATGAGTTTATATTTGTTTGGTAATTGCAAGTTTGAAATGTTGTTAATTAATTCCTGGGAATTTTTAACGGAGAACTTAGATTTGAATTTAGTGTGTGTAAGAATTAAATCTATTAAGTGTTTGGACACATTTCTATAAGGTGCTTTTACGTACGATACTACTGGTCGTATAGGTGTGTTTTCTTTATGTAGTTTAATTAAACCGTATAATTTGGGAGGTAGGGGATTCATAGTGGTTAATATACGTTTTTGAGTGTTATTAAAAAGAGAACCTGATTTTTCTATAGTTTGTTTAATCTGTTTTTGAAATTTGTTAGTAGGATCAAATTTAAGTTTCAGAATGAATTATTATCGAGGAATTCATGAACTTTATGTATGTAGTTTGATTCCGGAATTGCTGTAACTGTATTTCCTTTATCAGCTTTTGTAAATATAATATTGTTACTAGTCGCTTTCTGTTTAATTGATTTAATTATTTTATTTTCAATATTAAAATGCTTAGTAGTACGGTAATTTTCTAGAATATGTTTAGCTGCATATTTATTTCCCTGGTTATCCTTTTACTTATGTAAGGCTAAATCTGTTTCTACTGCTAAAATTTCTAAGTGTTTATTATTAATGTTAGGGGTTAAGTTGTATTTGAAACCTTTAGATAAAAGATTAATTTCTAGTAAACAGTAGACAGTAAACAGTAAACAGTATTTCTAGTAAACAATAGTAAAGCAGCACTTAAAGCAGTCGAGATAGGGGAAAGAACATGGATGAAGAAAGAATTGAAAAACCTATTCAACAAACGAGACACGTTGTCAATATACCGATAGGTCCAACCAGCTACGGGCCATACGCAACAATATACGTATGGAACGTAATGCGATGTGGCAACGTATGTACGATATGATCGAGAGCAATAGATTGCCTGTCATTCGTATCTAGCTGTGCAAACGTAAAGGTTACAACAGTTGCAAGTTCAACTGTTTAGAATTTTCGAGACAATAACCCCTAGAAATCTCGAGGGAGTGAGGCGGGAGCTTTACAATAGGCTCGGCTATTGTTTGGGGAGAGAGGGCGGTATTTTCGAATCCTATATTTAGTGACTTTCTTAGAATTAAAATTTATTTTGCAGAATTATTGATTTTTTTACTTTTATCTTTTAGAAAACGTTATTGTTTTTTTATTACTTAAAATTACTTTTCCGTAGCAGCTAAGAATACAATAATAATAACTTGGAGATATAACGACCTTTTTATATCTGAAACAAATGGGCAAATTACGTATACAGAACGAATATGCAAACGACTATATCCTTGCGCGGTTTAAGTCTTACTAAATTCATAATCATAACAATGTATGGTAATGTAAGCTACTGCGCGTAGAGGGGATTCGCTGTTGCCACTTATTGCTGGGTATGGCCCGTTGAGAGCTGGTCCTATCGGTATCTTAAGGTATTACATTCACAGTTAACTTTTAAACTTTATAATTTAGAGTTTGATCTTTTGTATAATGCGATCCATGATAAAATTAATCTTATAATTCACAAAAAATACTTAATTCAAAATAGTAAACTAGATAAACTTATTTCCTGTAAAAAACATAGCACAATGCCGATTCCTTTAGTTAACATAAATCAAAATATTAATTTTTATGAACGATTTAAAAACCTTACAGATGTAGAATTCAAAACCGAAGAAATTAATCTTTTATCTAAAGGTTCCAAATACAACTTAACCCCTAACATTAATAATAAACACTTAGAAATTTTAGCAGTAGAAACGGATTTAGCCTTAAATAAGCAAAAGGATAACCAGGGAAATAAATATGCAGCTAAACATATTCTAGAAAATTACCGTACTACTAAGCATTTTAATATTGAAAATAAAATAATTAAATCAATTAAACAGGAAGCGACTAGTAACAATATTATATTTACAAAAGCTGATAAAGGAAATACAGTTATAGCAATTCCGGAATCAAACTACATACATAAAGTTCATGAATTCCTCGATAATAATTCATTCATAAAACTTAAATCTGATCCTACTAACAAATTTCAAAAACAGATTAAACAATCTATAGAAAAATCAGGTTCTCTTTTTAATAACACTCAAAAACGTATATTTACCACTATGAATCCCCTACCTCCCAAATTATACGGTTTAATTAAACTACATAAAGAAAATACACCTATACGACCAGTAGTATCGTACGTAAAAGCACCTTGTAGAAATGTGTCCAAACACTTAATAGATTTAATTCTTACACACACTAAATTCAAATCTAAGTTCTCCCTTAAAAATTCCCAGGAATTAATTAACAACATTTCAAACTTGCAATTACCAAACAAATGTAAACTCATTTCTTTTGATGTCTCGAATTTGTTCACTAGTATCCCACCCCAGGAGGTAATAGATTTAATTACTTTACAACTAGAACGTAGTATTTCATCCACCTGATGAAGCCATTGTATGGCGAAACAATATTGTAGTGGTATTTACAATAAAAGAATTTTTGAAACTAGAAGTTTAATTACTTATTTCTTAGCGTTAATTATCGTTAGTTTTATAGAATAAAAATTAATACTTAATATTTCGCGGATTTCCATACCGAAATTATAATCGCTGTTTTAATTTCTCTAGATCCTTACCACTGCCTAACTAAAGCATTTACACGTCAGAAAGGTATTTTCTTGTTATCTGAAAAGGACTATACAAATTCTATTAATAAACTGCACTTACTTTAAATAAAATTTCAAGACTTTCACGTGAGAGTAAGTCGCGTAATACCCACTCGTTGCTTAAGTAGGGGGTAGAACGCAATGAACATATTTACCTCTGTCTGTTAGTGAATTATTATCACTAGTATCAACGACGAATACGTCCAGTGTAGCTGTAGAGACCCAATGCGATTCCTCGATGGTTTTCAGGGCGTCCTCGAACCACGCAACGAAATTTAACTGATTCTGGTCGTGCAGCAACACTGAAAAATAAAACATTATGTGTGATACGGACAGTATTGCGTTTAGTGTCTGAGTGCGTATAAGTTGTAATTTTAGCAGATGCCCTCGGTGGCGATAAACTGTTATTAACCCGTATCCGATATATCGTCTAAAGAACCAGTCCAGTTCATGAATTGCCCGCGTTGAAGGAAAATAAAACGGAGAACTTGTTCAGTTTCAAATTGCAAATTGGAGTTTTCGATTCTCTTATTAATTTTGTTTGTCAGTTGCTTTGGGAATCTTTGTGGAAATATTAGTGAAAGGTAAGTAAAAATATTTAGTTTAGTTTCGACATTTTTCAAGTATCAAATTGAATTTATATCTCCTTTTATATAGAATATGTTATAGAAACATGTACGTGAATTTTATACATAGATGCAATTACAAAAGTATGTTTTTTTTTTACTTTCTTTTTATATAAAAGTCGTTGAAATCTACTGAAGCTACTAGAAATTAGTAAAACAAGCATACAGTAAAATATTATAAAAAGGATTAAAATTATATTTATTTTAGTCAATTTAATTTTATTATTGTTTAATTATGTTTGAAGGGATCTATAATCGTTGTCATTAAATTAGAACCTTCGAAAATTTCAATAATTTAGTATATAAAACAAAAAGGAATTAAGGTTTGCTGTAAGTCTCTATCGATAAACATTAAATAATAAAAAAAAAACATTATTATTAAGTAGCGCTTTTAATAAACTAAAACTCAATCATTGCAAGATGGATTAGTTCTTCTTTTTTTGTGATTTTTCTTCACAGAAATTAATATTTGTACTGGTGGAAACAAACAAAAAAGTTCTAGTCAATATGGGTCCGCAATTCAATTGCTTCTGACATATACAGGTGGCCCAAAATGACCGAAGGGGTTTGTGTTCATTACAACTTCTTATTTAAGACATAATTATTAAATTTTTTTAATTTTAAATACAGTATATTAATGGAAAATATTTTTAATTTAATTATGAAAAATTATATCTCGCAATGACCGAAGGGGTTTGAGTTCATTATAACTTCTTATTTAAGGCATAATTATTAAATTTTTTTAATTTCAAATACAGTATATTAATGGAGAATATTTTTAAAAAATTATAGCTCGCAATGGATCGTTGATTTGAGAAATAAAGGTCAACGATTTTGGCACGTTGTTCAATTGTGTACTGTTCCATTTTAAATTCCCCAAGTCTTCTTTACAAAATACTGAAAACAAAAAAAAAATTATAATAAAAAAGTTATAAGGAATTACAACCCCTTCGGTCATTTTGGGCCACCCTGTAGTTCACTGAATATTGCTCTATTTGTTTTTTTAATTAAAGGACTTTTCGAGATCTTTGTCCATAAGCCTACCAGCAAAATTCCAATCCCAGTATCCTCTACTGTGCCAAAAAAGCACAAAAAAGTATATAAACAAAACAATAAAACTCTGACATTAGGAAAGTCTTTCTTTGGAGACTGTGGTTAAGTAAAAACTCAAAAAAGGTATAAAATCCCTTACCACAATTAATAATCGAATCCTAAATACGTATTTCGACAACTAAGTTGTCCTCATCAGTAGGTAAACCACTAAACAAAGTGTTGAACTGGGGCACAGTAAAGCTAACATATAGGATCGCGCACAACTTTACACGGCGTCCATGTATACACTAACATTAAAATAAATACACAAATTAACATTTCGTCCACTTACCCCTCTTAAGGTAACACTATATTTCTTTTCTAAGAATGAAAAAAGACAACTATGTATATGGAATAGGGCCGTTGTCCGAGTTCAACGTATTAAATTTGTTTTTAACGATACGAATGCTTTCGTATGCGTCCAGATCTCTGGGGTTGTTGATGTTTTCGACAAGTTTTAACCCTCTTACCGAGACGTTATGATCTGTCTCCAATGCATAGTTTGCTATGCTCGATTTTTCTGGTTTAAAAAATTTAGTATGTGATATGTGTTCTTTAAAAGGTTCAATAATAACATATATATATATGTAAACTTTTTTTCTAACCAACCCCTAGCCCACAAAAAAAATGTAGTAACAGCGTTAGTAGACAGAGCCTTAAATCTCACTAACCCAACTTTCAGACCAACAGTACTAAATAAAGTTAAAACAATTTTGTCAGAAAACAACTATCCACCACAAACAAAAAATTATAAAACTTAGACTCAATAAAATTTATAACAAAACAAACAACCAAAACAATAACAAAAAAAACAATGAAATCACATATATCCCCACACCCTATATAACTGGATTATCCGAAAAATTAGAGAACATATTCAAACCATTTAATTTTAAAATAGCACACCAAAGCGGTAAAAACCTAAAATTCCTACACACCAAACTTAAAGACTCAACACCTACACTAAAACAATCACACACAATATACAACATACCCTGCAAAGACTGTGACAAAATATACATAGGCCAAACAAAACAGTTACTACAAGAAAGATTGAAAGGTCACAAATACGCAAAAAATAAAACTGCTTGGTATGGACCTTGATATGATATGGTAAATTCAATCAGTTGGCGATTAAAGGTCTGGTTTACTTCAAAGTATATATATTTAAAACAACCCTACATGTTTCGGCAATGATGCCTTTATGATAAAGGCATCATTGCCGAAACATGTAGGGTTGTTTTAAATATATATACTTTGAAGTAAACCAGACCTTTAATCGCTAACTGATTGAATTTACTATATATATATATATATATATATATATACAGTGTGTTTCACTTTTCATGGGGACACCTAAATAACTTTTTTATTTTGAAAGCAATTAATATAAAATTTTTATCAGTTGTGTAGGTCACGACAATGCACCTTTTGGTATGAATAGAGTTTTTATAAAGTCAACATCTAGCCAACTAAAATTCAAATAAAAAGTACTGTTTCAAGTAAAGTCATACTAGCGATTAAGAGTAAAAAAGTATTAGGAAAAATTTTTACAAACCACTCAAGAACCCCTAATACCAAATTTCGCTGAAAATTTTTAATTTTAAATTCTTCTAAATTTTTATGCTATCTGTAGATAATAGTTTCTTATTGCAATAATAAGAGTGCCATGAAGCAAGAAAATAATTTGTCAGTTCAGACGTCAATTCACTAAACAGTTTACTTCAGTTGTAACTATTGAACTTTGCTGAGCAATGGCCGATAGACATTTAAGTATTGCTCAAAAAGTAGAAATTATTCGAATTGTTGGTGATAATGTACGTTCTATCCGAGAGGCTGCTAGCCATATCTCGTAAACTCGTGTTAGAATTATTACGATACTCTGCTAATATTACTGCATCGAAATGCTGTTCTCAATTGTTCAATTGACGTTGACGTGGTTTAGCAATATTTCCAGTAGTGTTGAAAACAGGTGGACGTTCAGGATGTCTCGCGTTAAACTATTTAGCAGCTTCTCAGGTAGAACGTACATTATCACCAACAATTCGAATAATTTCTACTTTTTGAGTAATAGTTAAATATCTATCGATAGTTACAACTGAAGTAACCTTATTAGCGAATTGACGTCTGAACTGACAAATTATTTTTTTGCTTCATGGCACTCTTAATATTGCAATAACAAACTATTATCTGCAGATAGCATAGAAATGTAGAAGAATTTAAAAATGAAAAATTTTCAGCGAAATTTGGTATTAGGGATCCTTGAGTGATTTGCAAAAACTTTTCTTAATACTTTTTTGCTCTATCTTAATCGCTAGTATGACTTTACTAGAAACACTATTTTTTATTTTCATTTTAATTGGCTGGATATTGACTTTATAAAAACTTTATCCATACGAAAAGGTGCATTGTCGTGGCCTACATAACTGATAAAAATTTTATATTGATTACTTTCAAAATAAAAAAGTTATTTAGGTGTCCCCATGAAAAGTGAAACACACTATATATATATATATATATATATATATATATATATATATATATTAAAAATAATAGATTTTTTATTGGTTTTAGCGACCTTTTATTGAATTTTGATGTTTTTACGACGTTTCGACTTTTATTAATTCAGTCTTTTTCAAGTAACTGGAAACAAGAAATATTACAATGAGAGAAACGAAATCGATGGACTTTCAAAACTCTATTACCCACTCACAAAACAATAGATTAAATCAAAAAAACCCCTGCACGCACAAGACACAACTGAAATAAAAATAGCTCCCATTAGTAAAAACAACTTTAACTATATACCCCTAAATACGGTCCTGACCACTTTGCAATTCCAAAGAACAGAAATTAAACCCCTCAAACTAAAGACTTAGTCACTTACAATATGCGCACAAGTACGGTTCGTTCTTGAAGATAAACGGGTCTCGGATGTCCATAAAAACACATGTTTGCACAAAATGCGTACCCTTGAAAACCAAACAAACAATAACGGTGAGTTTATTTGTCAGTTTTTTGTTCTCTTTACTATATTTGTAGTGTAATTCAAATTTCCAATTTATTCATACAGATGTTAATCACTTTAATGTCTCCCTACCTATTCATTTAAGCTATTTTTAATTTAATTTTCAACGTTAAATGTTAACTTAATTTGTAATTCATTTTTTAATCTAATTTTAAATTTAAAATTGTTAATTTAATTGTTATGTCTATCACACGGAACCAACACGTTCTCATGTTTTCATTGTAATATTTCTTGTTTCCAGTTACTTGAAAAAGACTGAATTAATAAAAGTCGAAACGTCGTAAAAACATCAAAATTCAATAAAAGGTCGCTAAAACCAATAAAAATCTATTATTTTTAATATTAAGACACGGCCAATAAAATAAATAAGAAAAATAAAATTCTTATAAACACTAAATATATATATATATATATATATATATATATATATATATGTATATAGATATATATAGATATAGAAAATTTTCTATGTACTGTGATGGAAAAATGTTCTTAAAAGATTTCTTAAAATATACTAGTTCCATTAAACGATTAAAGGGAAATACTGGACCAATTAAAAAGGCCCCAAAATAGCAAGCTAAACATTTAGCGAAACACGGTTTTTGTGATGTAGTTTAACAGCAGCATGGAGATTTTGGTCTGGTCACACGTGATTGTTATAAAAATTTAATATTCCGTCTCTCATAAACGCAACTTTGTCAATAAATAAAATCTGGGGCGCAAAAGTAGGATTTTCTGCCAGTTTTCGAAAAACTCGTTGACAAAAATCTCTAAGCGCATCATAGTCGAGAGCCGCAAGAACTTGCACACGCGCAATGCGCTAGGAATATAGCTGCTGTGTGCGCAGAATTCTCCAATTCAGGAGATGACTGAGCTTCAGTCCCGTGGCAAGTACTCGAGATCCAATATTTTGGTTATCTTCTAGCTGTCTCAAAATATTTAGTTCTATTGCGGGAGTAGAAATTGACCAAGTTTCCATTAATTTTAAATGAACCAGTTTCAGGCGCTTATGAAGTTTTGAGAAATTTTTAATAACTCGGTAACAACCTAGGAAAGACCGTACATAAAATGCATGTCTGCCATTTCTGTAATTGTGCACTAAGGCATAATTTTGAGAGTAGAAAAACTTGACGTAAATGATAAGTAATCTGGTGATAGATGCCTGACCAAACTAATTTTAAGTCACAATAAGTTGTTTTACAAAGACGATCACTCTCAAAACCCAAAAGTCAAATTTTTTTATTTAAAAAAGAATATCGAATATATGTCAGAGATTGTATCATAAAGAGTACCGAAGACAATATTTCAAGCTGACCGACAATAACAAAACAGTCTGCTACTGTCGGTCAACTATAAGTAACGTCTCCAATTTAGTCTGTTTGATTAGATAAATGATTGCTTAATTTTACACTTTTATTCTATTCCGATTAGTTACAGGGATAATTAACCTCCCCTATACCCAGATGGACATTGTTATTTTATGTAAATGGGATTTAAGTAAAACACTTATACTAATTTCCAGTATATATTACACTTTATTGTATGTATTAATAAATTGACAACATGTTTCGCTACGATGTAGCTTCTTCAGATCTTATATTACTACTGAACACGCTCTTCACAAATGTATGGCTTTTTTCTAAACTATTTCAATGGGTTGCACTTGTCTACGTTAGAATCGTCTCTTACCGATATATCGTCTAAAGTTATTGTTATCTTAATATTTGATGAAACCAGTTTAAAAGTGGGGAATTATTAAGGTCTAATTGGTCATTTAACAGACCTTAATAATTCCCCACTTTTAAACTGGTTTCTTCAAATATTAATATAACAATAACTTTAGACGATATATCGGTAAGAGACGATTCTAATGTAGACAAGTGCAACCATTGAAATAGTTTAGAAAAGAGCCATACATTTGTGAAGAGCGTGTTCAGTAGTAATATAAGATCTGAAGAAGCTACATCGTAGCGAAACATGTCGTCAATTTATTAATACATATAATAAAGTGTAATATATACTGGAAATTAGTATAAGTGTCTTACTTAAATCCCATTTACATATTATGGATTTCCAGCAAGTATCGGCCGATTCAATTAAATTGTTATTTTACCTAAGTTAAATTACACCAACCCGATAACGAGGGTCGGGCATCAGCGTTAGCCGAGACAATAGTTCTTAAATAGGATTTTCTGAGAAGTTATTGTTTGTGGATCTTTTAAATTTATTGTAAATCCTTAAAGTTTGGCAACATTGTGAAAGTAACTTCAATATTATCTTAGAAATCAAGTTCAGCTCAGGTATGAAATTTCCTTGTACCCGGGATGCAATTTCGTTGTACCTGGGATGCAATTTATCTGTCAAACTCTTTACCTGCCTATTCTGGGATTCAATTTCAACTGAGCGAACTGAATAAAGTTGAAGGTGGCGACACTCTATCTATTCCAGTTATTCCCCTTTTCACAGGTAGAGCGTTGGTCAAAGTTGGGCGATAAGCGGCTGTTTAACTTTATCCGTAGTGGAGTGTAGTTTGACCATTCAAGCAAAATTATTAATTTTGAAATGCCACGATACATGAAAGGAAAAAATTGAATTGGTAAACCTACTCCATGATTTTTGCTGCAAAGTATCCTGGATATTTGGTATTTGGATGAAAGTAAACGGGTTTACTTTCATCCAAAGCAACGATTTTGAATTTAATAAAAAAATGAAACGAAAACGGATCTATCGAAAATGTAAAAGAATCGTAACCCAGTCGTAAAATACCCCATATGTGCTTGTATAGAAAACGATTCTACCTTGTCTTTGCGGGGTGTTACTACAGATTTATGGCTCGTACTTATCTCATTATTGTGTACTAGAAATCCTAAAAAGTAACGATATGTGGCATATGCGATGATATGCCACTGTATCTGCACCGTACTGGCGTTTAGTTACCTAGCTTCCAGGGTGTATATCAGCTATAACTTCAAATTTCCATGGATTACTTTAACTCCGGATTTTTTTTAACATCCGTTATAATATTAACTTAGATATCCTACTGACTTATTGAAAACGTTCTTTCTTGCCTTTATTTCAATTTTTGATTCATTATTAAACAATTAATTAAACAATAGAAAATTTAAAAAATAAATTTTGATTAAGAACAGTTTTTGTAAGTAACATAAAGTTATTAAAATAATTATTATTTTTTGTCTTTCTCCAGTTATCAACTGAGTAATTTCTGTGCCACTTAAATTGCACAATTAAAGTTAGTTTATCTAACTTGTTCCGTTAATTTGGGTTTTCCACGCGGCATCTATATTTTAACCTGACCTCGAAAAGTCACATTTGAATTGTTCGATGTGGTATGGATACAATAATTCGAATGACGTTACTGGATAGTTGATTTTCTGCTACAATATTTATAATCTGTTGGTTATCATGAAATGTCTTCTATTTGTTGCCACAAAATTTATGAGTATTGGTACCAAGAATGTTTTTCTTGTCTGACTAGGCAATTCTAAAAACTGCTTAATGAGAAAGAAGTTCCCTTCGTTCAATTTCGCGTCGAGAATACAGTCTTCTTTCCAAGAAAATGCAAATTATTGTTTTTTTTTTTTGCGAAATTTAAAAAACTTAACGCAAAATATAACTAAATCAGCGTTAAAGATTTATGTACGTGAAACAAGAAAGTTTATTTTTTGAGCTTTATTTTATTATTATTATAAATCGGCAGTCAGGTATTGTCTTGTGCCAGTTTATTGAGGACCTGTTTACAATATTTCACCAGATTAGACCTGGTAGATGGGTTCATAATGGCTTTAATAGCCGCCTGACTATCAGTCATTATGTTAATTCTTTTGTTTGCGCAGCCGGCTTCCCGAATTTCCTCGGCGCAGGCTGCAACTGCAAACAATTCGGCCTGGAAAACCGTAGTATGTTTCCCCAGACATATCGATATCTTCCTTCTAGGGCACATTCCGCATATGCCTGCACCTGCCCCCTGACTAGATTGTGATCCATCAGTGTACCAGATGCTGGTACCACAATCGATCGAGCGACTTTTTGCCTGTTCCCTGGTTAGTGTAAATATGTTCAGCTTAACTGTAAACATAATTTCAGGTGCCATACTGTCCGCCGCCATTTGAAATATCGGTTCTTCCAATATATTTCCTGTGATATCTGTATGGCTCCCTACAACCTTATTAGGACACCATACGTCCCTTCAGCTTCAGTATCGCAGCCATTGCCTCCGCCTTTACAAATAGTTCCAGCGGAGGGAGATCCACGATGGCCTCCATGGAAGCGATTCCCGTGCTGTTCATAGCTTTCGTGATTCCCAACAGAGCCTGTCGCTGGAGAATCGTGACGAGCCCCACCGACGATGTCCGCTCCGTCCTCCTCCACCAGACAACTGCTCCATAGGTAATCGTTGGTCTTATTACTACTGTGTACAACCAGTGTACCACATTTGGTTTTAGTCCCCAGGTCTTGCCAACAGCTGTTCTGCATCTCCAGAAGAGCTGCGCCGCCCTGTCTGCTACTTTAACTAGGTGTCTGCTCCAATTCAGTTTCGCATCAAGTGTTATGCTTAGATACTTCACTACCTTGGTTAGTCCTAACTCTTGTTCAAACAGCCTTACGCTACCCAGATCATTTAGTTTTCTCATGTTGGTAAAGGCTACCAACTTGTTTTTTTGAGGATTTAGAGTTAATCCCTCCTCAAAGCACCATCTTTGCACAATTCGCAGAGCATTTCGCATGATGCTCGCCACTGTCCCCGGGAATTTCCCCTGGGACACTATGACAATGTCATCGGTGTGTGCTGGTCTGTGTTTAACACATCAGCACATATGTGGTTTATAGATCTGACCAAAGCTTTCGACAGCATTACAGCCTTCTCGATAATTTCTTTTATTACAAATATGGCTCAACGATAGACCTGTTGCATTTATTGAGCCTTGCTGTTATTCGCTTAAGTTATACATTATTCCTATTTTATTTGCTAGGATTTTTGTAAATAGCTTCAGTGTGGTGATTAGTAATGTTATCATGCGGTAATTAGAGGGATCGTTTCTCTCCCCTTTCATAAGTATTGGGATTATAATACAATGACGAAGATCATATTCATGGCGTTAATTATAGAATATTGTGGATTGGTCAGAGTAACCTCTAGATGAAAATATTTGAATGAAAATCATTATATTGATTGTTGGAGTGATCAATTTTAATTGTGTTTTTCCTTATCTTTCTTAATGTTTTCCGGAAATTTCAGTTTGAGCATACACTTCGAAATGCTATAACTGCTAATAACTAATAACTAATCTATTGAACAAAATATGGTTGAATAAATTACGCATTTTGCTTAATATTTTATTAGAGAGAGGAAGATAACAGGCAGAGGTAATAATATTGCAGATTTCTTGCATGTTAAAAATAAATATTTAAATAAATAACGCAAATACATAACTAAGTTAAAGAATAACAACTTCAAAAATTTCTCCCTTTCATACTTTCGAACAGATGTACCAATGTTAAAACTGGTATTACTTTCTCTAGTCGTACAGTTTCTTTTTGATAAAATTCACAGGCGATATTTATATGATTTATACCGAGTGAACGAACTTATTATTTTATTAATTTAATATTTCAAGAATCTGTAGCTTTAGACAATAATTTACGATATATATACATATGTATATATATATATATATATATATATATATATATATTGTTATACTGCTAAATTGCCCCACTAAGTTGGGATGCAAAATGTTCTATGTCAAAGGACGTTAATATTTAAAAATGTTTATTATAGTTATAAAGGCCCCAAAACGTTGGGCTCTAAATGTTATATTACTGAATTTCATGTTGGGCTGGCAAATGTTATATTTCAATGAATATTAAAATATACGTGAATGTTAATATACAAATGTTAATATATAAATAAATGTAAAGTGAATGTCATAGAAGTTATATAAAATTCAAATCGGGCTCGTTCAATACTTATCTGTTTTTTGTTATTATCGTCGGCTAGCTTCTTTTATTTCTTCAGGGTTAAGGTAGGTTCACCTCTCTCCACTTTGACTTTATTTACGTAGTTTATTTGGTTGGGAACGGAACAATATCTCAAGTGTATTACAAAAAAAACCAAAGTAAAATATTGACAATTAACTTTATTAAGGATAAAATATCTAGCAAAGTTTGAGAATTTATATTGACAATTTCGTGACACGCATATAACAATAAGGGAGACACACTCAACGGTTGGTATTCTTATAGTATAACAATATGGTGTAAAACAAGTGCAATTAGGTGTTGTTTTATTAAAATAGTTTATAAAAGTGACATAGAATCCAGTTTTAAAATTACAAACAGTGGATACTAATATTTAAATAAGTTGAATAAAAATTACAGTAGTATAATATCGGTGAAAGCAATGTAAATAGTTAGTTATGGAATAAACAAAGAAAGTTCTAGAAATGTACATGAGCAAGTAAAAATGGCGCGTAAAATATTGTTAAAGTTAGCAAAAACCTGAATCTTCGGATATAACCTCCGTTGCTTCCTGCGCCTGTGTTCTGCTGGTTTTCACAACGGGAAACTGGAGAATATTTCTGCTACGGTCCCTCGGGATGACTTGAACTTTTTAGAAATCTCCAAGTCCGACGGCGGCTTGATCGGATGACCGGTCTCGAGCGTCCAAAGATGTTGGTCGTTGCACGGTGAAATTTATGGCGGGTAGTTTACGTATTGAAAACTTTAAAAATTCGTAATTCTTGAACTATTTGGTCGGCAGATGTTAAACTTGGTCTACAGGTAGATCGTAGGTATGTGTCACGTTTTGTAGACTTAAAAATCTCCAGCACTTAATAATTTCGCCAATTTATTTTAATTACTTCGGAGCACAAAGAAACGTGACCTCTCACTGTAACGACTAATTACCGACGCTTACTTTTTTCACTTGTTTTTAATTGCATAACTTGCCGCAAATCGCTCCATTCTTTACTTGCATTATCTTTTTGAATATTATTCATTTAGACATTTTTACAGAGTAAAACAGTTAAAAAAATTACAATTTGATTTATAAAATAACTTTAGTTGGATATCATATGTTTATGTGTTTACAAACACTCTGTCAATATCGGTTTATTTTCGGGTTATTGCACCGTTAAAATTGTGGGCGGGGCTTAATCGTTCAAATGCATTTGAAAATAAATACGTTACATTTGTTTGAATAAAAACGCGTTAAATATTAATTTGAATTAAAAATGAAAGTAAACATTATAATAAAAAATAGAAAAATAAGTTAATTATTTCAAAGCAAATTTGTCGTCAAAATAACGTATTCATTCTTTGAATCAATCTTTCCCCTTCTTGGTATTAAAGTACATAGTAGATATAAATATTATGGTTACATGTATTCTTTGTTTCTTTCAGAGAAAAAAACCCTTCTTGCAATGCCTCAATATATATATATATATATATATATATATATATATATATGTAATAAACGATTTCCAACAAAGTAAAGACGCAATTTATTACTTATTTGGTGGGTAAGCGTGTGGCCATATGGAATAACGCCACGCGAAACCTTGTAATGGCGTCTATCCAGTTCTGCGGTCGTTAAGTTCAATGACAACTAACAATAACAGCCCTAAAGATATAATTCATGTTTAGACAGAAGAAATCAATATATAACGAAAATGGAGGTCGCATAGAACGAAAGCGTCACTTACCTATAGATGTTTCAAAGGTGCGATAAATTGGGGCTAAATAAAGCGTGAAAAGTGCGGTCTCAGAACCACCAGCAGGTATCTTCTCAAAAAATTCTCACGATACACAACCAACTAACCTGACTATCAGATTTATATAAGCTTTTCACCCTAGCGAACTTAACGACATTCAAACGATATCAGCCTAAAAACGACACGTCCCTATTCGTGTATATACAAGTTTGCTAGGGAAAACGCGTTGGGATTTTTGGACCCGAGAATTGGTCAAGAAATCGCTTGACGTAACGAACACTTGCATCGTAACGATCTATTGCGATATACAAAGAGTAATTGAAATAATAATGAGAGATAAGATCTCTTCTGAAATGTTTCTGTCTGAATCCCTTTAGTTCCTCACAAGTGCATATCACATAAAGGCTAGTCTTTCACATCTTCTACACCAGGGCTCGTTAACGAAGCCCATGCTGTACAGATGCTTCCTTAAAGGATAGAGTCCGATTATCAAGCTGGTAATAGTTTTAATTTCTTTTTTATTACTACGAATTAGGTTGGCTGAAAGCCAAGCTAACAATTTAGCTAGCTCCTTCAGTAGTGTCTTAGTATGGAGTTGACGTTACCTTAACCCCCATTTCTTTTTATGTTATATTTCTAGCCATAATCAGATCTCCCTTCTAGAGGAATTCTTGGCGATTCCACATACAGGTTCTGGTCCTATGAAATTCCTCTTAGAACCTTTCTTGGCCAGTTCATCGGCAAATATCTCCAGTTATAAGCCTTAACGGGAATTTTGTTTTTTGATTATTATAACTAAGGACCGGACACGAGAGGCCGATGACTCATTGCCCACGGGCGTGCTATTGAAAATTTTGTATTTTTAAAGAGTTTTTAATTTTATTTATATAAATGGAAAACAAACGGGTGGTGATCTATAAAATACGAAATACTTTTTTATTTGTTCATTTTGTAGTTCAAGTTGAGTAAAGGAGTATTAATATTAACTAGCAATTCTTTCTGAAGGTTCTTTTCTGTAAAATTTGTTCTCTTTGAATGAAATACATCCACATAGAGAACATCCTTTCTACATCGCAACTGATTATAGGTGCATACTGGATATATTATTTTATTTCAGCGTATTTAGCAGTTAGATTTTGAGGCATTGTCCCCATACACAATTGATGCAATGTTATTAAATCTGAATTTCTATTAAAAACTGAACATCCGAACTCATTTGGAATATTTTTCAAATTATTAATAGCCACATCTAATGTGGTTAATCCATCATTTAATTTGAGATTTTGATTTTCAAAATAATTGATTAGTTTTGGCAAATTTCCAAAGCGTTCTTGAAGAAAGTACAACTGATTTTTTAAATTTGGAATTTGTATTAGTTCTCTGCACTCAGAAATACTTCGAACATCGTCATTTAAACATGTAACGAAATTTTGTAAACTATCGAAATTCTCTGGCTAAAAACTAGTAGCTTCCAACCATGTTTCCCATCTAGTTATTACTGGAGAGGGAGGCAGTGACAAAGATGGAAGTTTTCCCCTGTAGAGAGCTACTCTCAATGGTGCTTTTCAGAAAACTTTTTTAAAAGCGGATACAAGTCTATCGACTTCCTGAAAGTTGTCTCTGATATATTCACAGGTTCTGTGTAGATCATGTGCTACACAAGTAATATGCAGGATATTAGGATATATTTCCTTTACTAGTCTGCCTGTTTGTAACATATATGGAGCACTGTCACTGACAAATAGAAGTATTTTTTGTTTGTACCTGTCTCGTCCGAATGAAGCATTTGGTGCATATTCTCGTAAATGGTTTTAGTTACCGTAAAATGGGGTTACTTTGATCAATCTTTATTTTAAAAACTGTATAAATTGGCAAAAAAATACGTAAAAAAAAAATGTCGGTTTTTTGTCTTCTACCAGAAACTCAACTTAAAAAATTATCAATTTATTTAGTTTTTGAGAAAAAAAATTAAACCACTTGATCAAATTTATACACTGATCGGGGTTACTTTGATCACCATGCTTTTTCCATGTCATTTGAAAGTAAACCCAAAATGAACATAAAATTTAAAAACAAATTGAAATCTGTGCGCAGGTTTTTTTAATAAAGCTGTTTAAAACACTTGGGGTGACTTTGATATAGACAAAAATAATGTTTTAGTTATAATTTTATTTGAAATTAACATTTTAAAACACAGAAAATCAAATTCTTAAGCTCTAAACCTCATTAACATTGATCTCGTGTGGAAACACGACCAATTCAGTCCCTTCTTGAAAGGTAGGCATAGGCAGGTATGCAACAATAGCAGACTGTTCAATTTCAGAAATGTCGTCTTTAATTAATCTGAATGTTTTTTTGTTTTGGCACGATTTTAAGCCGGTAACTACCAGCGGAGTGGTTTCGTTAATGTAACATACGTAACGATATGTTTTTTTCCTCGCTGAGAAGTAAATGTTGCCAATACATAACAACCCTCGGTCAATATATTATCTTCTACCTCTTCATGCTCTCTCTCGTTTTCCTCTTCTTCGAATGTTTCCTCTACAGTCTCATTGTCATCAGATATGTTTTCTTCAAGTGGTGTGTCAATCGTCTGATTAGTTTTTTTTGTCTTCCGCTTTTTTTCTACACTTGGCGAGGGGTCATCTATTAAATTCGCTGTCGAAATACTCTTTCCAGCAGCAACATTTAGTCTTTTCTTTCTTTTTACAGTATGGGATGATTCTCCAAATCTTTGAGTTCTTAATAGTTCAGTCAGAACGCTCTCAGTTTCAGCCTCAACGTTACTATCATCAGATGGTAAGCGCTTGTACACCTGATCAGGGTTAAACGGCAATATTCCTGTTGCATTAAATGCACTTATAAGATTTCGTTTGATGGCACCGTTTTCATTATCCAACGGGGGTACCATAATTTTTTTCGATTTAATTTCGACCATTCTTAGAAGTGTCTTTTTGAGGAGATTCGGAAATGCGTCTTTTGGAACAGTGGTCAGCCTTAAGTTCTCAAGTTTCCATTTCGTTAATGTACTTCGCCATGCCTCTTTCATCGGACGAAAAAATGCTACATCCAAAGGCTGAAGCAGATGGGTGGAGTGTGGTGCCAAACAAACAAAATTGATATCGTTTTCTTCACATAATCGTAACACATCTTCATCGATATGAGACAACAAATTGTCTCCAAATAACACTTTACGACCGTTTAGTCTTTTCGCGTGTGGCAAAAAACATGTCATAAACCAATCCCGGAATGTTACGCTGTCAATCCAGCCACTTGCAGTTCGGTTATATCTAGTTCCACGTGAGCAACATGGTTCATTGCAACACGGTGAGCCACACGGTCCTCTCTCCTTCCAAGTGTCATATAGATGTGTGCTCTTGTATATCACATAAGGTGGTAAAAGAACACCATTTGCAGACCCACAAACCATGATAGATGTGCAGCACTTGGAAAAGTTTATTATTTTTTCTGGATACTTGACTCCTCGTCGATATATATAGCGTTTCTTGTCCGGATCGTCGCTTAAATTTGACTCGTCGTAGTTAAAAATATTACTACTAGGCACGTTTTTAACAACAGTTTCGAAATGTTTAAAATATTCTTCTATAGTTTTTTTTTGAAACTCCATATCGAGCCCTTTTTATATGTGCTACAACACGCTGACTGTAAGAATCCTGATGACGTCGTAAAACCGAGTAGGCCCAGTCAATACCGGGCACATTATTGGAAAATTTGGCAACAATTCGCCCAGTTCGGTCTAAACAAGCTTTAGCGAAGATACGCAAGTCAAAGAGACTAAGAGGAAACCCCCATTCCGCACACTTTGCTGCTGATTTAAGTATAGCCTTTTCTTGAGCGTCAGTGAACACAGTTTGAGCTCCAGGTTTATTTATGTGTTGTCCTTTATACCTATTGTAAAGACTTCCATAGGGGATTTTAAATTCTTTTGCAGCGCCGCGAATCGTCAAACGTCCGTCTAATATAGATTGCAGCGCATTTTCAATCACTGCATCTGAATAATTTTTGTACTGTCGACTTCCAAGCGGCTTTCTATAAGTCCTTGGCATTATTCTGTACCAAGAACAACCCAGTTAATACTATGCAGAAAAACTATTTTACGAAAATATATCGTAAACCGTAGTTACTTCAACATGTGGGGTTACTTTGATCATGTGATTAAAGTAACCCCGTACACCTGATCAAAGATACCCCAATACACATTCAAGTTTAAAACATGGGGACTCTATTAGTTTTTTAAAACATGTCAACATAAACAGTATTCAGAAGAAACCGTAATTACCAATAACCAAGACGGTAAAAATAAAATTATTGTAATTTTGTAAGTACATTAAGAGTTCTACACACCTCAAATTCCTATATTATGCACACTTTCTACAAAAACACAAAACTTATAACGATACACTGTGCCGTTGGTAAACAAAATCCACCATACTGTTAAATCGGTAACAGTGTTGCCAATACCTTAAAAAGAAAACATTTGGCAGTTTCAGCAATCTCAATATTCGCGCTTTTCAAGAATAAGTAAACTGTTATCAAAGTAACCCCTTAATATCAAAGTAACCCCATTTTACGGTACTGTTTTCGCATCAACTGTATTTATAACTTTAGTTGCTATTACATATGCGTTATATGGAATATATATTTTCTATATATATGTAATATTGAAATAATTGCGTCACAATTCAACGGCAAAAAACAGATGTGCGGCTAACTGCATGAATGGTGCCATTCAGTTATAGACTATTTATATGGTCCATCGTAATTTCGGCATGATGTGTCCGGTCTCTAATTATAAGTAAACCTTTTGATGTTACTGTAACCGTCAGTTTTACTTTTTACAGATAGTAATTAATATTAGCTATACTTATCGTGATGATATTGATTAATTTTATTCTTAGGGTTTCTACGCAAGGTATGTTTGAGGGGCAACTATTTTTCGTAATGAAATTCTATTCGCAACAACTTAGATTCATAGGTATACTTTGAAATTATAGTTCGTCTAGAAAGTATCCGGAATTTATTATTTTTCTTAATTTTAATATATTTCTTTTTTGTTACATCCTAATACAAAAGTTATGCATTAAGTAGGTTGTAGCGACAATAGGCCATGGCCAAAATCATATAACAACATTAGCTGTCAAATATTGTTGATTGTTAACAGGCTTAATATTTGTGAAATAATGTCGCAAGTAGAAAAAAGAAAGTTGGTGGAACATTTGTATAGAAGAGGTGTTCAAAACGTTAAAAAATTAGTGCAATTGACTGAACTCGGAAAAAGTGCAGTATATGTGTTGTGTATGTAGTGTAAAATGTACTGGTAGGAATATAATATAGTCACAATACATTTAACGGTTCTTTATTTCTCCATTATTACAATATCTGTCTTAAGCGCAACCCTACAAAAATCCCATTCCCCATATCGAACTCCCTTGCCAACCTCCTCTATGAAAAACCCCTACTCCCTTTTTTAATAGATATGCAACACTCTCCCCCTCCTTAGAATATTATATCCTACAGAGTTTAAAGTACAACTAAAACATAGAATAAGGTAAGTTCACAGATTTAATCTATTTGGGGGTTTGATTACACGTTGTGACCTTCGTATGCAAGGTAGGTTATCTGAGCAATTCTGTTCATCTAGTACCGGTTCTGTAGTTACTTCCTTTTCCCTGGTTTCTGGCAGTTCACTGGATGTTTCCAAGTTACCATCCTGGCAAGTATTTGTAGCAGTAGTACTGACAGTGGGTATAATTATAGCTGGATCTTCGTAAAAAGTAGGTATATGTCTGCTGATTGAAATTGGAGTATCTTCTCCAATTAATCGTATTTGTTCCAAATGTCTTTTCCATACTCTACCATCGTCTAATTTGACCAAATAGTGGAGTTTTCCCAATTTCCTGCCTATCCGTCCGAATTCCCATTTCTGGTCTTTGTTAATATACTCTCGAACTTCTACTCTGTCTCCAACCTAAAAACTTTGTACTCTAACGGTCCTCCTTGTATCCAGTTCTCCTTTCGTATTTTCTGTAATATCCCATTTATAGAAATATAACCTGGCTCGTATTTCCCTTCCGAACATTAAGTAAGATGGGTTTAAGTTCGTCACTGTGTGTGGAGTTCTCCGATAGTTAAGTAAAAATTTAGCTAGTTGTTTCTCCTTTTCATTATCATTTCCTTTTAAACCTCTTAATGCTTGTTTTAAAGTTTGAACATACCTCTCCGCGAGACCATTTGTGGCTGGATGATATGGTGCACTCAGTCTATGTATAATCCATTTTCTTGGAGAAATTTTTTGAATTCGTAAGCGAGAAATGTTTGAGCGTTGTCCGATACCAACATTCGAGGTATTCCGTACGTTGCAAATATTTTCCCTAACAATATTATAGTATTCTGCGTAGTTAAATTCTTAACCGTCTGTATTTCTGGCCATCGTGTATATGCATCAACCAGTATAAAATAATATGTGTTCATGAATGGACCTGCAAAATCGATATGCACTCTATCAAATGGTGCTTTGGGAGCCTCCCACGGATGTACTGGAACTTTCTCGACATTATTCCGAATTTTGTTGCAATCTACACAATTTTTGCAAATATTCTCAATGTCGTACGAAATTCCTGGCCACCAACAGTTTCCCAGAGCTAATGCCTTCATCTTGATCACTCCAAAATGAACAGCATGCATCTCTTCAAGAACTTGTCTGCGTAAGCTTCGTGGTATTACCGCCATTTGTTGCCTGAAAATACAAGTGTTTTGTAATGCAAATTCTGTATGTGGAATATTGAATCTATCTGTTGCACTAATCTGTGTGCCTGTTTGTAATCCTTTTAATAAGTTATGTAAACTTGTATCTTTTTTAGTTTCAATTTGCAATTTTGCTAAGGATATAGGTAAATTTTCTGTTTGTAAAATCTCAAATTTATCTGAAACATCGTAATCATATTCGCTAGTAGTAGTTACTGGTAATCTCGAAAGTGCATCAGCATTTGAATGTAACTTTGTACTTTTGTATTTAATATTGTATGTGAAACTTTGTAGAAATAATGCGTAATGTTGCATTCTGGTTGCCGTCAAAGGTGGTAAACCCTTTGAAGGTGCAAAAATTTGAACTAATGGTTGGTGATCAATTATAAGTGTAAATGGTTGTCCATAAACGTAATAATAAAATTTTTTTTATTCCAAAAATAATTGCGTATGCCTCTTTGTTAATCTGTGCATATTTTTGTTGAGTTGCTGTAAGTGTTTGAGAAGCAAACTGAATTGGTCGCTCAGTACTATCCGGATACATGTGTGATAATACCGAGCCCACAGCGTATGAACTTGCGTCGGTCGCCAAAATTAAAGGCAATGTCGGATCGAAATGTGCTAAAACTCGGTCTGACACTATTTCTTTTTTAATCATAGTAAAAGCTTTGTGGCAATTTTCGTCCCATTTGAATGGCACATCGTCTTTTAACAATCTATATATTGGATGTAAAGTGTTACTTAGATTCTGAAAAAAACGTCCATAGTAGTTGACCAAACCTATAAATGCCTTTACTTCAGTTTTATTGGATGGTATTTTGGCTTTCTGAAGTGCTTCCATTTTACATGGAGATTTGTGAATACCGCGCTTATCTATAACGTAATCGCAATATTCGATTTGATTTGTAAAAAACTGACATTTGTCTCGGTTTACACGAATATTATATTTAGCTAATCTATTAAGAACTAATTCTAATCGTTCAAAATGAGTTTCGTCATCTGGACCCGTAATTTTAATATCATCCAGAAAAACTGACACTCCGGGTATATCTCTTAAGATATTTTCAAATTCTCTCTGCCAAATCGCGGGTGCGCTTGCAATTCCGTACATTAGACGCGTACTTCTGAACAAATCCTTCGGCGTATTTAATGTAACGTATTTTCTATCTTCCAACCGTATCTCCATTTGCAAATACGCTTGTTGTAAATCTAATTTAGTAAATTTATCGCCACCGGCTAATGTGGAAAATAATGTATCAATTGTAGGTAATGGGTGCTCATCAATTATTAAATTCGGATTTAGTGTGCATTTAAAATCTCCGCATATTCGTATGCTACCGTCTGCTTTAACAACCGGCACTATTGGTGTCGCGTATTCCGAACTGTCTACTTTTTCTAAAACGCCCTCTTTTTCTAAACGTAACAATTCTTCTTCTACCTTAGGCAATAACGCATGTGGTATCTAGATTTAAGGGAAAAGGGTTGAACATTATCCCTTAATTTTAAAGTCGCTTGTAAGTTACTAATTTTTCCCATTTTCTTACCAAATACTGTTGAGTATTTATCTAATAAATTGTCTAGTCGTGAGTTTATTTGTTAAACTTCAAAGGTATTTAATGGAATTGCTAGTTGACGTAGCCACTCCCTACCTAATAATGGTGGTCTGTCATTATCTATAATATATAAATTAAATTTTTTACTAAATTCTTGTATGTAACTTGTACTGTAACAAAACCCATTACTTTTAATGCCTGTTTACAATATGTAGTTAATTTTATATTTATTTTTTGTAATTTTAAATCAGTGAAATTCTGCTTAAAATCATTAAAACTTAAAAGTGTTACAGCTGCACCAGAATCAATTTCAAAATTTATTTTAGCCTTTTGTACATCTAATACTAATGTAAATTTATTTCTGTGTTGCAAATGCTCTGCATGTATTATACATATCCCTCTACTTGTTCTACCTGACCTTTACTCCGTTCTGTATTTTTAAAACAAACCCTGCTCAGATGACCCTTACGCTTGCATTTATTACATGATAAATTTTGGTAATCGCATTTATTTGCAAGATGCTTCTGTGAACCACACCTGAAACATTTCAAATTACGATTAGATACATTTTGATTTATGGTATTCTGTACAGGATACAGTGTTTTATTTGTAACTTTTGAATTGATATGATGAACACTCCCAGCTGGATGGAATCGATGTAGTTGTGCTGCATCTCTTGCTGAAGTTTCCATACTAACTGCAATTTCCAAGGCTTTTTCCACTGACAAATCTTTCTGCTCCAACAGTCTACTCTGAATGTTTTGTGCACGTAATCCAAATATAAACTGGTTTCTTAAAGCTTTCTTTAAATAGTCGCCAAACTTGCATGTTGTAGCTAACCTTTGTAGTGCTGTTAAATATTCAGGCGCACTCTCTCCCTCGTGTTGCTTTCGCGGAAGAAAACGAAATATCTCAGCTATTTCTAATGGCTCTGGACTGTAATGTGATTCCATAGTAATTGTGAGTTCTTCGTAAGTTTTATCAATTGGCTTTTCTGGAGAAATTTTATCACAAATTATATCGTATGCATCTGGACCCATGTAGTGTAATAAATAAGCTGCTTTCTTTGAACTTGGCACTGCAAAAACGTCGAAAGCACTTTCTAAACGCATTAGCCAACGATCAAATTTCTTCGTTGTGTCAAACGTTTCGATAGAAAATACCGTATGTATTGAGTCGGACATTTTGTAATTCGGGTACTTAAACGTATGTATTTTCTTCTACGTATTGTTTCGTAATTATAAGGTTCACTTTTCTACCCTCCTCGTCGCCAAACTGTTGTGTATGTAGTGTAAAATGTACTGGTAGGAATATAATATAGTCACAATACATTTAACGGTTCTTTATTTCTCCATTATTACAATATCTGTCTTAAGCGTAACCCTACAAAAATCTCATTCCCCATATCGAACTCCCTTGCCAACCTCCTCTATGAAAAACCCGTACTCCCTTTTTTAATAGATATGCAACAATATGAGACAATAAACAGGATAAGAAATGGGTGAGATATGAGCCATGGACCAGCTTCCGGAAGATCGCGTAAGATTATTGAAATAATCTGAACGCTTTAGTGACTTTAGAACGATAAAAGCCACGTCTAGTGTTTCGAAAACAGATTTTAAAATCAACGTCACATAAGAGTTTGCCCAGAAACCGTCCGCATTTAACTGAAAAGACAAGGTTACTTAACAAGAAAAACAAAAAAAAATTCTTGCAATGACACCTCTACAAAGGCAACAAAAAAAAGATTTTTGCCAACGTTTTCAAGACGATAATTTTAATGATGTTTTTATATCTGACGAAAGTTGTTTTCAGCTTGGTGCAAATCATCTAAAAATCCTATCAAGAGAAAAAGTTACCGTTCAAATTTCCAAATTTCTCACTAAAATAATGGTTTGATGATGCTACACCTCTGTATAATTGATAGCACCGTTAATAGTGCAAAGTATTGTGAAATTCTTAATGGTTTTTTTTTCTTGAAACCGCTCATGCTTTATATCCAGAAGGGTGGCGTTTTCAACAGGATAATGCAAGATGCCATACTTCTGCCTACACTACAGCTTGGATGCAAGAACAAAACTTGCAACAATTCCATGTCCAGCAGCTTCCCCAGATATTAGTCCCATAGAAAACATATGTGGATTAATGAAAATTGAAGTAAAACGAGCAGCGCCACAAAATAAAGAATATTTGATTCAAATTGATTCGGTCAGTTTTACAAGCCTGGACCACCATCACAGAAAAGTATAACAGTAACTTAGTTTCAGCAGTATCTCAACGTTTAGTTAAGTGTTTAGAGTTAAATGGAGGTTGTATTAGTAAATGAGATAAATTATTTGTTGTGATTTTATTATTTAAGTAATAAACATATATACCGTAAAATTATAACTCTGCTTCTTGTTTTCCGGATACTTTTTAGATGGACTTTACATATGCACAGCTCATTCACGTACAAATGCGCAAAACTAAGCGTTTGTTTATCAAAAGTAAATCGCATATTTGTACATATTTGTAATTACTGATGAACGATTATATTACATAATAACATTAAGCAGTTTTATCAATATCTAATTGCGTTTATTAATGTTTCATTGCATTCAATAATGACCTTGGTAATGACAGTGCTATAAATTATGCGCATATAAGAATGGGAACAGGTTTTTTTTAATTACTTTTTTGGCAACAAACAATTTTTTTCCGCGAACGAAAAAAACGACTATTCTGATTAAACGGTTGTTTTTTTGGTGACCTAATATTCGCGAGTTAGCGTTCTTGCGACATAATCCAACATTCACAGTCTTTCCGGTTTCATATCGGTCTGTGTATTTTTTTAAATTTTAACATTAAGCAAGTCGTATAAACAGAGAAAATTATATATGTCGTGTCCGTAGGATTGGGTCAATGTATTTATTTATTTGTTTTCGATTGTTTTGACCGTTTGACGTTACGATATTACAAGTGCGTATTGGTAAATATAGGGTTTATAAATAGAAGTACTCCATATAGGTGAAGGCACTAGACAATGTTTTTGCGTCATCAATACGCATCAAGTCATCAATAACGTTGCATTCAAGTCTTCGATAAATAATTATAATGGCGTTAACATTCTTGTAACGCTTTTGCAATTGTACGTCGTTTTAATAGTAGCTCTATCAGGTTGATGTATATTAAATGTCTGATTTGATAAATAAAATTTAAAATTACTGTCGATCTTCGATTTGACGCCCTAGCTTGGTTCCGCAAAAAATATCGCTTACCTTTACTAGTACCAGGTGTGACTATAAAATAACGAGATAGATGCAACTAAAAACGAAATACGCATGCGTTAAAATTGTACGACTGATAGCTGTGTAGCGTAATCTTTCTCTTTCGATTGTCGTCTTTCTCGTTTCTATAGACATCAGTAGAGCAGACCAATTTCCGTGCACGCCATGAACGCCGGCATGGGAGTGTAATTCGTAATATATTAGAATATGCGATAGAATAGGGACGCAACATGAGCTTGTTACCGATGTAAGTATAGAAGTAGAGACATTAATTCTATCAGAAATAATTAAATATCCATTTGGTTTTCTGCTATTAAAGTAATATGCATAAACACATGAAAAATAAGAATAGTACATATTATAGCAGCGTTGTATGTACCTATAAATAAAATGGAAAATGTACGAAATCAGTGATTGTGTGCACGACAGAGGATTTAAAATTTAAAATTCGATTGTATATATCAGGTGCGTTTCTAAGGTTATTTCTGAAAAACATGTCCGCCGTGAGGAAAAAATATGTTTATATTCGGAAAACGAGCGTTCTACATCTAGTGCATAATCAAAATACTTTTTTAAGTAACTTAACGCATCTGTAGACGTGCCCTCACAAATACGTGTTAAGGTGTCAAAATCTGCATTTCTGTCTAAAACACTTTCAAATTTAATTAGAACACTTTCACTGTTTGCGTCTTGTATACAGCACACAGTTGTGCGTGAACATCTTTAACGATTTGCAGTGATTCCTCTAACGACAGCGACGAATTTTCTAATTTTGTTATTGCTTCTTCTAGTCCCAAGTGATCCATTTTAATCTGGGCATCTTGAAATTTTTTCTGGCTTGTATTGATAGCTGCACTTTCTTTCGGATCGAATGATAAAACTACGTCCTTAATTTTTTCAAAATGTTCATGATAGTAAAACCTCGCCCGTAACCATGTACCCCAACGTGTCAGAATCGGCTGTGGTGGCTCAGGGGTATGGGGACACGTGAAATTTCCGAACACGTTTTGGCGATTTCAGGAATACTGCCTTTGTACTCGATATTAAAGCATCTACCTCTGGATAACATCTACGAACCTGTTCTGCCACAAGGTGTAGAGCATGGAGTTTACAAGTAATATGTAACAAGTTAGGACAATATTGTCTAAGAGACCGGCCTACAGAACACATGGTTGCGGCACCATCGGTCATAAACATAAATACTTGGTCTTTCGAAAGTTTAAATTTTTCGAAAGTATCTAACAGCACCTCTGAAATTTCTTCGGCATTACATTGTTCTAGTCGTCTGGATGCTAATAAAATTGAAGACGTTGGTTGATGTGGTTCCATATTACGCGCCATCACATTAACTACAGATTGTTTTTTGCTATCAGTTGTTTCGTCCACACATAGCCACAGTTTTTTATTTTTCAGTTCGGCTTTGATTTTATTTTCAACCTGTTTACGCACCGATGGTAAATTCCTTCGTAACGTTGTCGTGCTCGGTAATGTTTGATTCGCGTATTTATTCCAAAATGAAATAAATGAATCATTACTTAACAAGGTAAACGGCAGTGTACACACAATCATAGTTACACATAGGTCATGTATAAACTGTTGTCGATTAATTTTGTTAATATTGTGCTTCGAACTGCTTACGTGTTCTTTACAATGTGTTTTTGACCAACACATTAGATATGTATTGCACACTAAACATTTAATTTTTGAGCCATCGTATATTAAGTCCGGGAAATCCATAATAAACTTATTCACTTCGTCTGACAACGGTCGTTTTCTCAATTTATGTGTAGATGGCATTTTATTACGTATGCTTACACTTACGTGCAGTCTAAGCAAGTACCAAACACATACTGAATACTTTTTATTAGTTCTGATGCAATACAATCATCCTCACATCGGCGCACATGGCGCGCACGGAAATTGGTCTGCTCTAAACATCAGTGTTGCCAGGTTTGGTGAAATTTCACCATATCTGGTGATTTTAGGATGCAAGTTGATGCCAAGATGCCAAGTAATTGATTCACAATTTTTTGAATTCATGTTTTATTCAAATTGCATCTTTCCATTTCTCATATTTCGTTTTATTTTTCAAGGATACTCGATATACACGAGGTGAAATAATATGTATGAAACTTGGATGAAAAGTGGGATAGGATCTAGTTTTGTAGTTTAGAAACTTTGATGTGTTTCTTCTGAATTGCACTGTCAAAGTTTCGACAAGTTCATCTAGTTTGAAAACTTGTCCAAGTTTCTAGACGAAAAAAGTGTAATGTAACTCAGGCTTAATAGTATCCTAAATACGTGTTTCGACTAACTAAGTTGTCATCACCAGTACGTAAAAAAAAATCGCACAAAACTTTAAACGTATACACTGTGTGTTAGCTTTACTTTGTCCCATATGCAACACTTTGATTAGTGACTTTACCTACTGATGATGACAACTTAGTTGTCGAAATACGTATTTAGGATACGATTATTAATTGTGGTGAGAGGCTTTATACCCTTTTTGAGAAATAAATGTCACATTAAAATACTCGAATAGACAAACTACCGATTTCTATCAATATCATATACTGCGTAATAAATATGGTATAATATGTATAATTTTTGTGTTAAATATGTTATAAATAACGTTATTTTTCCTTAGATTTTCCATGGAATGAATGGAGTGAATTTTGGATGCACATATAATACTAATTTGGCAGTGTTCGTTTGGGAGATATAATGTAATATAATCTTGAAGAAGGATACAGAATTGGTAGTGGATACTAAATATTAGTGAGTACTAAATCTACCTATGTCTAGATTCAATATGAAAATGAACAAATAATCTAATGTACTGTTTAGAGTAAAATTTTGCTTTTTTACTTTAGCTAGGATAAAGTGACAATTACAGGATATTTTAAGGAAAGCTATTTTGCTCTTCAGAAATTATATATTAACAGTTTCATTTGTTAATATACCGGATGTCCTCGAAATAAAAAGACAACGTAAGAAAAATGAAAAGATCTAATTATGTAGTATATATATCCAAAATATTTTCCCAAAATTTCCTCTCATAAGCGAGAAAAAAAACTGTCACGCCACTGTGCTCGACTATATTATAAAAGACAATTTCTTAAAGTTGATCGACAGTAACAAAAAGAATAGTTTTGCTATGGTCCATCTCGCTTTAAGTTTCGTCCAGTTATCGATCGTGACGTACGTTCGATACAATGTAAGTTTACGTCTTCGATTAAAGATAGATTGTTACCAAATAGGACGTTAAATGCCCGTAGAGCATACGTCTTACATTTTCTTTTAATACATCTTTAAAAAACTAATCGAACCCTTAGCATACAAAGCTGTCTACACAATGTTAGCTTCTAATTTTTATAAACATAAACCTTGCATTCGATAGCGCCGTTTTTTTTATAGACATTCTAAATCCATTATATTTGTTACTTCTCGAAACAAAAAAGAACATTTACTTATGTAATACGCTTAATACACATTTTTTAAATTTTTAATAGTTCACTTGAATGTATAAACATACAACAATGTAATAGTTTCTGTAACATCGGCAGCTGTTACGTATGTAAACATACGTTGTGGCGTATGTGAGTGTGTAACTTCAATAGAGGTATTTACACTCAAGAATATTTTGAATTCATAGGCGTCAGGTAAGACAGTTTTCAGGGGGTTATTAATTTTGGGTTTTGCGTCATAATTGACTAGCAATGCTTTTGATATATATATATATATATATATATATATATATATGTGTGTGTTAAATGTGTTTGTCCTAGCTTTTAAAATGTATTTTTGGAGTAAACTATGTGTACGTCGTTGTTATTATTCGAATTAATTTAAATATTGCAAACATTGTGAATATCGAGACGGGTAATTTCTCCATACAAAAACCAACCAGTTCACATTTGTAAGTATTAGCGACTTTCTTTTGTTAATAAGTACTTAATTTATTTCCATCTGCTCTTAAAGTGACCCCTTGAGGAAGCATACGATTTTGATGCGAAATATTGGGATAAAAAAATAAAGAACTGACTTAAGTAATAGAGTTTAATTTTGCTGTATTCCCCAAAAAACAATTATCCTTTCCATATATATATATATATATATATATATATATATATATATATATATATATAGTAAATTCAATCAGTTGGCGATTTAAGGTCTGGCTTTACTTTAAAGTATATATATTTAAAACAACCCTACATGTTTCGGCAATGATGCCTTTATCAAGGATATAAAATATAAATGACAGTATACAAATGTCATATAATTGAGTTGCTATGGATAAAATTATTCGAAGATACATTCCAATTGAATAATAATAAATCATGCCTTAGTATTCCAAAAACAGATGGACAACCAAAACAGGGAAAAGCAAGACATGAATTATTATTATGTATGCGCCCGTGAAGCGTCTTAAGATGCAAAGTTGTCGGCATTCGCCTTAAACAAGAAGGAAAACCACGAAAACCTACTCGGACAACCAGACAGGAATCAAAACACGGAACAGTCAGCATGATAAGCAAATGTATGTGATATTTAAATGTAATTGATATTTAAATAACTTAAGATATATAATTATATAACAAAAAAAAAAATTATGATTGTAAATTGCAGATCGTTACACAATTAAGTTATAGTATATACTGCTTAAATTTCTTATATCATTTCTGTTGTTAATTGAATTTTTTTCCTGTTTAATACTAATCATTTCTTTAATTTCTCTTTTCATTGTCTGTTTTCAAAATCGAAATGGTGATCGCGTTGTAGTTTGTGTGTAGATAAAGCAGTTTTGTCTATCTTAGAGTATTTGTGGGCTTGTATTCTTTTGTATAAATATTGTTTCGTTTGGCCTATGTAGTAACTATCGCAATCGCGACATGGTATTTTATATATGACATGTGTTTCTCGATTTTTTTCTACTTTAGGTTTAAGTTTTGAAAATAAATGTTTATTAGTATTACTAAGTTTATATGTTGTAGCTATATCATATTTTTTTAAAGTGTATTTAATTTTTTCTGATAGTTGTGGAACATATGGAATCGTGATATATGTTGTGTCATTGTTCAAATTTTTATTGGTGTCTGCAGTGTTGTATATTTGGTGTGCTCTTTTTTTAATTGTTTGGTCTATAAGTTATGGTGGATAATTATTATCTGTTAAGATTGTCCTAATTTTCTTAATGTTATCTTTTCTGTATTGAGTATGTGATAGTTTTACTGCCCTATCAGTCAGATTATTTATAATCATTTTATTGAATACTGTAGGAGCATTTGAGTGGTAATTCATATATCGAAAAGAAACTGAGGGTTTATTATACCAATTTGTATAAATAGTACCCTGTCTATCATAGCTCAAAGAAATATCAAGAAAATTAATACTGTTATTAATTTCTTCTTCAATAGTGAATTTTAATTTGTTGTGAAAATTGTTGAATTTATTTAAAAGATAGTTTATTTTGTTAGTCGGAATACATGTTATGATATCATCAACATATCTTTTGAAAAAAATGGGGTGGAAGTCTAATGAATTGATAACGTTTTGTTCTAAATGTTCCATTACTAGATTTGCAATAGGAGCAGCTAAAGGAGAGCCCATGACAATACCAAATGTTTGACTATAAAAAGAATTTTTGTATTGAAAATATGTGTCATCGAGACAGAAGTGTATAATACCTCTAATAAATTCGCTTTTATTTAGTGATGTGTGTGGACTAATTTCATCCCATTTGGATTTTATTATGTTTATAGCTAGATCTGTAGGAATGTTAGTATATAAAGATTCTATATCAAGTGATATAATTTTGTGATTAGTTGGTACTTTTTGTTCCTTGATGAAATTTTGAAATTGCCATGAGTCTTTGGTATGATATTCAGTTTTTCCTAACATCTTAGATATGCTATCACCTAGGAATTTTGCTATATTATAAGTAGGGGCTTGTATGTTAGATACTATTATTATATTCATCAACACCAACAACACGAGGATGGTACTTATGTTATCTAAGTAATTTATTTTACATTTAATTGCACTCATTTTCTTTTATTATTCACGACGGTTGTTAAAACACTAATGTTTTCGGTAATAGTTTTATTTACATTATACATACGAGAGCATATATTACGTATATCGTTGCAACTATATAACGTGTGTTCATTTGAAAAGTCAATGTAGGTTACTTTGAAATTTTGATAGAATAAGACGCAAATATATTAGTATGTGTTTGTTGTTCTGTAAACGTAAATCCAAATGACATTTGATAATGTCAATTACAAATATCAGTTAGTGCATAAAATAATCGTGCGTCGATTCTGGTTTAAATAAATTGCTTCTCAGTTTTAAAATGGCTTTCATTTTAGAACATAAAAAATTTTTTTAGTCCAGGCTTATTTTCGAAATGGTAATAAAATTGATGGTTTATGGGTTTATTCAGTTCAAGATTGCATGGTAGAATTTCAAGTTCAGTTTCCACATTTTGTAATAAATTATATACAATTTAAGAATACTTTGGGTAGAACTTTAAAACTTTTTTCTGAAACTGGTAGTCTCTTAAGAAAATCAGGCAGCGGATCAGTTAAGAAACGTACACCTCAAGTTGGCAATCGTGTTGAAGAAATAATGGAAAATGAACCACAAACATCTGTTCGACATTTGAGTTAACAAATAAACCTTTCTGTTGGTACAACTCACAAGTTATTAAAAAAAGATATGCAACTTTATCCATACCGTGTCACAGCAGTACAAGAATTGTTAGAAGTTGATTACCCACGTAGACTACAGTTTTGTAATTGGTTTGTAAATATGAACAATAATGGAGAACTTTCGCAAAGAGTCATCTTTACTGATGAAGCATGGTTTTATAAAACGGGATCCTAAATTCACAAAATACAAGGATTTGGAGTAGTGAAAATCCACATGTAATTAATGAAGAATCGCTACATCCAGAGAAAATTGGTGTTTGGACCAATTGGACCAATATTTTTTCAGGGAAATTAACTGCTCAAAGGTACCGTACGGAAATTTTACAACCATTTGTCAATCAGTTGCATGATGATGAACTTCAAAATGCATATTTCCAACAAGACGGAGCACCTTGTCACTGTACTGCAGAATCTTTGGATTATTTAAGAGAATGAGCGTATAATTAGTCGAAATACTGAAATTGCTTGGTTTGCACGTTCATGCGATTTAACACCTTGCGACTTCTTTTTGTGGCCTTATCTAAAAAATAACATATTTCGAACACCTATATTGAATTTGAATGTAACGATCCAGTAATGTTGCAGAATATCATCAGAAATTTTGAACGGACGATTTTAAAGTGCATTGATCTTGAAGGATAACATTTTAAACATTTGTTATAGTTTTCAATATATAGCTATTATTTGTTATTTATTTGTATGTACGAAACTGTCAAAATATACGACTTCGTAGTTTAAGTAGTAAATTTTAATTTACGACATACTTCAAGATGTTCTCAGTAAATCACATGCTACTAGATTTACTTTTCAAATGAACACTTGTTATATTCTACAAAAGATTTTAGTGAATCTAAATATAAAAAAAATGTAGTAATTTAGAATTTTTTCGCGCAAAATGTAAATTTCATAGCGATATTTATAGTGTTTTTCGTGACACTTTTATGGCCAACTTAGTATGCAATTAAATTATTCCATGCCACTATTTGCAAGTTCATGCAACGTTGATTACATTAAAAACTTGTACTTTCTCTAAACTAAAACACTGCGAGCTCGATGTTAATAAATGCACTCGATAAGTGTTACTGCATTTCAGCGGAAATTTTTTCAGTACGATTTTGTCTTATTTGCAATTAGCGTTTTGCTATTGTGATACAGTGCGGTTTATTTTTTCGTATCAGAGGACTGTTTTTTTTTTTTGGTAAAAAAATTGTGAGTAAAGCTTGTAATTGTACATAAAATAATAATAAAAAATATATTATATAACGTGCTGAAACACTTACTGTTTTAAAAAGCTTCCATGAAATCACTAACTAGGTGACATCTATTAAATGTTTGAATCATTAAATATGTTTCCACACTTGTTTCAGCCAAATGAGTACGCCCTGCGGAATAAATATTTTTCAATGAAAAAACGACGGTTCCACATCGAGTGATGTTATATTTGCAAATTTAAAGTAATCCTTGTGACAACTTAATAGATCTTTCGACGCACCTTCACAAATTTGTCTTAGTATGAAAAAATCTGAATCCTTGTCAATAACACTTTCCAATTTTCGTATTACACACTCACTTTTTCGCCTTCCGCCGCACATAGGTGTGAGTGAACATCATCCACAATTTGAACAGAATCCACAAACGACATCGAATCATTTTCCCTCCGGTAGTCTATAGTAGTTCTTGCGAATAGTTTCTAAATCACTTTTTACCTGATTCACAAGTATACACGGTTTTGGATCTAAGCAACCAAAAGCTGTTTCTATGGTTATTTGGGGCGCTGAATCCGAATCTGCACTCCGTTTTTTGATTTTGCTTCTAGTTTTCGAGATATTAAATAAACACAATTTTTACAATTTTTGACAATTAATCTCCATTTTATTCATTAAAAAGTGTTAAATTAGAAATGAAGAGCAGTCGAACTGAGTCGCTTGTACTGTTTGGGATCTGTTTCACGCATTAAAGTCCAACAGTAGTCGCTCATCATGCCCTCGTCCCAAAATCCTTGGTATCGTTTTTCGATTTTCGCCAAATCTTGGTGTAGTCGCTCTCCTTGCTCGTCGCTTGTATCACCCAAATTTTCAGGAAAAAATTCGAGATGGGAATGCAGAAAATGTATTTTGAGAGACATTCGAGCTCCAATATTGCAATAATTTTGCAACAAACTGTCGATTATCTGCTTGAAATCCGGGGATTTGCGGTTACCGAGAAAGTTGTGAACAACATCTTGAAATGATACCCATGCTGCTGCTTCATTGGGCGTTAAACATTTTGTAAAGTTTCTGTCGGCCATTAATTTTCGAATATCAGGTCCTACAAATATTCCCTCTTTTGGCGTACGACAACTTGGGAAATAACTTGGTCAAGTACTCAAAAGCCGGTCCTTCACGGTCGAGCGCTTTGACAAAGTTTTTGATAAGGCCAAGCTTTATGTGGAGAGGTGGCAAGAAAATGTTCTGTGGGTTCACAAGTGGTATAGAAGAGACGTTTTGTTTTCCTGGTTCATAATTAGTACGGCTTGGCCAATCTTTTTTCACATAATGTTGGTCAGTTGCACGGCTATCCCACAGATCCAAAAAACAGCAAAATTTGGTAAAACCAGATTGCATCCCCATCAAGAGACCAATAACCTGTAGGAATAGTATATAAATCATTTATTCTTTAAAATTGAATTGAAATTTATTTTCAAACCTTCAAATCGCCACAAATTTTCCATTGAAGCTCTTTATATTTTATCTTGGTAAAAATTTTACATATTGTATCGTAGCATTCCTTCGTTTGTACTGCATGATCAATCGGAATTGATGGTTTTATATTTACATTGTGTATCAGAGCAGCTTTCAGGCTGTATTTTGAACCATCTATGAACAAACGCCATTCATTTACATCGTATGGTGTATTCATCGCATCAAACAAACCGTTGATGTCATAGCAGAAGCATATATTCGCCTCTTTTTTGAAAAACGGTAAAAGCGCCTCATTTCTGGTTCTATATACAGTGACTTTTGCTTGAGTGTGAAGATATTTCCACTCCTGCATCCGTGATGCGAGCAATTCTGATTTTTGTTTCGATAAATTCAAATCACGAACCAAATCATTGAGTTCACTTTGCGAAACTAAATGTTTTTCCTCCAAGTTAAAATCGCTTCCACTGTTCGTCGGTGATGAACTACAAGTTTCCATGTAATTTGCACTCGTACCTGGACAAATTGGCAAAGGATCATTGCTCGCACGGGGAACTGGCTTAGACACTGATGATACTTCAGGATATTTATATTTTGATAGTTTTTTTGCATTTACACCGACGACATTCATCAAGCAAAAGTAACAATCATATACATGATTTTTCGGCTCTCTCCATAACATTAAAAATAAAAATTAAAAACATACTTTTTTACCGCGTGATCACTTGTATAATATTGTGCTACACGCGTTACAAAACAATTTCGGTACCCACGGCTTGTGAGTGTTTAATACAGAGAAACCAAAATAATAAAAATATGCATTTCTGATCACATTAGTAATAACTTTGCCACTTTTTCTGATCATATAACATCCGCAAACATAACAAAAACATTTTGAATCAACTTTACAATTCTGTCTTTGCATTTTCACACGTTTTGGATTCAAAAAAAAACTTTAAAAATACAAATTAAATAATGTTTCTAGCGACGCCAACAGCTGACTGTCATTATGATAGCGCAGTGCTGCCAACATGCGCGAACTCACAAAGTAGAACCAACTTTGAAAAACGAAACCCGGATTTGAATTCAGCACCTCAAATAACGTCAAGATTTGTTCTCATCTGCTCTGATCCAAAAGTTGACCGGAATTTGTAAACTTGTGTTATCTTTAAACATTTTCCGGCTTTGCGGAGCTAGTTTTCAACAAAGCTCGAGATTTAGTTGACTTTAATAAAAATTTCTTGATAGCTTCGGCGTGTCTCGGATCGAATTGTAAAACTACCTTCTTTACATCATTCGCAGTTGTAAAACGCAGCCTCTAACTATGTTCCCCAACGCGCAGTAATCGGTTGTAGTGGTTCAGACACTTTGGGACACAGTTCGTGAAATTTTTTTGTACGTTTTGGGGACTTTAGAAACACTGAGCTGAGTATGAGCTATTAAAGCATTTACTCGTGGATAACATTTAGGTATCAATTGCGACACAAAGTTTAAAGCACGGATTTTACATGTTACATGTAACAGATTGCCACTCTCTTCTTTAAGAGATCGGCCTAAGGAAAGCATGTTAGCGGCACTGTCACTCACAAACATTAAAAGTTTATTTGTTAAAACTTGAAATTTGTTCAATGCGCTCGGCACCACTTTCAAAATTTCATCGCTAGTACATTTTGCAACTCGTTTGGAAGCAAGTAAGATAGAGGATGACGGTTCAAATTTTTCCATTGTACGTACCATCACATTCATCACAGAATTTTTTTTGCCGATCGGCTGTTTCGTCCACACATAACCACAATTTTTATCTTTCAACTCTGCTTTAATTCTTATTTCAACATAGTGCCTAACGTATTGATATACTTAAAACCTTTTTTTGTATATTTGCTGCCATGTGGCATCGTGTTAATGGACTTACACCTATATACATATTTTTTCTCTTCTGTACCGGCATAGCCGGTCAAGGGAAGGTTGCCCCTTTCGGCAGAGTCTCTTCTGTCCCTCAGATGTCACTAGATTATATGGTTCCACCTGATAGGACAAAATTTGCTATACTTTATGAGGCAATTTGTTTAAGCTTTACTTACTTCACTAGCCTAACTGCTGACGCCTGAAACTAAATGGCAGAAACACGTGTCTTAGGCAGAAGTAAATGCTGGAAAATACGAGGTGTGTGTCCATGTTTACAGTTACAGACGTGTATATTGCATGTCTGTTTCAATTCTAACAATGCTTAACGTATTGATATACTTAAGCCATTTTTTTCTATAAGAATTTCATATTATTTTAGATTTGAAGAAGGGTAGTTTTGACAATATTAGGCAATAAAATTAATTAATTTCTCGCAAAATTGTGATGTGTCAGGACCAGTTGCAATGTGATGTCTTGGATCACATGAGCCGCTCATTCTATTAATTTTTCAGGACAGTATTTGGAATGTTATTACATTTCTGAAGGATATGCAGCTAGTATCTAATAAAGATTAAAAATATTTTTGTAAATATGCTATTCCGTATTGCATTATTTGGCAATATCTTAATCGAGCCTTGCATATGAAAATTAACTCCATTCCAGCACACAATTATCTTTTTTTCTTCTGTTTTTAAACATAGTATTACTTACTAATTTTAATGTGCCTAGACTAAATAAATTTGTTTAAATTTGTTAATCAAAATTAGTAGCTATTTCTTTACGATAATGTCATCGTGAGAACCTGCAGTGATGGCATAACGTTTCTTATCGATGTCCGACTTTGTAATGTATAATTTGAATACTTGCTCCAGAAGGAGACAAATGCTTTGTAGTCCAGCAAAGTGAACGGTAGATTACATATAATAAAACAAGCACCTACATCAAATGTTAATTGTTCGCTGTATCGTTTGCCACGGATTGCAGAACAGTGTTTTATACTTTTTAGGTGGCGTTCTCACTTTCACCTGCTGGTATACATCAAATAGTCGTCGCACCTTACACATTTAATTCTATCGCCTTCGTATTCTAAATCCGGGATACTTTCGAAATACGCCGTTTCCGAAACATACCTAAATGAGACATTTTCTAAGTATGTGTGTACTGACATGCACTCACAACGACCAGTGGAATAATACTGAACAAGTGTGCTTTGATACGGACGCTTGAGTTTCCCTGCCGCTTGCTTCTCCCCTCTACGTAGCTCTCGACACTGCACTGAAAATTGCTCCTCTTTGCCGAGTCTAGTAATTATATCGAATATGAATTCAAAATATTGTCAGTCAATTACAACGCGAACTCCAAAATTAAAAACCCTCTGAAAATTGTTCCGCCGAATATGTATATGACAACATAATTTGAAACAGGGGCGTATTGAGAATCATGTAGAAATGTGAAATACGTATCTACGTCTTTGGAGAAGATACATTCAAAAATACATAAATGAACTTGTATTGTGTTCTTCACACCCCATTTTTAATAATATTTTTTATATTATTAAAAATACTTTGGTATTATACAAATGTAGTGAGGTTTTACCCACTCAAGTATGTTTCAAATTATGTTGTCATATACATATTCGGCTCACGCCGACAAGTAGTGAAGACACGAGAATACAGTTTTTTATAGATACGGTGGTTACCGACTATAGAAAACACGTCTGCTTCGGCTTTTATTATCTAGACAGCGCTGAATATTCCTTCACGCTCTGTCTGAATAATTTCGGCTAGATAGTAACGTAGTTATTTTTGTTTGAATGTGTCTTCTCCAACAGGGGCGTATTGAGAATCATGTAGAAATGTGAAATACGTTTCTACGTCTTTGGAGAAGATACATTCAAAAATACATAAATGAACTTGTATTGTGTTCTTCACACCCCATTTTTAATAATATTTTTAATATTATTAAAAATACTTTGGTATTATACAAATGCAGTGAGGTTTTACCCACTCAAGTATGTTTCAAATTATGTTGACTCTATCTTTAATCGAACAATTGTAAGGATCGTATGTACGACTAAACGAAATTTAAAGCGAGATAGACAATAACAATACTATTTTTTTGTTATTGGCGTTCAACTTTAAGGTATCGTCTTTTATAATATAATCCATCGCACAGTGGCGTTACAAGAATTTTTTAAATACCATTGTCATTTATTGTCTCGCTTATGACAGGGAATGTTGGGTATATATTCTATATAATTTAATCTTTTCATTTTTCATACGTTGTCTTTTTATTTCAAGGACACCCGATAGATGCAATAATAACGATGACAAAGGGTAATTTATAATGAATAACCCTGCATTAACATTAACATTATTTCCAATTTTATTTAACATCAGGCTTGGAAACAAAGACACACATTGTTCTGGAATTATTAACGAAAACAAACATAAGATAAATAACACAGGCCTGCATTTTTCAACACTTTGAAAGTTGATTTAAAAATTTTAACTGTTTTCTAGTAATTGGGTAGCGCTGATTTCAAATCTGCTTTTATTTTTTTTTTGTATCACTTAAGGTTATTGTTCAAACCAGTAAAATCAAAAAATATAGAAAAAACACGATTTATTTCATTTATAAGCTAGTTTTATATTATATTAAAAAAAATACAAATATATACACATAGAAACTATTACAAATAGTTATTTATTCTTTATGCTTCTTAAAAAAACGTTTTCGTTTTTCAGAAAAGCTTCGTTTGATTGTTTTTCTGTCATATTCAGCTAAAGGAAGATCTCTTCTCAATGTCCAACAGTAATCGGCCATCATTTTTGTGTCCCAGCGCCCTTCCCCACCAGCGCTATCTTTTTTCAATCTCTTTAATATCCTGGTGAAATCTTTCTCCTTGCTCTTCACTCACGTCCCCAAGGTTTTCTGGGAAATAGTCCAAATGGGAATGTAAAAAGTGAGTTTTTATGCTCATATTGCAACCAAGAATCCTGAATTTTTCCAGCATATTTTCAACGATCTCAACATAGTTTGTGTCTTTATAATTCCCTAGAAATTTATGTACAACTTCGTTAAAAGCATGCCATGCATGTTTTTCCGTATCTTCCATCACATTTTCAAATTCTTGATCTTTCACCAAGTTCCTAATCTGCGGGCCTACAAAGATTCCCTCCTTTAATTTTGCCTCTGACAGAGTCGGAAATGTTTTACACAAATATTTAAAACAATTTCCTTCTTTGTTTAATGCCTTAACAAATTGTTTCATAAGTCCAAGTTTTATGTGAAGCGGTGGAAGTAACACTTTTTGAGGGTCAATAAGACTTTCGCGAATTACATTTTTGGTTCCAGGTGTTAGTGTCACCCTTTATGGCCAGTCTCTTTTTATCCAATGCTGTTCTCGATTTCTGCTATCCCACTCGCACAGGAAACATGGAAATTTAGTATATCCAGACTGCTGACACAGGAGAAGGCCTAAAATTTTTAAATCTCCACACACTTCCCAGTTGTGATTTTCATATTGTATTCTTAAAAGTAATTCCTGTAAATTTTCATAGTTTTCCTTTAAATGAACAGAATGGCCTACCGGAACAGAAGCAAAAACATTGCCATTATGTAAAAGAACAGCTTTAAGGCTCCTTTTTGAAGAGTCGATGAAAAGTCTCAAGTCAGAAGGTGTGTACTCAGGAGCTCCGAGGAAAGTAAGTAGATCAGCAATTGCTTGGCAGTACACGAGTGGTCCATTTTGTGCAAAATATTTTACAAATCCAGCCTCACGATTTCTATACCAAGAGAAGGTAGTTTCTGGAGCAAGCAAATTTTTTTGTTTCAACCTAGACCCCCAGTACTTCAGAAAGATCTTTTGAAAGTCCCAAATCTCTTACTAAATCATTCAGTTCGGCTTGTGAAAATAGCTGAGGTTGGTTTTGACCTGAGGTTGATGGTTCAAAATCACTATCCATCTGTATGGAGCCGCAAGTTGAAGAGGTTTCAATATCTTCTTGTAGTACTTTGGGGGGTATAGGTATAGGTACATGATCACTGTGAGGAACTGGTCTGATAGCTGATTTAATATTGTTTGGGTACAAAATATGTTTCAAAGTTTTTCTATTATGCCCCTTAATATCACAAAGACAAAAGTAGCAATCTTCATGATGATTTTTCGGTTCTCTCCAAACCATCGGTATTCCAAAAGGAAGGCTTTTTCTATTCCCTTTGGTCCAATGTCTTAAACCTTCTTCACATACCTTACAAACAACGTGAGGTGCCCAATCTTTATCTTGATCTCCTAATTTGATTTTGAAATAAGCATAATATGCATTTTTCACAAATTCACCAATTGGTCTCTTAAACTTTTTCAAGACGAAATATCCACAAATATAACAGAAATCATCTGGTTTGTTTTTGCAACACCGGCTAGACATATTTATAAGCAATGTTTATTTATCAAATACCACGCACAACGCTAAAGACAAATTAATTTTACTTGTTTACTGATCGACACTCAGAGCTATAATGAAGTAAATGACATTAAAATATACATTTTGTTTGGAGTGATAAACTTGAAATCCTTCTTCGCAGTACTAATAAAGTGAAAGCATAATAAATAGGATTTAGCAGGTAAAAATTCCCGTAAATCTTGTCCAAAATTAATACATGTAATAAAAGATTTACATCAGGTAATGAGAGCCTATTTAACAAATTTCTTTAAAACCACAACAGAAAATAATTTTTGGGTTAATACCTAGAATTTGAAGTAGTACATTCATTTTAAAATGTATTAAAACGCCTATTATAAGATTTTTTTTATATTTTCTTCTTTTTCTTTTGTGTAAAAGAAATCTGTGGGTGGTAGAGACCAACTGTATTTGAATTAGTTATTGCTATATAAAAACTGAGCTTAACAAACAAAAATCACGTCATCACAAATTTTATGCAGGCCTGTGTTATTAATCAAGTTTCTTAAAACTCGTATATATGGGGCGTCCTGTAAAGTGTTCCGCAATTCTTTGTGTTAATTATACTGTGCCCCATATTTAACACTGTCACTATTATTTTTACCTACTGAAGATGACAAATTAGTTATCGAAATACGTGTTTGCGGTACAAATATCTATATGGTAAGCGAGTTTTGTATTTTTTAAGTTTTTACTTAGCAACACCATCCAAAAAAAAGACTTTTTTATGTCTTATAATTTGCGAGAATATTTACCAATATTTCAGTCCACATTTTCTAAATTTTACAAGCTTTAATTAAATAATATAAAACTTTTTCTATTTAATTTATTTCTCAATTTTTGAAATGTTCTAATCAGTTATGGATCATAATCATCTTAAATGGATATTTGTACAGGAATCTAACTACAAAGTATGTACAATTAAACTGTTACAATATAGCACGCACAGTTAAATTTGAAAGCCATTTGATTGTGCAAATTAACCTTCAGCTGTCTGACGAACGATAATATTTTGTATCTGAAGAAAAATATGTTCTGCAATTGTAGTTCCGCTTACTTAAGGCACTTAAATAGGGTAAAAAATTAATTATTGGCTGGTTATAGTGCAAACAAGTCTCTACTTGGCAATTTCGAAGGTCAGAAATGGAAATCGATTTTAATAGATCACAAGCCTATATATTTTTTTACTTTACAAAAAACAGATTTGTAAAACAATGGGTAATAGATTCAATTATATATTTTTAAGATATAAAAACTTTCTAATAAAATATTCATGATCAACCGGGAACATATGCGTCAAGTTAATTAAATTAATTGCTGCATGTATTAGTTGTTTTTAAAATATGTGTGTAATCTAATTTTTAGAATGAAAACCAGAGAATTCAGAGAATACAACTTGAAAAAGATAATTTCCTCTTATTATTGAAGCGAAAGCAATTAAAATAAATTAAATTATTTTTGTATTTTAATTTTACGTTTAAAAAAAATATTTTTGTTCATACATAGTTATCGTTCATTTTCTAACATTTTTTCATTTAACATTCGAATGGAATAGTTGTAACACTGTTGTAACACTGGGCGTAAATGTACCGATTATATCAGATTGATGCATAAGACATAAGTTAAGAATGAAAGGCCCTTTAAAAAAATGTTGGATATACCGTGTTATTCTGAATAAGAGAATTTAATTTTAGATTAAACATTTTAATAGTGTTCATTTCTTTTTCAAATTCCTTAGTATTTAATGGTATGTGTATGTAACTATGACATTTTAATATTTATTCTGCTAGCAGATTGCTAAAAGGTTTAGATGATGTTTAATTTAGAGTCAGGTATGAAAGAATGTATCCTAAGATTTGAAGACTAAATAATAACCAGAGCAGACCAATTTCCGTGCGCGCCATGAGCGGTATGGGAGCCGAGTATATGAGCGCCGGTATGGGAGTGTAATTCGTAATATATTAGAATATGCGATAGAATAGGGACGCAACATGAGCTTATTACCGATATAAGTATGGAAGTAGAGACATTTATTCTATCAGAAATAATTAAATATACATTTGGTTTTCTGCTATTAAAGTAATATGCATAAACACACGAAAAATAAGAATAGTACATATTATAGCAGCGTTGTATGTACCTATAAATAAAATGGAAAATGTATGAAATCAGTGATTGTGTGCACGACAGAGGATTTAAAAAAACACTTACCGTTTTAAGCGGCTTCCAAGGATTGACAAACTGGAGAAATTCGATTGTATATTTTCAACATCAGGTGCGTTTCTAAGGTTATTTCTGAAAAACATGTCCGCCGTGAGGAAAAAATATGTTTTTCTATTTCGCACACACAATGATCTCATTTTGATACGCATTCGCGGCTCGAAATGAACCTTATTTCGAGACGCAACCTTTCATTATTCAGTGTTGGTTTCCTGTTCAATTTGGAATAATATTTGACACGCTGCTTAATATAGGTTATGTACCTACCAGAATACAAAAGATAATACATGAATGTAGAATAACAACTATTTATTATTATATTTTAGTACTTAAACAAGGTAATAATGAAGCACAAAACTCAATATAAAAATATAATTATGTTAATGTATTTTATATTAGTTATTGTAATTAGTATAAACATGTACATTAACTTGCGATGAATCATGCAGAGCTGAGGATGTTTGCGGTATAATATTATATCATGTAACCATAGTAAATTACTATGGTTACATGATATAACCATGGTTATACCGCAAACATCCTCAGCTCTAAAAGCATTTATACTAATGCCAGATAGGTTTTGATTGGAAACTAACGTTTTCCTTGTAGTATTAGTTTCAACAATAACTTCAGATTTTTTATTTGAAGATTATGGCTGTGAAACGCTTGAACACCCACTTGATGTATTTTGTTCAGACGAGAACATTTGAGCAACCTCAATTTTTCTTTTCATGAATGTATCAATTATCAATATAACCCTCAGCTATAGCTGACGATTTCCATCCTCCATGTTGCTTAATTGTAATCAAATCAACACCCTTATTTGCTATATGAGACGCATTGGAACGTCTAAAACAGTGTCCACTAAATAATTCAGGATTTGGTAATTTAAGAAAGACCGCAATAAGTTTAGGCATCTTGCCTATTGTATGAATTCCAATTGGACATGATATACAATATCCATTGCGATAGGTAAGAAAGAAACGTTCAATGGTTGTGTTTTTTGGTCTTAAACTTATATATTTTTTTATTAAATCAATCCATTTAGGGGTTGTGATTGCAAAACTTCTAGGTAAATAATTTTTTGTTTTAGGTATCGAAAAAACAATGAAATCATCCTTATATTCAATATCATTGATTGACATATTTACTAATTCATCTCGTCTACAAGCTCCAGCATAACCTATTAATAATGCAACCTAAAATGAAAATGTTATACAAATTGTGTTTTAATAGAGAAACAGAAATACCTTTATTGCAAGGTACAATTTATCATCAGCATTTTCTATAAAATGATCAATTTGTTCCATATCTAATATTTTAGATTTCTTTGGCTGATATCTTGTCCACAACGTTTTAAGAATGCTTGTAGTTTAGAATATTTTGATATATCTAAGTTCTTATAGATATTTAAACAAGAACGCAACATAGAATATAATGCCCATAGTGTCGAGGGCTTTTTTATTTCACTTTGTAGCTTAAAATATGCCAATAAAACATTTTCTGATAGTATGTGAACTTCATTTTTAATAAGATTCAAATTGCTGATAATTTTTTTCATATACTACACGAGATTTTTTTGGCAATAAATTTCCAGATGTATTTTCTGCTATTTCACGGAGATTCGGTGGTGTCCCGCTTAGGTAATTAGAATTATCGATCATTTCTTTATAGTTTCTGTTGAATTAGAATAATAATAAATTTTAAATGACATTCGCTATTTAAAAATAGGGAATATCAGTTTGACCAACGTTTACATTTCAAAAAAGTAAATGTCACTTATTTTATACAAATTGCATACTATGAAAAATACAAATTTTAAAAGTTATGGAAATGCGAAATAGAAAAAATAGTATAGAAAACTCGTTTCATAAGACGTTTTGTTGTCCTCGTCCTTTGGAAAACTCGCCTTCGGCTCGTTTTCCAAACTTGGCCTCGTACAACAAAACATCGTCTTTTATGACACTAGTTCTCTAATATACTATTATATTCGGAAAACGAGCGTTCTACATCTAGTGATGTTATATTCGCATAATCAAAATACTTCTTTAAGCAACTTAACGCATCTGTAGACGTGGCCTCACAAATACGTGTTGAGGTGTCAAAATCTGCATTTCTGTCTAAAACACTTTCAAATTTAATTAGAACACTTTCACTTTTTGCGTCTTCTATAGCACACAGTTGTGCGTGAACATCTTTAACGATTTGCAGTGATTCTTCTAACGACAGCGACGAATTTTCTAATTTTGTTATTGCTTCTTCTAGTTCTAAGTAATTCTCACGAATACTTTGTAAATCCATTTTAATCTGGGCATCTTGAAATTTTTCTGGCTTGTATTGATAGCTACACCTTCTTTCGGATCGAATGATAAAACAACGTCCTTAATTTTTTCAAAATGTTCATGATAGTAAAACCCCGCCCGTAACCATGTACCCCAACGTTTCAGAATCGACTGTGGTGGCTCAGGGGTATGGGGACACAATTCGTGAAATTTCCGAATACGTTTTGGAGACTTCAGGAATACTGCCTTTGTACTCGATATTAAAGCATCTACCTCTGGATAACATCTACGAACCTGTTCTGCCACAATGTGTAGAGCATGGAGTTTACAAGTAATATGTAACAAGTTAGGACAATATTTTCTAAGGGACCGGCCTACAGAACACATGGTTGCGGCACCATCGGTTATAAACATTAATACATGGTCTTTCGAGAGTTTAAATTTTTCCAAAGTATCTAATAGCACCTCTGAAATTTTTTCGGCATTACATTGTTCTAGTCGTCTGGATGCTAATAAAATTGAAGACGTTTGTTGATGTGGTTCCATATTACGCGTCATCACATTAACTACAGATTGTTGTTTGCTGTCAGTTGTTTCGTCCACACATAACCACAGTTTTTTATTTTTCAGTTCGGCTTTGATTTTATTTTCAACCTGTTTACGCACCGATGGTAAATTCCTTCGTAACGTTGCCGTGCTCGGTAATGTTTGATTCGCGTATTTATTCCAAAATGAAATAAATGAATCATTACTTAACAAGGTAAACGGGAGTGTACACACAATCATAGTTACACATAGTTCATGTATAAACTGTTGTCGATTAATTTTGTTATTATTGTGCTTCGAACTGCTTACGTGTTCTTTACAATGTGTTTTTGACCAACACATTAGATATGTATTGCACACTAAACATTTAGTTCTTGAGCCATCGTATATTAAGTCCGGGAAATCCATAATAAACTTATTATTCACTTCGTCTGACAACGGTCGTTTCCTCGATTTATGTGTCGATGACATTTTATTACGCATGTTTACACTTAAATATAGTCTAAGCAAGTATCAAACACATACTGAATGCTTTTTATTAGTTCTAATGCAATACAATCATTCTCATATCGGCGCGCACGGAAATTGGTCTGCTCTGATAATAACTATTAATTTCACGGGTAGCTTTTAAAATTTATTGGTCACCTTCTGTTAACTTGTTTCAACTACTGCTTGGTTTCTTTGCTCTAGTCCTTCTGATTTTTTTCTCATTCTAATTTTAACTTCATAAATTTTTTTTAGTTGGTAAATAATAGTCTCAATAGAGTTATATATTAAGTTTATAAGAAATACAGGGTGCGGCAGGGAAACTTGCTGATTTGAATTGGACGCCAATGAGCGAGGCGTGGTCAGAAAGGGGTGGGGAGGGTCTCATTAGAAAGAGGGGGTTCTGAAGTTTTGTTACCCCACAAGCCAGTTGTCGTCATGTGTTGGACTAAGGAACAGCGTGCGGTCGCCGTCGAGGCCTACTTTTCCAACGGTCATTCGGTGGTCGCCACTCAACGTGCCTTCCGAACTCGGTTCAATATTCATCCCGCGGGTCCCGTTCCTGGCCGGCAATCGATTGTTTCGTGGGTGGACACATTCAGGGAAAGTGGGAGTGTTGCAAAAAAAGGCGCAGGAGGTCAACGGACATCCAGAACTCCAGAAAACGTCGAAAGGGTGAGGGAGTCGTTTTTGCGCTCTCCCCGGCCTTCAGCGCGTAAACACGCTGCTGCTATGGGGATTTCTGATCGCACAGTGAGACGAATTCTTCACAACGAACTCAAGTTTCATCCCTACAAACTTTCTGTGGTCCAACAGTTGAGTGAACGCGATTTCGCTTCTCGCCAAACTGCATGTGAAGCGCTCAGTAACTTGCCAGACGACGCTCTCGTGTTTTTTAGTGATGAGGCCCATTTTCACCTTTCCGGCTGTGTTAACAAACAAAACATGCGGTATTGGAGTGATGTCAATCCCCGCGAACTTCATGAGATGCCACTTCATAGTGAACGTGTTACTGTGTGGTGTGCATTGTCGAGAGTTGCAATAATTGGGCCTCATTTTTTCGAGGAAGATGAACGCGCTGTTACTGTGAATGCAGTTCGCTTCAGAGAAATGATTGAGACATTTTTTCTTCCACAACTTGAAGAAATGGAACTTGGGGACGTATGGTTCCAGCAGGACGGAGCCACGGCCCACACAGCGAGAACTTCGATGGAGCTTTTGAGGGAACACTTCCACGAGCGCCTTATATCCTTGAGGGGTGACGTACCGTGGCCGCCGCGCTCCCCCGATTTGGCACCCAGCGATTTTTTTTATGGGGATATCTTAAATCCATCGTTTACAACGACAAACCCCGGACCCTGCAACACCTGAAGGACAACATCCGCCAAGCCATCGCCAACATTCCCGTCGATATGCTCGAAAGAGTGGAGCGCAACTTTAAATCAAGGGTAGATCAGTGTATCACTAATGAGGGCCGCCATTTGCCCGATGTCATTTTTAAAACTACTTAAAACAAAAATTCAGAATGTGTACTATACGATACAATAAGAATTAAATCGATATATGAAGTACTTTTTCTTTTATTGACTTTTCAAATCAGCAAGTTTCCCTGCCGCACCCTGTATATTAAGCAAGTTAAGGAATTTTTAAAATATAAAACTAAATTTTATTTTTCAGATACCACCATGGCTGTGTTGTTCGCAATATTACTACTGCCCGTATTCACAACTATCCTAGCGACATTTTGCAAAAAGGAATTTTTCTACCATCAACACTACAGCTACGGTAACGACATCTATTGCAGTAATCTGGACAATCAGACGATGTCAGAACTGGACAAGGACGTCTATAACGAAATCAGATTGACCATAGAATATTCCAACTTCACTCACACAAACTGGCTCATCGGGAAACACTTACCGAAATTGCGACAGATCAATATGCTGTATTGTTATTTGGAGGACTTGTATATTTTTAACAATTTACACCACTTAAATCTGCTAAACATTCAACACAGCACGCTTAATAAAACAAAATACAATTTTTTAAGAGATTTAGATAATTTACAGCAGTTAATATTGAAAAATAATTCCCTGGATAACACAATATTTGATGATTTAAAGAAAATGGACTCGCTTTTGGTTCTGAACTTAAATAGCAATCTCTTAAACGGTACTCTCAATGTAGATAGCTGCGCGTTGTACAATTTGAACCAGATATATTTGCAACATAATTACATAGAGGACATAGGGGATATTTCTTGTCTAAATTACGTAGAGGAGATGTATTTGGATTATAATTACATAACTAAAATAAATAATTTGCAGAAACTAATTAATTTGAAGGTATTGAGTTTGAGTAATAACGAAATTGAAAAGTTGGCAAGTCTGCAAAATTTAAATCGTTTGGAAGTATTAGACTTAGAACGGAACAAAATTAGTGCTTTAGATGATGAAGTTTTATTCAATCTAGATCGTTTGAAACATCTTAATTTGAAAGACAATCAAATTCATATAATTTTAGACACTGTTTTCAATAATATATTGAATCTGGAATATTTAAATTTGGCCAATAACAGTATTGAAAATATAAGTTTTAAATATTTAAGTAAAATTGAAGAAATAGATCTATCTAGAAATAAAATACCATCTTTGGATGTTTTTTCGAATAAAACTAGTTTGAAAAAGTTGGATGTTGCTTGTAATGATATTCGAGTAATTGAGCAATACATTTTCAGTAAGTTATCGAATTTGGTTTCTTTAAATTTGTCACATAATCTTATTGGGAATAATATTTACGATGCCTCCTTCTTTGGATTATTAAGTTTGAAAATTTTGGAAATAGAAAATACCAATACTTCCTATATACCAGAGAACGTGTTTACTTTCAGCGCCGGTTTAGAAATTTTAAATTTATCCGGTAATAGGATGCGCGAATTTGGTAAACTTTTCGAAAAATTAATTAACTTACGCATATTGAATATTTCTGATAATAACTTGGACGAATTACGCTATGACACAATTAAAAATTCGCTTAATTTACAAATTATCGATATCGAAAATAACGAACTGACAAATATCGAATACGAACCTATTCTTACGAATCTACAAACGCTGGTGACGATCAATATAAAGAATAACACATTAAGCTGTGAATTTCTCAGCAAAATGATAAAGTTCTTCAGTACTAATCGCGTTAATTATACCATAAACGAAGAATTTCATTATGATAAAGAAAATGTTGCAGGTATATACTGTAATGAAATGAAGAGTAAAACGAATGTCTCTTTAAAACAAACTAGTCTTGTGTTAGAAGGTAATACGGTACTGTTAAGGCAACTGTTTAACTTAACCAAAAATAGTACTAGTGAATACAATAAAACTTTGGCTCATTCTGTGATATATGCTACGATTTCTGTTGCGCTAGTTACTATACTTTTAACATTTATTTCTTATAAAACGTATGTATATTTCAAAAGGAGAAATTATTGTTCTGATGAATTTGAACTTATTGGCAGAGATAAATATTGATGCAGTATTAAATTGTGTTTTATTTAATATTCCCGTAACATTATAATACCCATCTTGGTATGTTAGATGTTTTGGTGTTTTGTATTATCGGCTGTTCAAAACTGTCAATTAATAGATTCTCTAAGGTTTTATTTTAATATTCGTTTCTTATGAATTAGTAATACTTCAATCTTCAATATATCTAGTAACTTAATAATTTTAAACTTCACTTTGCGAACGTATTCTGCTGTTAATGACTCAAATAAACCAACGAGACCGGCAATTGAAAATTTAATCCGATTTTCTATCCTTATCTTTGATTGAAAATACATACATCCTTACCGTCTTTTAAACGTACAATTTCGTGTCTAATCGTTATTAATCGTGTATGTTCGAAGCAGTGTTGTTCCGTCTACCGATTTTTCGGTAGATCTACCGATTTTTCTACACTTCTACCGATCTACCGATGAAGCCATCATATCTACCGATTTTTAAACGAATGAGAAAAAAAAAATAAAATTGTGCTAAAACTGTTTATATTCATGTAAATAATACGTGTTAATGTAAATATTTATAGGGGTATTTTTTTTAATGTATAATAAAGAATAAAAATACAATATAATAAATTACTACTATAATGGAATTCATCTTTAATCTATGACTATAATAAATAGAAAATTAAAACAGGCAAGCAATTTTATGAGTAGGGACAGTAATAAAAGCTACTATGGATTGTAGTCGATATAATGCTTGAATTCAAAGGCAACAATTATGTATGTCGGTAGGTATTTATTTGCACGCTTCTCAAGCGCTCTTTATTCTAAATAAAGGGACTATTCTGGTTAAAAATTATCTTAAAGAAATATTGTTGTTCAAATAAAAATACTTGTTCCCCCGAAAATAATTACATATTTTAAAATACTACAACAATGAAATAATCCTTTTCATTCGAACAAATGAATGAATGAAATAAATACAACATATCATTCAATAATGAATAAAAGCGATATCTATTTGGTTATTTGCTTATTTCTATGACTTTAAAACAGTGGGGCATCTGTGAAGGTGAAGGGTTTGTTTCTGTTTTTGCATTTAAAATTTGAAATCAGTATCCTATATCGGTTCTAGAAGAACACATACATAGGTGTCACTTGATTTTTTTTTAAATTAATATACCTAGTGTTAAAATATGAGTAGTGACAGTAACTGTGAACAAGCTGGCCCAAGTAATATAGCAAAAAAACTAAAATATTCCCAAAATTATAAGGAAGATTGGGAAAAGCTGGAAGACTTTGAGAGATGGCTTTCTAGAAGTAAAAAGGGAAAAAATTTTGCAAGATGTAAGATCTGCAGTAAAGACATTAATATTTCTAACGGAAAAGATTCTCTAATGAAACACAGTCTTTCGATAATTCATAAACATACAGCAAGGATGATACGCAAACAGCCGCGTTTAACCGAATTTTCAGCAGGTATGGCAGAATCGGCGCAAATAAAGAATAATATTGCCGAAGGTATGATTATTTAAATTATTTCATGTTTACAATAATTTTAATTATCTTGGTTTTAGCCGAGATCCGCTTGTCTGCATTTATTGCAGAACATAATTTGCCATTTTTGGTAATGGATCATTTGCCAAAACTAATAGCTAACATTTGTCCCGATTCAAAGATTGCTCAAGGCATATCGTGCGCCAGAAAGAAAACCACAACTATTGTTCGAAATGTCATAGGTGCTAAATGTTTCGAAAATATATGTGAGGATATTAAATATAATAAATGTTCCCTTATTATAAACGAGTCTACAGATCGCTCAACGATAAAACATCTTTGTCTCGTCGTCAGGTATGCAAAAGACAATTTAATCAGAGACTGTTTTTTTGCTCTTGTGAAATTAGATAGTGCAAATGCGGAAACTTTATATAATCATGTTATAAATACATTTCTCTCAAATTCTCTTCCTTATAAAGATAATATGATTGGCTTTGCTTCTGATGGAGCAAATGTAATGATGGGAAGACATCATTCCGTTACAACATTACTAAAAAAAGATATACCGAATTTATTTGTCATGAAGTGCATCTGCCACTCATTTTACTTAGTTGCTTCATACGCATGCGAAAAATTGCCAAATTTCCTTGAAAACTTAACAAGAAATATTTTTAATTACTTCAACTCTAGTCCAAAAGGAATAAGCGAATTCCAAGAGTATCAATTATTTTGCAATGTTAAAATCCACAAAATTTTACACCCGTCCACCCGTCCCAAACCAGATGGTTATCGGTTGATTCAGCTATTAAACGAATTCTAGAACAATACAATCCGCTCAGATTATATTTTACAACTGCTGTTGCAGATGGCGATGTCTCAACTGCTGAAAACATACTCGATCATTTAAATAATCCGCTAACCAAAGTCTTTCTATTATTTCTAGATTATGTTTTGCCACTATTTAATAGTCTAAATCGTGGAATGCAATCAGAATCGCCAAAACTTTACACTTTATATAATAGTGTATCCAATATTTTTCGAACAATTTGTGACTGTTTCCTAAAACGTAACTATTTATTATCTGCAGCATTAGAAAACATTAAATTTAAAAATCCACATAATTATCAAGCATTATTTAGGAGCAAATGTTAGAATTTATCTACAAGAGGGTAAATTGAGTTCAGAACAAATAAAATATTTGCGACTACGTTGTTTGGATTTTTACGTTGAAAGTTGTTCTCAAATCACGACTAGACTTCCACTAAAAAACAACCCACTTAAAAATTAACATAACGATACGGGACACTTGTATAATCTCCAGGTACTTACCTGGATATAATAATGAACAGGATATGTGCGAATATAAATTAAAGGCAATAGATATTTGCGTTGATCTGTTTCTGTTCGCGATGTTACAATTTTCAATAATTCTAGAATAAAGATGAATTTGGAGAGAAACAACTTTCACAACGCAATTTTGCTCTGTGATAGTGCTTACTCATTGTAAATTTATTTTAGAAACACATATTTGCTGACGTTTGATCGGTTTCTACTTGCTTATAGTGTGGTGTGAAGCTTGAGACAAAATTTAATAATTATTAGAAGTTAATGGACCACATAGTTAACGTATTTCTTTCTCTACAAGAAGAACTTTTATTGGCGGGCCTTTTTTGTCCGTCAGATGTCTTGAAATATCTGTTGTTATTTGACGTACAAGATTGTGTCATTACCTGCTGTAACGAATTTGCGTACTTCACTTGATAGTTCACTGATGAGATTGAAACACCTTTGTCTCTATCGGCCGGCGTATTTTCCTCACCAAAAACCCTTTCCTAGCTGTAAAAGCAAGGGTGTACGATAATCTCACAGGTAATTTCCTTACCAAACGTTGAAGTATCGGTGTATTAGAGAAAGTTAGGTATTCCCGAATTTAATATTAATGACTATGGATTCTGGGAATTAAAAGTGGTAGGTAGGTACGTAGTATGTATATATAGTTTCGAAACTGGAATTGAAGTGCCATTTTTAATTGTTGCTCGTGTTAGATTGAGTTTATCTATTAATTTAACTGTATTTTGTGAATATTATAACAAAATGACAACTTCTTTAATTAAAAGCAATCGTGGCAAAGATTTATTGGTTTTCGAAAATTTTATATGTTTTATAAAACAAAAGTTTTAAAAAGTGAAGAAGTGTTTTGGAGATGTATCCAAACCAAATGTAGTGCTAAGGTGTTTACTATTGGATCTGATCTTACCGTATCCAGAAGTGCTTCGTTTCATAACCATCAACCAAATGAAAAGAAACTGAATAGGAAAATTGTTTCAAACTCTTGTAAGCGGAAAGCAGTAGATGATATAAGTGAAAAACCGTCAAAAATTATACGCAGAACACTTGCGAATAATTTGCCAGCCACAATTACGACGACTGATATTAGTTATATCAGAAAAAACATGTACAACTGTCGCCGAAAAGTGATGCCCAGTGGACTTCCTTCCAATATTCAAGAAGTTCAAGAGGTAGTACAGACGTCTGCGCACCAAACCAGCAAAAACGAATGTTTTCTGTTTATAAATTGTTTAAAAAGCAATATAATTGTGTTTAGTTGTGAAACTAATATTCGCGTTTTAACCGAAATGGATATTCTGTACATGGACGGTACATTTTCTTATTGTACCATATATTTTTTACAGTTCTTTACCATAGACGGGTTAACTAATGGACATTATATTCCCTTATTGTATTGTTTACTGCCTAACAAAAACACTAAGACCAACATGGAACTTTTTTCTTTATTAAAATCCAACATATTTGAAGCATATAACATTGAATTTTATCCAAAAATTATTTATGTAGATTTTGAAAAAGCGATACACAACGGTATTGTGCAAATCTGGCCTAACACTGAAATAAAGGGCTGTAGATTTCACTTACACCAAGCGTGGTTTAGAAAAATTCAGTCACTTGGTTTAACCTCAGAATTTAAAACTGATTCGGAAATAGGCAAGTGGCTGAAACATATATTTGGTTTTACTTATTTAAATCCAAAAGATGTAGAAGTTTGTTTTGTTTTTGAATTAATGGCATATAAGCCTCAGAATGCAATTTTAGACAAATTCGCCGATTATTTAGTTGAAACATATGTAGATAGTAATGCAATATTTCCCCCTTATTTCTGGGCGGAAGGAAAAGCTTCAATTTCTCCTAGCACAAATGCATGCAAGTCTTTCCATTCACATTTCAATTCATCTTTCTACAACACACATCCTTCTATATATATCTTTATTGAAAAAATTAAAGAATTTCAGGTTGACACTTATGTAAAAATTCAAAGTCGGCATATTGTCAAGCGTATTAAAGATAGGCAAGTTCAGCTTAAATTGAAAAATCTCCAACAATTGATACTTAAATATGAATTTCATCAAATAAGCAGAATAGATTTTGTAAAATGTGTTTCACATTACAATAAAATTTAAAAATTGTACATACATATATGACAACTTACTGTATATATTAACTCTGCTTTTACTTACAATAAACAATATTTAAATGTACCCAGCGTTTTATTTTGGTCCAGTTTCCTTTTATGTTACTTTTTGGTTATCAGGTTAAAATACAAATTGGTGAGGAAAATACCTGTAAGATTAAGAACGACCCTTAGTTCTGGTGAGGAAAATACCTTACGGATTATCTGACCCGAGCGGTTGGTGAGGAAATTACCTCCACCCGATATACACAACGCATTCAAGCAATTGTTATTTCAACATAGAGACGAGCGGAGGTAATTTCCTCACCAACCGCTCGGGTCAGATAATACGTAAGGTGTTTTCCTCACCAGAACTAAGGGTCGTTCTTAATCTTACAGGTATTTTCCTCACCAATTTGTATTTTAATCTCATAACCAAAAAGTAACATAAAAGGAAACTGGACCAAAATAAAACGCTGGGTACATTTAAATATTGTTTATTGTAAGTAAAAGCAGAATTAATATATACAGTAAGTTGTCATATATGTATGTACAATTTTTAAATTTTATTGTAATGTGAAACACATTTTACAAAATCTATTCTGCTTATTTGATGAAATTCATATTTAAGTATCAATTGTTGGAGATTTTTCAATTTAAGCTGAACTTGTCTATCTTTAATACGCTTGACAATATGCCGACTTTGAATTTTTACATAAGTGTCAACCTGAAATTCTTTAATTTTTTCAATGAAGATATATATAGAAGGATGTGTGTTGTAGAAAGATGAATTGAAATGTGAATGGAAAGACTCGCATGCATTTGTGCTATGAGAAATTGAAGCTTTACCTTCCGCCCAGAAATAAAGGGGAAATATTGCATTACTATCTACATATGTTTCAACTAAATAATCGGCGAATTTGTCTAAAATTGCATTCTGAGGCTTATATGCCATTAATTCAAAAACAAAACAAACTTCTACATCTTTTGGATTTAAATAAGTAAGACCAAATATATGTTTCAGCCACTTGCCTATTTCCGAATCAGTTTTAAATTCTGAGGTTAAACCAAGTGACTGAATTTTTCTAAACCACGTTTGGTGTAAGTGAAATCTACAGCCCTTTATTTCAGTGTTAGGCCAGATTTGCACAATACCGTTGTGTATCGCTTTTTCAAAATCTACATAAATAATTTTTGGATAAAATTCAATGTTATATGCTTCAAATATGTTGGATTTTAATAAAGAAAAAAGTTCCATGTAGGTCTTAGTGTTTTTGTTAGGCAGTAAACAATACAATAAGGGAATATAATGTCCATTAGTTAACCCGTGTATGGTAAAGAACTGTAAAAAATATTTGGTACAATAAGAAAATGTACCGTCCATGTACAGAATATCCATTTCGGTTAAAACGCGAATATTAGTTTCACAACTAAATTCAATTATATTGCTTTTTAAACAATTTATAAACAGAAAACATTCGTTTTTGCTGGTTTGGTGCGCAGACGTCTGTACTACCTCTTGAACTTCTTGAATATTGGAAGGAAGTCCACTGGGCATCACTTTTCGGCGACAGTTGTACATGTTTTTTCTGATATAACTAATATCAGTCGTCGTAATTGTGGCTGGCAAATTATTCGCAAGTGTTCTGCGTATAATTTTTGACGGTTTTTCACTTATATCATCTACTGCTTTCCGCTTACAAGAGTTTGAAACAATTTTCCTATTCAGTTTCTTTTCATTTGGTTGATGGTTATGAAACGAAGCACTTCTGGATACGGTAAGATCAGATCCAATAGTAAACACCTTAGCACTACATTTGGTTTGGATACATCTCCAAAACACTTCTTCACTTTTTAAAACTTTTGTTTTATAAAACGTAAAATTTTCGAAAACCAATAAATCTTTGCCACGATTGCTTTTAATTAAAGAAGTTGTCATTTTGTTATAATATTCACAAAATACAGTTAAATTAATAGATAAACTCAATCTAACACGAGCAACAATTGAAAATGGCACTTCAATTCCAGTTTCGAAACTATATATACATACTACGTACCTACCTACCACTTTTAATTCCCAGAATCCATAGTCATTAATATTAAATTCGGGAATACCTAACTTTCTCTAATACACCGATACTTCAACGTTTGGTGAGGAAATTACCTGTGAGATTATCGTACACCTTTGCTTTTACAGCTAGGAAAGGGTTTTTGGTGAGGAAAATACGCCCGCCGTGTATATCTATGTATACACATACAAGTATGTTTTTTTACATTTCTGTATTAATGTTGGTAAAAGTTAAAAAAATTCTTAATACTATCAAAAATTCAAAGGAGTTTCTTGAAATATGTTTTGTTCAAAACTAATCCATCGCGTGGTGAAGACTACAATAGCCTTTTAAGAGAGTAGGTAAGGCATGGAGTGATGGAGCGGTTGTCGGAACGGAGGAATGCTTCTAGTGCCAACTTTTTAATCAAAGTTGTTACAAACAAAATTGATTCTTCGTCATTACTCGGTGAAATACAATTTCTTAAACCGAATTACGGCACAAGTTCGTCGGCTACATTTTCAGTTCCTCGTGCTAGAACTAATGTTTAAGCTAAGGCCCCAATGGTCCATATGGCAAAAATGCAAATAAGTATTGTGAGGATCCTTTTAATAAATAAATAAGTTAGTTTGTCATTTCGTTTATATTGAAGGTAATGGATTAATTTAAATGTGTAAATAGAATTAGCACTGCATTATTATTATTATTTAAAACGTTATTAAAATTCGCGTGTACAGAACACAATATAATTTTGTTTTATACAAAAGGTGAGGTTTTATCAACGAGAGTATGTTTCAAATAGTTCTTGTCAAAAAATTATTACATCTACATCTATAAACTTATACTTACAAAATTTAATTGACGAATTTTCGGCAACGTCACAATAAAATATTACAAATAAAAATTTTAAATAAAAAATTACGTTTCTCATATTATTTTCAAAATAAGTAACACAATTCAAATAAATATCGTCTTTTAAATAATTTAATAAAACATGCTCGTTTATGCGTGTATTTATACAACCAGCATAACCTCAACTTATTCCTCCTCTGTCAAATTGAAAACTAACTCAACAGTAGATTCGTGAAATTCTTTTATAGGCAATTTGTTATTCTGGATAAAGAGAAGTGATTCTTTTTCCAATCACGAAACCTATGAAATATAAATGAAATGTCATATGTTCCGAATGCTTTAGCATTAACCAGAAAGCATTTGATAAAAATTGATTTATGAATCGTTACATATACAAAAACGGGACAGAGAAATATGTATTGTATATAGATTGGATGAAATTATACTTACAATGTCGTATATAATTATGGCGTGTGGAACTTCGAACTTTTTTCTTTTATCGTGGTGGACTTACATGTCTTGTATATCATTATCTATTTGCCGAGGTTATTTAATGGAAGGTTTTTAAATTGTAAATGGTATCTAATTTGCCGGCAAGCGCACGAGCATTTTATCGTTTATCAATTATTTTTCATGTTAATAGGTATGTATTCCAATGCCATCGTTTCATTAATTTGTAATTGCTAAAGGGACATTTTTCTCTATTACAATGGCGGTTCATAGCTTTGCGAGCTTTTTAAAATAATTAAATAGTCATTTGATAGCAGAATTTGTTTAAATTATTGCCTACATATAGATTATACAAGTTTAGTATGTAGGTATATGTCGTAGTGTTGATATAATTTTTGTTTTATGATTTTGTTAATGAATGATAGGGGATAATTATTTTTTTGTAGAGAATCTTTTGTTTGTAATAAAATTTCTGGTCTACAAAAAGAATGTAGCGACGGGATTAATTAATAGAGTGATTAAACTAATAAACCTACAAACTAACAGACTTCAGACCAGAAATTTTTCAGAGAAATGAAATATAATAACAGCATTACTGATATCTACTAGAACCTATAAATAAATTTGTAATGAGAATAAATACTAAAATAACGAAAAATGTGCAAATACATTGTTTTTTCCACGGTCGGGAGTAGAAATCAGTTTCTATGATATCAAAATTAAAGCAGAAGTAGTCGATTATTCCCAAGGGAGTATAATGCTCCCAAGGCAGTTTACATTATGGAGAACGTTTGTGATTCATGCAAAAAAAAGATAACATTGAAATTATTTATTGACATTTAAATTTGTACAATTTTCAAAATTAATATTAGAAGGAATATTACTTTCGCTTACATTTACAGTTTTTGTGATTGCCCTAGTAGTGGTACCTACTAAAACCTGATTAGCAATTTTGGTCTTATTTTCAATGGAGTTCTCGACATAACCCTCAGCGACTGTCGTTGATTTCCAACCAGCATGACGCTTTATTGTCGTGATATCCACACCAGCATCTGCCAGTAATGTCGCTGAAGATCTTCGTAAGCAGTGACCAGTATAACATGCAGCATCAGGTAATTTTAAATACGAAGCTACTACACTCGGAATTTTTCCCATGGTATTCTTGCCAACTGGCTGCGAACTACATTTTCCTGCTTTGTAGTACAAAAAAAGGCGCTTATGCTTGACGTGGGGAGGACGAAGGGACAGGTATTTTCGAAACAACTCAAGCATATTTTCCACATCGGTAACCACAAAGGTTCGTGGAATCTTTGTCTTAGTGTTTGGAATTTTTACAATCAAGGAAGAGCCTACATCCTCAATATCATCTATAGTTAAATTGACTAGTTCATCAGTTCGACAAGCTCCGGCAATCCCCAGAATTAATCCAACCTGTAAAAAATCAAAATACTTAATAATTGAAATACCTAACAACAAAAGTAATCTTACCTTAATCATTAAGAATTCTTTGTCATCTGCACTTGATAGAAAACGGTCGATTTCACCCTTTCTCAATATTTTCGATTTTTTCGCTTGATATCCGTCACCGGTTCTTTTCAAAAATGCGATCAGCTTGGGGAATTTGCTTATATCTATGTTGTCGTAAATTATCAAGCATGACTTAACCATAGAATATTGCGCCCATAATGTGGAAGACTTGTAATTCTTTGCATTTTCACTGAAGTATGCCAACAAAACATTCTCGCTGTATACTTGAACATTTTTCTCGGCGCACCACTTTTTGAACCGATTGTAGGCTATATCGTATAAAGATCTTGACTTCGTAGGCAGCAAATTGCTTATTGCAATATATGCAGCCTCCACAATCTCTTCCGACTCACAATTATTCATTGTGCACTAAACAAACTTTAAACTAAACCAAACTAGCACATTAATTTGACAATTCTTTTTGTTTGTTTATTTTGTAGTTATGACAATAACTCAACGACTACTAAATAAATGCTCAAATCCGAATACAATAATTCTGGTGCTACTTACTTCATAATGACAAAATATGTGTTTTTAAGTTAATGAGACCGTGGAAAAAATAGTATATACCATTCGGGAGAGATGCTATTTTGTCCTCGGTGCATTGTAGCCCTCGTGCTTCGCCCTCGGGCTTCAAATTGCACTTCTGCCAAAATAACGCATTTCTCTCCCTTATAGTATAATATACTATTTCTCCCGACCGAGAATAAAGTGTCATCTTATACATCTGACAATTGACATATATTAGACTACTTTATTCTCTAGGGAATAAAATATTCGATTTTCCCTAGGGAATAAAGTGAATACTGTAGTGAATGACTTTTGGTTCATTTATTTAAGTCAAAATTAATTTAACTGTCAGATTGACGAAGCATTTAAATATATCAATCAATTTTATTTTGTGATCGTAATAGTAACTTTAGATGAGTTTACAATATTTATATATGGACAATCATCTGATATCTTAACTTGGCGGTTGCTTACAGTAGTGCTTGTGCAAAAATTATCTCCTTCACTGCCATTAATATTCATTTTTGCACAATAACTTAAACGGACTGCGTTTTTTTGGAAAAAAATAGGACACAAACAAACTCGTTTTACCTTAGTAACCAGAAACTATGCACATGACAAACCAACTTAATTGAATGACATCAGATCAATCTATCAATCAACTGTCAAACTAATAATGAAATAAATTATTACATTTAAGGTCGGGAGAAAAGTTTTGTATGTAATTCGGGAATAAACGTCTATAATCCCTCAACAGAAAATTACTTACTGCCTCGGGATTAAAACTGTCGTTTATTCCCTTAATACATAAATATCTATTACATTTTGAATAGAAAGTGCCTACTATTGAACCATCCTTTTGAGTATAATTATTTTTTCAATAGTAATATCACAAGAGAGTGAGAATATATTGAAAATAATTCGACAGATTTTCGAAAACTTGTTACTAGGGAATAGACACGAGAGCCCGTAGGTCTCGAGTGGCAATTCCCGAATGGCAACAAGTTTGAGAAAGACTGGAGAATTATTTTCTAATTATTTCTCACTCTCGAGTGATATTCGAAAGATTATTTTTTAATGTTTAAATAAAAAATACAGCATAAAAATACAACTTTTTAATATTATTTCTGTACATTTACAAAATTAATTAGTGTTAAAAGTTTGTATGTGAAATACACAATTATTGTAAATGTTTTGTCCGCGAGTGGTGGATTTTGCAACATTCTTCTGTTCTGTTATGTTAAAAGTTATAGCTTCTCCCTTGTCTCTTAGGTTATTAATCAAACTTGAATGATGTTCATTATTCAACTGCAGGTACGGTTTCAATGAACTAGATGAGCTGCGGCCCGTAATTTTTATTATTTCCTGCTCGTTAACACCTGCTTTCGCTAGATGAGACACTGCACTTGACCTTGAAGAATGGTTCGTAATTTTTATTTTTTTAGTGTCCAGCCCGATCATGTCCGCCGATTCTTTCATCCACTTCGACATTATATTCACCCCCAACGGCATATTTTTGTACCATTCTGTAGAAGACGGTTTATCCCAAGCAATGTTTACTGTTAAAAAAAGTCTGTCAGTTTTTATATGTTCGTTCCTCTTGCTTAGCAATTTCTTGAGCAATCGGACAGGACACGCATCAGGCTTTTCAGTATTTGGTATTGACCATTTACTATCAGTCAACTTTTGTGCCCCACCTTGCGCTGTTTTAGAGAAAACCGGATTATACTCTACTCTTCCAGTGGCCAAACCAGCATTGTCTGTTTCTTCTTGAAAATAATGCACTAAACATTGACAACCTTCTCCCCCACGCCATGCTAGCTTATATGAAGCAATGTGTCGTAGCGTTTTATTATTTCCATGATTTGTTCATTAGTTAGAATTGCAAAACTTTGCTTCCTTTTTTCTGGCACCTGTTGTAATATCTTACGTTTTGTATTTCTGGCTTCTCTCGCAGATTTAAATTCGATATTTTTAAAGGGGTCTAATTTTCTACTAAATTCGTTGTAGTACAACTCTTGCATTAATTTGGCGGTTTTATTCCACATTGTTTTAATAACGGCTTCTTTGTAATCTTCCCCATTGCACCTTTTCATATTAAATCCCCAGTCTTTCAAAATGTTTGCCAGTTTTGTGACTGGTGTATTTCCTTCTAATTTGTAACCCCGTTCGTCGCAAAATGATTGGAATTGTTTCCATATTGAATTATTACTAACCATAGTATTTTTGCACGAATTTTCTTTAATCTGTGCGTTTATATCATCCACTGATGATGAACTAAATCGCTTATGGTTCATTGCTTCCAATTTGCAATAATACTGGTGACAAGTGTCAAAACTAGAAAATACGTTGTCAACAAACAGAAACAAAATACTAGAAAATATTCTCTGTAGTAATACCATAAGAGCTTTGAATTTATCGATAATTTCACGAATGCTTGTTGCATAGCGACGAAGACGAGTGTCAGTTTGACAAACATTTAAATCACGACAGGAGTGGTTTAATTGTCAAATTGACACTAGTCGAAGTCGTTATGCAGGAAGTATGGGTGAAATTATCGATTTTAATTTAAAGCTCGTATGGTATTTGATTAGATTATTTTACGTAATACAAAATGAAATTTATCTAAACTCTTTATTTATTAATTCATGTATAAATTAGTACACTGAAAGGTACAATTGTTATATACATTCTGTTTTTTATTGGATGTGCTTGAATCAATATTTGCACTGTTGTAACTATTTCCTCGCATTTGATTAATAATAGTTTCATGGTGTTCTTTATCTAGTTGTAGATACGGCCTAATAGAATGCGAACTACTGTGGCCAGAAATTTTAATTAATTGTTGCTCATTTACACCAGCTTTTGCTAAATTTGAGACAGCTGTCGCGCGACTGGAATGGTTACTTATTTTTTGGTTTTCTGTGTTGAAGCCAGCGAGTTGAGCACTTTTCTTAAACCATTTCAAAATTTCATTTCTTCCAATAGGCATATTTTTATACCAGCTACCTTGTTTCTTATTCCACGCTGGATTGACAGTTAAAAAGAGTCTATCACTTTTTATACGAGCGTTTTCTGTCCTCTTTGAAATGAGTTTTTTTAAAAAGTCTGACTGGGCAATTACTTGGTTTTACTTTGTTGGGAATCAACCATTTACTGTCAGCACATTTTGGTGCTCCACCTTGGGTAGTTTTCGTGAATATGGGATTGTACTCTATTCTTCCAGTCGGTGTATTGTATACATTCATTTCTTCTCGGAAGTAGTGAATCAAACATGCCGCGCCTTCTCCTCCTCGCCATGCCAATTCAATCGACACTATCAGGTAAAATTTCTTTTGTAGTCCATCTGCATTTTCTTTATCCCAAACATTTATCATTTTTTCATATTCATTTTTCTGTAAAGCTCCAGAACTCATTTTCCGTTTACCAGGTATCGCTTGTAGAATTCTCCTTTTGGAGTTCCTTGCGTCGCGGGCTGCTTTAAATACGATGCTCTGAAGAGGATCAATTTTTCTGTCATATTCGTTATTAAACTTCTCTTGTAGCAATTTTGCCGTGACATTCCACATAGTTTTAACAACACCTTCTTTATATTCTTCCCCATTCCCCTTCCTCATATTGAAGGCCCAGTCTTTCAGAATATCTGCAAGTTCCTCTTCTGTAACATTTTGTTCGATGCTGTAGTTTTTCGCATCACAAAACTCACAAAATTGTCGCCAAATTGACGCTTTACTCTTTTTCGTATTAGCCGGTTCAGCTTGTTTTACTATTTGATCAATGTTTACAACTGATTCTTCCCCAAATCTCAGCATTGTTTTGTGACAATGAAACAATGCTGAGATGACAGAACTTTAGAAATGTCTATCTTTATTAACCGCATTTCCATAACAACGCCTAATTATTCTACTATGAAAATTATCGATAAATTACCGCTGTAATTTCGAGTTGCTTCAGTAATACGCGAATCTTATTGGTTTATATTTGTATGTGTAAAATAATCGGGAGAATAATGTACTAAGATTATTCTCACTATAATAATATTGTGATTGCATAGAATTAAACACGTGTCCGCAAATACTGCTAAACGATTGATTAATAAAATTATTAAAAAATAATAATTATAATATTCATTTAAATTTAAATTTTTCAACATTCTTTAAGTTTAGTTTGCAATAGAACTCCGTCTGAGTAAGACACTGTGTGTCGAAACAATTATAAAGTGGAAATTAAGCAGTATTGCTTTTTCATTTTTATTTAATTATAACTCTGTTTTTTAATTCGGAGGAGTAAATTGAAGAGACGATTTTACACCATGTGATTTGTAGTTGTTAATTTTGACAGTAGAATTGAAATATAGGTTAATGATGTTTATTAAAATATAATATTGTTATTAAAATTACTATTTACTTTATTTTAAAATCTACAATAATCAAAAGTGAGTCTTGATTTTATTTTTTGATTGTTTTATGAAATTATAAACACTAAACAGATTTTTGCATTACTACGTAATTCTTTTCTGATCGATATTAGAGAAATTAATACATTATGCAGCTATTATTTAATTTTATTGCTTTATTTATAAACAGAATACATTATAGTTCAAAGTATTTATTATAAAATAATATAAATGACAAGCAGAACTTTATTCTGTATCACTGGATGACAGATTTTCATTTTCGCTGCTATCATCACCAACGGATATAATAAAAGGTTCAATTATATTATCGATTAGACCATCCAATTCACTCATTATTACTTCTTCCTTTACAACAACGATTTTGACATCTGTAGTTTTGTATGGTTATTAAATACCTGCGTCTCCATCTAACTAGGTAGATCATATTCATCACGTTCTATAAGAACACTTTTTCTATCTCTGGTCATATATCTGCAGCAATACATAATACTCGTATTATATCACTTATATTGTAATATGCATTTGCATGTAACAACATGAACAAGTAAAACTGTCTATATAATAATTAAAATACCCAGTGACCTGAAATTTATGTGTTTCATGAATTTATACAGAGTTGAACGGCTTATCTGTGGCAAATCATCGCATTGTATTATTTCATTTAGCACTTTATTAAACGTAGGAAGTTCATTTTTATAAAAAAGCAGTGTACTATTTGCCGTACGGATTTCTTGACACCTTCGTCGTACTCGTCAATTAAAGAATGCCTTCCTGAACTTTGTTTTGGTGGAATAATTTGACCATTCTGTTTATAATCTTTGATTGTACGATAAATTGTCGATTTTGCCACTCCTGAAAGTAAGTTAGCATATAGTACCTACATACTGCTATAGACTTTTCCTCGCAAATATTTTGAAAAGTTTATTATTTATGAATGCACATCTATCTTGAACTTATATTAATTTTTGACTAATGTAGTTGAAGCACGCCGTTTACTTTGCTGTGGACGGTGTACTGTATTTTTTATACGGAGCCGATGGCTTTGCTGTATCCGCAGACGCTAATGTTCTCTGAGTTTAGAAAGACGTGTGTATGAGAAGATAAATTTTTATCTTTGTTAGGTAACTTCGTGATTTTGATTTAATTGTGGATGGTGTTTGATTCATTACCGAGATTTATTTACGAGTTTGTTGATCTCGTAATATTGTTTAATTTAGTACGCTTTCTAGCTCATTGTGTCTCGAGAAAAATATATATTTTTTATATGTAAGTTAATTATATTATTCTTATTATCATTATTATTATTATTGTGAATGATTTGAATTGTATTTTTCATTGTGTTAATTTTGATATATATATATTGTATTCTTTGCTATTTGAATTAAATGACAAAGAACGTTTTTTAAAATTTCTGATATTAAAAAATTTTCTATAACTTTTAAATTTAGTTCGCTTGGGATATCAAGGGCATATTTTTTTCATGTGGTTTGCACATGCGTTAGAGTTTGTTTCGGGCTGTCATATCAGTTTGTTTATTTTGTTTCTTGTGGGAGAAATTAAAAAGCTTCTTTGTAATTTATTAGTTTTAATTTTGATCGGAAGTCACAAAGAAAGTTTTTTATCGTGCGCTGCGGTCACTTCCGCACGATATTTTTACCTTTATAATATTGTTTAATGACGCAATATTTATCTTTATACTTCTTAAAGATATTTTTTTTTATTTTTTTTTTTATTTTTGTATTAAAGTTTCATTTAAAGTTAGCTGTGTGTGTTTTTGAATTTTACCTTTCTTCATTTGTGCTTATTAGTAACTCAAAGACATTATAATTATAACATTTGTCAATACTCTCTTACTGGCGCATTATAAATTTGTAGAAGAGAAAAACCACGTTTTCCGATTGGAACCCTGAGGGGAAAAGCAGTCTCATTTTGAAAATTAACCGACTGAATATCCAAGCTGGACAGATTGGTTGTGAATAGTGGTATCATCAAATTCAAACCACTATTCATAGCAATATGTACGAATACAGATTACACAGGTCTACAAAATTAAACTTTTTGACACATGTTTTTATTTTGAAAACTGATTTTATATAATTTTGGTAGGCTGATTTCAAAAATTCTATGCATTTATTTGTATCACGTAAGGTTTTCTTGCAAATATTAAATGAAAGAAAACGATATTTCTAAAAGAATTTATTTGTTTATTGAATAAAAAGGTGGAATATAAGTTAAAAAAGTGGAAAAAAATACTTTACTAAGTCTTATTTAAGTGAAATCTTTGTCTTTTTGCCAGAAAGCTGCGTTGTCCGGACATTCGGTTGTATGTTTTTAAGGGCATATCCCGTTTTAACATCCAGCAGTAGTCCACCATCATCGTTATGCTCCATCTGCCTTGGTATCGCCGTTCCATTTCCTTAATGTCTTGGTGAAACCTCTCTCCCTGTTCTTCGCTAACTGCTCCAAGATTTTCAGGAAAATAGTTCAAGTGTGAAAACAGGAAATGCACTTTCAAACTCATATTACAACCTAGACGATGAAAGTGTTGTAACATATTTTGAACAATATTTTCGTAGTTTTCGTCCTTAGAGTTCCCAAGAAACTTATCAATTACTTCTTTAAATGAAACCCAGGCGTTTTTCTCGACATTGGTCATTGTGTTTTGAAAATCCTTGTCTTTGCATAATGTTCTTATCTGCGGCCCAACAAAAATACCTTCTTTTAACTTGGCATCGGATAAGGCTGGAAATGTCTCGCACAAATATTTAAAACACTGTCCATTTTTATCTAGGGCTTTAACAAACTGCTTCATCAAGCCAAGTTTGATATGGAGAGGAGGCAGTAAAACTTTTTTGGGGTCAACCAAGCTATCTCTTAATACATTTTTGCTACCATGTGTAAGGCTTGTTCTAGAGGGCCATTCTATTTGAGTCCAATGTCTATCCCTTGCTCGACTATCCCACTCACAAATAAAGCATGGAAATTTTGTATAACCTCCTTGTTGTCCTAGTAGCATGCACAGCACTTTAAGGTCACCACAAAGCATCCACTGATGTTCTTGGTAGTTTGTTTTCTTTAAAAGAAGTTCAAAATTTTCATACGTTTTCATTAAATGTACCGAATGGGCAACGGGAACCGAGGCCAGCTCGTTACCATTGTGCAATAAAACGCCTTTTAAACTACGCTTACTTGAGTCAATAAACAGGCGCCATTCCTCTTTTACATACGGCACATTTCCTAATTTTGAAATTAAGTCAGGAATATTGTTGCAATACACTAGCGGTCCGTCTTGAGTAAAATATTGACATAACTCTTTTTCGCGATCCCGGTAAAAGCTTGATGTGACGCCAGGTGCCAGTAAATGTTTCTCGCGAAGTCGGGAGGCTAACAATTCGCACCTTCCTTTGGAAGGTGCAAATCTCTAATTAAATAATTTAGTTCGCTCTGGTTAAACACTTCGGGCTCTCTGAAATCTGGTGTGAAATCTGAGTCATCTGGGTCGCAATTAGATTCCTCTGATTCTGACGATATGACGTTTTCTAGTGCTTTTGGGGCGGTAGGTATCGGTACATCTTGTCCATGAGGAACTGGTCGAATAGCAGAGTCAAGATTGGGATACACAATTTGTTTCTTATTTTTTTCTGTTGAATCCTTGAACATTACACGAACAAAAATAACAATCATCACTGTGATTTCTAGGCTCTCGCCATACCATAGGAACACCAAAGCTTAAACATTTCTTCCTACCTTTTTGCCAGTTTCTTAATGCTTCAACGCAAACGGAACAAACAGTATGAGGAGCCCAGGACTTGTCTTGGTCGCCAATTTTGACACCAAAATAAGCGTGGTATACATTTTTCACAAACGAAGTTATAGTTTGCCTCTGCTTTACTACGACATAACTACCACAGATATAACAAAAGTTATTCGGATTGTTCACACAATGTCTTCTTTCCATATTTATGCGTTCTAGAACACTTAAAATACGCAACAACGAAGACAACAGCGCGCGGACACAGTAGCACGACGACTAACACAACCAAACTGCACATTAGCAGGTTTCAACGTTGTATTGACGCTTCTGCGCCGACTCTGTTGCTTTGCTGAGAAATCTAATATTAACCAGTGTTGCCAAATCACATTTAATTTCATAAAAATCAATTCATTTAAAAATCATGCCTAACATGGAACAATCATATTCTTGTCATAGGTATGTATATTAATAAATTAACATTTTTAAGATATAGAGCGCTATAAAAAACATTTACGTGATAGAGCAAAAATATGGCGATTTTTGGAATAATGGCCCCCAAACATATACAAATTAGCAAACAGCTTTCAAACATCAAAATCACTGTAGACCAGTGTTATTTACTAACCTAAAACGCATGCTATTTTTGCTACTATGACAGTCATCTTCATTTGAGGTTTATCTTTTCGAAGTTTCTTAAATATATTTAATATATTTTGTTTCTCAAACACAGACAAGTGCCCCAAGCCTAAATAATTTCGTTTTCGTATCGGTGATATTTGCGTTCCAGAAGTGCTTAGTATTTGATCCATATCGAAAAATAACGTACGAAAAAAGTGTAACGTATGTAAAATATTAAGTTAGCTATAAAAAGAACTTATTTTGGAAAATTTAATGAAGGAAAACAAACAGTAACGATAATTATACAAAATGTAAGTTTTGATCAGCTGATTCAACCTGTCAACCGTCAATACTCTAAATTTTAGTGTCATTGTGGCCGATAATTGGCCAATAACGAGACTTCTTTTTACCGCGAGATTTTTAAAACGCTCCTCCGAATTAAAAAACAGAGTATAACATCATAATATGTTAACCAGTATCTTTTTTGAAAGCGTAAAAAGGAGATGTGCAATATGAATTGAGCAAAGCGGTGGACAATTTCAGCATATTTTGTAAAATGTGTTTATTAATTCTTAAAATTGCATATCTAATTTTCTAGTTTATAAATAAATATATATTGTGTTACAATATACACGTTTTATTTCGTTAGATGACATTTGAGTTTTGAATGAACACAATTTATAAATCGAAAATCATGGCTTTTGTTTCTAACCTATTGATGTTTCCAGATTAAGCAATGCATACCCCACTATTGACATAGTTGGTTGTACAATTAGTTTGGATTGCGCAAATTTGTGTGTTTATGTTCTTTATGTTCCACCATATATTTCTCATGTTGAATTTAAACAATTCCTAATTTTGTTTGAGAAAATTTCTGCTACAGTCAACACCATCGACGATTGTATATCGGTTCAGAATCAGATTGAGGTAGTACAGATCTGGTGCTCCAAAAACAAATTAAATTTGAACGTGGCTAAGTGTTAATGTATGAGCTTCTCACGTAAAATTAATAATATTACTTATGGCTACACTTATGACAAAGCAGTTATTCAACGTACACAATCTATGAGAGATTTGGGCATAACCTTTGACACTCACTTACATTTGTTGAGCATATCAACACCATGACTGCTTCATCTTTGCGTACGTTAGGCTTGATTATAAGAACGACACCTAATTTTATACCCTCAAGCTCGGTTTTACCATTGTATTTTTTATTTGTGCGCTCTAAGCGACGCTAATATGGTCACCAATCTATAATTAATCGTCATATTACTACCATTGAACAAGTCCAAAGACGTTTCCTGAAATATTTATCCTTTAAAGACAATTCTGAATATCCTGTTCAGAATTTTAGCCATAGTGTGTTGCTCAATTTATATAAATTTGATTCTCTGGAACTTCGTCGTAATCATGCAAGTATCAAATTTTTATATGACCTGGATAACCATCGGTTGGACTCGCCAAAACTCATAGAACAACTTAACTTTATTGTGCCTCGTTTGGGTTCCTGATCAACGACGATGTTTTATAGCAGGAACCCGAATACTAATATGACGATTAAATCACAGAATCTACAGAATCTGTACCTATTATAATACTTTATCGAATACTTCCCTTGATATTCATTTTGATTAATTGGCGATGCTACTAAGAAAATGTACCACCAACCTTCACTACGTATGATGAAGTAGATGTTACTGTATTTGATATTATTATGTATTTTGTAATGCATCGCTAGTTTTAAGTACAATTTATATTAGAAACATGTAATTTGCGATGTCCTATAATTGGATTGCATAATCTGTTGGGTAATATAATGGGTGCTTCAATAAGAGTGCAAGATTTGAATTGCTCGCCATGTTTGACAGGCATAATGACACGTAATTATGATGTGACAGATAGAAAACTGACAGATGGGAGTTAGTAAACATCAAGCATTACAGGATAGAACAACACGTACTGATTGTTAAACATTATTATCAAAATGGTGAAAGTTTGATTGCCTCCATTCGTAAAGCGCGTCCAATATTCGGTTGACAGAATGTTCCTAGTTCAGCTACAGTGAAAAGAATAATCGTAAAATTCGAAAGGACTGGTGCGTTTAGTCATGTGAATCACACGACACGAGCTCGCAGAGGTCGTTCAGAACAAAACATCACGGCAGATCGCGAGAGTGTGACCGAAAGTCGAGAGACGTCGATTCGTCATCGTGCACAAGAATTGGACATTACAACAGCCACTCTTCAGCGTATTTTGCCTCAAGATTTGAATCTCCATCCCTACAAAGTCCAATTGACTCAACAACTTCTGCCAACAGACCATGCACAGCGAAGAGAGTTCACCAATTGAATACTTGAGCAAACAGAAGTAAATGCCGATTTTGCGGACAAAATCATTTTCAGTGATGAGCCCCATTTCCATCTCGATGGTTTCATGAATCGGCAAAACTGCCGCATTTGGGGCTCAGAAAATCTACAAATGATTCATCAGAAAGCAATGCATCCGAAACATGTTATTGTTTGGTGTGCATTGTGGTTTGGAGGAATAATTGGACCGTATTTCTTTGGAGATGTTATCGCGATATGATAACGCAGTTTTTTGTGCCTCAATTGGAAGATATTGCTCTTGACGACATGTGGTTTCAGCAGGACGGGGCCACATGTCATACCGCCCGTGAAACATTCACTGTTTTGCACGAGTTTGCTCCTGGTTGTGTCATTTTCCGGTTTCGTGACCGGAATTGGCCGCCACGTTCTTGCGATTTGACACCTTTGGGTTTCTGGCTGTGGGGCTATCTGAAGTGAACGGGTTTATTCCGATAATCCCGCAACCACCGAAGCATTGAAGGGCGGAATTAGACGCTCTATCAATGAAATACCGCCACATGTATACAACAATGTTATTGCGAATTTTGTGAAAAGAGTACGCGTATGCCAGCAAAGCCATGGTGGTCATTTACAAGATACATATTTTGTTTCATACATAATTCCCAAATGTATACATTATAAATCAATTAATGTTTCAATACTAACCATGTTTTATTGAACCTTAAAATCTTGTTCTCTTATTGAAACAGCCTTTATATATTATTATTATTATATATTTTTTTTATGTATGTCGATACCGTGGATTCAACAAGAAACTGCCTCTAGTGAACATGATTTCTAAGTAACATCAAAAAGCATGTCATAACTTTATTAATATGAATTTCTTAAATGACAGACGGCTTTAGAAAATTGTAAGGTTAATTGCTAGGTTATAATCTTCCTGTCATGAATAAATAGAATTTCGTGTTAACGTTTTTATTAAATGATACTAATGGCATTAACATTAGACAATTCAGAACGGTGCGGTTAAGTTACGATATACCTAACAATTTCATGGCCAACTCTGAGGCTGTTTTTTTTTCAACGCTCGACATTATTTATAAAAAAATGTTTTTTCGTTCAAAACCGACTTCGGATTTAGTAGATCGCTTGTTATTAACTACACGCTTTTTCTAAAATCAACCGTGCATGTAAATTAAGTTGCCTAACTTGGCAAGGACCAACAAGGACTATCTCAACCCTGTACGACCCGCTCTTGAATCATGAATCATGACAGTAGTATGTAACACACTTTCAAGCAGGCGACCTTTTCCAAAGTTGTATTTTTCGCGTAGTAGCGGCACGGGTATTCATTCAGGAGCACTCTATAAAAGATAAAACGTAAAAAATGTTTCTTTGGGAGTAGCGGCCAGGTAATTAAAATAATATTTAATCTATAGTGACGTTTCGGTCCTGTGTATAAATTGAAATATTTATTGGTTCAAATTAGTAAAAATATAACGTTTATGTTGATAGATCAATCAACATAAACATTGTACGGGTCCTTACTTGGTACGCATCTTAGGAATTGAACTCATAAATAAATGACACTGTTACTTAACGATGGTACACAGGAAGATGACTCTTTGCATGCTAAGACTAGATACTCAGAATTACCGTTTGCAGGTTAGAACTTGTTTCATTCCCTATTAGTCAAACAATGGTGTTGTTGGAGATCTTATACCGGCGTCTTCTTTTATCATTGCACGTAGGTATAATGCATTGATTTTTCTTCTTTTAGCTTTACAGACAGGGATAAAAGTATGGTGGCATAGTAGGCAATCAGTTATACACTAGTGACGTATTTTTCCATTTGTCAAATATTTCTGATTTTTCATTCATACTTAAATTAAATACATTTTATTGAAAAATACATAATTTCTTTAAAACAGTTAATTATCCCAACAGGCGTATCCCTTGTGCGAAGACAATTTTAAATATTTTTATCAAATTCAAAGAAGATGGATAGTATTTCTTTAAGGTTGAAATATATCTAAGATAATAAAATTGGTGTACCAAAAAAAGGTAGAAGATACAACAAAAAAGTACAAATAGATTCTACCATTTTATGAATTGTAGAACGTCCTCACATTACTTCTAATGAATTACCGAACGTAACCCACATATTGGGGGCATTTCGGTAACACGATAAAAACAAATAACACCTCGTGATATCTTACGAATAAATGGTTTCATAAAATGGAGAAGTTTATCTTAAAAAGTATTAGTGGGAAATTCTTGTAGGTAATAAATATGTTTATATTTCTTTAATAATCACAATAACTTTTGGACTGTATAATTATCTGACAGCATCACTACCACATACAGAGCCTTCATTATTTGTTGTAACATGATACATATGCAACCAACATTACAGATTGGTACTACTCCTATACAAATATTCCTAGTTCAAAATAGTTTGACAGATGTTTTTTAATTTTATTTTAATTGAAACGTAAGTAATTTCTTGGAATAATAAAGATAAATTTTAGTTGTATGTTTATTAAATTAAAACACTAGTGTTTATTATCATTTTAATAGCATAAATTTTATTTACAGTTAATAATGAAAAAATTATCAATTTTGCCTCTGTACAAACACATTTTATGAGGAGCTAACGTACTGAAAGCTTTTTCACAATAACATATTTGTAATAAATGTTAGAAATGATGACCATATTGTTGCAAACAAATATTCACCCTACGTTTTAAATTTTCAAAAACATTATGTAAATCATTCTTCGTAATGTTATTTATTTCATGCACAATTGCTGCTTCTAGTTCTTGTAAATTATGTAGTCTATTTCTATATATCCTATTTTTCAAATGTCCAAATAAGTAAAAATCAAGCGGAGTAAGATCGGGAGAACGGGGTGGTCATAAATTAAACAGTCTATCGTCGTAAAATTCTGTCAAATAGTGGTGTGTCTCTGGACGTGTGAGCGGGTGCATTATCTTGTTGAAACCAGCCATTTTCTAATTCATCGTCATGCAGCTGATTAATAAATTCATTTAATATTCCTCGATATCTTGCTGCAGTAATGGTATCGTAAAAGAAAATTGGCCCAATAATTCATCTTCTCGACATTCCCACCCATATTCCTACTTTTAAAGGATGTAATGATGTTTCTACTAGTTGGTGTGGATTTTCTGTAGCCCAAAATCTATAATTTTGTGAATTTACGTATCCTGTAAGATGTACCCATGCTTCGTCACTAAAAAAAGTTAAATCTAGGAGATCATCGTTCATTCGATTATTAAACCATTCACAAAATCTAATTCGCCTATCGTAATCGACTGGATGTAACTGATGAACAACAGTAACTTTATAAGGATGCATATGTATCTTTTTTGTTAATACTTTGTGACATGTTCCAACTGAGAGACCTACAAGAACATTTTTTTGAATGTTAACTTTGTACAATTAAAAATAAATATGAAATACCTGTTTGCTGAGATAGTTTTTTAACTGATTTATGAGGGCTATGTTCTACTCGCTGCCGAATATCATCTACAACAGCTTCAGTTAATTTGGTGGGCCTCCCAGTCGATTTCCCTTTACAAATACAATGTTTATCCTCAAAACGATGTGTTATAATATGTCTACGATGTCGAAATGAATCATAATCAAAGTCAAAATCTGGGAAGCGTTGTATAAATTGATCTATACAACTTGGAAGTGAATAACTCCAATTGCCTTCGGCATCTAGTGTAGCACTTCTATAATGGGCCACTAAAATGAATGCATCTTGTTCGACGGTAAATGCCATTTTGGAGGTTATAACCTAAAATGAAATTATTTTATTTATACATACATTCAATGTTATTAATAGATAACTAACCTTCACAAAAGTTAGAATATCTTCAATTGCTCTTCAAAGAACTGACTTTTTTAACGCGAAATAAATATAAAATTAATGCAAAGAAAATCTAATTGACACAATACACAAAACGTACAAAACTGTCATAACAAAACATTTGAGTTTAGGAACTTATTATGCAGGATTGCCAATCCTAATGTATGCAACCAATATTGCAACACGTCACGTGGGTTACAACCTATTATGAAGGCACGATATTTAAATAGATATATCGCGCAAAAGAGACGTACGACACGTGGAAACATGGGAGCTGCTATTTCTACGTACTTCCTGAAGGATAGACTATCCAACTTGTAAATGTTCTATATTGATTGCATAACTATCTATAAAGTTAACATAAGTATTTCAGTTAGATGTGGTAATTCTACTTCTTTCAAAATGACATGAAAATATATCTTTGAACATTTAATTTCAAAATACCTTCTTGATATTTAAATATTGGCACCACCAATTAATTTTTATCCTTAAAAACAAACAGAATAGATGTAAAATAACAAGGTTTGTTTGCACTTCAACTTATAGCGTTTTTATTATTTTCCCTGGAATTATAAGGAAAACGGATACACGTTACTAAACAAGAGTTTTATTATTTTCAAGTAGAAACTTATATTAAATATAATTATTAAAAATATATATATTAAATCATATGCACACATCGGTATAGTCATATAACATAATATAATTTAGAGTAAAATACAATTACATAATATTATTTTAAACTACAATAAACCAGGCGCGGCTCGTGATGACGTACTGAAGGGGCACGTACAATGATGCGAGTGCCTCGTGTGTTTTCGGTGTTTACTAAAAAAACGCTACAGTTAGTATACGAGAATACACGAAGCACTCGCATCATGGTACGTGCCCCAGCAGTACGTCATCACGAGCCGCGCCTGCAATAAGCACAATATAACTAGAGAGCGGATGCAATTTCCATAAAATGCAATCGGCAATTGGAATTGTGTATAACGTCGCACAGTACATCCCGGCGTAATTCAATGAAGTATTTGTTTGACTTACTCGGTCACCTGGTCTCGCAGCGATAACAATGGACAACTGAGCTATTGTATTCGGAGAATATAGTGTTTTTTAAAGTGTTTTCATGAGCGTAGATAGAAGCGGGGTTTTTATAATGTATTTTATTTATTAGTTTATATTTCGTAAGATAAATAAAGTGCTGTGAGTTAGTTTCTTGTTTTCATAGTTTTAACTGTTAATTACATCGTAATTTTTGTGATAGATCCTGTTTAATATCGTTTGATTGAATCTATTTCTACCAATTATTTCGACGTAAGTGTGCATTTAATTTCGTTCAGTTTCAATAACGTACGTACACATTTTTAGTTTTCATTTATTTAGATCTAGAGAATTGTTTAAGTTACTTTTTCAGACATGATATGGAAGAATGTCGAGAACGGCATTGTAAAACAATGGCGAGCTGGATTGACGGTCATATAGTCCTTTTACGATAACAGACGAGGCACGTCATAACCGGAAACTTCAGAATTACCTACCTATACAATACTAAACCCAAAAAGAACTGTCTTTCACTATAGTATATCTAGAGATTTCTTCTTTGCAAACGTTCCTATCCTGCGTAACGTTGCCAACTTCTATTCTCGCTACTGTCATTCGTATCTGTCACTTGTGCGCCATTTGTTGTTCTGTATTTTTCGTGTCCCTTTTATTCAGTTTTGTGGTATTATTTGCATTTCATTAGTTCGCAGTTTGTTCTTTAGTTTTCGTGTCCCTTTTATCCAGTTTCGTCGTATTATTCGTATTGTATTAAAACAACGGTTCCTTTAATAACCAATAAAACATGCCTAAGCCACTAAGCAGGCAATCAAAAGCGCTCATTGCGTCTTTAATCTCGTATTTCGAGAAAGAACGCGATAACAATGCCACGCTATTGCCGTTGAAAGCAGTAAGAGAGGTAATTCTAATAATTAATATATTTTTAGAGTATTAAACCTTGCGTATTTTATAGAGAGTAGCCGATGCTTTAAATATCCACATTTCTACGGTTAATAAGATTTCTTCAATGACTAAACAAGGGATTATTCCATCTAGTCCAAAGAAGAAAAGGGTAAAAAAGAAACCAGTAGTGAACATTGATGATTTTAATCAGTGTGCCATTAGAAACAAAGTTTATAACATGTATAGAGACAGTAAGTATTTATTATCTTATTTCGAACTGTAACATTAAGTTTCCCTTAAACACATTTTAGAAGAACATATCACCTTATGTACTTTAAACAACGTACTTAAAAGAAGCGATATTTTTAATGGTTGTACTACTTCCCTATGGAAAGTGCTACGAAACATTGGTTTTCACTTCACGAAAGATGATCCTAAACGAGCGTTGATGGAACTGCCTCATATTGCTTTAAAGCGGATCTCTTTTCTACAGCAGTATATACGCATAAAGCAAGAACATATATATATATATCAGTTTATATTTCTTGATGAAACCTGGATCTTTCAAGATGGAAGCACTTCAAGACCTGGCAAGATGAACATGTCAAAAATGTGAAAGCGAAACAAATAGGTGGCAAAAGGTAATCGTTTTTCTTTTTCTTTGTTGCATAAATTTTATTATGTTCTGTTCTAATAGGTATATAATATTACATGCTGGAAGCGAAGATGGCTTTATTCCTGGTGCTGAATTAATATTTACATCCAATAACAAAAACTCTGATTATCATGGTGATATGAACCGTGACAATTTTCTGTTTTGGTTAGAAAATCAACTACTACGTAATTTAGAAAATCCTTCTGTGATTGTAATGGATAATGCAAGTTATTACAGTACAATTAAGAATAAGCCTCCAACATCTTCCACAACAAAATTAGAAATTACGAACTGGTTAAATGCAAACTCTATTGATTATGATGCATCAGCGTTAAAGCTACAGTTGCTAGATTTAGTTGAGCGGTTAGTATAATTATTCTTTTTTTTAATAATTACTGGCTATTATTATTTATAGTTTTAAACCACCACCCATTTATGAGGCTGATGAGTTGGCTAATAAATATGGTCACGTTGTGCTCCGTCTACCCCCATATCATTGCATTTTTAATCCTATTGAACTGATATGGGGTATTAGCAAACGCTATTATAATAACCATATTGGCAAATACGGCAGAACAGAAGAAGGCTGCATAAAATTATGGAAGGAAGCGCTCAGTGAAGTAACCCCAACATGTTGGGCAAACAGCATCAAACACACCGAAACAGAAATTAAAAAATGGTGGGATAGAGAAATTGGCTTTGAACGAGAAGATGTAAGGCCTTTAGTTATTAATATAGGCGCAGAAGAAAGCTCAACCGATGACAGCGATTTTGAATAAAAATTATGTTTGTCATTTATATCATGTTATATTAAATTTTTATACTGATTGTATGTCCATTGTCAGTGATTCCGAAATTTATTACAAAATCCGTAAAATATCGTCAAAAATTCGTCACTTAGGATCGCAAACACATCTGAACTCTGTAAAACTTTTATGGCGGCTAATATTCCATTAAATAAACTTAGCAATCCCACTTTAAAAATATTTCTGAAAAAATATACTGGTCGAAATGTTCCTGATGAATCAACTTTACGCAAATATTATGTTTCTAGGTGCCATACGAGAACAGTAGAACGCATTAGAAGCCATCTTTTAAATCAATACATATGGATAAGCGCCGTCGAAACGGTGGATATGTTAGGATGCTGTCTGGTAAATGTTGCAGCTGGTGTACTACATCCAACTATTCCCTATAACTCATATGTAATAGCAACAAGTGTTATAAATAGAGTTGATGCGGAAACAGTTGCTGAAACCATTAAGGAGAATATGCAAAAAATGCTTCATTCGGACGCCACGTACAAAGAAAAAATACTTTTATTTGTCAGTGATAGTGCTGCGTATATGTTAAAAACAGGCAGACTATTGAAGAAAACATATCCTAATATGCACATGCTCTCCACAGAATCTGTGAATATATCACAGACACTTCTCCGGAAGTTGATAGACTTGTATCAGCTTTTAAAAAAGTTTTCATAAAAGCACCATTGAGAGTAGCTCTTTTCAGGGAAAAATTTCCATCTCTGTCACTGCCTCCCACTCCAGTAATAACTAGATGGGGAACATGGCTGGAAGCTACTAGTTATTATGCTGAGAATTTCGATAGTCTACATTTCGTAACACTGCTAAAGGAGTATGCTAGAAGTATTGGTGAGTGCATGGAGCTCACACAAATCCCAAATTTAAAAAATCAGTTGTACTTTCTTCACGAACACTAACTAATCACTTATTTTGAAAATCGAAATCTCAAATTAAATGACGAATTAACCACATTAGATGTGTCTGTTAATAATTTGAAAAGTATTCCAAGTGACTTCGGATGTGGCCTTCGGCAAAAGTTTGAAGCAATTCTTAATAGAAATCCAGATTTAATTACATTGCAGCAATTATGTATGGAAACAATTCCACAAAATCTAACGGCTAAATATGAAGAAATAAAAGAATATTTTCAGTATGCACCTATAACCAGTTGCGATGTAGAAAGGACGTTTTCTATTTATAAGGATGTACTTAATTCAAATAGAACAAAATTGACAGAAGAAAACCTTGAGAAACTATTGCTAGTCAATATTAATACTCCTTTACTCAACTTGAACGACAAAATGAACAAATAAAAATGTTCCAATTATAGAAATAAAATTAAAAACTTTAAAAATACAACTTTTCAAAAAATACATATGTATTTCGTAATTTTATAGATCACCACCCGTTTGTTTTCCAATTATATAAATAAAATTAATTAATAAATATGTATTTCGTAATTTTAGATAGATAGATCACCACCCGTATGTTTTCCAATTATATAAATAAAATTAAAAACTTTATAAATACAACTTTTCAACAAATAAATATGTATTTCGTAATTTTATAGATCACCACCCGTTCGTTTTCCAATTATATAAATAAAATTAAATATTTTAGAAATACATCCTTTCGCCAGTACTGCACTGGGCTTTGCGTCATGTGGTAAGCGTGTCCGTTCTCTAGTGATCATTACTGGAATTAAATTTTGTGGAAGGGAAGATATTATGCAACCAACTTTTGGAATCTGTTAAAGCAAGGCTATTTTCATATGAAGGAGAATCAGTTACTAGAGTGACAACTGTTTTTTACCCTGGATTTAAAAGAGAAGGTTTTCGTAGTACTGAAAATGTTACTGGGGCTACTTCTTTTCTAGAACAAGAAATGTTTAATATTAGGAGGAAAATAGATCCTGAAAATAAAGAACAAATGCCCGTAATAAAAACAGACATTAGTCCACATCAAAAGTCACTTTCATTATTTGGATTTTTGCAAGAAAGAATAAGAGAAAATAAAATCAATTACAGCTGATGTAATAATAACTAAAAGGCAATACCTCGAAAGGCCAAATTCAAATCAGGACGTAGATCTTCTTTTATTTTGGAAGGTAAGTTTTAAGAAAAAAGGGTAATTACATTTTTTATTTGGATTTTCTTTTAGGTATCATCAGCAAGTTCAGCAGAAAGTAAAAGAGTGTTTAGTACAGCTAGTTTAATAATAGAACAAAGGCGTACAAGAGTAAAAATGTTAATATAATAATGTGCCTAAATAAAAATTTAAAAAAATTATAAGTCATCCAAGTATTTATTTTATTAAAATTACATCCAACCTTTTACTATTAGCTAAAAAAATAACTCAATGAGTTTTATCTTACTATGCTTTCTAACTATTAAACATATTGTAATGTATTATCTTTCTGACTGTAAAATGTTTGTCTTTCAGTGGGGTTCTGAAAGAAAGCTAACGGTAATCTAAACACACACTATATTAAAAATAAAAACAGAATTCACTAGTAACAATCTTAACAACTAATAACGAATAATAACATTTATATTCAGATTCATGTAACAATGTTTGTATATTTATTTCACATAAACTAGGCCGTGTTCACTCGTAGAATGCTCGAAATCACCTTCCTCGACGTCTTATATATCGGCCGTCGCATCTCTCTAGAACGACGTGGAATCTTCGTGACCTGTTCTCGGATGCTCGAGAGAGACTTGACGTTCCGTCGGATGACTCATGTGACAATACGCATGTTTGAGCATTCAAAGGGAAATTATTTAGATTTTTTAAATTTATTACGGAACTGTTTGCTTTATCAGTAAAAATTATTTTATTTATAATTTCTTCGTTTTCATTTAACAAATTAAACATTATATCACAAAAATCAGTTCGTTTTACTTTTTCTTCCTCGAAAAGATCTTGATGGTTTGATATCTTGTATGGCTTATATTTGAATTCTACATCTAAAAGTGATCCTACAGACCGTTCTTCTACATAACAGGATATTCAGCTTGATGTATACTGTTCACATGTGATTGGTTTTATTCAATTTTTTTTTTGTGGGAATTTGGAAAACAACCGTCTTCTTTGAATTTGTTAAAAATATTTAAAAGTGTCTTCGCACAAGTTATACGCCTGTTGGGATAATTACCTGTTTTAAATAAATTATGTATTTTTTAACAAAATGTATTTAATTTCAGATTTAAGTTTGAATGAAAATTCAGAAATATTTGACAATTGGAAAAATACGTCCAAATAGGTTACAGGTGTATAACAGGTTGCATACTATGCCACCGTACATTTATCTCTATATGTAAAGCTAAAAGAAGAAAAATAAATGCATTATACCTATGTGTAATGATTAGAGCAGATCAATTTCTGTGCGCGCCATGAGCGCCGGCATGGGAGTGTAATTCGTAATATATTAGAATATGCGATAGAATAGGGACGCAACATAAGCTTGTTATCGATATAAGTATAGAAGTTGAGACATTTATTCTATCAGAAATAATTAAATATACATTTGGTTTTCTGCTAGAATAGTACATATTATAGCAGCGTTGTATGTACCTATAAATAAAATGGAAAATGTATGAAATCAGTGATTGTGTGCACAACAGAGGATTTAAAAAAAACACTTACCGTTTTAAGCGTCTTCCAAGGATTGACAAACTTAACGCATCTGTAGACGTGGCCTCACAAATACGTGTTAAGGTGTCAAAATTTGCATTTCTGTCTAAAACACTTTCAAATTTAATTACAACACTTTCACTTTTTGCGTCTTCTACAGCACACAGTTGTGCGTGAACATCTTTAACGATTTGCAGTGATTCCTCTAACGACAGTGACGAATTTTCTAATTTTGTTATTGCTTCTTCTAGTCTCAAGTAATTCTCACGAATACTTTGTAAATCCATTTTAATCTGGGCATCTTGAAATTTTTTCTGGCTTGTATTGATAGCTGCACTTTCTTTCGGATCGAATGATAAAACCACGTCCTTAATTTTTTCAAAATGTTCATGATAGTAAAACCCCGCCCGTAACCATGTACCCCAACGTGTCAGAATCGGCTGTGGTGGCTCAGGGGTATGGGGACACAATTCGTGAAATTTCCGAATACGTTTTGGAGATTTCAGGAATACTGCCTATGTACTCGATTTTAAAGCATCTACCTCTGGATAACATCTACGAACCTGTTCTGCCACAAGGTGTAGAGCATGGAGTTTAGAAGTAATATGCAACAAGTTAGGACAATATTTTCTAAGAGACCGGCCTACAGAACAGATGGTTGCGGCACCATCGGTCATAAACATTAATACTTGGTCTTTCGAAAGTTTAAATTTTTCCAAAGTATCTAATAGCACCTCTGAAAATTTTTCGGCATTACATTGTTCTAGTCGTCTGGATGGCAATAAAATTGAAGATGTTGGTTGATGTGGTTCCATATTACGCGCCATCACATTAACTACAAATTGTCTTTTTCTGTCAGTTGTTTCGTCCACACATAACCACAGTTTTTTAATTTTTCAGTTCGGCTTTGATTTTATTTTCAACTTGTTTACGCACCGATGGTAGATTCCTTCGTAGCGTTGTCGTGCTCGGTAATGTTTGATTCGCGTATTTATTCCAAAATGAAATAAATGAATCATTACTTAACAAGGTAAACGGCAGTGTACACACAATCATAGTTACATATAGTTCATGTATAAACTGTTGTCGATTAATTTTGTTATTATTGTGCTTCGAACTGCTTACGTGTTCTTTACAATGTGTTTTTGACCAACACATTAGATATGTATTGGACACTAAACATTTAATTTTTGAGCCATCGTATATTAAGTCCGGGAAATCCATAATAAACTTATTCACTTCGTCTGACAGCGGTCGTTTTCTCGATTTATGTGTCGACGACATTTTATTACGTATGCTTACACTTACATGCAGTCCAAGCAAGTACCAAACACATACTGAATGCTTTTATTAGTTCTGATGCAATACAATCATCCTCACATCGGCGCACATGGCGCGCACGGAAATTGGTCTGCTCTACTAATGATAGAAGAAGAACCCGGTATCCCCGCCCTTGTATTTGCAACGCATAACTTTTGGGAGCGCATTTAATCGAAGATTATGAAACTTTAAATAAAAAAAAAAAATTTATAGTACCTAACTTTATTAATAACAATAAAATTTATGTATAAAATCTAGTGTTTTAGTAAAAAATGTAATAATGCTTTTACTAAAATAAATATCTACAATATATATCTCTAAGTTTCTCTTATTAAATTCTTTAATAGTAATTAACTAAACACTATGTATACATACTATTTATATCAAAACGATACATTTAAAAAATACAAAGTAATACAATACTTATTTTCTTATATTAAACCTTGGCAGCTGGAACGTATTTGTATTTGTGTTTGTTTTGGGATTTCTGTTGGCTGTTCTTTGCCCATTTTTCATGTTTGGAGTGCCCGCTCTTGTTACCTTTTTCTGATTTGTGTCCTTTGTGATCGTTATTTTTATGTGCGGAGGACTTCTTGGACGTCCTAGCGTGTTTCTCTCCACTTTTTACTACCTGTAAGTTAGAGAAGATATATTATTTACGATCAAATAAAATTATATATGTACAGTCTGTATAATAAGAAAGGCTGACTAATATTTCTACCAAAAAAAGGCTAATGGTAAATATACAGGCTGATTCAAATTAAGTGCGCACTATTGCTATCTCTGTTATTATTGATTCTAGAAAGTAGGTTAAATTTGCAAAGTATTAGTGTTTTTAACATTGATTAGCATACAGTTCATGAAAAAGAAATTGAATAACGCATTTTCGAGAAATTTTGAAATTTATAATTTTTTTAACCGGAACAGTCTGTATATTTTTTAAAATTGTGAATGCTAGTGTTCTTTGTAATATAAAAGTTTCAATACACTATTGTCCTAAAACGACTAATAAAGTAGTTATAGCAGTTTCTATTTCCTTCTAAATGTTGTCATTGCTCCACTAACTTTTGACAAAACAGATACATATTTTGTGTTTAATGTTTATTTTAAGATATTACAGCTTACAAAATTAAATTAAAAAGAAAAAAGTACATGTACAATTTATAAATACTGCTCAAAGGTGTCACCTTCCTGCTCAATACATTTTCGTGGCAGGTTCAGTACACTCTGGGTGGCTCTTAAGATTGTCCTACTATCTATCTAATTGGCGAAAAACTTCTCTGACCTTGTCTTGCAATTCGCGCACGTTGTCGTATCGCGTTTTGTACACCTCATTTTTTAAGTATCCCCAAAGAAAAAATTCTAAAGGTCAGGGGTCAGGGGAGCGTGCTGGCCATTGAATTGGCCCATTTGTACCAATCCACTTTTCGGCAAAGATGGTGTCGAGGTAGGTTTGCACTAGGTGATAGTTGTGTGCAGGAGCACCGTCCTGATGAAAGTATAAATTTTGGCGCATCAGGTAATTGGCGTTATCAAGGAAATCCTCTAGAACGTTACGAATAAATTCCAGATATCTGTTTCCTGTCAAGCTGTCAACGTACCATTGTAGAACAGTGGACCAACGACTACCGAACCAATTAATCCGCACCAAACGTTAAAGATAAATCGAACTTGTGCAGCATGTGGACGAACTATTAATAAATTTTCTTGAGACCAGTAGTGACTGTTTTTCTTATTAAACATGCCTCTATTTGAAAAATTTGTTCCGTCACTCCATAAAATACACTGTGCTCCATTCAAATTTTCATCACAAAAACTAACAAACCAATGACAGAAAGCTAATCTCCTGGCGGAATCTCCTGGCTGTAATGTTTGAGAGATTCTGAACTTAAAGGGGATATACTTATGCTTTTTCAAAATTCTTTGAACTGATGAATAACTTAATGCCAATTCCTTAGTAGCATAGAAAATTCGCGATGGGCTTCAAAATTTGCTAACACTGTAATATCTACTTCTTCGTTGACGACGATATTTTTCTTTGTTCTTTTCTTTCTATATAAGCAATCATGCAGTCTAAACTGATTGTAAAATTTTCGAAAGTAACGTCGATCTCGCTGCTGTCGTAAAGGATAGTGTTCAGCATAATATTCGCTTCCAATATATGCTTCCAACATGTCGCATTTCTCCAAATGAGGAAATACCATAGTGAAATATTGTCAAACACTAAGCAACGAAAGTAAAACCAAAATGTTTAGAAAAATAAATATAGAACTAATGAACACAACACAAAATAAAAAAAAAATATTTTTAATAACTAAACGTGCGAAAGATTTATATTCAGTACGTTATTGACATTTACAAAGGGCATAACTATTTGTTCTGTTTAAAGTGAAAGAAGCCTACTACTGATTTTACAGAATGAAAGAGTATCTTTGACATCAACTAAATTCCACCCTAAATACTTTATTATTCGTTTTAGGACAATAGTGCATTGAAACTTTTATATTACAATGAACATTAGCATTCAGAATTTTAAAAAAATATACAGGCTGTTCCATTTAAAAAATTATAAATTTCAAAATTTCTCGAAAATGCGTTATTCAATTTTTTTTTATGAACTGCATGCTAATCAATGTTAAAAACACTAATACTTTGCTAATTTAACCTACTCTCTAGAATCAATAATAACAAACATAGCAATAGTGCGCACTTAATTTGAATCAGCCTGTATATATATATATATATATATATATATATATATATATATATATATATATATATAGTAAACCTAATCAGTAGGCGATATTATTATATTTATATATATATATATATATATATATATATATATATATATATATATGTATATTGTTACAAAGTAATCTTATATGCTAATACACTAATACGCTCCATTATTTTTAAGAATATCTCACAGTGATTTCCTACACATGCGAACAAATTTGCAGCATAATTCGCAGATAATGAGCGCTAATATCTTCTTTATATTGCGAGATAATTGGGAAATTTTATATACGCATTTTTTGCGAAATTTTTCCTTCAAAAGGGTAGAAACATTCTCAACTGGGTGGACGTCTGGGCACAGGAAGTTCAGTCCATTAATGCAACATCATGTGCAGTGTGATGTTTCAGGTCGGGGGTTGTTTTAACACGAGGGGTTTCGGAAGTTGCGTATTTACCGGTATTTAAAACGCGAAACTCGTAGGATTATATCGAAAAGGACTTCTAAGATCGATAAAAGTCTGGTTTAAAGATAACAGTGTTGAGTAGATGCTACAACAGAGGTGCTCAGACTTTTAGGGATTACGATCTATCACAAAACATTTAGGTGACAAATTCAACGTATATTATACTTGTATAAGGTGTCCCAACAGGAACTTGGCGATTTAAATTCCAAATAACATGCGTAGTATTTAGAAATTCAACGATTTATTAACGTAAACATAAAATAGAAACCCTAAAATTATATGTGGAACAAGATATCGGATAAATGTCCACCGTGACTTCTATTGCACACAGCGATTCTTTTTCTTTTTTTAAAATTTTCAATGACTTTATCACACATATGCAAGTTAATCTCGCCAATAGCCGCACGAATGTTATTTTTTAATTCATCAATTGTCTGTGGATTATTTGTGTAGACTTGATCCTTAAGGAAACCCCAAAGGAAAAAGTCCAGCGGTGTTATGTCGCAGGATCTTGCAGGCCAATCCACGTCACCATTACGAGAAATCACACGGCGAGGGAATTTCTCCTGCAGTAAATTTAGAGTTTCCCTGGCAGTGTGACAAGTGGCCCCATCTTGTTGAAAGTAAAGATTGTTGAGATCCATATCTTCCAAACGAGGCCATAGAAACGTGACCGAACGTTACGAGGACGTAGTGGTGTCTTTACATCGAGAACAGAACCAGTTCGCTCAAATTTTGCCATTAAATTTCTAATTGCCGTATTGCTGGGAATACGATTCTGATGAAAAACAACGCGTAGTCGACGAATTGTGTTCGTAATGGAACGACCATTTTCATAATAAATTTGAACAATTTGGATACGTTCTTCAGTCGTGAAACGTTGCATGATGACTTTTACAAGTTTATAGATGACATATACCAAATATTAGGTTGCTAAGTTACCTTATTTGAAAATAATGTGAAATTTAAATCCCCAAGTTCCTGTTGGGACACCTTTTATAAGTTGAATATCTAATAAAATTGCAACATCAGAAATTTTCTTTAGTCACTGTTTTCATTTAGAATTTAGATGTTGTGCATGCTACTGGATATCATCCACAAACTTATCGAAGGATGTTTCGTAATTACTGAGTGCCAACCGCAGGCATGCTGAGAGATGTTCGTCAGTTAGTCGATTGCGATATTACGTTTTAACAATTTTCATTTCTGAAAATGCAGACTCGCACAAGTAAAAACCTGTTAACCCTAGGACTACCGGGCGGGTCCAATGGACCCGAAACGATTTCTAACCATTGTTTTATCGTACTTGTGGTTGGGCTAATTTAGTGGTATTAATAGGCTATTTAAGTACGAGTCATAGCTTTAAAATTTTGACAAAAAATTATTTTAGAAATAATGGTTTTGGCAGTATCAAAATACTCTCGCGATTTACCAACCGTGTCCGTGGGACCCATATGTCGTTTACTGTATAAATGTCGGTAAAGCGAGTGTGTTTTACAATGATAGTGGTTCGCTTATAAATTCCGAACTTCCCCGCTGCAGATAAACCTTTCTTGGCATTCCCCGATGTATACAGAAAGGGGAAATCCTTTATCATGCGGATTTTGGGGACTTTACGTGTTTCAGCATATTTATAGCTGCACGCCGTAAACAATGTTTTAGTGCTTGCCGGATCCGTGTAGTCTTACTTTGTTATTGTGAATAAGACAAAATTTATATTTTGTTCAATTATGATGTGCGATTTGATACTTTAGTATCATTTTTTATCAATTGTCAGGTAGTTATTTACGAATCTTTTATTGCGGCTATCTTCTACTTTGCGTTTTACTCATTCCGGAAAATGGATCGTAGAAATAAGGAATACCTTACACAACAACAGCTAGAGGCGATAGTAGCCGAAATGAGTGACGTTGAATACAATAGCGGATATGAAGCTTCAGACGACGATGGAGAGGTAGATACAGTCGAAGGCCTCATCGTTGGAGGTGATACAAGCACAGCAGAAGAACCAGATAGCGAAAAATCTGCTGAGAGCAGCGATGATGACCACAACAGAAATCCGGCTGGAGCTAATACTTTTATATCAAAGAACAAACAAGTTGTTTGGTACCAAGATCCTATTTTACCTTATTACGGAAGACAACCACGACATAATATTTTACGAGAACGTTCAGGCCCAACACGTTTTGGAAATCGCGAGATCTATACACCTGCTTCTTCTTTTTGATTTATTTTCGTAAACCTCTTCTTGAAATTATTCTAAAGGGGACGAATGAAGGAGAGATTGTATTCGGCAAAAATTGGATGAAAATGAATGTCCAAGAATTGAAGAAATTTATTGGAGTTTTGTTACTAATAGGTGTAACAAATCTTATAACGAGGATGTAACACAACTTTGGAGCAAAAACAATGGCCGAAAAATCTTTGGTGACGACAAAATAGCACCAATACGGAAATGCTTTGAGTTATGGAACACTTATTTGCGAGATGCGTATGTACCAAATTGGTGTATGACGTTGATGAACAGCTTGTAACTTTCAGAGGCAGATGTCCCTTTAGACAATATATTCCATCAAAACATGGACGATATAGAATACAATTTTGGGCCATTTGTGATAGTGTAACAACCTATGCATGGCAACTGGAAATTTATCCTGGAAAGCAGGGAGAGGAAAGAGACAAGAATCAAGGCGAAAAGGTTGTAAAACGTTTAGTAGAAGAAATTGAAAACTCTGGAAGGAATGTCACCTGCGACAATTCCTTTACTTCGTACAATCTTGCAAAGTATTTGTTATCAAAAACCTAACATTAGTTGGTACGATCCGTAAAAATAAGCCTGAATTTCCATCTTCATTTGTTGAGCCAAAAAATCGTCAAGTGTTTTCCACACAGTTTGGTTTTACAGACGATGCGATGATTATATCGTATTGCCCAAAGAAACGCAAGCTGTAATGTTGCTGAGTACTCTGCACAGTGAGAAAAATGTTGATAATGGCCAAAAAAGAAACCTCAGGTAATTCTGGACTACAATAAAACAAAAGATGGCGTAGACAACATGGACAAAATGACACGATCATGCACCGTGAAAAGGATGACGAAGCGATGGCCTCTTGTAGTTTTTTATAACATAATAGACATCAGCGCCATGATCGCATACATATTATGGAAGCTCTTGAAACCTAATTCAGCTTTTAATTTGAAAAAGAGAAGAAACTTTCTAATTGAGTTAGGAAGGGAGCTAGCAGAATACAAGGACCACGAAAAACCAGAAGCAGAAGAAGAAGCTGAAGCATCTACTAGTTCTGAGATTCCAAGAATGAAGAAGAGATGTGATGTTTGTTCATCTTCAAAAGACAGAAAAACAAGAACAACTTGAGCACGTTGTAAAACTAATCTATGCGGTGAACACTCAGTAGTTATATGTAAGAAATGTGTTTAACCCACTTTTACTTTTATGTAAGCCATATATTTTATTTTACAATATTTATGTCTTATAATTATTACTGCTTCGGTTTATTCTAATGGTCTTTTCTTATGTTGAATAAAATAAAAGTCAAATATAATAATGTTTACGCTATATTAAATCCAAAATAATCGCCGAATATTAACTCAAACTCAGCATATAGTAATACCCGTTTTCTTGGTAGTCCTAGGGTTAACTGAAGAGTTATTTGTTTCAAACACGGATATTTGTTTTCGGATATGAAATACCAAAATTTGGTATCAATTGCTATGGATTTGAGATGTATATCTGAAATTATCTGCAATACCTTATTTTGTATTGAAGAGACCTTCGTATTGAAAGTGTTTGATATTTCAGTACCAATTTTTTAACGTCTTTACTAAAAAATGGATAAGCCACGAAAGTTACAATATCCGTCAGTTGCCTAAATTCAGAGAAGCTCAAATTCACTTTAAATGTTTCTTAGTTGTGTCTCGTACTTGTCATAATTTTAGTGAGAACTTGCTCTTCTTTTCAAAACTAGAAAATTTGTATAGTCCTTTTTGTTTAGCTGATTAATCAACAGCTTCAATTTATTTATAAAAGTGTTTGTTGCTCTAACCATATCGATAAGGATTTTATTTTTTCCCTGTAGTTCCAAATTACTGATATTCAAATGACTTGTCACATATTCTTAGGGCACGGTAGGTCGGTTTAGAGCACACACACAATTCCATACATTTTTAGTTTTAACTAGCACTGAATCCGGTGTCTTTAACGTTACTTGCCTGTCGAAGAAAATGACTAAAGTTTGATTTGTTCCACCCTGTCTATTTAAAACATTTGAAACAGGGATATAAAAGTATGGATTAATATCAAATATTTGTGTAATAAGTTGGAGGAATAGTGACAAAGAGTTAGTCACTACTGTATTAGTGCTACATAGATTCATATACTAGAAAAGGCTAAAATAAGAATTACCATTACAAACTATTTATGAATACAATGAAATTAATTTATCGATTACTGTTTCAGAAATGACATTTTAATTTCAAGGAAGCAGCGATTCTTTTCTTTTATAATATTTCGTAAAGTAATGTTGATTAAGTTACTCACTATGTGTTTTCCATGATCACCCTTATCTAGTTTGTGAGTCGTGTATTTAGAGCCCTTAACACCGAACTTCTTCCAAGAGCCGCTTTTGTGTCCGTTGCTGTAGAAGCTGTCGTGTTTCTTGTGTTCGTTCTTATGATATTGTTCCCTGAATCCCTAGAAAAATAAGAAAACATTGTTTATTTTGATAGGAAAGACCTAATGTACTCAATTATTAGAATTAATTGTTTTGAATAAATCTATTAAGATTGTAAATTAATTACGTACAATTGCGGAATTAAAAAACGCATACACTTGAAATTTTTCTGTGTAATTTTGATTTTTTTTCAAAAGCCAACCGTATTTTATTTTGCAATTTAATCGCTATGTAAAAGTCATATTGACATACCGGAATTGAGTGTTGTTCATAACAAGTGTTCATTTGAAAAGTCAATCTAGTAGCATGTGATTTACTGAGAACATTTTGAAGTATGTCGTAAATTAAAATTTACTACTTAACCTACGAAGTCGTATATTTTTACAGTTTCATACATACAAATAAATAACAAATAATAGATATTTATTGAAAACTATAACAAATGTTGAAAATGTTGTCCTTCAAGATCAATGCACTTTAAAATGCTCCGTTCAAAGCAATTTATTTAAACCAGAATCGACGCACGATTATTTTATGCACTAACTGATATTTGTGATTGACATTATCAAATGTCATTTGGATTTACGTTTACGGAACAACGAACACATACTAATATATTTGCGTCTGATTCTATCAAAATTTCATAGTAACCTAGATTGACTTTTCAAGCGAATACACGTTAGTGTGTTGTGTATACTTTTATTAGAAACTAGCTGACCCGGCAAATTTTTGTACCGCCTAACAGTCAATAAATGTCGGGCTAACTTTTAGCTAAACTTAATTTAGGATTTTATTAACGTATTAAAATGAATACAAAAAAATTATTTAGTTCAATAGTTTCTTAGGATAATATACAGGGTGGCCCAAAATGACCGAAGGGGTATTAATTCCTTATAACTTTTTTATTGTAATTTTTTTTTTGTTTTCAGTATTTTGTAAAGAAGACTTGGGGAATTTAAAATTGAACAGTACACAATTGAACAACGTGCCAAAATCGTTGAACTTTATTTCTTAAATCAACGATCCATTGTTTTGACTCAGCGTGCATATCGTCGTTATTTTAATGTGCGGGTTGGACCTTCAGAGTCAACAATAAACCGTCTGGTTGCAAATTTTCGAGAACAAGGAGCAGTAAGGAATGTTCCTGGTGCCGGCAGACGACGAACGGTGCACACGGATGACAATATTGAACGGGTACAGGAGAGTATTCGGGAAGATGGAGAAACATCAACCAGGAGACGTTCGACACAACTTGGCCTCTCAAGAGGGTCGCTGCAGAGAATTTTGCATACAATAAGAATGTTTCCATACAAAATTCAGCTTGTCCAACAATTGAAACCGACAGATTACCAGCAACGACTTGATTATGCAATTTATTTTCGTCAAAAAGCAGAAGAAAATCATGATTTTATTCATAATTTAATTATGAACGACGAAGCCCATTTCCAATTAAATGGGTTCGTTAATAGGCAAAACTGCAGGATATGGGCTACGGAAAATCCAAGAGTAGTTCAACAGCGAGAATTACACCCACTTAAGTGTACCGTTTGGTGCGGTGTTTCGTCGGGAAGGATAATTGGCCATATTTTTTTGAAAATGAACACGGTGTCGCCGTTTCCATCACTGGTGTTAGATATCGGACAATGTTGGAAAATTTTTTAAGGCCAGCCGTGGAAAACCATCCGCAAGTATGGTTCCAACAGGATGGAGCCACAGCGCACACTGCGAGGGACACAATGGCTCTTTTACGCGACATCTTTGGTGAACGAATTATTTCCCGTACAAGCGATTTTAATTGGCCTCCGCGTTCACCGGATTTAACCGCTTCAGACTGTTTCCTTTGGGGTTATTTGAAAGGAAAAGTCTATATTAATAAGCCTCGAACCATACAGCAATTAAAAAATAATATACGCGACGAAATCAACAACATAACACCTGAAGTTTTGCGAAAGGTTATGGAAAATGTTTTGGAAAGAGCACGAATATGCGAAGCAGAAAATGGCCACCACTTGCGAGATATAATTTTTCATAATTAAATTAAAAATATTTTCCATTAATATACTGTATTTAAAATTTAAAAAAATTAATAATTATGTCTTAAATAAGAAGTTATAATGAACTCAAACCCCTTCGGTCATATATATATATATATACTATATACATATATATATATATATATATATATATATATATATATATATATATAAAGAAAATAAAAATTCAATAAAAGTACAAAAATCAAGTATTTCAATGGCGTGTCAGCAAGATTGAAGCTATGTATTTTGCTGCAGGGGTTGCAATCGGGTTGAATCTCTTCAGTGAAGGATCTTGTGATATACGACATTTTTCGTTTTGTTATCACGCGCAAGAATAAATAAAGCGGACGATTTGCCGACAGGTGAACATGCCACGTACAATTGACCATGAGAAAAATATGCATTTTCTAGATTCAGACCACAAACACTCAAGGATTGGCCTTGTGATTTGTTAATCGTCATGGCAAATGCAAGACGAATCGGAAATTGAATTCGTTTAAACTCAAAGGGCATATCGGTTAGGATCATCGGAATCCTCGGAAAGAGAACTTCCTCACTTTTGAATTTTTCTTTGATATCGTCGCATGAATCACATTGATCATCAGTTTTCTTATAACTAAACGCGTTCTATTGCATAGTCTTGGTCGGTTTAGATTTATAAGCATGATGACTACCGATCCAACCTTCAGTTGTAAATTGTGCGGTGGTAAGTCAGGCACGTCCAAGGAGTTTAAAAATTCAATTGGATAGTTGGTGGCTTCGTCTTCGTTTGTTACACAATCAATAGATTTGAACGAATGCAGAGTATCAACGATTTGATTCTGAATTACTAAGTTTAAGTCATCCACATCTTTGTTCTTAGCCGCCAAAATTGCTCGCTCACTCAATCATTTGTTGTGTTTGTGGTTAGCAATTAGCAATGCGAACTAAAGGATGCGAGCTGTAATCAATTGTGCAATCGTATAGAAACGCTGCTGGATTCAAATCAACACTTGAAGCATTTCTTCTTGCGAGTCGAAGATTATCTCGCTGTTGATCTGTGCGATAAGCTCGACGATTTCTCATTGCCAACCGAGGCGTTTCACGGGCTGCCTCTCTTTGTTCTTGTGTTTTAGAAGCACGAAGTCGGGCCATACTAACGCGGCGCTCTTCTCGCCAGTGGATTGATTCGCAATGTTCCGAAACCTAATTGCATTACGGCTTTGTTGGGAAAGATTAGATCTTCTGGGCCGCGGCATCGTTAATTATAATACTCGCACAATAAGATTTATTAAAAACACCCGTACAAAACAAACAAATCGACCAGTAATCTTTACATGCTTTTTTCAAAACAAATCACAGACAACAATGCGGAAGATGGCAGAGTTCCTAACCTAATTTATTTAAAAATTAATTATCTGTATAATTTTGTTTCCGTGAATTTTTCCGATATTTTAATAGTTATTCTGCTATTCGGGGCGGAGACGAATCTAACAAATCAGAGATCATTAAAATAAGTCCAGCCGTTCTTGAGTTATAAATGGTGTAACTAACTTTGTTTTATGTATTAAGATATAGATTATGGTCATCATATAAATTTTCGTTTGACGTTTTAAAAAAGTCGAAACTGGCATAGACAGATTTACATTATTAAAATAACTTGATTAATTATTTGGCTTAGTTTCACGACTTCTTTAATTAGATATACTAACAATTGTTTCGGCTATTAGGCCATTATCAAAGAGCTATCTAAAACTAAACTTACTCTACTTAAGGTTAACTTATATACCTGTGTTCATTATGGGTGGGAGAATGAGGGTAATTGATATTTAAAATTGCATCGATATAGGGGGTATTTATGAATTCTAATTGTGTGTTTGTGATAACTCGATTTTGTTTTTGGGCTTTTTTAATTTCAAAAATCTCTAATATATTTAACTTTTTACTTTTTACTACATTATGAATGAGGTTACAGCTCTTTATATCGGGTAAGTGGTTCTGGTCTATACAATGTTCCGCGAACCCTGTGTGTTTAACACTATATTTTATATCTCTAATATGTTCTGTTAACCGTTTATTAATACATCTGCCACTCTGTCCTATATAAATAGCTTCATAATTCTAGCATTTTATGGAATATACTCCTGATTTATCTAAGTTATCTATTTTATCTTTAGTATTATTCAACAATGTACCTAAATTTACTTTATTTATCCACACTATGTTAATGTTGATGTTAATGTTGTTAATAATTAATCAAGTTATTACAAGAATGTTTCACCAAGAAATATCTGCGAAGTCAACCAATGAAATTATTAAAATATTGCGAAATGTAGCCTAAAGAGTTGTACGCGTTTTTTAATGCCGCAATTGTACATTAGAGAACAAATCTAAATCATGAACAAAACATGAAATCATCTAATTTTAATAGGGAATGGGGTAAGAGTTGAACATTCGTGATTTTTCTGTTGAAAAGGCTTTTGCATTTAAGATGGCAGATAAGCTATGCTGGTTCGGGAAAAAAATCCCATGTATTTCCTTATGGAAATTCATTTTCGACTTTCAAGGTCATTTGAGCTGTGACGTTACAGCTGAGTAACGCGGCTAACTTAGCTTCTTACCGAGACCACTAGTAATGCAGCAAACTTCGCCACATATGTAAAACAGACAGGTCTGTCTGTAAAACAGACAGGTCTGTCTGTAAAACAGACAGGTCTGTCTGTAAAACAGATAGGTCGGTCTGGAAAATAATGTAAGTGAACTCGTGCGACAAAATAGTGCCTGATGAAACTTCAGCTTTAATATAGTATTTTTTCAGCTACACAGTACATTAATAATGGCAAAACTGCTGTCGGACAAAAGTAAACTCTTTCAATATAAGGTTGTGAATAGTATAATATCGAAATTATTATGAGCTTGAAAAAAAAGTCTATTTATTATTTATTTTTTATTATTGTATGCTTGGAGTTGTTACGATGCACATAAGTGAAGTAAAAAATAGTGGCTCACTTTGATGATTTATTTGATCATACCTGACTAGGTTTGATAAGACATACGGTTGTTATTGAAAAAATCGTAATTTTAAACACTTCTAATATAACAACCATGTCAAATAATATACATTTATCGCTCCATTAAAGGAATATTTGCAATTTATGCACCATGTGAGACAAGTGTTAAGTTATTTTTGAAACTCATTATTTTCTGCAATACTTATGTCATAAATGATTATCGTGTGTATGGCATAGTTTTCATCGTGAGAGAAAGTAACAAAACAGCATACAAGTCGCCTTGATATTGTTTTAAACTATGCAGAATTCGTTCATGCTTTATGAGCACATATTATTTCATTAGCGCGTACGTATTGGGTAGACAACATATAATTTTCGGTATCTTTCAATAATAAGAAAATCGTAAAGTTATTTTAAATTTATCTCCTGGGATAGAGTTGATAAGTTTCCTTTCATGTCGTAGTTAAATCTAGAGCAACGGGATTAGATCATGGAGATGGGGATAAGTAATAAATAAATGAAATTCAAATAGAATTTTCTTTGTAAATATGCTTTCTACATATTACGACGCTAATTTATTCGAATCGTTTATAGAAAAAAAATTCGCCCTTAAGTAGGATTCGAACCCACATGCATGGCTTGCCGGACCATCGTTCTAGACCACTAAGCTATTAAAGGCAGTGGGTCCGAATGTTCTGGGGATGCCTTGAGTTACATTAAGGAAACAGATGATGTATATCTTTCCCATAGTAGGCTGTGTGCAAATTTGTTGCATTTTTTCGCGAAGTAATGTAAATGTAAATATGCTTCTTACATATTACAACGCTAATTTATTCGAATTTTTTATAGAAAAAAATTCGTCGTTAAGAGGGAAAAAAATTCGTACACATTTTTCTGAAGCTAAAAATAAATTTCTAAATAACATCATGGTAGAAATTTATGTAAGTTGAAACGTTACACGTGCTTACAAAAATTGATGAAAAATAGTAGAAATTGTAAACACAAACCGCAATTTTAGGAAAGTTTATTTACGTTTCTGTGAATATGATCTGCGAGATGCTAAATATATGTATAATTCTGCGGAATCAGTTCTAAAAAAAGAACTGTTCTGTGATTTAGATCTTATCTGTACGAATAACGGGAAATTAATGCACAAATTTCAATCCAGGAACCAAAATATATTTACGATTATGGTGGTGATGCAATAGTATAAATATATGCATATAACGTGACATCATGTCATATAAAATTATGGCACCGAAAAGAACAATGGTAATAAATAGGCTCTACTATAATACGTGAGGAAGATGTAGTATATCTTTGCGCGTGATGCATATCGATATTAAGAATGCCAATTATGAATGATTACATTCATATGTTAATTTATATTGCACTTTATATATGTTTGCAAACGTCAAAATTATGTATAGCGATGTTCTTAGAAAAATTCTTGAATCACAACATGGAACTGTAACGAAAAATTATTATTGTACTTTTCTAGCGTTGCCTTAACACCTTCGGGTATAAGAAGGCTTTATCGATTATACAGGGTGGCCCAAAATGACCGAAGGGGTTTTAATTCCTTATAACTTTTTTATTATAATTTTTTTTTTTTGTTTTCAGTATTTTGTAAAGAAGACTTGGGGAATTTAAAATGGAACAGTACACAAATGAACAACGTGCCAAAATCGTTGAACTTTATTTCTCAAACCAACGATCCATTGTTTTGACTCAGCGTGCATATCGTCGTTATTTTAATGTGCGGGTTGGACCCTCAGAGTCAACAATAAACCGTCTGCTTGCAAATTTTGGAGAACAAGGGGCAGTAAGGAACCTTCCTGGTGCCGGCAGACGACAAACGGTACACACGGATGACAATATTGAACCGGTACAGGAGAGTATTGGGGAAGATGGAGAAACATCAACCAGGAGACGTTTGACACAACTTGGCCTCTCAAGAGGGTCGCTGCAGAGAATTTTGCATACAATAAGAATGTTTCCATACAAAATTCAGCTTGTCCAACAATTGAAACTGACAGATTACCAGCAACGACTTGATTATGCAATTTATTTTCGTCAAAAGCTGAAGAAAATCATAATTTTATTCATAATTTAATTATGAGCGACGAAGCCCATTTCTAATTAAATGGGTTCGATGATAGGCAAAACTGCAGGATATGGGCCACGGAAAATCCAAGAGTAGTTCAACAGCGAGAATTACACCCACTTAAGTGTACCGTTTGGTGCGGTGTTTCGTCGGAAAGGATAATTGGCCCATATTTTTTTGAAAATGAACACGGTGTCGCCGTTTCCATCACTGGTGTTAGATATCGGACAATGTTGGCAAATTTTTTAAGGCCAGCCGTGGAAAACCATCCGCAAGTATGGTTCCAACAGGATGGAGCCACAGCGCACACTGCGAGGGACACAATGGCTCTTTTACGCGACATCTTTGGTGAACGAATTATTTCCCGTACAAGCGATTTTAATTGGCCTCCAAATTCACCGGATTTAACCGCTTCAGACTGTTTCCTTTGAGGTTATTTGAAAGGAAAAGTCTATATTAATAAGCCTCGAACCATACAGCAATTAAAAAATAATATACGCGACGAAATCAACAACATAACACCTGAAGTTTTGCGAAAGGTTATGGAAAATGTTTTGGAAAGAGCACGAATATGCGAAGCAGAAAATGGCCACCACTTGCGAGATATAATTTTTCATAATTAAATTATAAATATTCTCCATTAATATTCTGTATTTAAAATAAAAAAAAAATTAATAATTATGTCTTAAATAAGAAGTTATAATGAACTCAAACCCCTTCGGTCATTTTGGGCCACCCTGTACAACGTTCGAAATACGATACGGTTCGAAAATGAAGATATACCAAAATGAATATAGAATTAACAAAAACTCCGAAGGACATCGTCTTAAAAAATTAACAATTCCAGAAAAAGACTAAATATGTGACTTGGTGGATGAAAACTGCACCGTTTTAACCAAAACTTTGTGCACCAAATGTTTGGAGGTATTCGGAAAAAATGTTAGCTGTTCGACCATAGACAGGCGAGTATTCACTATTCCAATATTCGGAATTGAAACACTCCCGAATTTCAAATGCTTTCAGATGTTTACGCGAATTTCACTATACCGTGAAAAATACTCATGTAGTTCTAGAAAAACGAAATTGCGAAAATACGATAAAAATTTACAGAGATAATGAATCATCCAGAAAAAAATGTTTTTTCTGTCTGACTTTGGTATCCAAATATACCCATGAGTGACTAGAAGAAATGTGCGTGAAGATTATGTTAACAGGAATTTTAATGAAAATCACCGGGGTATTTTACAAATGGTAAATTAAAGGTGTGTTTTTGCAAAACCAATGTAAATCTTGCATTTTGTTTGTAACAATAAATTAAAATAATAATAACAGTAATAAAAATAGGGAACAAAACAATAAACCAACAATTACAGTCAAATATTCAAATTCAAATAACTGTCTATTTTCAATAATACACAATCGCGCATGCCTTCTGGCATTTTGAACTGCCCTTTGTATTTTTCTTCTAGGCATTACATCGAAGGCATTCCGGAGTCTATGTGTCGAAGTTCTTTAATGTTTTGTGGAACATCATCTTTATAAATACTATTTTTAACAGCTCACCATAAAAAATAATCCAGAGGATTTAAGTCAGGAGCAAGCAAGTCACAGCAAACTTTCAACAACTTCACTATTTCCAACCCAACGGTTTGGAAACTCTTGAAGTAATTCCTTCATCCCGTTTGGTAAACGATCTAATTTCGACTAAGTTTCTATCAAGATCCACAAAATGGTACGATGTGGGTTTTGTCGTTCTGGATACAATTGTAAATATCTTGTACAATATTTTCCAATTAGTAATGTACGATAATTGAAATGTTTGATAGTTTGAAATTTCATGGCTACCTTACTTAATCTTAAAATGAATTCTTCGTGAATTAAAGCTTAATAAAAAAAAAACTGGTGCCAACATGTCATACATAGTTGAAATCAGAAAAAAAATCTTTTTCTGGTGGCGTCAAAATCCGACATAGTGCCTATAAGGAATAATAAAGCTGATGATGGCCAGGTAGAACCGAAACGTCGCATAAAAATTTCGAGTTTACCATTAGATAGTACGAGTTTAATTCGTTTTTTAAAAAAAATCTCGATTGTCATTTGACGCAGGTCCATTTTCTCTTCGGGTTGATAACAAACACAAGATTTAGCAATTTTGCCAAATTTAAATTTACCTTCTATCTCCAATAATAAGCGAGATCTCCATGACAAGGGTCGAAAATGAATCAGCCTGTATATCAATCTGTCCCCGTATGTTATTCGGGGTTTATTTGGAAAATGCATAAGGTAAAGTAGATTAGGTTAGCTAAAGCTAAAATAATGATGAAGTGAAAATTATACTAAATGTAATTAACTATGCAGCGGTGGTACCTTCGACTTTGCCGAATTGTATGAACTAGAAAAAAAGTCAAAATATCAATTGAAGATGGTCTTAGCAAACTTCATTTGCTGTGAGTTCTTGATATTGTTAAGTATAAGAAAATAATTTAGTTAATTACATTTTTAAAACGACACAAATTTATAAACTATTTATTAATTCCTTCATAAATCCGCATTCACAAAGTCGTTAGACAGAAACGCACGCGTCTGTGGTTGAAGTTAACGCTAGTAGTAAATACGTGCTGTTATGTCCATATGTACATATTTAAAAATTATGAAGATTACACAGGCCTGCGATGGTAAAATTGTCTGAATTTTATATAGTGATTCCAATAGATTTTTTGGTGCTGAAAATGGGAAAATTATTTAAAAAATTCCATCACGTAAGGTTTTTTTACAATCTGGGTTTTTTTTTTATCTATCTGCATGTATTAGTCTTTTTGTAAAGGACAATTTTGTTAAACCGTTGTTTAAATAAACTATTATAATTTTTTTACTTATGATGATGCAAGAAGTTGATATTCTGAATAAACATACACTAGATTTATGATAAAGAAGTTACAAATAGAAATAATTGAGCATGTCGCAAGACATGACTCATAATCTTCCTGTTACTGCATGTCTACCTCCCCACCTCTACTACAAACATATTGCTATTCTAGACAAAACAGTTAGTTCATTCAATATTTTATTTACAACTGTGGTGTGAATTTGTGTAATTAGTTGACATTTGTGATTAGTTGCTGAATTAATTTAATTTTTATTTTACGAATTTTTTAAAATTAAATTCCAATGGCATCAAGAGGCTGTGTCAATGTACCCAACTCCTTCTGCTATATTTGTGGAAAATTTACAGTAAAAAAACAACAAAGAAACATTACAGATTTTGTAGAAAAAGTATATTTTGCATATTTTGGTGTGAAATTAGGAGACCAAGACAAACCTTGGGCTCCTCATAAGGTTTGTTCAGTGTGTGTTGAAGAGCTTCGCCAGTGGTCACAAGGAAAAAAACAGTCTTTTCGTTTTGGAGTGCCTATGGTTTTGAGAGAACCTATCAATCATAGCGATGATTGTTCGTGTGTAGTACACGGATTCAATTTAAAAAACAAAAAGGACATCGTTTACCCAAACCTTCGAGCCGCAACACGTCCTATACCTCATGGACCAGAAGTACCTGTTCCTTCACTACCAGATACATTAGATGATGTATCTGATGACGAAATGGTTTCACGTACATGCGCAAGTGAACTGGATGAGGGAAGTGATTACTATGATACTGGAAGTGATGAGCCAAAACTGTTTGACCAATCTGAATCAAATGATTTGGTGAGGGACTTAAACCTTACTAAGGATTCAGCTGAGCTTTTAGGCTCAAGGTTGAAAGAAAAAAATTTGTTAGCACCTAGCACAACATTTTACTGGTTTAGGAACAGAGAAAAAGAGTTTGCTCGATATTATTCCGAAGAAGATGCACTAGTTTTCTGTAATGATGTACCCGGGCTCATGGAACAATTCCACGTAGAATATAATGTTTCTGAATGGGACATTCAGTTCATTTAAAAGAGTGTTATGAAAATCTTGAGCTACTTTTAATTAAAATTCGTTACAAGGATCAAGGCTGGACAATTTGTGGTGATTTGAAAGTTCTTTGTTTGTTACTTGGACAACAAAGCGATTATACTAAATATCCTTGTTTTTTGTGTGAGTGGGATAGTCGTGATAGAAAGCAGCACTATTGTAAAAAGATGTGGCCACCAAGACAAACCTTACAACCTGGAATGAAAAACATTGAAAGAAAAAGTTTAGTAGACCCGAGCAAAGTTTTGTTTCCTCTATTACATATAAAACAATGGTTAATGAAACAATTTGGAAGACATTAAAAAAAGATGGAGAGTGCTTCAAGTATCTTTGCAACCAGTTGCCTCGCTTGTCAGAAGCAAGATAAAGGAGGGTGTTTTTGTTGGGCCAGATATAAGAAAGCTTATGAAAGATGAAAATTTTGAATCTAAAATGGGGGAAGCAGAAAAACAAGCATGGATAGCCTTCAAAAATGTGGTTACAAATTTTCTTGGCAACAAAAAACATGAAGATTATAAAAATATTGTGCAAAATATGTTAGAAAAATTTAAAACCTTAGGCTGTAACATGAGTTTGAAGGTGCATTTTCTAGATTCGCATCTCGACTACTTCCCTGAAAATCTTGGTGCAGTAAGTGAGAAGCAGGGGGAAAGATTCCACCAAGACCTAAAAGAGATGGAGAGAAGATACCAAGGAAGATGGAATATAAGCATGATAGCTGATTATTGTTGGATGTTAAAAAGGGATTGTCCACTACGAGATTACAGAAGAAAAAGCACAAAAAGGAGTATGGAAAGACAAAGAAAAAGATATTATAAGGGCTTGTAAAGACATAAATAGTATTTTACTGTTTCTTTTCATTAGATTTAATGATATTTGTAAGTAATTTTGTTTTTTATATCCTTTGTAAATAAATTCAAAATGTAACTAAAAATTATTTTTTATTTTTAAAAAATATAATTTGAAGCCTTTTTGTGAAAAATCCTTACGTGATGGAGAAAAATAGAGTTCATATTTGGATTCAGCGCCCAAAAACACATAAGAATCAGCTATCAAATTTAAAACAATTTTTAGAAAGTTAAAAAACGCAGGCCTGTGTTATTTAAGAGGAAATCGAAATTTTTACCTTTGTCGACTGTCCTTTTCTATGCTTCTCAAAATCTTTAGCTTCGTTGCCATGATGTGACCCTCCACCCAGGTTTTCATGGTCCGAATGCGATCCATGTTCGAAAGCAACAGTTTTTTTACCGCCTCCTTCGGCATCATCCTTTTTGTGGTGCGCCGATCCCGAGTGTCCCGTTACGGCAGCTTCTGTGTCGTGTTTGGAGGATTTTTCTGTTTTCTTCACATGTTTAAAGCTGCTATGATGTTCTCCTGAAATTACGTTGCATATAATTACAGTGTACATTCGTAATATTGTTATAATTACCTGAATGAGCTTCACCGGAATGTTTTGCGACGTTTTCATGGTGGGCGACTTCTGTTGTAGCCGAAGCCAGCGAACAAAGGGCTGCTACCTGTAAAGAAATTATAATTTATATAGATGTTCATGATAGATACCAAAATATTGATATTATGCTGATATCACAAATCCATCTTATTAGTAAACATTTCATAAATATACCGATATGTTAAATATATTCAGAACAGAAAACGCACTGAGGAAAAACAATAATAATCCGTAATAGCATTAAACATTATTAGGATGATAAATATGAAAAGGAATATCCTCAAGAAACTAGCGTAATAGTAGAAGATGGTCTAGCTTTCAGTACTATTCTTGCAACATACTGTTCCCCAACAAGTAATAGCAAAAAGGAGAATTTCTAACATCGTTTAAGACGTTGGGAAAGAGATTTGTAACTTGTGGCGACTACAATGCGGAACATTAAATGTGGTCGGGAAGAGAGTTAGTCAAGGACATACTATCTAACAACTTAAAAACCACTTGCAACACTGGCCAAAAGCCTAGTATGAAGAGGAACAATGCTGTGGATACCGTTCCAGTCCGAAATCCAGGAAGCAATCACGGAAAGCAACTGTGTAAACATACAAGTCAAGCTATCTTAATAACATACCCACGCCTGAACCAACCTACTGGCTATTAGGCAGGAAGAAAGCTCTTGATGCAATATACTTCTGTGTATTAAAAGATACAGACATTAAGAAAAATTAAAGCTGAAACATGTTATGATTTATCTTCTGATCATATTGCAGTATTGATCAATATACTTAGATAAATATGTGAAAAGACTAAATGCCCATTTGTATATAGCAGAAGAATTAATGGAATACAAAATATTTTTATTAATATAAAATATTATTAAAAATCGGGTGTGAAGAACATAATACAAGTTCATATATTTGTGAATGTATCCTCTCCAGAGACGTGGATATGTATTTCACCTTTCTACAGGATCATCAGTACGCCCCTGCTGGAAAAAAAGACACATTCAACAAAAAATAACTACCTTGCTGTCTCACAGAAATTATTTAGAGCGTGAAAGAATATTCAGCGTTATCTACATAATAACCGCAGAACTAGTAAAGTGTTTCTATAGACGGTAACATATACGCATTCGGTTCGTTCGACAAGTAGTGAAGACACGATAATACAGTTTCTATAGATATGGTTGTTACCGTCTATAGAAACATATATTTTGTTCCGTAAACAGTTCATGCGCTTTTTCGGCTTATTCGTATTAATAGTTAGTAAGTCGACAGAGTGTGTCACAGACATCAGTATAAATATTATGAAATACTAGACTTACTATAACGTAAAAATAAGCGTTCGGTTGTCCTAGATTTTAACTAAATTTACTTGAGGTACACAAAAAAAAACATTTTGAGAACCACTAGAATTAAGTTGTAAATAGAATTTGTATATATACTGTAATTTTATTAAATAAATCATTAAGGAATGTTCTGTTCTTTAATCAATATTCAATGGATGAAACTGCAGTGTATATGGGTCGAGCGTCTCAACCTACTATTGATAACAAGGGTACTTCTGCGATCTACATTTCCTCCTCTGGTTACGAAAGTGCACGCATTACATATATTTTGGCAATTCGTCTCGATAGACAGAAAGTTCCGCCTCTAATCAACTCTAAGGGCAAGAAAGCGGATATCGAACGTGTTTCAGGTATTTAAGTTCTTAAAACTGAAAAAGCTTGTTCAACACAAGCAGCAATAAGAAAGTGGATCGATGTATTTCTACTACTTGCTTTGCGCGGTGGCATAAGAGGCATGCTAGTGTGGGATTCTACTAGCACTTATCGTGCTGAAACTATGAACAACTTCCTTGCACAAAGTAACATTGATCAAATAATGATTCCTGTAGCAATAACTGCATATCTCCAAACTCTTGATATTGCAATAAATAAACCATTTAAAGATAATTTGCGTACGGAAATCAATGACTACATTGAATATAGAATGGACAGAAATCAAGGTGGAAACTTTGTGAAGCCTAAGATACAAGAAGACGTTTCTTGAATGAAGAATGCATGGAATAAAATGACGGAGAGCTGTGTTGCCAATGCTCTACGAGCAGGTCTTAGAGGAAATAAGGACGAAACAAATTCAGGCTGGAATTCGTGATCCGAAAATACATGACGATGTTCCAGAAGAGGACGACATGACTACATTTTTCCTCCAAATAATTTTGTGCATTTTTTAAATATTTTTTTTGTATCTTCCTTTATACATAACTAGCTAATCCCAACCACGCTTCGCTGTGACTCAATCTGAAATGAAATGAATGAGAAAAGAGATAAATGTATTATAGTAAATATAAATTCACTGTGAAAACAAATAATCCAATTGCGTTGCTGTGGCTATGTGAAGTTAAAGGGAAAAAAATGTTTTTGACAAAAAAATTATTTTTTTAATTGTAAAGCTGATGAATTGATTATATTTTTTGTTTAGTCCATTTAGTTATTTAACATAACTTATAAACAATGTAACCCGCTATTTTAATAATGTTCCTGTCACTTGGCTTTTGACACATTGTCGAAATTACTTCAAAAACGTCACCTTTCAAATATCTCAGTGTTATTTAAATTCTTTTAATAAAATTAGTATCGTATATGTTCTCTTTTCTTCGATCCTACCTTGAATAAATACAATAGTGAGTGTATTCTCTTAAATATTTAATCTTCCTTTCTTGTGATCCTTAATTTTTGGATTTTATATCACTTTATGTTTAACTTCTTTCTATAACAGCTTCTCGGTGCCTGTCTCCTATTACTTTTCATTCTCATTGAACTTATTAAATTCCTTCTGCCAATACTATTCTTATTCCAGTTATAATTTTTCGATTGTCAATTTATTACAAACAAAATGAATATGGCCATCGCTATACTACTACATTATATTATAACATTATTTTCTTTAGATTGACATTTTTAAATTCGTTATATCTTTTGAATGGAATGTCCGATTTTAATAATTTAAAAAGTATTATATTATAACATTATTTTCTTTAGATTGACATTTTTAAATTCGTTATATCTTTTGAATGGAATGTCCGATTTTAATAATTTAAAAAGTATTTTACTGGTATTGAAATGGTGTTTAATAAAATATCATTTAATAGGATAAGGAATAATACAGAGGTATGGATAATATGATTTGATTATTGTCGGCACTTTTATTAACTTTTAAAATGTAAAAAAGTAGTTATAGTGGCATAACTACAGTAGTTGGACATATGGTTTCGCGGACTTTTTTGTAGATATTAATACGTTCTATAATACTGTAGAACATTTTTTGTTCTATCAACAATAGTTTCCGCAGCGTACGCGATGGCAGATTTTTTTGTGACTAATTTTTTCACACCTTGGGTTACATTAATGCATCTTTATTGGGGATCCCTTTTTTTTTTGAAAATGTAATATAGCCTATGTCACTCAGTGAAAATGCAGCTTTCTAATGGTGAAAGAATTTTTGAAATCGGTCCAGTAGTTTTTTGTGTGAAAACATTACAAACATACACACAAAAACACAAATGTTTCCTCTTTATAATATTAGTTTAGATAAATAAATAAGTTTATGAAAGAGTATGTCCTAATTCGCCAATTAGGACATACTCTTTCATAAACTCGGGAAACTGTGGAATATTTGTAACGAAATCCAAATCTCTGTCCTTAGCAACCATCATCTCTTATATTTGCGATACTGGTGTCACTTCTTCTTTTGCTCTCTTTTTGGCTTTATACCGCCTGATTCTGAGCAAACGCAACGGCCTTAATGTACGAATATTTCTCCCGCTCCGAATAAAAATCCCCTGAACGCGTTAAGCCAACCACAAAACAGTCTGTTGCTAAACCCCCTCCTCGCGCCAACTTAATTGGCGCTTGCTATATGTATGACATCGATGTTAAGCCAATCACAAAACAGTCTGTTGCTAAACCCCCTCCTCGCGCCAACTTAATTGGCGCTTGCTATATGTATGACATCGATGTTGACGCGCCTACAGCATTCAGGGGAATTGTAATCGAAGCGGGAGAAATATTCATACATTCGGATCGTTGCGTTTACTCAGAATTAGGCGGTATAAACACTTACCGACTTAATTTTTTGCAATATCTGGAACACAGTTATGGCTTTTGGTATGGTATGGAAGACAGGATTCTTGTATTTGCAATGGACGAAGGCAATTTATTAGCAAGAGGTTTTTGCTTCCTATTCGATGGGACTTTTAAAACCTGTAGTTCACTGTTTTGCCAATTATATACACTTCACGTGGATTTTGGTAGTACAGAAGAAAGAACAAACATCATTCCTGCCGTATATGCTCTGCTACTTGACAAAGAAGAGGCGACGTATAAACGATTTTTCTTATTATTAAAAAAATAAAATTTTTTTAACAAAAAAATATATTTTTAATTTTAAAGTTGCCGCAATTAATGCTTTAGATGAAGTTTTTCCGGCTACAGTTATCAAAGGATGTAACTTTCATTTTAATCAAGCTCTTGGGCGTTAAGTACAAGATTTAGGTCTAACAAACTTGTATAAGAAAAACGAGGTAGTAAGAAACCACATAAGGAAAGGAAGCTGCATTAGCTCATTTGCCAAAAGATAAAGTTACAGATGGTTGGCTCTGTATAATGGAAAATTCTCCTACCGATGAAGCCATTGTTAAATTTAACGATTTTTTTTTTATCAATGGATTCATAATTCTCGCCGAATATGGACTTGCGCTGGAGAACGTCATCGCACTACAAATTCTGTAGAAGGATGACATAACAGACTCAATAAACGGATCGGAAAAGCACGTCCCAATATATTTAAATTAATGAAAGTTCTTCAGGAAGAAATGCATTATTACAATAGTGTTTTCCTGGAAAATTGTGTGTGCATAAGTACCCCTAAAAGGACAAAAAAAAATACTGTGAATTAGATAGGCGGTAAAAATAGTTGCAAGTGACCTAATTCAAAATAGACAAAAGTAACACATTGTACAAGTTGAAATATATTGTAAAATTATAAATAGATTTACTTTTAATTTAAATTAAGTATCGTATAATATAGGGATTAGATAAAAGTTACTCTACCTAGAGTTAAAGGTACTTTGATTATATATTTTTTAATACATGTACTACTTTCTGATAATATACAGGTGAGTTTTTTTGAATGTTTAGCATTGGGATCTCAGAAACTACTGGAGATAGAAAAACGCTTAAATGGGGAAAGATGCGCAGTTTTACGAGTTTGATTTAAAACTGCTTTTGTTTCTCCGATAACTTTCATGGCTTATTAGATATTCAAAGAAAACAAAATTTTACGATTTTCTTTAAACATGCTTAGCATCGTTAATAGTAATTTTAGAGAAAACGTGTTCAGACAAAAGTTTTAGATAATTTTACGCCAAATAAAACTATGTAGCTAATATTTTTTTTTCGTTCACCATTATCGAGTTATGACACAAACTTTTGATTTTTTAAATGGAAACCATAGTTGGTCTTGACATCATTAAAAAGCTTATTTTTTGCTGATTACAATGATATAAGGTTTGATATGGTTATTTTAAAAAATAAAGAGGATATATACATTTCTATGATTGTTCACTTTATAAGATAAAGACTTAAAAAAAAATGTTTGGTGTTTTGTAATTAAAAAAACGAAAACTCTGAGTTACAATAGTGTTCGTTGGAGCAGTCGAGATACATATACTAACATTGCTTTCACGGTGAGTCACAGAAGTGAGAGCTGTTAATTTTTACTTTTAAGTCAAGTTAATTGTCAAACATTGACAATTAACTATTAATTAATTTAATTGTAACTTAACTATAAGTGGTGCAAACGGCGGTTAACCATAAGTTTGCATTGGCTATGGAATTTTCTAACGTAGAAAGGCGTGATATGGGTGAATGTTACATTCAGTGCCAGTGCCAATTCCACTAGAGTTGCTGAAGTTTATTTTGAAAATTATTTTGATTGACGTCAGCCGTCGCTACCTACTTTTAAGAGATTATGGGATAATTTAGCAGATTATGGTTCGTTCGTTAAACCAAAATAAAAAAAAGGGTTGATGAAGATAGAGAAATAAACATATTAGCAAGTGTCGCTCAGAATCCATCTACATCGAAACGACAAATTTCAACAGAAATGGGCTCCTCTCAACGCACTATTGTCAGAGTGTTGAAGAAGCATAAATTTCATCCCTAAATTTGGGTTTAATGTTTGGTGTGGTGTTACAGGATCAACTGTTCTTCCTCCTTTTATTTTTGATGGATTACTAACTGGCAATCGTTATCTTAATTTTTTACAACAAGATTTCGATGAAATGTTAGATAATTTAAATTTAAGAACCCGAGCAATGCTGCAATGGTTTCAACATGACGGAGCGCCTCCGCACAATCAACTGAATGTTAGAAATTATTTAAATTTGAACTTCCATAATCAATGGATAGGACGAAATGCACCCATTGAATGGCCGGCTAGATCCCCTGATTTATCAGTTTTGGATTTTTTCTTGTGGGGTGTACTAACGGACACAGTATACAAAAGAACATATGAAACAATCGACGATTTAAGAGAAGCTGTCTTAGTTGCTTTTAATAACATCGATAGGCGTAAAGTCCGCAATGCTACAAATTCTGTTGTGAAGAGATGCAATTTGTGTATTAATAATAATGGAGGTATCTTTGAACATTAATAATGTTGTGTGCCCTTAATAAAAGTTCTTATAGTTTTCATTTTATTACTACATAAAATTTAAAAATAAGTTTTCGTTTGGTTTGTATTTTATCAGTTCGAAATTCAATTGTTTTCCATAAAAACCATAAAAATGTCTATATCCTCTTTATTTTTCAAAATAACCATATTAAACCTTATATCATTGTAATCAGCAAAAAATAAGCTTTTTAATGATGTAAAAACCAACTACGGTTTCCATTTAAAAAAATGCAAGTTTGTGTCATAACTCGATAATGGTGAACGAAAAAAAAAATTAGCTACATAGTTTTATTTGGCGTAAAATTATCTAAAACTCTTGTCTGAACACTTTTTCTCTAAAATTACTATTAACGATGCTAAGCATGTTAAAGAAATTCGTAAAATTTAGTTTTCTTTGAATATCTATTAAGCCATGAAGGTTATCGGAGAAACAAAAGCAGTTTTAAATCAAACTCGTAAAACTGCGCATCTTTCCCCATTTAAGCGTTTTTCTATCTCCAGTAGTTTCTGAGATCCCAATGCTAAACATTCAAAAAAACTCACCCTGTATATGCAATATTGTGCATGTGCCTTCAAGGGTTATCGTACATTTCTTTTAATTTGAAATTAAACTACTGAATCAGCAAAATTCGTTAATTTTGTTTTTATTTCTCCCTATTTCCTGTAAAATATAAAATTGACGCACGAAACGGGAATTCAAAAGCACATTCACTTCCCCATCTATAAACTGAACGCCCGAAAGGGGAAAATTTTGTGAAACGCACGAAAAGGAAACGCCCTAAATGGTCACAAATCCAAAAATTAAGATAGGGACGGGTGTTATTTTCGGGGAAATACGGTATTGTTTACTAAGGTGACGTTGAGCGCGGTATATGACTCGTAATGTAACATTAATGATGATAAGAAGACTGTATTACGTAATTAGGTAAATTTGGACATTAATATCATTAAAAAGAATGACATAAAACTTCAAATATTAATTTGCACCGTCATACTACGCAAAGATGTGATGTTAGCTTCGTATTTATTTAAGCGTGTATTATAAGCACGCACACTTGATTGTATACATTATGTATATATGTATACCTTATACTAAAAACTTATATATAGCTAATAAATATTGTAATGACTCATTCGATGACGCGAGGCGCGTCATCGCTCTGGACGGTTTCGCGACAGATTTGGAGCATTCTAGACCAAACGTTCCCATTGATATATAAGCCGTCGAGGAAGGGATGTAGACATTCATTGAATCCTACAGTCTCGCGAAGTACACATAAATATAGTTACATAAATATAGAATACATAAATGTACTTATTGTTGTTAATAGTTAGTTTTATATTGTTATACGTTTTAAATATTAATATAGTGTGTGTGTCTAAAGTTATTGTTAGTTTTATTTAAGAACCCGAAAGACAAACATTACAGTGGTATTCAGGTGTGGACTAATTAATAAATAATAAACTAAGTAGACAATTAAGTGTTAATTAAGTATTCGATTAAATAAATATACAGTGCGGAAAGACGTTATTTTAAATATCGTGATGGCCAACAGAATAAAACTGGCGGAATTAAAAGTGTCCGAGTTAAAACGAGAATTAGAAGAGAGGGATGAGGATACAACTGGCAAAAAGTCGATCCTCCAGCAACGGCTTCGCAATGTGTTGATCCAAGAAGGCGAGGATCCAGAGAATTATGTCTTTCAAGTTCCAGGCGGAGATGCTGACGTGAATTCGCTGTTGATGAAAATGGAACAACGAATAATAGATTCACAAACTAAAATGGAGCAGAAAAGCCTGGAAACTTCTGGAAACTTAGCGAAAACTCTAGAACAAATGGAACAGAAGAATCTGGATAGTGCGAAAAATATGGAACAACGATTAATAGAGAATGGACAAACTCAAATGCAACAAATGGAGCAGAAGAACCTGGAAACTTCTGGAAACTTAGCAAAAACTCTAGAACAAATGGAACAGAAGAATCTGGACAGTGTGAAAAGTTTGGAACAACGGTTAATAGACAATTCGCAAACTTTGGAACAGCGTCTAATAGATTCACAAGCACAGATGGAAGAAAGAAACCTAGAAACCGCTAGAATTCTCGAGAAAAATCTGGAAAAGAAATTACTAGAAAATTCTAGAAACTTCGAAAAAGTTCTAGAACAGCGACTAGCGGAAAAATCAGAAGCGTTAAAAGAAGAGGTTTTCACAGCTGTAGAAGAGAAAATTGGAGAACATTCTAGACTTTTAGAGGCAATAATGATTGAGATGAAATTACCCGCTACCATGAGTCATTCTGATCCCAGGCAGGTCAACGAAGAAGTCATACCGCGGCCCATCGAAATAAAAGAAGAACTTGTGGCTATTTCAAGGACCAGAATCAAGCCACCAACCTTTGATGGAAAGACGTCATGGGCAACTTACCTGACGCAATTCGAAGCGGCCGCAGAAGCAAACGCATGGTCTTCTGCCGAGAAGGCGACTGCTTTAGTCATAGCATTGAGGGGTGATGCTAGTGATATTTTGCAGACATTGCCTCCTGAGGAACGTAAAGATTATTCTCAACTCATTAAACGCTTGGAGATGAGATATGGCCATGCGCATTTGGAGCAAGTATACCATACCCAACTGAAGAATCGATCACAGAAGAAAGCCGAGAATCTTCAGGAATTTGAGGCAGATATTGCTCGTCTAGTTCGACTTGCATATCCGATGGCACCAGATAATTTCATGGAACACCTAGCGGTCCAGACATTCATAGATGGTCTCCGGGATATTGATACGCAGCAAGCATTAAGGTTGGCAAGACCGAAAACCTTGATCGATGCTTTGGCGCACGCGCTTGAGTTTGAGACTGCAAAGCAAGCCTCTCGGAACCATGCTCGTGTCTGCACTGTTGACAAGCAGGAAAATGAGGAGTTCATGGAGCAGGTGGTTAGTAGAGTTCTAAACCAGATCAAATCAAATAAAAGAGTACTGCGATGCTGGAATTGTGGAGAGATTGGTCACGTTCGGAGTAAATGTGGTAAGGTGGCCAAGAAAGCATCGTCTGAGCAGCAGGAAAACTAAAGCGGGTCGATGAGCAAGGGCAATCATCGATCCAGCATCAGGAAGCCCCAAAGACGCCTGGCCAAGTCGCATCCCTGCAACATCAAACCAACGGCCTGTATGTGGACGCTGTTATGGAAAGAAAGACCTATGCTTGCTTGCTAGATACTGGATCGACGAAAACCATCGTGCGACCCGATTTAATTCCCAGAAATAAGAAGTTATTTTCTAGCAAATGGAGACTTAGGACAGCAACAGGAGGAGCAGCTTCTGTGGCAGGTGAAGTAGATGTCAACTTTATCATAGGACCAACATCAGTCCGACATCGTGTTCTCGTAGCCGACATAGAAGAACAAATAATCTTGGGATTAGACATCATGAACACCTACGGCTTCCAGTTAAACATGAAAGAAGGCACTTTAAAAATAAATAATGAGGAATTGTTTCTTCATGGGAAAAATTGTGGGAATGTACAAGTAATTACTGCAGAGAATGTTGTTCTGGATGCAAGAAGTGAGACATTTTTGACGGCGTGTATGGAAGGTAATTATTTGGACGGAAATGTTACAATGTTGGAACCAAAGGCTGATGATGACGAGGTGGGCCGAGGAATAGTAGTTGCCAAAATGCTGGTTAAGACTCAGAAGACTGTACCGATAAGGGTAATGAATGTGAACCATTACCCTGTTTCATTGAAGAAGGGTACTATTCTGGGGTGGTGTTCGCCAGTGTCGGCCGTCGTTCATTGCATAGAGGCGAAGAAGAATGGATTCGTGCAGGTTCCTGAGAAATTGTCCAAGATAATCGACTCCGCCTGTCAAGGATTGAGCAAGAAGGAACAAAATCAAGTTAAGGACCTAATCAAACATTATGAAGACGTCTTCGAAACTGAGACTGGTACGAAAGGTAAAACCAATATTGTAATGCACAAAATAAATACCGGCGATGCAAGTCCAATTCGACAAGGACCAAGAAGGTTACCACTGGCAAAACGTGAGGAAGCCAAGCAAATTATACAAGATATGGAAGGCCAAGGAGTAATTGAACCATCGAATAGTCCATGGGCTTCACCGGTGGTCCTTGTCAGGAAGAAGGATGGATCTACCAGATTCTGTGTGGACTATCGTCGTTTGAATAGTGTGACCAAAAAGGACAGCTATCCTCTCCCAAGAATAGACGATACGCTAGACACCTTGGCAGGAGCAAAATGGTTCTCCACTCTCGACTTAAAGAGCGGTTATTGGCAAGTGGGAATGGATCCCAATGACAAAGAGAAGACTGCCTTCAGTTTAGGTACAGGACTCTGGCAATTTACAGTCATGCCATTTGGACTGTGTAACGCCCCAGCTACTTTTGAGCGACTCATGGACACTGTACTGAGGGGATTGTCTTGGAATACCTGCCTGGTATATCTCGATGATGTGATTGTGGTCGGGAAGACCTTTGAAGATCACATGAAAAATTTGGAAGTAGTATTCCAGAGGTTGCGAGATGCCAACCTGAGATTAAGTCCAAAGAAGTGTCACCTTTTCCGCAAGGAGGTAAATTACCTTGGACATGTGGTTTCCGGAAAAGGAATTGCTGTGGATCCAGAAAAAGTAAAAGCTGTGGAAAAATGGCCGGTACCCAAAGACAAACATCAGCTAAGAAGCTTTTTGGGATTATGCACATATTATCGACGCTACGTTCCTGGATTCTCCAACATTGCAAAACCACTTACTCGCCTAACAGAAAATCGAGCATTCATTTGGAACAACGAATGCCAAGCGGCCTTTGAGTTGTTAAAAGGTACGTTGATCAGTGCACCCGTTTTGAACTATCCGCTGCCATCTGGGAGGTTTGTTTTGGATACGGATGCCAGTAACGTCGGGATTGGTGGCGTGCTCTCTCAAATCCAAGATGGACAAGAAAAGGTCATTGGATACTTCAGCAAGACCCTGTCCAAACCAGAGAGGAACTACTGCGTAACCAGGAGAGAACTATTGGCAGTAGTTAAGACCATTGAGCACTTTTACAAGTACCTGTATGGGCAGAAGTTCCTGATCCGCACTGATCATGCCGCCTTAAAGTGGCTCTTGCAATTTAAGAATCCAGAAGGTCAAGTAGCTAGATGGATTGAGAGGCTACAGGAGTACGACTTTGTCATTGAACACAGAGCAGGCCTCAAACATCAAAATGCAGATGCCCTTTCCAGAAGGCCCTGTCCAGAAGACTGTCGACATTGCAACAGAATCGAAGACAAATCGGCCAACGCTCTTCGAACCACCGTTGTTGATGACCAATGGCAACCTGACAATTTGCGCGCGGATCAAGAAGCTGATCCGGATCTTGCAGTCCTCAGGGCTTGGAAAAGAAATGGGCAAAGACCGACCTGGCAAGAAATTGCTCCCCATTCACGAGAATTGAAGTCATACTGGGCACAATGGGATTCTTTAACCATAGAAGACGATCTCCTGAGACGTGAGGTCGAAAATCACGATGGAAGCGAGCGGAAGATGCAAATGGTGGTTCCCAAGAAAAGAATACCAGAGGTATTGCGAGAACTCCATAATGGTGCTTCTGGGGGACATTTTGGAGTCCATAAAACACTGGAGAAGGTGCGCCAGAGATTTTACTGGGTGAATTGTTCACGAGATGTGAAAGAATGGTGCCGAAAGTGTGCTAATTGCGCCGGAAGCAATGGTCCCCAGAGGCGTCGACGTGCACCCATGCGCCAATACAATGTAGGAAGCCCATTTGAAAGGATCGCCATAGACGCCGCCGGTCCTTTTCCAGAAAGCAGCAAAGGAAATAAATACATAATAGTGGTCATGGATTACTTTACCAAATGGGTTGAAGCATATGCTCTACCAAATCAAGAAGCTGGAACTGTAGCAGACGTGATTGTGAAGGAGTTCGTCAGCCGTTTTGGTGTACCCTTGGAACTTCATTCCGATCAAGGGCGAAATTTTGAGTCCAGTCTATTCGAAAAGATGTGTGGACTTTTGGGCATACGGAAGACGAGAACAACTCCCTTGCATCCACAATCAGATGGGATGGTAGAGCGAATGAACAAGACCATGATCAGACACTTATCCAAAGTGGTCTCCGAACACCAGAGAGATTGGGACGAACATTTACCATTATTTCTAATGGCGTATCGGGCCTCCGTTCAAGAGACAACAGGCCAATCACCAGCCAACGTGCTATTCGGGAGGGAACTCCGATTGCCCTGTGATTTAAAGTTTGGGAGCAAGCCTGGTGATGATCTTGCCGGAGAAGATTATGTCAGCACGCTCAGACGACGACTAGATAATATCCATGAACAAGTCAGACATAATATCCAAGATGCTAGTGACAGAATGAAAGAGAGCTATGACATCAACGCCGAGAAGAGTGGTTACCATGAAGGCGATCGGGTTTGGTTGTATAATCCACAACGTCGACGGGGCCTATCTCCAAAACTTCAAAAGAATTGGGAGGGGCCATACGAGGTGTTGAAGCGGATCAACGATGTAATATACCGCATCAGGCGAACACCTCACACTAAGCCAAGAGTCGTACATATTAATCGATTAGCCCCATACTCTGGAGACAATGACGAAACCGTTGACTTGCGCCGATTGGATAGCCAATACCATGAACTAACCTTCGAAGACTTTATGCAAGAGTATTCTGGTTCGAGAAAAGCTCGATTTGGGGTAACCATCGAGAAACAGCAGGATTTGTTCACGGTGCCGCCAGACTACGCGCTTGCTCATTGCGTAGCCCGAGATCTACGAATGGCCAAAGGAATTGCCTGGGAATTTAAAGAGAGATTTGGCAGAATCGAAAAGCTAAGGCAGCAGGGACCAGCAATTGGGAAGAGTCTCCAAATAATAAATGAAGGACAGCCCATATTTTATTTGGTCACGAAAGAACTATCGAGCCTAAAGCCAACCTATCGAGCCTTATGGGAGGCCCTGACCCACTTACGCGAACAAATGTTACAACAAGACATTCTGAAATTGGCAGTTCCAAAATTGGGTTGTGGATTGGACCGCCTGGACTGGAGAATTGTAAGGAGCATGTTGGAAGTAATCTTCCGACATACTGGTATGGAAATTCTGGTATGCAGTTACCAGCTTGAATATTCCTGTCCATCCAGGCAAGATAAGACCGTGGACTGTTATTTCGATATGACGTCGCAATGTAACAAAGGCCCTACCTGTCGATTTCGTCATCGTTTGAGGAGACCAAAGCATGACATGTTTCGGGACGAAACTTCATTTTTAAGAAGGGAGCAATGTAATGACTCATTCGATGACGCGAGGCGCGTCATCGCTCTGGACGGTTTCGCGACAGATTTGGAGCATTCTAGACCAAACGTTCCCATTGATATATAAGCCGTCGAGGAAGGGATGTAGACATTCATTGAATCCTACAGTCTCGCGAAGTACACATAAATATAGTTACATAAATATAGAATACATAAATGTACTTATTGTTGTTAATAGTTAGTTTTATATTGTTATACGTTTTAAATATTAATATAGTGTGTGTGTCTAAAGTTATTGTTAGTTTTATTTAAGAACCCGAAAGACAAACATTACAATATTTATTTAACGTTTCTTCAATACGTGTTCAAGGTTGTGCGGTTAACGTAAGTAATATAATATTTGCATCGGTCATAACGCATTTGAGTAATTAGCGTTACTTAGATAGTTATAATTAGAGAGATTTCTTTCCTTCTCTATTTATCTTGTTGTTTTGAACTGTACCGATGTTTGTGCGGTAACTTTTCGTAAAAGAAATATTAATTTACCATATACGATATTGCTAAACTATTTCAGTTGATTAAATTTTAGCATTTAGTAAACGAGCTCTTAGATTAATAAGATGTTATCCATGGAAATATAATACTGCTGCGTTCAGTATAATGTCGCAAGTATGTCATTTAATTTTATAGGTTATAGTTTTGTTACATATCACATAATGAAGTGAAATACTTCAAATTACATAGATTATGATGAGGTAATGTGTAACACTATTAAATAAAAACTGTAGTTATGTACTTGAGTAAATAAAATGCAAACATTTACAATTACAGCCGGTGTTATTAATAGTATGACAATCTTCTTCCGCGTTTTGTTGTGTGGTCGTTCTTTCGCTGTTAGTACTGCTACACTTGTGCTTTTATAGAATCGATGTCGAAAGGCATAGTTTATTTCAAATTATAAGAATATAACTTTGAACGGCTCTAATGCTTTTATTTCACCACCTGCGGCAATAACTACCTGGCCGCTCAATACGATTATCTTTTACGCAAACAAACTGCTGAGGTCCGTAATGACAAACTTTAAGTAAATTGTAATTACTGCAATTTAGATTAAATAAAATTTAATAATAATATAAGTACCAACAGTTGTTAATTTGAATATATAGATATTATATATACTTAAATAGTCATTAAATTACAATCTAGATGAAATAAGTGCTTATATTTATTAAACAAAATTTAAGTAAATATAGTTGAGAGTTGGTATATATTACATCTAATATTGAGTATATTTATCATTTATTGTAAATCTTTACTGCTGTATACATATTTGATTTTTCTCTCTTTACTTAACGAACATGTGGCGACCTTTTGCTGAAAGTGTTAGTGATTATGATGTGGATAGTGATAATACTGTTGGAGCACGACAGAAAAAGCATATATCAGAAGATGCAAACCAGATAATTTTCAATGTCTATCATACCCTGATGGAAGAAAATAACGAACTACAAACCCAGAACATTCAACGAACGTCGCAATTAACCAAGGTGCCTTTTGGAATAATATATAAAATAATTAAGAATAACACAGGGCCTCGAAAGCAAAGAAGTGACAAAGGAGCACCGAGAAAAATTGAAGAGTATGAAATTGATACTATTAGGCAGCAAGCATACTCCTTCTACAGAGGAAATGTTGTATCTACACTTGACTGCTTACATAAAAGAATCAGTGATGAGCCTATAAATATTCAGTGTTCTAAAGCAACCTTGTGGCGGACGCTAAAGAAAGCTGGTTTTAAGTTTGGCACTATAGATAAACGTCGCACAATTATGGAAAGCCCGAGGTTACAGAAACTTCAATATGAATACCTAACGGCAATTAGAAGGTATAGACAGGAAGGACGATTCATATGTTATTTAGACGAGACGTAGTATGACACCCATGACACAATTTGCAAAGGTTGGGTGGATAGTTCAAGTATGTCTCAGTTGGATGCGCCGGTTTCGAGAGGGAAGAAAATAATCATTCTTTCATGCTGGGTCAGAAAAAGGATGGATCGGACAGCCGCTAGTATTTGCTAAAAATGTTAAATCCTCAAGTTTAGATTACCATGAAGATATGACCTCATCTTTATTTGAAGAATGGTTTTGTGACACTTTGCTGCCAAATTTACCAAAAAATAGTGTGATAGTGATGGACAACGCTCCGTATCATTCTCGACAGCAAACCAAAGTTCCTACAAAATGTAATAATAAGAAAGATATTAAAACATTTTTAGAAGCAAATGATTTATATTTTGAGGATCATTATACAAAAAAACAATTAATAGAGGTGATGAAGACAAAAGAATATTTAAAGGATTATTATGTGGATAACAGAGCCAAAGAAGCAGGACATACAATTTTGCATTTACCACCATACCATTGCATTTTCAATCCCATTGAATTGATATGGGCCCAACTGAAAAATACCATAAGACGAACAAATCAAACACCGAAGTTTAGTGAAAGCAGTGTAACACACATAAAAAATGCTATGGAACATATAACTGCTGTAAATTGGAAAAATGCTGTTAAACATGCAATAGCAAAAGAGGACTAATATATGCGCATGTACAAAATAGTAGCACCTTTGATTATAAATTTGCAATACGATTCAGACACAGACACCGATTTGCAAGAAGACTCAATCACAGATGATTTATGAAATGCACATAAAAATTTTATTGTGTATTACAAATAAATTAGCTTTATATATCTATATGTATAGAACGTAGAACATATTAAATTTAAATTAGCAGAATTGAGTAGAATGAGTTATTCCATAAATTTTATATGGATTAAGACTCATTTTGGTATTAAATATAACGAAGAAGTTAATGGTAGTAACGTTTGATCAAAAAGTCTTTGGATCGCGATAACCATGAATTGTAAAACCATCTATAGAATTTTTTACTTCTGTACTTCTTTCCTTTGAAGTACACATACGTCACATATAAAATAGATTTTAGGTTATGGTAATTAGTTGCATTTTATGTATAACATTTATAGAAAATACAAAATACATTTATTAATAAACAACGCTTTAATAACTAATACCAAAATCAGGTTCATTACAGGTAAGAAAAGAACTCTAACAACGAAACAATAAGATTACAATAAAAAATTATTAAAAAAAGTTAAAAATGTGTTCCTTGTTCTTGAATACAAAGGTGTTACTAAGCGACAGTTTTAAACAATATGTTCTTGTAATTCGTCTAAAGTGTGAACTAGAGTTTTAAAAATGGTATGCTTAAGCAATAGGAATAAGGAATAATCTAAAGGACTCAAATCACAAAACTAGGTGGATAACGACCGTCTGATATTAACCTTTCGTCATAAAATTGACGTAAGCATTCCAGGGTTACTCGAGCAACATGCGGTCTCGCATTATCTTGCTGAAAGTATCCATTATGTAGCTCATCATCGTGCACTGATTGTTGAAAGGATCAAGTACTTGATTTATATATCTTTTAGCGGTTATGGTTTGTTGAAAAAATATTGGCCCCATTATTAGTCTACGGGACATTTCAACCCAAACACCAATCGCAGGACTATGTAAAGGAGCCTCACGATGAAAATTAGGATTATTCTCCACATACGCATAACTTTAACGTATCCAGATAGGTAAAAATAAGATTAGTCAGTAAAAAAGTCGAGGATATCGTTATCCATATGGTCATTAAACCAGGTACAGTACGATACTCTCTTCTAATAATCTGGTGGCAGTAACTCCTGATACACCTGCATTTTATAAGGAAACATGTACAAGTCATGTTTAACAATGGTTTGACACGTCCCATGACATAAATTGGTTTCTTGTTTCAATCTAAGGATAAGGTAGGTTCATCCTGCATGCGTTACCTAACCTAGTCAATAACATCATTATTTCTAACACATCTTCTTCCAGATAGAACACTTATATTATCAGTTGCTTCAAATTTGTCCACAGTTCGTTGCCGAAAAGGATCCCGTTCGATTATGGCGAAGTTGGGAAATCTCTCACGGAACTCATTCAAACATAAACGAGGCGAATAAATCCAATTACCACTTTCACCAAGATTTCAATTACTGCAGTATGATTTAATAATAAAAATTTTATGTTCTGTTTGAAACATTTTGAATTATAACCAGCTGACTTAAACGTTGTCAAGTAAATGTCAAAACTAATTGAAATAAATAATTTCGTAGATATCTGGTAAATTCCACGGCAATAGTGATCCAAAGACTTTTTGATCATACGATAGTAATTTGCATCAGCAAGAGGAGGAAAACATAAAGATAGTTGCTTAGGATCAACTAGATGAGGAAAACCTAACTGGAGGACGCTCTCTGTTTGATAAAAGTTTGATAAAAGAAATACCGAAATAATTTTGTAAAATCATCTCCTCTGGACATGTTTCTCAATATATTTCAAATTACCTAGCAGCGTTTAGTTTTGCAAACATAACATAATATAATTAGCCAAGCTAAATTATTTTTACTAACTTGGAAAAGGTATAAAAACCCTTACCATATTAATAATCGTATACTAAATACGTATTTCAACAGCTAAGTTGTCATCCTCAGTAGGTCAAACCACTAATCACAGTGTCGAAGATGGAGCACAGTGTATACGTGGACGCCTTGTAAAGTGTTTCGCGATTCTTTGTGTTAGTTTTACTGTGTTCCATGTTCGACACTGGGATTAGTGGTTTTACTTACTGAGGATGGCAACCTAGTAATTACAGGAGCATTGGCAGGCCATTAGTTATTATTACAGCCGCGCCTGTGGAGGTACTTAAGATGTTTAACTGCCGGTATTCACCTTAAACGAGAAGGAAAACCACGAAAATCTTCTCGGACCGCCTAGCCTTGGATCCAATTTCGGGAGCCTTGGCATGATAAGCCGGTGCGTTACCATTAGGCTATCAGTTGCTTATTACGAGGGCCAAACAAATTTAAACCAGACTTTGTTTTTAATAATTTATTAGGTCAACATAAAATTAAAAAACAAGTTTATTGTTTTCTATATAGTCTTCTTCAACGTTTACATATTTTTATCAACGTTTGTGGAGCTTGTGGATCTCGTCTTCGTAAAAAGTGTCAGACTTTGTCAACAGCTAATTGCGCACAAACTCATCTATTTCTTGATCGATCTGAAAATGGTGTCCGCCTAGTGCTTCCCTCAGTGGCTCAAACAAATGAAAGTCGCATAGGGTAAATCTGGGCTGTAGAAAGGATGTTCTAGAATTTCTCAGTGGATTTGGTTCATTTTAGCGCTCGAGTCAGTGAGGCCGTGTGAGATCTTGCGTTATCTTTCTTATTTATTGGTGGCGTCTTTTGCTTTTGTGGGCGGCTTTTGCTCTGTGCACGAACTGGCGGTAATAGGCTGCGTTCACAGTCCGACGTTCGTGTAAGAAATCAATGAGCAAAACACCTTTTCAACCGAAAAAGATAGAAAGCACAAACCTTCCCAGCTGATAAACGTGTTTTTGCTTTCGTAAGGTGATGTTTTCCAATCCTTCGCCACTCCAAAGCCATTCTGGATTCGAGTGTGACTCATTATTACACTGACTCGTGCAATGATGAACCCATGCTTCATCACATGTCACTATTCGATTCAGAAAATTGTTTGTTTTTCGTTGAAATTGATTCAGGAGTCTTTGGCAAGTGTCTCTACGGATCTGTTTTTGATCATTTGTAATAAAAAGTCTTGGAATCCATCTTCCGCAAGTTTTGCGGAAACCCAGATGCTCAGTAATAATGGAATGCGTACTAGTGTAACTTATTTGTATTTGACTAGCGATTTCATCAATCGTAAGGTGCCGATTACCTTCAATGAGGTTACAAATCGCTCGAATATTGTCGTCAGTCACAGCTGTCCTAGGTCGCCTATTGTGCCTCTAATTTTCTACAGTTTCACGGCCATCCTTGATTTTTTAACCAAGTCATACACTTGAGTACGTGAAAAAGTTGTGTCAGCAAACTGTGTAGTCAGTCTAGTTAGAATTTCGCTGGGCTTGGTACCCTCGTTTGTCAGAAACTTGATAATAACGCGTTGCACAACCGCCGGTGTAACCTCTTGCTCAGACATGACTGTACTGGCGAGCCTAAATGTCTATAGATACGCCGAATTGCGTCAATACCCTCCCTATTTTGCCGGTTACAAGAACTTGGTATGAAAACAAAAGTCCGGTTTAAATTTGACTTACTCTCGTATACTTTAATCAAGACAAACAAATCCCGTACTAAAATATAGATATATGTATTAGATTGCTATTGAAAACCAAGGACAAGAAAATTTCAATACCATTTATGTTTTATGTAAATCGACCATACAAAAACGTTTATGTGCCAATGAAATGTACCAATGCAAACTGTGATAGACATAAAATCGAACAATGTTTTCAGAAAATACGCATTCAAAAGTGTTCTAAGAATAGTTTTCTAATTCCTTCGCGTTTACATTTAAGACAAGTTCAATATGTTTTAATGGCGTTTTGTTATTATTATTTAAATTTACGTTAAGTGTTATGTGCATATAAATTACTGTAAACATGCATGCGTGCGTTTTATATTACGGAAAGAATCCAAACCGATGTTTGTAAATTGACGGCAAATAAAAAGAAATTATGTTTAGTGTAGCGTTACAGTGTGAGACGAATTATGGATTTTGTATATGAATTGTATATTTTGGAATTTATTAAAATAGGAAAAAAAAGAACAATAGTTTATTATTAGATGTTGGATTATATATATTCTTTCTTAAGTTTTCATACATGCATTTCAGTTTTCTAAAATTTGCTGAAAGGATATTCCCATTTCATGATTTAGCGGGTAGACAAATACACCACATTATTAGGAATTTATTTAATCTTACAGTCATTTTCTTTTGCTTTTCGGCATTTGTCAATTGCGCTTCACTATTTGTCAAATAAATTCCGTTTTATCAAATGGTTTTCCTTATTAGTTTCACGTGCGCAAATATTTGCATTATTACAAAAATAATAATCACTAGAGAAGAAATAATAAGATAAGCAAAGGAAAATACGCAAATTAACCATTACTTCTTTGGATAATGCTACTACGGCAAAGAATATAGAACAACCGTTTGGAGTTTTGCCGGATACAGTTAGAAAAATTTATGCAACATATAGGAGAACTTTCTGCAGGACAGCTTCCTAATGTGTAAATACTTTAGTTAGGCACCCTGCGGTGAAGATCTGGAGTGATTATAATATCGGAAATCGGAGAAGTATTAAATATTAATTTCTATTCTATAAGACTAACAATATGTGTTAAAAATAAATATGGAAACTGCATAAAGTTTATTTCAATGATATAGACATATAGAGAGTTGTCCGTTCTTATTACACTTTTCGAGGTAAAGACAGGCAATGATTTGTCTTGAAACCAGTCTTCGAATAATTGTGCTGTCATATCTTGGTACTAATCAAGATGAGATGATTTGATATTTTTTGCTGATAACATTTCACCAACCCAACTATTCCCCGAAATACAATGTAAAATTATTATTCTCTTTCCTTCTGAAGAAGGAATATTGAAACTGCGCGTATCGGTATTATCAATTCAGCCTTTTATTTTGGTAAAATGACCAACTTTTAATTTTTTCTATACTTGTTAAATATTTTCCGTATCCTTTCTGATTCCATTATCAATTCTACCAAACTACCAAACAACAGAACTAACAAACTACCAAACTAGCAAACTGCCAAACTAGGAAACTGCCAAACAACAGAACTAACAAACTGCCAAAGTAGCCAACTGCCAAACAGCCATACTGCCAAACTAGCAAGTGACCAAATTGACAAACTACCAACCTGCCAAACTAGCATACTGCCAAACAACCGAACTAACAAACAAGCAAACTGCCAAACTAGCAAACTGACACACTGCCAAACTAGCAAACTGCCAAAGAACCAAACTAGCAAACACTCAAATTACCGCCTAGCTACTAAACTGTCAAACTAGCAAACTGCCGAACTAGCAAACTGATAAAGTACCAAATTAGCAAACCGTCAAAATACCAAATTAGCAACTTCTCAAACTGGCAAACTGCCAAACTAGCAAACTACAAAATTAGTAAACTGCCAAACAACCGAACTAACAAACTGCCAAACAACTAAACTAGTAATCTGCCAAACTACCAAGCTAGCGAACTGCCAACAAACTGCTAAACTAGCAAACTGCCAAATTAGCAAACCACCAAACTATCAAACTGTCAAACTAGCAAACTGCCTAACTAGTAAACTGTGCCAAGCTAGCGAACTGCTAAACTAGCAAACTGCCAAAGAATCAAACTAGCGAACTTCCAAATAACAGAACTAGCAAACTGCCAAACTCGCAAACTACCAAACTCGCAAATTGCCTAACTACTAAACTAGCAAACTGCCAAACTAGTGAACTGCCAAACTAAGAAACTACCAAACTAGGAAAATTCCAAAAAATCAAACTAGCAAACACTCAAACTGCCAAGCTACCAAGCTGTTAAACTACCAAACTGTCAAATTGCCAAAGAACCAAACTAGCAAACTGCCAAAAGACCAAATTAGTAAACTGCCAAAATACCAAACTCGCAAACTCCCAAACTAGCAAACTGCCAAAATTTAAAACCGTTGCTTTATAACGTTCGCCGTAACGTTGTAATATAGCACTGCATTCTCGTTTCGTCTTGAATAAGCCTCTCGCATAAATTTTAGAAGATAGGAAGTTCATATCGACTTGCCAAATTGAAATTTTCCTTGACGATCCTTTGTCGATTCTTTTTATTCTTGTTTGAACGCCATATCTGACAATTTTATAAATTCTTCCAAACTTATTTCTATTAACTTTGATGTTCTTTTTATAAAAGCTGACTCACATGTAGATTTATCATTTTCCGATTTCAAATTATTGTAAACATTCAAAACTATTTGCTCAGCCTGTATTAATATTATATTTCTGAATTTTCACAAAATTACATTTCTCTGTTATATACCTAGTAATAGCCCATAATACTTTCTGTTACGGTGCATTTATTTAATAGAATCTCTGTATAAACAGACCGCAGTTTAATCATTATCGAAATTTTTAGGTGTTTCATATAATTTGAAAAATACTATAAGTAAAATTTTTAGCATTCGCTAGATTTTGAAGAACTTTTTTGTTGTCAAAGTAAAAAAATGCGCGTGGATTTGCATAGCAAATTCCCGGATAATTTATAATAAAAACACGTTTTGATAATTGCAAGTATATATCGGTATTACATGTAATGTTTTTTTTAAATTTTCTTAATTGGTATCGATTTCAATGTGCATGTTTGCTTAATTAGGAAAAAGAAATTGTTTCACATCTGTTACCAGCTCTATTTTTTACGACCTTAATACTTCTGACATGATACAAACATTTTAATGCCTACTTCTAAAAATAACACCAAAGAAATTCAAAAACATAATTTTCAGTGCAATGTAAAAATACATACTGACATTGTAATAAACTGCTATATTTACGGTGTAACAATATTTAAAAGCGTTTAGCACTAATAATAGATTTCATCATTAAAAATCAATGTAATCAATGAAAATGCGTTTGATTTTATTCTTGTATGAATATTCTTTTGGAAGATTCTAGAAATGTGTCGTAATTGAAAATTGACAATTTTCGTAAAATTGATTGTAGGTTAAATGCCATTAACAGATCAAAAAAAGCTAACCAGTCTTGTTCATTCATCAACTGACTTCAGCTGGTTATCAATTGGCAGTGCTTTTAACAATAATAATTTTATATTGCAAAACAGTCTTTATATAATATCTAGGGACCGGACACAAGAGGCCGATGACTCATCCCCCACGGGCGTACTAGTGAAAATTTGTATTTTTAAAGAACTTTTAATTTTATTTATTAAATTGGAAAACAAACGGGTGGTGATCTATAAAATACGAAATATATTTGTATTTGTTCATTTTGTAGTTCAGGTTGAGTAAAGGAGTATTAATATTAACTAACAATACTTTCTCAAGGTTCTCCTCTATAAAATTTGTTGTCTTTGAATGAAATACATCCTTGTAGATAGAAAATGTCCTTTCTACTAGGGCTGGGCGATACCGACGTTTTCGGTATCGGGTACCGATACCAATCGAGGTATAGATACTTAGCGATGTATCGGGTCTGTGTACGGTATCGATTCTGAGTACTGGAATCGGTAAAGTATCGAAAGGTATCGATGCTTTGGAATCGATACTTTAGAATCGATACTTTGGAATCGGTACCTGAATCGATACCTTGGAATCGATACCTTGATTCGATACCTAGGAATCAGTATTCATAACCCGTTTTCTAGGTGTCGTTTGTGTGATATCGGTTTCAAGAGATATAAAATTAATTTATCGATTCTACCATATCTCCGGTATGAAATTTGCAATATTGTGATATTTTTTTTTTTTTGTAATAATTATAGTTATTATGTTTATGTTATAATATGGATATTTGCTACGTACAATGTAAAATTCAACAACATCCTTTGAAATATATACTATATAATATACCGATTGGTTCAGCCCGCTACGGGCCATACGCAACAATATACGTATGGAACGTAATGCGATGTGGCAACGTGTGTACGATGCCACTCAGCGTGCGCATACATAAGTCCGATGATCCAGAGTAACAGATTGCCCCTCATTCGTATTTAGCTGTGCAAACGTAAAGGTAGTTATCATGTCAGTGTATACAACCGCGAACAGCCTCATATCCCTCTAATACCTGCCGATCGGGAGGAGAGAGACGTGAGGGTTTGTTCATTAGTTGAAATGGGCGACCTTAAGTGTACACTTGAGTGACTTTCTTAAAATTTAAATTTATTATGCAGAATTATTGATTTTTTTATCTTTTAGAAAACGTTATTGTTTTTTTATTACTTAAAATTACTTTTCCGTAGCAGCTAAGAATACAATAATAATAACTTGGAGATATAACGACCTTATTATGTCTGAAACAAATTGGCAAATTACGTATACAGAACGAATATGCAAACGACTATATTCTGGCGCGGTTTAAGTCTTACTAAATTCATAACTGCAATGTATGGCAATTTAAGCTACTGCGCGTGGAGGGGATTCGCTGTTGCCACTTATTGCTGGTTAAGGCCCGTTCAGAGCTGGTCCTAACGGTATATATATAATGCATACATACTTAAAAAATTCTTTACTTAAAAAGTTATTGCATCCTTTATATACATTTAAAAAAATGCACAAAGGTAAGCTACTCGATACATCGCTACCCGATACATAGCTACCCGATACATCGCTACCCGATAAATTGCTAACCTGATACATCGATACTTAGCTAGTACTGGAATCGGTAAAGTATCGATAGGTATCGATGCTTTCGAATCCATACTTTCGTTATCTGAGGTATCGGGGAATCGATACCAGTTATGGTACCGGATACTGGACGATGTATCGATACTTCGGCCAGTCCTACTTTCTACATCGTAACTGGTTATAGGTGCATACTGGAAATATTATTTTATTTGAGCATATTTAGCAGTTAGATTTTGAGGCATTATCCCTATACACAGTTGCTGCAATGTTATTAAATCTGGATTTCTATTAAAAACTGCGTCTAACTTTTGCGTCCGGTCTCTAATAATTATGTACATAGGTGGTACAATAAATTTACTTAATTTTGACAACTTTTGCATTATGTTGTCTTTTATTATTCTTACTTTATAGAGTTGAAGACTTTTTATATCAATCCGCTCTTGTATAAAATACGGAGTTAATAAAATTAGCTTTTCTTGTGTAACAGACATAGCAGCATTTGTTGATGTTCAAGCTTAATTCACCATTGGGAGCTAATGTTAAAATTCCCCTGTAAATATAAACAGATCATCCCAACTTCTGCTAGATGAAAATATTTTTAGATCATCTGCAAAAAACAACATAAATATGAGAGGATCTAAATGTGGACCTTGTGGGATTTCAGAGAACTGAAAAACTAAATTGTACCAGACTAAAAAGTGCATTTATGGATTATAAATGAATCCTTTTTGATGTGTTAATAGCGGTGTAAATTCGGAGAAAATAGTTAAATGTGGTAATATTAATAAACTCTTCGTATTATAGCATAATTAGTAGAATTAATTTGGATTATTCTTGAATAAAATGTTTTGTCTCTTAAAAATACTTCCTAAATCCGGTAATTTTCCGCGCAGTATATTTCCTTCTTTAATTAACATAAACAAGAATTATTCTCTACTCCTTTTCATATTTAAATATTGAAAGGCAATAAATCAAAGGTGACTATGCATTAGTTTCTTTTATGTAGATCAAGTATCTCATTTACAATACTTATTTTATAAAAGTGAACAGATTTATAAAAAAATGCATATTTAATACATTCACTAACAATAAAAATTGCCTTGAAATTAAAAAGTGAACGATATAGGTGTATCATACTTGTGCAAATGTTTGTTGTGTCTCTGCTGCTTAGCAGATAAGATTGTCGTTTCGTGTCTTTATATTAAGATGAAATACTTTAGATATAGTCTTTGCCTAACTACCGGTTAAGACAAAGACCATATCTATATATGTTAGATAAGATTTATGTCAAATTTATTTTGAAAGTATTTATAAAACATAATATACAGTAACATTTAAACTTATCTTGTGAGCTTTTTCTTTCGTTACATTATTCTTGATCATCGAGTCTTAAAATATGGTATAGGAACTTTTCGCTGATATATATAACTTCTAAGACAATGAAATTTCGCGGGTATTTTGAGTTGGTAATGCTAGTGATAAAGGTTGAGTCCGATTCTCATTTCATCAAAGAAATTAAAAAATAACATATTTCTAATCGAAACGGGTTTAATTTTAATTTTGGTCTCATTTTTTAATGAAAGATCCATCTCTTTATAAATATTAGTGTGGTAGTAAAATGAAAAATAATTTTTGATGCAGTGATTTTCTTCCATGAACAGCTTAAAGTAACCTGCCTAGTTTAAAAATGTCTTTTTGAACAATTTACAAAATTTATTATATTGCTTAAGGTTTACCTATAATAAAATTGTTATATCTACAGGGGACGTATGACGTTTTTGAAACGCGTATAACAAAGTATAGGGGAGTGTAATGTTTTCAGAATGGTTGGTATGTGACCGTTGGGAGATGCTATTTTTTTGTTTAGTTGCAATGGAGCTATGGTTACTAAGACACCGCCTTTCCCTGTACGATACTTTTATTGAAACTGGGCGTTCGGACGTAACTACGCGACGCAGATTCCGTGCCGAATTTTTTGTTGGTAGGCATGGACGGGTTCCCACTTGAAACACTATACTGAAGTGGGTAAATAACCTCTGTACAACAGGATAGTTGAGAGCTGAAGTTCCTAGAGGTGTAAGAACTGTCAGAACCCCTGAACACGTGGAACGAAGTAGAGCAGCTTTGGAAGCCAGTCTCCGCCGATCTGCAGTGCAACATGCTCGCGCTTTACGATTGAGTGACAGGTCAATACGAGGAATTTGACATTTCGATCTCCAACTTTCACTCCTATAAAATGATCGTGGTACAGCAGCTGCAACAAAATTATTTTATACGGAGGCTTTAATTTGCTGAAATCATGTTAACAGAGATCAGGAATTTCCGCTATTGGTTGGCCGCCAATCTGAGGGAACTCCATGAAAGGTTACTTCATTTTGAAAGGGTGATCGTCTGGTATGCACTTAGGAGATTCGGCGTTATCAGTCCGTACTTTATTCGAGAGGACAAGCGTACGGAAACTGTTAACGCACAGTTACGATGTTTCGTGATGTTTTCCTTTCAAAGCTGAGAAGGCGTCGCATTCCCTGTGGAAGGGTATTTTTCCAGCAATTCCTAGGGCGACTCATTTCGCTGCGCGGTGACATCAAATGGTCTCCACGATTTCCTGACCTGTCCCCCGCGATTACTTTCTATGGGAGTACCTCAAGATCCGTGTTTACATTGAGAAACCCTATACCCTTGCAGAGCTTTCTGCTACTATCACTCGTGAAATTCATGCGATTCCGGCAAACATGTTACAAAGATGTATGGACAACTTCACTACTCGACTGGAGGAGTGTAGAGATAAAAACGGTTACGACCTAGAGCAGAGGCTCCCAAACTTTTTTTCTCATAGACCACTTTAAAAGTTTTGCTGGTTCCGGTGGACCCCCTGCAGCTACATTTCTACCATATTCCTAAAACTCGATAATGAAGATTAGATCTAACTATGGAAATTTGCGTTGCGTAACGTAACTTCTACAATGACAATCACAAAATAGTCATAATTTTAGTGGGAGGGATGTACTTGATGGATTGACAGCAAATGATCAATATTTGGCTTCAGTTTTGTTCGGAATAACCGCAAATATCCCCGTTCTGTGATATTCAATCTGCTCTTTTTTTTTGTTAAAAGGTTTGTAACGACACTAAAACTTTTCTCGACAAGATATGACGAGGGAAACGCTATCAAAAGCTTTCTCGCAATTCCCCACAGTCCAGGATATTTTTCGGGTATTTCTGGCTGCAGCCTAAATGTTTGATACCCTCTTTTAAATTTCACCTTCAGTTCCTCATTAGTGCTAAGCTCGAGTAGCTCCTCTTGTAATATCACATTCTCCACTTCCGTTTCATAAAGTGGATTTATGATCCATGGTGGTATTTCCATCGTCAGAATATCTTCAAATCTGATTTTAAAGTCATCATGCAGGGCAATTAAATGTTGAACGTATGTGTGAATATCTTCATCAAGGCATTCTACCTGTGACAAGTTTGAAAACTGGGAAAATTCGCGCCGACTAATATTTTGCTTCATAAATTTCAATTTTCCAAGAAAAGCTGAAATTACACCCTTTGTTTTTATTAAATTGAGGCTGTCCCCTTGTAATTGTAAGTTAATGTCATTAAATTTTTTGAACAAATCTGTCAAATACGCAATGTCTGCTTTCAAATTGATCAGGTTTTCTTTTAAATCTGGATCTTTACTTTCCAGAAACTCTAAAACTGATTCAAAAAGTGAGAAAAATCTTGTTAAACATGCACCTTTCGACAACCAGCGTACTTCAGTATGTAAGAGCAATCGTTGGAAGTCTTTTTTTCATCGCACAATTGTGCAAATAAACGCGTATTCAATGGCATTGCTTCTTATTTTGTTAACTGCATTAATCACAAATTGAAGCGATTGGTGCAATTTAGCACTCAAATTTTTCGCTACTAGGTGTTGTCGGTGGATGACACAGTGAATTGCAGTTACCTCTGCAAACACTAACATCGATTCACTTTACTTTACTTTTCTTTTCGAAATTCGGGAAACAAATGAGTAATGTTTATCCGTGGCATTCGTATTTATATTGGTGAAGAATCAAACAAGTTCATGCAAGATTGCAAGCACACACACCACAAGTCGTACTTCGTCCCTTTGCACGTCTGAACAAGCATTGCGGACGGCGGCAGCGGCAGCGCTTTGCAAGTCTCGACGCGTTGTACTGAATATGGAATATGCAAGTTTCTACAAGTAACAGTCGCTGAGTTTCTTAAAATATGATCTGCCTACATTGATAGGTGAACTCAAGCCAACATTTTAGTTCTTCACTATCGAAACCAGATAAATTTTCATGGACCCCCGCTTACGAATTGTGAACCCCCATTTTTTTGTCACGCCAACGTAGATCCCCGTCGAGTCTCCCGTGGACCCCTGGGGGTCCACCTGGACCACTTTGGGAGCCACAAGGATGTGTTTTTATTTTTTCTCTACAAGGCCAAATGTCGGTGCTACAGGTAAAAGAAGAAAATGGGGTTTTCGCGTTTTTTTTAAATAACGAAGGTCATTTGTCACAGGTCTATTTTCTTTACGGATTTATAACAAACACAAAATTTAACAACTTTGCCAAATTTAAACCTATACTCTATCTCCAATAATAAGCGAGATCCCCATGGTGAGGGCCGAAAATGAATCAGCCTGTATATTCAGTAATATTCAGCAGCGTAACACACATTTTTTCTAGCCTAGAGAGGGAATTTCGGGAAAATATTTTGGATATATATTCTATATAATTTAGTCTTTACATTTTTCTACGTTGTCTTTTTATTTCAAGTACATCCGCTATACCCAAACTAACTTATTATTTATATTTTTGGTAACAGTAATAAATTTAGTATTATTATTAACAAGTGGTAGTAAAGTCTAATTTACGTTTGAACTAAAATTTTCTGAGCATATTGTGTGGGTTAGGAAGAATCTTTAGCACACCAAAGTATAAGCCTAAACTTACCAAAAAATATTATATATACATGGCTGACTTCCTACGTAAAATATTGGAAGAAAACCAGATGTTTTGTGATGATCTAAGGGGTCATTCATAATTTTGTTAGCAATATACATGCGTGCCAGATCTGTTCTCTTTTGTAAACATCTAATTTATGTTTTACGCATATATCGGTCATGGTTTATACAGCAATAACCAAAACAGAACGACCCGCTAGGAAAGTTAAATGTTTATCGCAGCTAAGATACATGACTCGAACTAAGTAAGTATTTTTAAAATAACTTCTATGTGTATGTGTATAGATACAAGCGGATGTTGTAATATCATTTTCTTTTATATTCTGTTTTTGCAGAAGGAAAATAAGGATGTACTTTTCGTTAAATGTATCAATTATTTATAAGATCTTCCGTAAAATTATCTATCATGAGTATAGTAAATTCGTTTGATGTACAATTTGAAAGTTAAAATATGTTAAGTGAAGATTCTATAGTTTCAAGTAAACTATTAATAAATTCTGAAAGTTATATACTTAATTTAATACCTAATTATTTAAAGAAGGATAACGAGAAAATTTACTACACACTTAATTTGAGTTTTTACTCAACTTCTCATAATTACAGTCCTTCGTTAGAACTCCAATGAGTTCCAAATTAGCCCATAAATTATTTAGACATGTTTGTTTTCTTTTGCAGTTATAGAAGTGTGATAACTAGAGAACGGACACGCTTACCACTCAGTGCAGTACTGGCGAAAGGCTGTATTTCTAAAATATTTAATTTTATTTATATAATTGGAAAACAAACGGGTGGTGATCTATAAAATTACGAAATACATATGTATTTGTTGAAAAGTTGTATTTTTAAAGTTTTTAATTTTATTTCTATAATTGGAACATTTTTATGTGTTCATTTTGTCGTTCAAGTTGAGTAAAGGAGTATTAATATTGACTAGCAATAGTTTCTCAAGGTTTTCTTCTGTCAATTTTGTTCTCTTTGAATTAAGTACATCCTTATAAATAGAAAACGTCCTTTCTACATCGCAACTGGTTATAGGTGCATACTGGAAATATTCTTTTATTTCTTCATATTTAGCCGTTAGATTTTGTAGAATTGTCTCCATACATAATTGCTGCAATGTAATTAAATCTGGATTTCTATTAAGAATTGCTTCAAACTTTTGCCGAAGGCCACATCCGAAGTCACTTGGAATACTTTTCAAATTATTAACAGCCACATCTAATGTGGTTAATCCGTCATTTAATTTGAGATTTCGATTTTCAAAATAAGTGATTAGTTTTGGCAATTTTCCAAAGTGTTCGTCAAGAAAGTACAACTGATTTTTTAAATTTGGGATTTGTGTGAGCTCCTTGCACTCACCAATACTTCTAGCATCCTCCTTTAGCAGTGTTACGAAATGTTTTAGACTATCGAAATTCTCAGTATAATAACTAGTAACTTCCAGCCATGTTCCCCATCTAGTTATTACTGGAGTGGGAGGCAGTGACAGAGATGGAAATTTTTCCCTGAAAAGAGCTACTCTCAATGGTGCTTTTCTGAATTTTTTTTAAAAGCGGCTACAAGTCTATCAACTTCTGGAAAGGTGCTCTGATATATTCACAGATTCTGCGGAGAACATGTGCTACACAAGTAATATGCAGCAAATTAGGATATGTTTCCTTTAATATATATGCAGCTCTGTCACTTACAAATAAAAGTACTTTTTCTTTGTACCTGTCGTCGGAAGGAAGTATATTTTGAATATTCTCATTAATCGTTTTAGCAACTGTTTCCGCATCAACTGTATTTATAACTTTTGTTGCTATTACATATGCGTTATATGAAATAGTTGGATGAAGTACACCAGCTACAACATTTACCACACAGCGTCCTAACATATCCACCGTTTCGTCGGCGCTTATCCATATGTATTGATTTAAAAGATGGCTTCTAATGCGTTCTACTGTTCTCGTATAGCACCTAGAAACATAATATTTGCGTAAAGTTGATTCATTAGGAACATTTCGACCAGTATATTTTTTCAGAAATATTTTTAAAGTGGGATTGCTAAGTTTATTTAATGGAATATTAGCCGCCATAAAAGTTTTACAGAGTTCAGATGTGTTTGCGATCCTAAGTGACGAATTTTTGACGATATTTTACGGATTTTGTAATAAATTTCGGAATCACTGACAATGGGCATACAATCAGTATGACCGTCAATCCAACTCGCCATTGTTTTACGATGCCGTTCTCGACGTTCTTCCGTATCATATCTGAAAAAGTAACTTAAACAATGCTCTAGGTCTAAATAAATGAAAACTAATGTACGCGTAAGTTATTGAAATTGAAATTCAATGCACACTTACGTCTAAATAATTGGGAGAAGTAGATTCAATCAAACGATATTAAACAGGATCTATCACAAAAATTACGATGTAATTAACAGTTAAAACTATGAAAACAAGAAACTTACTCACAGCACTTTATTTATCTTACGAAATATAAACTAATAAATAAAATACATTATAAAAACCCCGCTTCTATCGACGCTCACGAAAACACTTTAAAAAACACTATATTCTCCGAATACAATAGCTGGCTTGTCCATTGTTATCGAGACCAGGTGTCCAGGTATACACAATTCCAATTGCCGATTGCGTTTTATGGAAATTGCATCCGTTCTCTATAACATGACGCTATTATAAAGACATGTTTTCTATTCTTATTTGGATAAACAATTCCGAGGAAAATCAATAGCTCTAAGGTACCTACTGAATGCCGTTGAACATGTTTGTTGACCGAAATCAAAACTTATGCTTTTTGAACGAAGTTTATCCGTAGTTAATAAAGACATGTTCTTATACGTAGAGTTGAGCACATTGTCCGGAATGTCGGGATGTATTGCTTTGTGAGACAGCTGGCTGACAGTCTGTCTCAATGTATTGAACAGTGCAGACGAATTTATTACGCAGCGTGGTAATGCCGAACTAATGGTCATTACTTAATTACTATAGTACGCGTCTCTCATAATGTATCTTTAATAATTATTGTATTTATAGCGCAACAGTTATCGATCTGTGAAATGTACATCCACATAGTACTATAGCTCGGACCTAACTACTCTCAGTCACTCTCACTGCTGCTATTCGCATCAGGCGGCTGTCCTTATAATGCATCCCTGCATTCCGGACAAAGTGGGCAACTCTATATATAAGTTGGACTATTTCAAATGATTTTTTTTTATGTACAAAAAGAATAAATAAATAACATCTTAAAGATAAGAAAATGTTAACCATGTTTATGTATAGAACCTTTTTCAAACTGAAATATTTATAAAAGTACAATGTTTATATTGCTTGATTTATTTACATTAAATATTATTCTGTTGACATAGAGTTAAAAATTTTAAGATTTAATATACAGTGCAGCTCTATTTCAACAGAATAATATTTAATGTAAGTAGATCAATCCACATGTACATTGTACTTTTACTAACTTGAACCAATACATATTTCAGCTTGAAAATGGTTCTAAACATAGGACCGAAACGTCACGATAGATTAAATATTGCTATAATTATCTGACCCAAAGAAGTACTTTTGTGTTTTATCTTATATATATATATATATATATATATATATATATATATATATATATATATATATATATACCGTATGTGTTAAATATCATTAGGTATAGAGAATCAACGTATGAGTACATACAATGTATACGTACATGAGAAAGCCAGTCCAATGCCAGCGAAGACCGCGACGACTGACGATTGTCTCCGATACCGATTGACTGGAAATTTTGCATTCAGTCTAGCTGCGGCCGTTACAGTTTGAAAGCGTACAATAAAATTAATGTATAATTCCTCTTTATACACCCACTGAAAAGCTTCAGTTAGTAAAATGGTTTTATGCTGGCAAGTCTGCAATGGAGTGCATGAATTTGTTTGCGCTGACTTTTGCAGACCGTTCTGTACCTTGCAGACAAACAATTTATAATATTATAAATAAATTTGAAACTTGTTTCTGCTCAATAACTGTACGAAATGCAAACCAAGAGAGGTATCACCACAAAAAATTCAGGAAAGAGAACGGCGGGATGTATTAATTTGTAGTATTGTGGAAATTGATAACACGAGATCTACTAGAAGTGCTGCCGAGGAATTGGGTACAAGTAACACAACTATTTCACGTATTTGGAAGCGTAATGGTTTAAAATGTTTCAAATATTCGAAAACTCAAGAGATATTTCCCGAGGACAAATGCCTATTTTGAAATTAGATGTCAGTTATTGAAAGCAGATGCCAGTATTTTGAGAGCAGATGTCAGATTTGAATGTTTGAAAATGCTAATTATTACTCCATAGCTATATGAGTGTTTAGATAATTTCTTAGCCGTTTATTAAATATAACAATTGATAAATTATTGGAGTTTTTCGGCTTTAATATGAAATATTTACATATATCAAGTTAGTATGTATGTAATTGCAAAGTAAGGGGGATGTAAACATTGCTGTCTACAAATCACAAAGCAAATGATACGAAATATTTTAATTGAAAAATATTGTCTACGTTGGGACTCGAACCCAAGTCTACAGTTTGCCGGTCTGTCGGTTTTAGCACACCACTGGGAAAATGTTAACGCAGCACGAGAAAATAATAGATCGGCTAATGCTGCCAATATTATCAGAGAAACATTCAAAATGTTTTATGTCAGAATAGAATATGAATTGTATATTTTTTTCATAAAAACAATACGGAACACCACCTTAGACGTAGTTGTGATTTCATGCCTGCAGCTATGGTATCCCATAGTTTATCTAAAGCAAACCGATTGTGATGCTGTGCATCTTTTTGGCCTCAGAGCGGTTCTTTTTTCCGAAAAATGCTACTAATTAATTTTTCAACATTCATTGTTTGTGGTAAAAGTACGACAACCGATGAACGATAAGAGCTGCGAAAACAAACTTTCTCAAACGCTTTGCTTTGCTGGCCTATAACAACGCTATTGCACCGATGCTTTGCGCTTCACTATGCAAATTGTAACAGGCATTAACATTAAACACGTCGGTATTATCCCCAACAATGTGGTAGGTTCTCGATGCTAGGTAACTCGTATAAATACAACGCATCGCCCGCTATCGGGGCAGTTAAGTTTTAACTACGGAAAAGCGAAGGTTATATTGTTTGAATTGTAATCTGTGAAGAATAAATATTTCGTCGTTCGAACTTGGCATCTACCTACGTAACAATATAATATCAATTTTGACATGGATAAACCAGGCCCCAGTAAAAAAACGTAGTCGTAAGGTTGAAGATGAAAATCGACAGTTTCAAGATATTTGGACCGAAAAATACTTTTGTCGGCCTTTTAAAGATGGTGAGATAGTTAAGCGGTGTTTAGATATCGCCGCAAAAACAATGTGTCCGAAAGATGCAAAGAGGATTGAGAAAATTCAACCAAAGCGGATGACTGTTCAAAGAAGACTTACCACATTAGCAGCTAATATTGAAGAGCAATTAGCTACGAAATCGAAAAGTTTTGAGTATTTTTCTATAGCACTCGACGAATCTACAGATATAAGTTCCACTGCTCAACTCTTAATATTTTTAGGAGGTATAACGCAAAATTTTGAAGTGAATGAAGAACTGATTGGTATGAGTTCTTTGACAAGTCAAACCAAGAGGAGTGACATGCTCAAAGCTCTTCTGGAAACATGTTCTATAATGGATTTGGATTTAACGAAATTATCTGGATTTACGACTCACGGAGCACCTTCAATGGTTGGAAGTAAATCTGGGATAATAACTATGTTAAAAGAGTATTTACAAACTAAAAACATAGATACCAAGGAATTAATGCAGTTTCATTGCACTATACATCAAGAGGCCCTCTGTTCAAAATTATTGGGATTTTAAAATGTGATGAAAGTTGTAGTACCTACTGTAAACTGTATAAAATCACGAGGTCTCAATCACCGACAATTCACACTATTTCTCGAGAATATTGAAAGCAAATATGGTAATCTCCCGTTTTACACTGAAGTAAGGTGGCTAAATCGTGGGTTGTCACTAGAGCGGTTTCTTAACGATTGAAGAAACCAAAATATTTCTGGCGGAAAAGAAAAAGGACGTCTCCGAACTCGACAACCCTGATTGGCTCTGTGACTTAGCGTTTCTTGTAGACATCACTTGAATGTCTTAAATACGCGACTCCAAGGAAAAGATCAATTGATTTCGCAGTTATACTCTCATGTTTCGTCCTTTCAATGCAAATTGAGTCTTTTCAGGACACAAATCAATTCAGCCAATTACAGCCATTTTCCGAACTACAAAAAAATTATGGAGAAATTCAATAAAACTGATGTCAATTTCGCTTATGTTGAAAAAATTGATATTTTAATACAAGCTTTTCATGATCGTTTTCTAGACTTCAAAAAAGTTAAACCTCTATTAGACATTTTCAGCAATCCCTTCAACATTTCTCCCGAAAATGCACCGGAATCAATACATGGAAATTGATGATAATTTACGAAACAAGTTTAATGAAGGTAATTTACTCAACTTTTACCGTTGCGTTGACAAAACCGCTTATAAAGAGTTGCGAATAAATGCATTGAAATGCGCAAGCTTATTTGGATCGACGTATATTTGTGAGCAAACGTTTTCCAGTGATGAAACTTAACAAATCAAAAAATCGAAACCGTCTGGCAAATGAAAATCTGGAAGCAATTTTACGTGTGGCGACAAGTAATGTGGAGCCAAACATAAACAAAATTGTTAGGTCAATGCAATATCATGCATCAAAATAAAAAACATGAAATATTACATTGTAATGATTAGATTACATTACGATTACATAATTACAACAAACATTTTTGAATGTTCTTTTATTTTTATCATTTGTAGTAATTCATACTATTTAAAAATAAAAATATGTATTTGTGTTAATAAGTATTCTTTGTAGTGGCCCGTCCTTGACTTATAATTTTCCCGAGTGACCCCTGTTCCCTATAAGTCTGTGCATCCCTGTATTAGTTCCTGCCTCCAAAAATTCATATATTTTCTTACATAATTCTGTGATGTCTCTTGTTTTATATTGATCTTTTCTTCCAGATTTATATCTACTCTTGATTTTTTCGGCCATAACCCAGAGCTCATATGTAGGACAGTGTCGGTATTAATATCGGCTGGTGCATTCTGTCTTTAGGTTTCAAGATTTCGAAGCACTTTCTTGTTTCTGCTGATAACATTACATTACCGCCATAGGCAAAATACTGATGACAAGGATACATTTCCTATTTATATCACTTTCCCTTACTATGAAATAAATAATAAAAGCACAAATAACAAGAGACAAATTAACAAAATGATTACGAAGAATAAAAATAAAATGGAATTATTACCTGCAACAGTTAAATCAATCACAATATTTAATAAAACAAAGTTAAAATTAGTGTTACATGAACATTTTTCCGAGAACTGTAAACTTTAAGTAGGTACTGTTAAATCTCTATAATAAAACTGTCAAATATTGAGGTTAAATTCCAAATTATAAACTCATTTTCGTTTATTACAAAGTAAGTGACCTAAAAAATCGTCTAAATTTATCCAAAAATTTAAAACGTTCAGTTTAAATATGCGATAATTACTGTGCCGGATTATTTCAAATCAAAGAAATGTTAAATTTGAAAATTGTGAAAACGATTTACTATTAAATGCGCTAAATATTGCCAGGGCGTTTCTTGAGTTTCGGATTCAATAGATACATTAAAATACTGGGAAAGGTACAAAACGTTTTTATTTTCGAAGAAAATACTGTTCAGTAACTAGCAGTGTCTGACATTTTTTTATATTACGATAAAGCAGATTTAAGAGATATATAAAAAGGATGGATTCGGAGAAAAGCTAGAATTTATAATTGCTACTCTCTGCTTTTTTTAATATCTGTACGACAGGTACTGGACTGGACTCGTTTCCGTGAAATTTGAGCCAATTAAACTAGAAATTCCTCTGTTCATATTATTGTTCGTCATAATGACTATAACTCTTCAAAATTCGTATTGTAAAATGAGATAAATTATCCTAGGGATTTTATTATGGAGATGTTATTGTTAAGAAAGAAAATTGCTTCAAATAATAGCTTTAAATTTGATAAATTACCTTAAATGTTAATGCTTTTTTAACAAAGGTAATTAGAGCTTTGAATACAACATAAATGCTTAAAAAAGTAAAGTGTTCATCGGGCGTATCGTAATGACAAAATATCAACCATTTACGTAATTATTTATTGTTTTTATTCCATGAAATTACGTACTTATATTTAAATTATGTAGACATGTCAAATTTCTAAAAGAAATGTCTATTAATATTATTTACATTCTTCTGGTAGTTGGTCGAGATTCGCATCAGGTTTTCACGTGAAATTTCAAAGAAAGTTGTGCAGGAAACTTACCGTAGTAAGGAATATTCAAAATTTTATTGTTCGAAATTAGTATATTAAAAAAAGTTTCATAAGGCACCATTTTTCCGCACGAGATCAGTTTAGAAAACGAGCGGCGATAGTGGCGGAAATTAGTCAAAACTAATCACTTATTTTGAAAATCAAAATCTCAAATTAAATGATGGATTAGATGTGGCTACTAATAATTTGAAAAATATTCCAAGTGACTTCGGATGTGGCCTTCGGCAATAGTTAGACGCAGTTAGACGCATTTCCAGTATGCACACCTATAACCAGCTGCGATGTAGAAAGGACGTTTTCTATCTTCATTCAAAGAGAACAAATTTTACAAAATACTCCTTTGGAACTAACTGCAAGTGAGAATTAATGAATATTAAATCTCATTCTTACATGTAAATGTCGACTTATGTGATGCGTTCATAACTACAATCCGACAAAGTTTGTACCAGTATGCAGAACACACCCTTTCGCGACAACGAACTTCCTGGTAATTAGGTTAATTAAGAATTGCTGAAAAAAAAAAAAAAAAAAAAACAAGTCAATCAACGGGAAACGTACAGACGCGTTTAGTTCTTGTTGGAACTTTTCAATGCACTGCATTCCTCGAAGATGGACATTGCTTTTCATTTCTATACTTTCTGTATATATAGTTAACATTTGGAACTTACTGCAAGTGTTAACTATATATACAGAAAGTATAGAAATGAAAAGCAATGTCCGTCTTCGAGGAATGCCGTGCATTGAAAAGTTCCAACAAGAACGAAACGCGTCTGTACGTTTCCCGTTGATTGACTTGTTTTTTTTTTTTTTTTTCAGCAATTCTTAATTAACCTAATTACCAGGAAGTTCGTTGTCGCGAAAGGGTGTGTTCTGCATACTGGTACAAACTTAGTTTGTCGGATTGTAGTTATGAACGCATCACATAAGTCGACATTTACATGTAAGAATGAGATTTAATATTCATTAATTCTCACTTGCAGTAAGTTCCAAATGTTAACTATATATACAGAAAGTATAGAAATGAAAAGCAATGTCCGTCTTCGAGGAATGCCGTGCATTGAAAAGTTCCAACAAGAACAAAACGCGTCTGTACGTTTCCCGTTGATTGACTTGTTTTTTTTTTTTTTTTTTTTTTCAGCAATTCTAAATACTCCTTTACTCAACTTGAACTACAAAATAAACAAATAAAAATGTATTTAGTATTTTATACAGTAAAAACGCGGTTACTGCGAATAGATAGCGATAGGGGAATATAGTGGGGATGTAAGTTTGTTAGTCGCAAGATAGGTTGGCGGCTATCAACGTTCACTTATGTCAGTTGTTACTTTTGAAGTCTGTCAAATTGATCAATCGCGTCTCACTTACCTCTCCTATCGTAAAGCGCCAATCACATAATTTTGTATATTCGCAGTAAGCGCGTTTTTACTGTAGATCACCACCCGTTTGTTTTCGATTTATTTAAATAAAATTAAAAACTCTTTAAAAATACAAATTTTCAATAGTCCGCCCGTGGACGATGATCGGCCTTTCGTGTTCCGGTCCCTACTGATTACATTACTAAAATGTTCATTATATAGTGGTTATTCTTATTATGGCTATTTAAATAATTTGCAAAGATTTAGAGCAGATTGTACATATACGAATCACAAGTACTCGTATATTGTGGGTTAATATAAATTTCAGATATTTATTGAGCAAAATGAATAAATGACCAGGTCACGAATTTTCACTTTTACCAGACAAACAGAAAAACATTATTACAATGATTTTATTTCCGTAATATACAAATAATAACAGAAAGGCGACTTTTACAAGCAGTGCATGACTTGTTAAATGCAAACAACGCAAACAAAAACAAAGGTGATATTATATATATACATTTTGTTATTAAGGAATGCTTGTTTTGTAATTCCATGTTGTTTATAAATAACTAGAGCTAAGAATGTGCCATTCCCATGTCTTTCAAAAAATTCCATTACCATTCTAATTTATAAAAGTGGGTATTAATTGTTTACGTATTTCCATATTCACAAATTCTATTTTAGTTTTTAGGGGGGTTCTTTGATTTGAGCAGACATTCCTGAACAGGAAGGATATTATGTAGTTTTTTCTAATTAAGAAATTAAAAGGTAAAGGCAAATCTTGTTTTGGTACAACGTTTTAGTACAGATAAAAATACATTCTTCCATCTTTCATTGTTTTAATAAGTAATTTTTCGTAAAAGTAAAAGCTTTGCTGGTAGCAGAAATGGACTTCTGGAGAAGAGCTGCAGATAGATCTAGAAGGGACAGAGTCCGAAATGAGATAAGAGAAATTTTGGGAATCAAGCATACCATAGTAGCGACATCAGAACGAAACAACTTCAATGGTATAGACATGTGCAACGGATGACAAGCAAGGCGAACGACTACCTAAGTAAGTTATGGAATGGACCCCACAAGGAAAGCGCAGGAGTAGACCTAGACAAAGCAATCGAGAGGAGGGAAGCAATCGAGAAGGAGATAGAAGTGAGAGGTTTGGAGAACAACTTATGGGAAGACAGGAACCAATGGAGATCGGTTTTAAACCGATACGTATAGTTTATTTCAAATTATAAGAATATAACTTTGAACGGCTCTAATGCTTTTATTTCACCACTTGCGGCAATAACTACCTGGCCGCTCGATACGATTATCTTTTACGCAAACAAACTGCTGAGGTCCGTAATGACAAAATTTAAGTAAATTGTAATTTACTTTTTTAATTTAATTACTTATTTCTTAGCGTTATAATGAAGTTTCAACAAGTATCTCCTAAGTCAATTAACTATTTAAATTGCAATTACTGCAATTTAGATGAAATAAAATTTAATAATAATATAAGTACCAACAGTTGTTAATTTGAATATATTGTTATTATATATAGTTAAATAGTCATTAAATTACAATTTAGATGAAATAAGTGCTTATATTTATTAAACACAATTTAAGTAAATATAGTTAGGAGAGTTGGTATATATTACATCTAATATTGAGTCTATTTATCATTTACTGTTAATCTTTACTGCTGTATACATATTTGATTTTTCTCTCTTTACTTAACGAACATGTGGCGACCCTTTGCTGAAAGTGTTAGTGATTATGATGTGGATAGTGAAAATACTGTTGGAGCACGACAGAGAAAGCATATATCAGAAGATGCAAAACAGACCATTTTCAATGTCTATCATACCCTGTTGGAAGAAAATAACGAACTACAAACCCAGAACATTCAACGAACGTCGCAATTAACCAAGGTGAATATATAAAATAATTAAGAACAACGCAGGGCCTCGAAAGCAAAGAAGTGACAAAGGAGCACTGAGAAAAATTTAAGAGTATGAAATTGATACTATTAGGCAGCAAGTATACTCCTTCTACAGAGGAAATGTTGTATCTACACTTGACTGCTTACATAAAAGAATCAGTGATGAGCCTATAAATATTCAGTGTTTTAAAGCAACCTTGTGGCGGACGCTAAAGAAAGCTGGTTTTAAGTTTGGCACTATAGACAAACGTGGCACAATTATGGAAAGCCCAAGGTTACAGAAACTTCGATATGAATACTCAACGGCAATTAGAAGGTATAGAGAGGAAGGACGATTCATATGTTATTTAGACGAGACATGGTATGACACCCTTGACACAATTTGCAAAGGTTGGGTGGATAGTTCAAGTATGTGTCAGTTGGACGCGCCGGTTTCGAGAGGGAAGAGAATAACCATTCTTCATGCTGGGTCAGAAAAAGGATGGATCGGACAGCCGCTATTATTTGCTAAAAATGTTAAATCCTCAAGTTTAGATTACCATGAAGATATGACCTCATCTTTATTTGAAGAATGGTTTTGTGACACTATGCTGCAAAATTTACCAAAAGATAGTGTGATAGTGATGGACAACGCTCTGTATCATTCTCGACAGCTAACCAAAGTTCCTACAAAATGTAATAAGAAGAAAGATATTAAAACATTTTTAGAAGCAAATGATTTATATTTTGAGGATCATTATACAAAAAAACAATTAATAGAGGTGATGAAGACAAAAGAATATTTAAAGGATTATTATGTGGATAACAGATCCAAAGAAGCAGGACATACAATTTTGCGTTTACCACCATACCATTGCATTTTCAATCCCATTGAATTGATATCAAATCAAATCAAACACCGAAATTTAGTGAAAGCAGTGTAACACACATAAAAAATGCTATGGAACATATAACTGCAGTAAATTGGAAAAATGCTGTTAAACACGCAATAGCAAAAGAGGACGAATATATGCGCATGTACTTTTATGAATTAGAATGTATGTAATAGCCCAACATAGACAATATTTTTCAATTAAAAATTTCGTATGATTTGCTTTGTAATTTGTAGACAGCAATGTTTACATCCCCACTTACTCTGCAATTACATACATTCTAATTTGATATTTGTAAATATTTCATATAAAAGCCGAAAAACTCCAATAATTTATCAATTGTTATATTTAATAAACGGCTAAGAAATTATCTAAACACTCAAATAGCTATGGAGTAATAATTAGCATTTTCAAACATTCAAATCTGACATCTGCTCTCAAAATACTAACATCTGCTTTCAGTAACTGACATCTACTTTCAAAATAGGCATCTGCTTTCTAATCTGACGTTTGCTTTCATAACTGACACCTGCTTTCAAAAACAGACATCTGCTTTCAATAACTGACATTTGCTTTCACTAACTGCCATCTGCTATCAAAACTGACATCAGCTTTCAAAACTGACTTCTGCTTTCAAGTTGACATCTACATTCAATAACTGACATCTTATTCATTAACACTGTTACTTTATAATGCATTTCTAAATAGCTTGAACCTAGGTCTATTGTGGCTAAGTGGTAAAGGCGACAGTCCGGCAAACTGTAGACTAGGGTTCGAGTCCCAACATAGACAATATTTTTCAATTAAAAATTTCGCATGATTTGCTTTGTAATTTGTAGACAGCAATGTTTACATCCCCACTTACTCTGCAATTACATACATTCTAATTTTATATTTGTAAATATTTCATATCAAAGCCGAAAAACTCCAATAATTTATTTAATAAACGGCTAAGAAATTATCTAAACACTTATATATTATATATATATATATATATATATATATATATAAAACAATAATAAAAGGTATTAGGTCAAAAATATCAAAAAAGTTATGTTAAGTAAATTCAAAATTGCTTTGAAGGCCAATTTAATATATTTATTTGAACTTCATGTTTAAATACTTACACATTCCTAAATATATTTATTTACATATACCAGATAGTTACATAAATTCGTACTAAATTTCTAATATCGTAAGTATAATTCGATTATAATATCGAGGCAAGCAAATAGGTATAATAAACGAATATAATAACTTATTTTTAGCAGGATGAAGTCGTAAAATCTTCAAAAGCGGTTTACGAAATTTATTAGCACACGCAGAATTTGTTGAATTAGGTGAAAAAAAGGACGACATGCAAATCATACAATGTAATTCCTTCTAATTATTAATCGCGCGGCTACCTACGAGAAGCATTGAACTCGTATTAATTGTTATAGACCGGTTAAGGTAACATAAAGCACTAGCTAGTGAATTCTAATTTTGACTCGGTGAAGAACGTTTAATATCTAACAAACACGTCATGCATAATAACGACTTAATACGATTCTATAATTTGTTTCAGTTTTATTAATAAAATATTTTCTTGTAGAAATACTATTTACAGAAAGTACCTACTTTTATAAATTGTAATTGCAATGTATCAGGAAGAAAAGGAGAGTCGAATTTAAAATATTACGTCTATGTTTCACCTCCAGGATAAGTAACCATAGAATTTTAAATTTCCAATTGTGAAATAATGAACATGGCTTCTTCATTTATTTCTATTATCCCTTTTGGGTATATATATATATATATATATATATATATATATATATATATATATAACGGGTGTTCATTTGAAAAGTCAATCTAGTAGCATGTGATTTACTGAGAACATTTTGAAGTAACTTAAACTGTCGTAAATTAAAATTTACTACTTAACCTACGAAGTCGTATATTTTGACAGTTTCATACATACAAATAAATAACAAATAACAAACACATATTAATATATATGCGTCTTATTCTATCAAAATTTCAAAGTAACCTAGATTGACTTTTCAAATGAACACACGTTATATATATATATATATATATATATATATATATATATATATACACAGGCTGAGTTTTTTTGAATGTTTAGCATTGGGATCTCAGAAACTACTGGAGATAGAAAAACGCTTAAATGGGGAAAGATGCGCAGTTTTACGAGTTTGATTTAAAACTGCTATTGTATCTCCGATAACTTTCATGGCTTATTAGATATTCAAAGAAAACTAAATTCTACGATTTTCTTTAAACATGCTTAGCATCGTTAATAGTAATTTTAGAGAAAAAGTGTTCAGACAAAAGCTTTAGATAATTTTACGCCACATAAAACTATGTAGCTAATATTTTTTTTTCGTTCACCATTATCGAGTTATGACAGTTTTTTTAAATAGAAACCATAGTTGGTTTTGACATCATTAAAAAGCTTATTTTTTGCTGATTACAATGATATAACGTTTGATATGGCTATTTTAAAAAATAAAGAGAATATAGACATTTTTATGGTTTTATGGTATGCAAACTTATGATTAACGGCCGTTTGCACCGCTTATAGTTAAGTTACAATTAAATTAGTTAATAGTTAATTGTCAATGTTTGACAATTAACTTGACTTAAAAGTAAAAATTAACAGCTCTCACTTCTGTGACTCAACGTGAAAGCAATGTTAGTATATTCATCTCGACTGCTCCAACGAACACTATTGTAACTCAGATTTTTCGTTTTTAGAATTACAAAACACCAAACATTTTTTTTTTGAGTTTTTATCTTATAAATTGAACAATCATAGAAATGTCTATATCCTCTTTATTTTTTAAAATAACCATATCAAATCTTATATCATTGTAATCAACAAAAAATAAGCTTTTTAATGATGTCAAAACCAACTATGGTTTCCATTTAAAAAAACACAATTTTGTGTCATAACTCGATAATGGTGAACGAAAAAAAAATATTAGCTACATAGTTTTATGTGGCGTAAAATTATCTAAAGCTTTTGTCTGAACACTTTTTCTCTAAAATGACTATTAACGATGCTAAGCATGTTTAAAGAAAATCGTAAAATTTAGTTTTCTTTGAATATCTAATAAGCCATGAAAGTTATCGGAGATACAATAGCAGTTTTAAATCAAACTCGTAAAACTGCGCATCTTTCCCCATTTAAGCGTTTTTCTATCTCTAGTAGTTCCTGGGATCCCAATGCTAAACATTCAAAAAAACTCACCTTGTATATATATATATATATATATATATATATATATATCAAAAATTAATAAAAATTCGGGTAAGCGGTCAATTAAAGAACTCCTTTATTAAACTACCCTATATTTCGCGACAGACTTTGTCGCTTCTTCTGGGGTAAAAAATGTAGAGTTAAAAAATAATAAAATTGACGTACAAAATATAAAAATGTTTATATTTTGTACGTCAATTTTATTATTTTTTAACTCTACATTTTTTACCCCAGAAGAAGCGACAAAGTCTGTCGCGAAATATAGGGTAATTTAATAAAGGAGTTCTTTAATTCACCGCTTACCCGAATTTTTATTAATTTTTGATAATTTATCACGGTCGATAATTTCTTTTCAATTATATATATATATATATATATATATATATATATATATATATATATATATAAATATAATAACTTCGTGACCTTGGTATGATATGGTAAACCTAATCAGTAGGCGATTAAAGGTCTGTATATTACTTCAAAATATATGTATTTAAAAAACTCTACATGTTTCGGCTGTATACGCCTTTTTCAAGAGAATACAAAATATGAATGACAGGATATAAATGTCAAATAATTATATTATAATAATATAATTATTTCGGCTGTATACGCCTTTTTCAAGAGAATACAAAATATGAATGACAGGATATAAATGTCAAATAATTATATTATAATAATATAATTATTTGACATTTATATCCTGTCATTCATATTTTGTATTCTCTTGAAAAAGGCGTATACAGCCGAAACATGTAGAGTTTTTTTAAATACATATATTTTGAAGTAATATACAGACCTTTAATCGCCTACTGATTGATTAGGTTTACCATATATATATATATATATATATATATATATATATATATATATATATATATATATATATATATATATATATATATATATATTGAAATACTGTTAATGATGTAAATGTAATTATAGTAAGATATAAAATTTATAATTAACTGTTTACCTAAATACATGCAGATTTCAGGGTGTTGAAAGGCTTTATAATTAATAAGCATGAGATTTATATATATCGGATTCAAAAATCCACTGATAATGTCGCGTTCTTATTTTAAAAATACTAATTCAATATATATTTGAAAGTTAATGAATCTATAAAACAACAATTCACCGTGTAAATAAGCTATTCACTTTATTGCATCTAAGAAATATATGTTCTATGCTTCTGGACGCAGATTAATGTCGATTCGGTTCAAAATTGCAAATCATGCCTATGTCTATTTTAATATGTACGTAACCTAACAATTGCAATTTTAAAGTAAATGTTTATTTAAATTAGGTTAGTAAGGTTATAAATACTGATGGTAAGTATTAATTAACAATAAAAATATAATCTAATTTGATTTTTGTAGTGGTAAATACTGAAATAATTTACTTTAACGTACTTTATTCAATTGTAGGTTTGGTGTTTAAGCGTGGTGGTTTTATTAAAATACCTGACAATAAATACGGCTTGTAGGAAGGTTCGAAGGTGTCTGGAGGATCTTGATGGTATTTTCTATGTACAAAAAGGGTTTCTAACAGCGTACATGAGGAATTTCTTGACACAGAAGATAGCGTCTTTCTAACCTTTATAAGAGATAGATCACATGGAGAATTCTTCTGTGTGATCTCAGAGGGTTGGCTTTTCTCGCGGATATTACTGAGTAAGTTATTTATATAGTTTTAGCACTTTTTCGAAGATTATTGTAGAGCTGAAATTATTACGTGTTAAGCGTCACTTCTATCTTTTTTTAATCTCCGTGTGCAAGCCCCGTCGTTGTCGTTTGTTTGTGTATTTACTTCCATAGCTGGGTAATTTTTATGTGTATATTGACAATAATTTGTTCACAATATTATGTGGGGTCAGACTGTAAAAATCATTTTAAGGAAATACTAAAAGTGGAAATTTATTGTTCAACATAATTAGGGAACAAAAAATCGATTTAATTAATGCAACTTTATCGAAATCTTTGCAAATAGTTTAATAAATCGAACGCATTTTTACTAACAATACGTGTCGTTGTTTGCTTGAACGACAGTGTAAAAATGATTTCGTTTAAGCAGCGAAACGCCCTGAATTTTTCGACATACGCAAATTAGTTTCGCAACTGAAAAAAACCACAAAAACGAAACTAAAAATTTAGGCGAATTTGACGTAAATTTCTACCCAAAAAATTACAGTATTAATAGCTTAAACAAAATATGTATAACGTTGAAAATGTTGAGACTTTCTTAGGATATTTCTAGTTTAATAAAAAGCACATTCAATTATATCTAATTCCGTTATTATTTACTAAATGCTTCTGTTCATTCAAGTGAATTTAAACATTGTTTCCACATAATTAACTCTATTAAATAATACAGCATAATTTACATAGAAAAATAAGGTTATTATGAATTAGTTTTAGATGAAAATTAAAAGCGAAATGAAATGCACATAAACGTTCTTTTATGTTTAGAAGTACTATTAATAAATAACTTGTATTTGCGAAAAGAAATCCGTTGAGCAACTTGAAGAATGTTGCGCAAGTCACTACCTCAAATAAATTGGATATGTTTTGGTTGCCCGAGAAGAAGCGTTAAATTATATTTTATTGCTTTAATTCTCGAAGTATTTAGATAAAATGTTTCGAAGTTGTCTAATTGGCAAATTATTAATTTAATTTTTTCGCCTTGAAGTGGCATACTATGTTGTTTTGTAACCGAAATTTGAAATTAACAAATTTGGTCCAGATAGTAAGTAAATTACAGTGGTCAACACAGTCTGGTTTTCTTATTGACAAACACGTGTAGTTTTTGTCTTTTGTCATGTTGATTCTGAATTTAATTTGAAATTTGCTCCATCACGTCAGGATTTTGAGATATTTTCTTAAATAGTTTTTTAAAAAAACGCATTAAATTTTACAAAATTTCAAAGTTAATTTTATATAAGGAAGATACTACTCAAAATTGTTCTGCCAAACATTGAGTGGACGTGTCTGAACATGTACTTGCATGCTTCCTACGTCAGAACATTTAAACCACGCCCATTTTTACTCTGGAACTAATCAAATCAAGAATTGGTAGATATCTGGCTATGTAGATATATAAAGAGTTACAAAGAATTTTAAAAATTGTTCGAAAAACTACAAAAGTAGGTAAAAATCCATTTAAATCAATATTTCTTAAATTTTTATTTTATTCTAACTTTTGTAATTGTTAGTAAGATATGTATCTTTAAGTACCTACTACTTTCTTGTTCAGGTTTACTACGTAGGACAGGTATGCTCCTCGTCGTTCCAAGCATTGTTACGGACTAGAAATCTGTCGAACCAAATAGATTACTCGAAGATTCGCGAAACACGTCGGTATAGGCCCCGAACAATGTGGTAGGTTCTCGATGTTAGTAACTCGTATAAATACAACGCATCGCCCGCTATCGGGGCAGTTAAGTTTTAACTACGGACAAGCGAACGTTATATTGTTTGAATTGTAATCTGTGAAGAATAAATATTTCGTCGTTCGCACTTGGCATCTACCGACGTAACAATATAATATAAATTTTGATATGGATAAACCAGGCCCCAGTAAAAAACGTAATCGTAAGGTTGAAGATGAAAATCGACAGTTTCAAGATATTTGGACCGAAAAATACTTTTTAATTTCATCGCATAACAAAAGTGTCTGTTTAATATGCAAGAGTAGTGTTTCTATTTCGAAGGAATATAATGTGAAAAGGCATTTGAAGTAAGTGATGAACTGATTGGTGTGACAAGCTCAAAGCTCTTCTGAAAAAATGTTCTATAATGGATTTGGATATAACGAAATTATCTGGAATTACGACTGAGGGAGCACCTTCAATGGTTGGAAGTAAATCAGGGATAATAACTATGTTAAAGGAGTATTTACAAACTAAAAACATAGATACCAAAGAATTAATGCAGTTTCATTGCATTATACATCAAGAGGCCCTCTGTTAAAATTATTGGGATTTGAAAATGTGATGAAAGTTGTAGTACCTACTGTAAACTTTATAAAATCACGAGGTCTCAATCACCGACAATTCACACAATTTCTCGAGAATATTGAAAGCGAATATGGTGATCTCCTGTTTTACACTGATATACACTGATAAGTAAGGTGGCTAAGTCGTGGGTTGTCACTAGAGCGGTTTCTTAACTTTATTGAAGAAATCAAAATATTTCTGGCGGAAAAGAAACAGGACGTCTCCGAACTCGACAACCCTGATCGTGCTTTCAATGCAAATTGAGTCTTTTTAGGACACAAATCAATTCAGCCAATTACAGCCATTTTCCGAACTACAAAAAAATTATGGGGAAATTCAATAAAACTCATGTCAATTTCGCTAAATCTCATTTATATTTTGTATTCTCTTGACAAAGGTATCATTGCCGAAACATGTAGAGTTATTTTAAATATATATACTTTGAAGTAATAAACCAGACCTTTAATCGCCGACTTATTAAGTTTACCTTATATATATATATATACATATATATATACATATATATATATACATATATATATATACATATATATATATATATATATATATAAATGATAGCATTAATATTACAAAATATGTCGCTGTGTATCTATGGCCCAGGGTACCTGAATCTGATTTTAATTCTAATCGTTAGCTGGTCCCACTCTTACACTAGGGGATGCTATGAATGTACATACTTTCTATTTAGTTAAATTAAAATAAGTTGAAATGAACTATACATATATTAAAAGAAAGGGGAACAGTCAGAATAAAATTGAAAAACTAGAGCCAATATAGAATAAGGTGTAAACAGCAACAGAACGGTGATTGTGTTTACTGTTTTATCTCATTCATAAAGCGATAATAACGTCTTAAATGTTTATAGACATAATGTATCGAAGGAGAAGAACAATATGTATTTCCTTTATTTCGTTCTCGATTTTAGCACCCACACATGAATACCTGAAACATTTTTCATTTCGACAAAATTATATGTCCACCTAACATTAAAATAACGAGGACGACGACTGTTAACTGTAAAATATGTTTAAAAAATTTATTTAGAATTTATAGGTAAGCTCTTAGGATGATATTACCAATATGTTCGCTTATTTTATAGCGCGGTAATGCAGAAGTACGTTTCAACAGGTAGTTTGAGGTCAAGCTCAATTATATTTTACGGTAAGAAATATTTTGTAACGTTTTAGATACATTCAGGCATTCATACATATAAGATGCTCAGGTATGATTTAGTTTGAAATTTAGCGAAGTTAGTTGTTACTTATACTTTTTACAGTGAAATAGCATTTAATTTTAAAATAGTTTCCAATTATCTTTACCAATTCAAAATTGATCATTTCTCCAGCTTTTAATTCTGTAATACTTGAGAATAGAGAATAAAATCCCGAGCATGTTTTTCAATCCCGGGATTACGGGATTTTTGAAGCGGAATCCCGGGATCCCGGAATTAGACAATATGGTTTCTAATTGGGCTCAAATGAAAAACAAAGTAATTTCTTAAATAATATTTATTAATATTGTAGGACAACAATACACAATATACTAAAATAAGGAACAAAAAAGACAATACAAAAAACTATTTAGAATTTCGAAAATACAATCGCAGAAATATCAAAGCATCCAATGTTTGACTTCCAAGCCTGCTTCGTTGTTTATTGCCAACATAAGCAGCAGCTGAAAACGCTCGCTCAGGTTCTACACTGGTTGGAGGAATAGACAATAGATATTTATATGCTAAATCTAAGTGATATCCACGAACTCCTCCATTTTCGAACACTCATTTCGCGTCTAATACTATATACCAACCCCGATTCATTTTGTACTTCAGGATCTGGGGATTCCATGCTCTTATTAATTTGCAGCTGTAACTTTTCCTTTAGTGTCAATTGGGGTTGGGAGGTTTGTTGCCTTGGCTCATCATCTGTTTGTGATCCTGACCTTTCTTCCTCTTCCGTGTCATCTCGACTATTTAGTCTTTCAACAATACTCTTTATTTGTGCCCTCACTAAAGCCTGTGTAGGAACTGGAAATAAGTCAAGCCATTCCAAATTCGATAATAACTGATTTTCATCATCTTTTCGTGGATTTTGTAAATAATTCAACACACCAGTTAAATCATCATTTCGTCGCTGCTTGACACGTTCCACTAAGGATGTTTTCATTTTATTGGCGAGTGCTGAGTTTTTGCGCTAGACAATTGTTTTATAAGAAATTTTAAAGCAGCATCAGCTGTGCATAAATTAGCATCTCGTCGACAGATTGCTTCTACTGTTAAATTAATAGGGGTCAGCACATCAACAATTTTATAGCACATCAACAATTTTATTTACCAAGTCAAAATCAGCATCTTCTAAACGGATTGGATGATTGAGATTTATAAGAGGTTTTTGAATACAGGTTTTTAGCATGGTTAAAAGACTATTCCTGGTTCTACAGTCCAAAAGAAGTGACAGCTCTTTTTCATGTTCAATCTTCACATATTTTTGAAATACTGTTTCATTTTTCAACGGTGATCTTTTGAAATACACTACAACTTTGAGGATTTTCTTTATCAGCTCATTAATGTTTTCATCTTTCGTTAACTCTGGTATGTGTTCTCGCGCAAGTTCATTTTGTGACATTAAGATTAAACCTGATTCTGGACAGTCTAAGTCTTCTAAATTGTCATCATCATCGCTATCGTTCATATAATCAGCAGTCACAGCTAGTTCATTTATAGTGTCATCTTAGACTGAGGTAGAGCTGTCTTGCTTGTCTTGAAAATAATTCTTTATTTTATAAAGCACATCACAGACGGCCAAATGGATACCATGTGCGAGACACAGTTGTTGTTCAGTGCAAACAAGCTGTCCCACCTTTATCATAACGGTCGGTCCATCGGTTACAGTAGCCATGATATCAGTTTCCAGGGAAATATCAAATTTACTTAGACGCTCTTTCAATATACGAAGACAATTTTCAGCCGTCATACTTCCATGAATAGGAACGAGTCCTAAGCTCCAATTTTTTTTATATGAATGAACTTTGACAGCCATGTATCGTTTATTGGACGTTGATGTCCACTCGTTGAAAGATAGACTGAATCTTTCACCTGCACTTTTCAAATGTTTTAATTCTGCAGTTACTTGCTTTCTGATTTTTTCACTGTAATTCATAACACGCTTTCGAATTGTGACCGCTGATTTTGGTAAATCCGTGTATTTCGCTAAGAGCAATTTTCTCAAATCGTCTGAAGTTATGAATACACTGAATGGAAATCCATCTAATGCAATCATTCTTACCAAAACATCATCCAGGCTATCGTCGGCACTTTTGGTAAAATAATCTTCTAATTTTCGTTTAGCTGGCGGCGGCGCTGTGTTCAGATTTTCAGAATCTTGACTTGATGAAGCTGTTAAACAATTAACATCAGCTAAAATCTTAATGTTATGTTTTAATGACAAATGTGTATGTAATCTCTTAGTCGATCCACCTGAACAAAGCCTCCCGCCATTTACAATAACTTCTCACAGATAATTGACTTTTACATTTAAATGACGTAACTTGCGTAACCTTGTCGCTGGTAGAATAATAAATGAAAAAAGTAAATCCTAAAAAACGTATTTATACTTTCGTACAGGGAATCCCTCTTAACAATATTATGATATATGAGCTGTTCGGATGATTCCCCTGTTGGCCTGTTGGGGAAGTACTTTAACAGTATTGTATTGAAGTATGCCGGGCGGGGAAGTCCCTTCTATGTTACATATTATTTGGGCTGTACCTGTGTAGTTCTTTTATCGTACGGCGTACCTAAGGTTGATTTTTTGTCTTTATGTAATAAGTGCCCTTAATATAATCTAGGTAAAGTCATAGTTAAGGCGCAACGGATTACGGAATGGAAACTGACAATCCCGAAAATCCCGAGATTGGCCAAGTATAGTCCCGAGATTTACGGGATCAAAACCCGACCGGGATCCCGGGATTGTATGCTCTAGTTATTATTCATCACAAAAACGTATTTAAGTGCTAAATATTTTTAAATTTCCAATATCTACTATTAGTATCACATACTTGTCATTTTATTTAACAAAAATTAGAGGTAAATAAAATACTAAGTATTGTTTGACTGAATGTATTTATTGTGTTCGACAAAGTTGATCTCGAAACAACAATTGTGCAGGTTATTGTCTAGAAAGGATATCAGATCATTATAGTCAGTTATAATATCACAAGAGCATAGAAAATAATCGATTATATTTCCGAGTCACGAGACGTATTCTGCGAAACACCACGAGAGCGTAGCTCGAGTGGTGTTTTAAGGATATACGTCGAGTGAAGAGGTTATTTAATGGATTATTTTCGTTTGCTCGAGTGGTATTCGTTACGATTATATAAAGAATTAACTAACGAAATTTTTTTATTGGTTGAAATTAAAAGTACAATTATTATAATAAATATTTGTTGTATTATCTTTAGAAGTTGAATTTGAGGTGCTGGTGATGGTAGAGTTGGCAGAATCTTGTTTATTTCTCATTTTTTCAAGTATCTTGCTATGGTGTTCATTAGTAAGCTTTAGATACGGCTTCAGAGATTCAGATGATGAGTGGCCTGTTATCTTAATAATTTCTTGTAAGTTTGCTCCAGATTGTGTCAAGATGTTAACAGCGGAAGAGCGATTGGAATGATTAGATATTTTTTGCTTCTTTGTATCAAGTCCTATACTTTCTGCCGCTGAACGTGTCCATTTACTTAATTGATTAAGGCCTACAGGGCAGCTTTTATACCATATTTTAGTTTTCTGGTTTTTCTGATTTTTTTTTCTGATTGGGTTGATGTTTGATGTTCTTTTGCTTAACATTTTCTTCAACAGACGTACTGGACACTGATCTTCACAATTTTTATTCGGTGTCAACCATTTAGATTCAGCTGTATATTTTTCGCCACCTTGTGCTGTCTTTGAAAATATGGTATTGTACTCAATACGTCCTGTGTGTTGACCATAATTGTCGCATTCTGCTTTGAAATAGTCAATTAAGCAAAAGACTGCTTCATTTCCACGCCACGCCAGTTCCACAGAACAAATTTGATAGAATTTTTTTGTAAACCGTCTGGCGTATTTTCGTCAAAAAATGACACAATTTTGCTAATTTCTTCCGCTTTAAGGGCGACAGAACGTGTTTTTCTTTTTTCAGAAATTGCTTGTAACTTCTTCCTTTTAGCTGCCCGCGCCTTTCTTGGATCTTCAAAAATTACGCCTCTGAATGGATTTGTTTCTCGATTAAACTCTTCATAAAACTTTTTCTGGACAAGTTTAGCGGAAATATTCCAAATTGTTTTCACGGTACCTTCTTTGTATTCGGTGCCGTCTGCACGTTTCATGTTGAATGCCCAATCTTTCAAAATACTTGCTAATTGTTCGTCAGAAGTTTGAGCACAAAGTTTATAATTTCGCTGTTCACAAAATTCGGTGAACTGTTTCCAAACATATTTATGTGTTTTAACGGTATTTTGCGGTGTCAAATCTTCAATTTCTTTATCTATTTCGGTCCCCGAGCTTATACCAAAGCGTTCCATGTCGAAAAAATTTAAAAAACCTTATGAAAATTGCTGAATATATTTTTGACGTTTATCAAAAAACTTCAAAACACTTGTTACCATGACAAAATTCATATTGTTGGAGGAAGCGAAACACCAAAACGGTTATATCACGTCGTCAAGAGTATATTCACTTATCAATACATGGTAACTATGTAAAATTTGCAATTGCTATTGGCTAAATTTCAAATGAGTTATATAATCCCTATTATGTGATAAATTATCACTGATAATGTATTTCTTGAAGTATTTTATCTTTTCAAACATATTATTATTATAATTACTATTAATGGTTTAGTAGCTTGTATACGTTGCTTTGGAGAATATGTACACAGGATATTATTTAAAATCTTAAATTAAGATTAGATAATTAATTAATTTCAAAATAGGAATTTGCATTTTATTAAAGTATGCACATAGATTGTAACTTTATGAATGCAACAAACTCGACACATTACTAGAAAACCTGTTCGCAAAGGAAGTCTTAAAATTGTTCAGATCCTTTCTGTTCGCCAATGGTTAAATGCACGTTAAATGAAAATTAACGACAGTTGCTAGTCAGTGGATATAATTATAAATTTATAATTGAAACGAAGCAAAGTATACAGATGTTTTAGTATGTTTTTGCTTTCAGTCACTAAGTTTTCGTATGCTTTGAAGAACTTAATCACGTATTAATTTTGATATAATTGTACTATAGTTGTACACATATTCATATTATATGACAACAATTATACAAAACTTCATCTGGTATAACAACTGATTTGTAATCTTCATGCAAATTTATGAAACAAAATATATTCCGATTCACCCCATCCTATTTAATTAATGAAGTGACCTAATGTACATGTTCCTCTTTCAGTCCTATTTTGGTAAAAAATCCTTTAATTGTATTATAATCGTGCGAAACAAAGACATAATTGCAGCATTTACGGACAATAATATCATATATTGTGTTGTTAGCATCATTGTTTGAAAATGACGTAATTTATTAATTTAGTGATAAAAAAAATATATATTTTTTATTAACTTTTTTTATTGGAATTTTTTTTTTATCTCTCCAATAAACAGTATACTTTCTGCAGATATGTATGAAAAGTCGGAAGTAAAATCTGTACCCGTTCGTAAGTATATATATTTAAAATGTGTGTGCGTGTGTGTAGGATCTGTCGGGTGTTGTACGGCTTTGAGAGATGGTTCTGAGGAGGATTTTTAGTGCCTTGACGTTTCAGTGAACTATTTTTCATCTTCTTTGTAGGTTAAAAATATAATGAACCGTACTACGATGTGATTCCATTAGACTGTTCGGACGTTTGTCCATTTCGATTGCCTCCCTTATTACTAAAACAATGTGGTTCGTGTTCCTGGTGAAAATTTTCAATCTGTCGAAATCAATCGTGTGGCTCGTCTCTGTTATATGTTGGACCAGCGACGACGTTTATTTTCTCTTTCTTACGGCGTTATACAAGCTGTCTCATATTGTTATGTTCAAATTTTAGTAGTGTAAAGTAGACTACTTTTCAAGTAACAAAAGCAAAACTTGTATATCCATTTTTATTTGTTTCAAAGTTACAAATCTTGGAATGTGATTGTCAGATTATGAAAAAAAAATGTAATCCTAAAGTCAATAAAAACTGATTTTATTTAAAAAAGTTCAATTAATAATATTTTCAAAATGTCCACCTCCTTGTTGAATACAGGCTTGTGCCCGTAAGCCAACAGAAGAAGTACTTATCCGAATTTCATACTCGTTTTGTCGGATTTGCTCGGCAGCCAGGTGAATACGATCCAAAAACTCTTCTCTTGTGTTCGAAACTTGCGCGTAGACTAAATTTTTCATGTACCCCCATAAATAAAAGTCAAAGGGATTAAGATCGGGTGATCTGGGTGGCCATGCAACAGGACCACCTCGACCAATCCATCTTGGATAATTGACGTTAACCCAACTTCGTACAGCAATTCCGGAATGTGATGGTGCCCCATCCATGTGAAACCACATGTCTCGTCGAACATTCAGTGGGACATTCTCTAAAAATTCCTTCCGAAATTGAAGGTAATTGTCCGCAGTTAACCTTCCAGGAAGAACGACAAGACCAATCAACCAGTCATCGATTAGGGTCGTCCAAACGTTAATAGAAAATTCATGTTGAAATTTAGATGGGCGTATACCTTTGGGATTTTCTGATGACCACTTGTGCAGGTTTCTCAGATTTGTAACACCACTTCTCGTGAACGTAGATTCATCTGTCCAGAGAACTGTTCTACAGAAATTAAAATGAAGCCGTGAGTGTCTTAATAAACTAGACGAGCATAGTGGTCTGCCTCAAGCAAACTGTGTCCCCTGCGATAGTGATATGGATATAAGCCCTCACGTTTTAAAATTCGCCAAACTGTCGTTCATGGCACTCCTAGTTGTCTAGCGATTCGACGTACACTGAGAGTTGGATCCCTTGTAACAATAGCTACTGCTTCTTCCACTAAGCCTGGTGGCAAATTTACTCCTCGGTTGAAAAGATAATCACGCAGTCCGCATTCCCGAAATTGTCTGTGTAGAATCCAGAAACGTTCTGTAATGAAGAATGCGCTCATCGGGAAACCGATGTCGGTATTCAATAACTGCTTAACGTGCACTGCCGTTACAGTAGCCATACACAAAACGCATGTCCGCATACTCTTGAGAAGAAAATCAATAAGGCATTTTGAATAAGGAAAACGTGTCCACTCACTAATAAGCTGTTGTATGAACTGAAACGTAATGTAATCCTTTATTAAAAAAATGCAACGTTAACAGTCATCTGAACATTTGTTTATTGTATGATATTCATGGTTCAGCACTTACGAAATAAGTAAGAACCTTCTTTATCATAAATCAATTTCCAGTACTCTTTTTTGTAGATCTTCAAGTGTATGCACTAACTACGACACGTGTTTATTTATTTTAGGATAACATTTTATTATGCGACGTTAACAATCACAGGACTGTTATTGAATCGTTTTTTTAAATAAAAATCAGTTTGTATTGACTTTAGGATTACATTTTTTTTCATGATCTGACAATCACATTCATAGATCTGTAACTTTGAAACAAATAAAAATGGATATACAAGTTTTGCGTTTTTGTTACTTGAAATGAAGTCTACTTTACACTCCTAAAATTTGAACATAACGATACGGGACACTTGTATATCCATTTATATACAGTTATATATCAGAGTCTGCATTTTTTATTTAATTTCATATTGGAAATTATTTTTCTTCCCATGTATAAAGTTCAATACTGTCATACACAAAATTTAGGTTTTAACTTATTTTTGTTTATTGGAATTCATTTTTACTAGTGCAAAAAATAATGTACTTGCTACAGAGATATATACAAAGTTGAAATCGTAAAACCTATTTATTATTGGCAGAATCTACAGTGTACCTTTTAAATTTTGATATACATTTTCCAATTATTATATAATTTCGTAATTGATCAAATTAGCGTCCGAAATGTCACATAGACACATCTATTACGTCACATAGACACATCTATTACGTCACATAATAACAAAAAAAGCAAGGACTAAAGTCCGGAACAAATATTTTATTAACATGTTTCGTTTGTCAAGCAATGTTTATTTCATTCACTTAATTGTTTTACGGCCTTGATATTAAATCTTAAAATATATATCTGAGCGTCAATGAAATTTATATAATAATTAAAAAGTAATTTCGGTTTCATAATTAAACGGTAAATAAAGAGTTTTTTTTTTGCAAAATTACTATTTCGTCATGTTTGCAATAGACTTTTTTTTAGTTAAATTACAAATATTGGATAATTTTTATTCTTGTTGAGAGAAATTATTTTGTGAATATTCATTATTAAAATATTAGAGGTTAGTTTTTAATGCTCTAATTATTTTTAGGAAATTGTAATAATATAAATTAATTATAATAGAAAAACTTTAAACGACACACAAGCAGCTTTTAGAAGAAATATGTCAACGGAACATTAGATTATTACGACTACAAATAATAAATTTTACTGTTACTATATTGACTTAGAAAAGCATTCGATAACCTAAAGATGGAACAGATTTGAAAGATTTCACAGGCAAAATGAATAAAATGAATATGATTAAAATAATTAACACTCTCAAGAGGAAAGCATCACTTAATTTTATAGCTAATATAAGAGTCAGCGGGTGCACTAAATCCATTACTATTTAACATGTATGAACGCAAGGAAAAAATTAATGCGAATATAAAAAAACACATTAAGAATACAGAAAATATAATCAAGTAATACATGTAAATAAATTATTTCATGCAGACGTGTTCGGGAACTTGGTCCGGGAATTGCGTGCATTAAATCCTAAAAGATGGAAGATAATATGCCGAGAGTTATGTGGTCGTAATGAGGTGCATTCTTTAACGTTTTCCTAGAAGCACGAGGCAAAGCCTTACTTGATCAAGCGGGATTCTGATCGTACCAACTGTTATTTCCTTGGTACGCATGGGAACAGTTTGGTAAAGGTACAAAGTAAAATTTCTAACGCTGCAAGGCAAAAAGTCTCCAATGAGTAAATCAAGCCAGGAAGGCACAAGTGAACCAGAATTATTTATTGATTCGATCAGTTCAGTTCAGTCAGTAATGATAACCAAGGTCAACTAGGCATATGTAAAGGAGCTAGGCCATTGTAGATGAAGAACCGAGACATCAAAATCTGATGTTTTGTCTCAAAGTTGAGAGGCTTAATTGAAGGAATAAGGTTAATGAGAATAAAGATCACAATAGATCTCTAGAAATGTCGAACTTGAAATAGGCTCATCTTTCACATCTTCAACATATTGAGCATTTTCTTAGGACATACTTGTATTTATATGGAGGTTCGTAAAATTTGTTTCAACTATAATTTTTTACTTCTAATATCAATTAATATTGATTTACCATCCATCTCTATATATACAGGGTATCCTTGAAATAAAGAGGCAACATATGATGAATGGAAAGATGTAATTATTTAAAAAAAGGTATAAAACCCCTGTTTTTAATGAAATAGTACCAGATTTCATTAAAAACATCGCGAGGTAAAATGATTTTGACATAGAAATAATTAATTAATTAGAAAAACGAATTTAAAGAATACAATCTGCAAATCCACCAGTTTGTTATCTCGACGTAACCAGGAGAAAAAGTACATGTGTTTACCATACCACCCAATCACGAAAAACATTAATAGAGTCGTTAAAGAACAAGGTCTCCAAGTTGCTTTTCGGTCCGAAAACACCATCAAAAGTCTCCTAGGCAATACCAAAGATAAAAACAGAAATAAGAAAAACACCCTAACCACAATATATATCAATAAATATGTGTTTTTCTTATTTCTGTTTCAGATTACAAGCCACAGTCTCCACCAATTTCGGACCAAAGATAAAGTTAATTTGAATTTGATATCAGGTATATACGAAATTAATTATGCCGATTGTAATTTGAAATGTATGGGTCAAACGAAACGCTCAACAATAACCCGTTTAAAAAAAACATATCACATATTAAATTTAATAGAACAGAAAAATCGAGCGTCGCTAACCATGTATTGGACACGGATCACAGCGTCACGATTAAAGGGTTAAAGCTTGTAAAAAAATGTCCAGAACCCTAGAGATCTCGACGCATAGAAAGCATTCATATCGTTAAAAACAAAATTAATTCGAGTTCAACTCGGACAACGGTACTATCCCATACAGTTGTCTTTCTTCGTTCTTAGAAAAGGAGTTAGAAAAAGTCGCGGGTGTGAGAATAACGGCAACACATGGTGTTGCCGTTTTCTTAAGAAGGCTAAGGTGTCGTAATTTTAGTTTTGTATTTATTTTAAAGTCAGTGTATACGTGGACGCCGCACATAGGGACAAATAATCGAATTACGACGACAAAAATGGAATTTTTTATTTTGTTAAATGTAACCACTATTGCACTTAATATGTTCTATATACCAGTACGCAATCAACCTATAAGTATTTATTTTTTTAACGCATCACATTAGTCTGTACGTGCGTTCAAAGTATTATTATCTGTTACACGCACTTATACCTGTCAGCAGCATCTATAGCGTTTATTGTTGCTACACTCGACAATTTTTTGTAAATTTACAGTTTAAAGTTTTTTAAATATATCTTTAAGCATCAGGTATCTAATTTAATTTGCAGTTATTATTAAAATAACAATTATATGTAGTGTAGATATAGTATAATGTTTTTATTATGAAATATAATGAAAAATTTACTTTAGCTAGAGCTATAAAAAAAGTTCCAAACAGTTCCACGACTTTTCCTTATAAGTTAAAAAAACAACTAGTAATAAGTGTAAAAAAGTTAAGTGGAGGTCCCCCCGTTTCCCCTTTCAATAAATAGAGCATATTTTCCTTAGGTAGTACACCTAATTCTGAAAATCTCACATGCAAATGACATTTTTTTTAATTCGCTAAATTTTTCATCCTGTGCAGTCTCCTCACAAAATACTTGTGTGCACCACTGATGTATACTTAAACTGTTACGAAAAAATATAAAAAGGATAATTCCGTAACTAAATTGTAACTAACAGAACCGCAATAGCTAAATTTTTCATTCAGTGCAGTCTTCTCACAAAATACTTGTGTGTACCACTGATGTATACTTAAACTGTTACGAAAAAATATAAAAAGGGGAATTCCGCAACTAAATTGTAACTAACAGAACCGCAATAGCTAAATTTTTCATTCAGTGCAGTCTTCTCACAAAATACTTGTGTGCACGAAAATATATATAGAAAGGGGAATTCCGTAACTACATTGGGTGTACTGAGATCTGTGCTTTAAAGAAGATGAAAATGAAGAGAAAGCAGTTATTTAATGTACTGAAAAACCAACAATTTTATAATTTGTCATCATCAAAGTGTAATGAACAACTATTACAGTATATTTTGGGCAAAATTGGTGTTAGTGAGCTTTCTGAAGATTTAATAAAACAAATAAAACAGGAAGTTAAAGTGTTTGTTTCAAAGATGTTTCGAAGTGGCGTGAGTGTAATTATATGCATGAGCGTTTTAACAAGAAGCACATAAACTGGCTTGACGAAAACCTAAAACTCCCGGAGATACAACCACCACTGCTTCCATTATCGGTAGGAACACATTCAGAACAAAAGATTCGAGGCAGACCCAGAAAATCATTTGAAGAAAGTTCTCATCGCAGTGAGCAAAGACATGTAAAAGCAATTGTATCAGATCTTAATTCAGAAAAATTATGTTTGGCTGCAGAAACAAGCTTGGTGAAATCAGGCAACAGAAGTGCAGCTGATGTTGTGAAGTTAGCATCAATTCTTCACCCAAAAGTTTAAAAAGAATGAAATTGGCACATGATACTTCATTTTCTGCTTCTGTAAAACCTTACAATCCTGAAGAAGCTTTAGCTCTTATAGTGGACCTTGGATTGACAAAAGAGGATTATATAACGATGCGACTTGGAGCAATAGAAAGAGGAGCTAATATTTATCCCTCATATCATGTGATAGGAGAGGCCAAAAAAAGTGTTATCCAGCAAATATTGAGATAAACGAAAATGACGCTGTGGTACCGCTTCAAGATCTTCTTGCACATACTACACAACGTCTGGCTCAAGATCAGACTGATGTGATTCTACAGTATATGTCCACTGACTGTGATACAATTGAAGTTTATTATAAATGGGGCTTGGATGGCAGCGGTGGACACAGTATATATAAACAAAATTTTGCGAATAATTCAGCATATGCGGACTCTAATATAATTTTATGTACGATTGTGCCACTGAAAATGTGTGAATCTAATAGCAATAATGACAAAATATTTTGGAAGAACATATCACCATCATCGACCAAGCATTGTCGACCAATCTCATTCAAGATAAAAAAGGAAAATGTCCAAAATGTGAAAGAAGAGTATAACGAAATTCAAAATCAAATATTGCAATTGGAGCCCACATCAATCGTACTTGACGGTAAAGAAATAAAATTTAAACATATCCCTATATGTACAATGCTGGATGGAAAGACTGTCAACATTTTGAGTGATACTGCAAGTTCACAAGCGTGTAATGTTTGTAAAGCTACTCCCAAAATTTTAAACGATTTAGAAAAATTAAAGAATAGAGTCTGTAATGAAGACACCTTTAAGTATGGGATTTCGGTGCTACATGCACATATTAGATGTTATGAATATTTACTACATATAGCATACAAATTGGAACTACAGAAATGGCAAGCAAGAGGTGACAGTGCAAAACAAGAAGTAAAAGAAAAAAAGGGTGAAATAGCAACTAAGTTTTATGAACAAATGGGCCTTGTTGTTGACCAGCCGAAACAAGGTGGAGGCAATAGCAATGACGGTAATACTGCACGAAAATTTTTTAAGAATCCTTCGCTCGTTTCAGAAATAACTGGAATTGATAAAGACTTAATAGAAAGATTTTCAAATATACTGTCAATAATTTCTTGTGGGCATTACATCAAGGAAGAAGTATTTAAAAACTATTGCTTTGAAACAGCAGAAATGGCCATTAAACTTTATGGCTGGTACAAAATGAGTGCCACTGTTCATAAAATTTTAATTCATGGAGCTGATATTATAAAATCTTTACCTTTACCAGTAGGCCAACTGTCAGAAGATGTAATTGAAGCAAGTCATAAAGAGTATAAAAATTTAAGACAATATCACTCCAGAAAAACTTCAAGAGCCAATACCAACAGTGACATATTTAACTGGATGCTGGTTTCTTCGGACCCTGTTGTGACCGATAACCGAAAAAAAGGTAAAAAAGTAAAGCAAAATTTAATGAAACTGTATTAAATATGCTAAGGCTGCCCACTTTCTGTGGCAACGAAGAAGAGAATTATGAACAGGAGTTTGATGACGTCCAAGACTATGAAGATGTTAATATAGAATAAAATAAAAATTAATATTATGTCCCCGTATGTCATCTTGATAATTAAAAAAAAAGTGAAACAATTAATTATAATTCTTATTATTTTAAGTAGTATCATCACCAGTTGATCAAATTTAAATAAAAACTTTAAAAAAATATAATTATTAATTCCGCTAAGTATTCTCGTTTTAAGTTTTTAATTAGGCCTAATGTTTTGAAATTTGAATTTTTAATTTTTAAAAACTGACATAAAAAATCCCGTGTAATAAGTTTTAAGCGAATTCGATCAATTTTTTAAAAATTGTACGCCATATTGGATCCCCCATTTTGAATTTTTAAAAACTAACATCAGATTCGTAATCAGCGACCCTAAAAACCTTGAGGTACCTAGTTTTATTAAAATTTATTCAATCCATATGAAGTAAATAATTTTGTCGCACTAAATTTTCAATTTGTCCCTGTGTGCGCCGTTGTAAAGTTGTTGCGTCATATGTGTTAGCGTTATTGTGCCCTATGTGCGACACTTTGATTAGTGGTTTTGCCTACTGATGATGACAACTTAGTTGTCGAAATGTGTATTTAGGATACAATTATTAATTGTGGTAAGGGGTTTTATACCTTTTTGAGGTTTTACTTAACCACAGTCTCCAAAGAAAGACTTTTCACACATACGCTATAGCGTATCTTTACATACATAACAGCTGGATGAGATGACAATAACAAAACAATTATTTTTGTTATTGTTTTAACATATCGTCTCTGATACTTTTTATAATTGCATAGTGGCGTGACAAATTTTTTTTAAATATCTTTGTCATTTTTTTCTGGAATTTTGGAAAAATATTTTGGACATATATTTTATATAATAACATCTTTCCATCTTTTATACCTTGTCTTTTTATTTCAAGGACATTCTGTATATATAAGCCTGCGTATATTTCCGCTCGCAAAACTCGAAAAGTAATTGGTCGATTGACTTGAAATTAAAAAAAAAAATTAAAAGGAATTTTTCAACATGGCACGCCAAAAATCTTCCAGTACCGGTGAAATAAGTATTCATAACTTGCGCAAAAAGATCTCAAATACTTGATTTGGTAGTACTTCTTTATTACAAGTTGACGTTTGCTAATCATATACACTCAGGTCTCGTTTTATGTGGATTTTTTTAATGCGAATTCAAATTTATGTGATTTTTAAATTAACGATTTTTTTTTAGAATTTCACAGATTTTGAAATTTTAGATGTTTTTTTAAGCTTTTTTACCGTTTTTAAATTAAACCAAGTTTGCATCACTGATATAATCGTTATAGTTTGTTTTATTTTGTGTTTTTTCTATGCATAGGCGATACGTATGTATGAGTGTTGTGTGTGTATGTTATTATTGAAAGAACAAACTGGGGATTTCCCTTCTTAATAACTGGTGTTTTTTTTTAAATTACGGTGCAGTGTTTTTTCTGTGCATAGAAGATACGCATGTGTGTTGTGGGAATTGCCCTTTTTATTAGCTGGTTCATTTGTTTAATTACGGTGCAGTGAGTGAATGATTCGAGTGCTTTAACATTTAAATTGAAATCAGTTTTAAACCTCAATAAACATTGCACTTTGGAAAAAAGTAAGTGTAAAAATCATAAATTTTGGTGGGTTTTTATTTGCTGAATGTTTGTGTATCATTTAGGATATAACAATGGAAAAAAATACAAAGAAAGAGACAAACGATATCCCCGGAAACAAAAATTGAAATTTTAGATCGCATTTCAAAAGGAGCAAAATATACCGCACTTGGAAAGGAATATAAACTAGGGGAATCAACAATTCGCGCTATTAAAAAAAATGAGATTTCAATAAGAAAATCCGTAATTTCAGGCACAAAACTAAGCACTAAATATTCTTCTTACTCAAGAGACACGTTAATTGAAAAAGTGGAAAAAGCTCTCGTTATATGGATTGAAGACTTAACGAAAAAGAAAATTCCTGTTAGCGGAAATATGATCACAGAAAAAGCTTTAACATTTTATGAGACAATTAAAGATTCTGGACCGTCAATTTCTAGGCCAAAGTATTTTACAGCAAGTAAAGGATGGACGACAAGATTTATTAAAAGAAATAACCTCCATAACATTCAAATTAGAGGTGAAGCAGCTTCAGCACATGAGAGCGCTTGCGCAGCTTACCCAGAAAAATTTTAAAAAATTATTGAAGATGGAGGATATTGCCCAGATCAGGTATTTAATGCTGATGAAACTGGTCTGTTTTGGAAAAAGATGCCAAGTCGAACCTACATTGCGAAATCAGAAAAACGAGCCAGTGGATTAAAAGCTTGCAAGGAAAGATTAACGTTTTTACTATGCAGTAATGCTTCAGGAGATAAAATGTTAAAGCCGCTAGTAGTAAATAGGTTTTTAAAGCCACGAGCTCTTAAAGGTAAGGATTTGACTCGTTTGCCAGTTCATTGGATGGCAAATTCTAAAGCATGGGTGACAACTTCAGTGTTTACTGAATGGTTTCAAAAATGCTTTGTTTGGAACATCCAAACATTAAAGTCGAATTTTTTCCACCCAACACAACTAGCATTCTTCAGCCTTTAGATAAAGGAATAATTTCCACTTTTAAAAAATACTACATAAAAAGCACTTATCAATTCATTTCAAACAAACTTGAAAATGAATCACTTACGTTAAATGAAGTTTGGAAAAAATTTACAATTTTGGATTGCATTATTCTGGCAGCATCAGCGATTTCTAAACTGCGACCGCAAACATTAAATGCATGCTGGAAAACTACATGGCCAGATTGTGTTGCTAGAAGTACTGGTGGGGAAATATCGACACTGACTAATGAAATTATAGATTTAACTCATCAAATTGGAGGAGATGGATTTGACTCGCTAAATCACGATGATTTAGAAGAACTTTTAGCTGAAGAACCATTAACCGATAACGACGTTATTAGTTTAGTTATTGGAACTGAGAAAAACGTGGATAGTGAAGACAGTGATTCCGAAGAAATTGTTGAACACTTTACATCAAAAAAAATTGTGATATCCTCAGCACAGTTAATGCTTTACAAAATCAAATTCTTAATATAGATCCAGATACGGAAAGAGCATTAAAGATTCAACGCGGACTGACTGATCTGTTTTCCGGATATCAAGAGTTGCATAAGCAACTTAAAAATTCAAAATCGCAAAGTTTGATGACAAATTATTTTGCAAAAAAAGAAACAATTGAAGCCCCTAAAAATTCTTTGATCTCGTCCCCTATTCACGAGATAAATTCTAGTGATGAAAATGATATTTTACCATATGATGACAATATGATTAATATCATCTAGTGATGAAAGTGACGTTGAACCAATTCCAAAACGATGCAGACAATTATTCAGTGATTCAGATTAATCATACATATTTACAGAATTTCCTTAAAAAATGTTTTAGCTTATTTTTTGGATCATTTTCTGTTTTTTATATATATAATATATATATATATATATATAATATATATATATATATATATATATATATATATATATATATATATATATATAATAATATATAATAAATATATTTTTGTTGATTTTTTTATGCGATTTTGTTTTGATTTTTTAATTAAAATTTGAATTTATGCAGTTTTTCAGAATTTTGGAACGAATCATTAGTTTTTATATGAAGCTAGAGTATCGTTTTATGCGAATTCAATTTATGCGATTTTTTTGGAACGCATCTATCGCATAAAACGAGACCTGAGTGTACTTCTATTTACGCTAACATATTGTTATGAAATCTTAATGATAAAAAGGAAAATAACTCTGATTTAATCTTGAATGAATTGTCTATGAAAACTTAAAATAATGTGTATAGGTTAGATGTAAATATCAGGAATTTAATTTAAAAAAATACGACAAACAAATGTCGAATTTGAAAGACGAAAGAAAATTAGTGATATTGATATTTGAAAAACAATTAAATAAGTATCCGTGTTCTTAAAAGTTAAAAAAAAGGAGAAGTAAATTATTATAGATTTTATAGAGATGCCTCGCCCACGTTCGAACATAGGCCGCTGTTCTCGAATCACAATCACATAACGTCATAGGAGATCAAACTGCAATGATCAAAACGTTTAGACGAAAATGAACGTATAAGGGTCAGAACTTCTCAAGGGCGAGCCGAGGAATCGGCAGATCAATGGGAAGAAAGACGTCTTACGAGTTGAATCGAGAAGAAGAAGAGCAGCACAATCGCCTCAAGAACGCCAAGAACAATTAGACCAACAGCGAAGCCTTATCCAGTTGCAATATTTGAATGATCAAGCTTCATATCACCGAATTGCTTTTTTATCCGAATCGGATATTCAATACAATACCTAATGTAGTTTCGTTCAAATCGGAAAAATGGACAAAATACAAAACATACGATTACTAGTTAAAAAAATATATGAAAAATCTAATTGAAGCAACAATTCTTATTGGACCTCATAAAGGTGAAGACGTACTACTTCCACGAATACCACTCATTCCGACCGACATGCGTTCGATTTCAAACAACTTCAATTTCCAATACGCCTAGCGTCCGCTAGGACTATCAATAAAGCGCAAGGGTAATCTTTGCATGTGCGTGTGCGCGGTTTGGATTTAGAAAACGATTGCTTCTCTTATGGGCAATTATACGACGCATGCTCCAGAGTCGGTAAACCGTCTGATCTTTATATTTTTGCAGAAAACGAACAAACAAAAAATATAGTAAATTCACTAGCTTCACAATAAAAAATAATTTTTTGTGAGAAACATCTTCTTTTCTTTCATTACACAAAGCCACAGCAAAGCCTCAGGACATTAAATGACCAGGGAATATGGACGCAGGGGTTCGCCGATGACATTGTCATAGTGTCCCAGGGGAAATTCCCGGGGACAGTGGCGAGCATCATGCGAAATGCTCTGCGAATTGTAGAAAGATGGTGCCTTGAGGAGGGATTAACTGTCAATCCTCAAAAAACCAAGTTGGTAGCCTTTACCAACATGAGAAAACTAAATGATCTGGGCAGCATAAAGCTGTTTGGACAAGAGTTAGAACTAACCAAAGAAGTGAAGTATCTAGGCATAACACTTGATGCGAAACTGAATTGGAGCAGACACCTAGCCAAAGTGGCAGACAGGGCGGCGCAGCTATTCTGGAGATGCAGAAGAGCTGTTGGCAAGACCTGGGGACTAAGACCAAATGTGGTACACTGGTTGTACACAGCAGTAATAAGACCAACGATTACCTATGGGGCAGTTGTCTGGTGGAGGAGGACGGAGCGGACATCGTCGGTGGGGCTCCTCACGACTCTCCAGCGACAGGCCCTGTTGGGAATCACGGGAGCTATGAACAGCACGGGAACCGCTTCCATGGAGGCCATCGTGGGTCTCCCTCCGCTGGAACTATTTATAAAGGCGGAGGTAATGGCTGCGATACTGAGGCTGAAGGCCAATGACGTATGGTGTCCTAATAAAGTTGTAGGGAGCCATACAAATAACACAGGAACTATACTGGAAGAGCCGATATTTCAAATGCCGGTGGACAGTATTGCACCTGAAATTATGTTTACAGCTAAGTTGAACATACTTATACCGACCAGGGAACAGGCAAAAAGCCGCTCGATCGATTGTGGTGCCGGCACCTGGTACACTGATGGATCACAATCTAGTCAGGGTGCAGGTGCAGGCATATACGGAATGTGCCCTGGAAGGAAGATATCGATATGTCTGGGGAAACATGCTACGGTTTTCCAAGCCGAATTGTTAGCGGTCGCAGCCTGCGCCGATGAAATTCGGGAAGCCGGCTGCGCAAGCAAAAAAATGAACATAATGACTGATAGTCAGGCGGCTATTAAAGCCATTATGAACCCATCTACCTGGTCTAAGCTGGTGAAATATTGTAAACAGGTCCTCAATAACCTGGCACAAGACAATACAGTGTCGCTGATATGGGTGCCAGGACATGAGGGAATTAAAGGCAATGAGATAGCCGACAAACTGGCCAAAGAAGGTACTAATAGGAGCTTCATAGGACCAGAACCTGTATGTGGAATCACTAAGGATTCCGCTAAAAGGGAGATCTGGTTATGGCTAGAAAAAGAACATAAAAATAAATGGAGGTTAACGGAAGGTCAACTCCATACCAAAACACTACTAAGGGGGCTGGACGGGAAGTTTTCAGCCAACCTAATTCGTAGTAGCAAAAAAGAAATTAAAATAATTACCGGGTTAATAACCGGACATTGTCCTTTAAGGAAGCATTTGTACACCATGGGCTTGGTTAGCGAGCCCTGGTGTAGGAGATGTGAAAAACAGGAGGAAACTAGCCTTCATGTAATATGCACGTGTTAGGAACTGAAGACAGAAATATTTCGGGAGAGATCTATTGGATCCTTCGAGTGTACTCAAACTTCCCCTGAGGAGGATAGTGGCTTTTATCGAGGACACAAGACAAGAAGCCACAGCAACGCAAGACGGTATCGAATTGAATGATGTGTTTTCTCGGTGAATCTATGACAATAATTTTATTTACATTCCTATCCCTTTCATATCAGACTGAGACACAATTTTGTGTTGTATGTGTTTCATTAAGTATCATTTGATTAAGGATTTTTTTCATTTCCAAATAGAGAAATAAAATCTAATAAATATTTGTGAAAATAGGAAATAATCTATTACAAATTGTATGCATAACCTATCGTATGAATAGTAATAAATATGTAATAAAATGTACATATTTATTTCTCCTATTTTGCTTTGTTGCTTCTTCATTTTTTTGAATAAATACTTACAGCATATTGTTAAATGTTATTTTTTTATGCTTATTTGTATTTCGAAAGACATTCAAATTTATTACGTATTCCACTTCATTAATTAAAAAAGTAAATAATACAGAAGTATGATTTCATAATGTTGACCATTTCAATATTCAACTATGTATTAATAACATTTAAACTTGGCGCTTAAAAGTACCTACAAAAAGATGGCGTAAGTCACCGGAATCTGACTCTGAAAGATCAAAGTTGCCGACAATAGTGTTGCTTCTCTATGTTCTGTGGTTCATTCACCGTGTATGATACGTAAAGATTGAGACGAATTCACTTACAGATTAGATATATGCCGTGTTACAAGGGGAAGCCATATTGAACATTTGTAAGTGAAACTTGAAATTTTGCTGAATCGTTTGCTTTATTATTCAGTCCAATAAAATATGCACTTTCTTTACTTCTATATAACTAATTTAGAATGTCCCTGTGACCAGCAACCAAAATTCTCAGGTTTGACAAATTAAATATCGTTTCAATCATTTATAGTCACTAGCTATACAGTTCATAAAGTATAAGTTTTCAGTTCGTACTGCCCAAGTGTGAACCGCAAATTGTACTTTATCTTTTTTTAACACACATGAATACACGTTCTAATATTACCCACGTTTGTCATTTTAAGTTAAGACGTACGTCTCTGAAATATTATATTAAATAAAAAGGATAGGTTGTCTAAGAGATAGTCTTATGATATTTGACTTGTTGTCAAATTATTTCAATATTGTTGTTTATTGACTTTGTTTCCGGTATTCTGACTTTTAGATTAAGCATTCTTCTAATTTGAATATTTAGTTTATCAAAAATTACAAAATCTTCCCTTTTGCGAACAATACTGATAATAAATAATAATATCACTTAGTGGCAATAAGTACGAAATTGTTTGATTATCGCTTTGACATTTCTAACCTATTTATTTTACAGAATATTTCTTAGATGCTTGGTAAACCTCTTGGTTCTCAAGCTCAATAGCTTGTATTAAATCTTATAGCCTATTTTGAACGGGAAAAAAGAATGGTGGACAATTTATGTCCATCGACCGTGTTTATGAGGTACTTCACATAATCAGTTAGATAAGGCAGTGTTATAAAATAAATTTTAATTTAGAGGGTAGCAGAAGCCCTTAATATTTCTAGTAGAACGGTCTACACTATTAAACATCGTAGCATTCAGAATCCAGTCTTATCGTCTCCTGGCAAAAAAGGTCTTGTAAAAAGCCAAAAACTAAGGATTTACCAGAAGCAACTAAAATTGAAGTTCGAAATACTGTTTATGACATGTATAAAGAAAGTTTGCTTTTAATATGTTGTAAACATTTATTACATGTTCAAATTTTTCAGAAAAACATCTTACCTTAAAACCTCTAAGCAATGTTTTGGTTATGATAGAATTTGTTCATACAAGTACAACTTCTTTAGCAATATTGCTTGAAGATATTGGTTTTAAATATAAGAAAGAGTGTAACAGGAGAGCGCTCACAGAGAAATTAAATATAGTCTGCATGAGAAATGTGTTTTTAAGGGAATATATGAATAACTTAAATTCAACTTTACATCAGGTCGTGTCCTTGATGAAACTTGGGTCTTTTCGAAAGGGACTAGAATAAAATCCTGGCAAAATGAGAATATAAAAAGTGTTAGGAAACTCAAAGGCTATGATGGTAAACGGTTTTTTATTATTATACATGCTGGCACAGAAAATGGCTTCATTAAAGGAGCTAGTCTAATTTTTCCATCAAAAAGAATCAATGGTAATTACCATTGAGAAATGAATGGTGACTCCTTCACGCAATGGGTAAATGCCAAACCTTGAGGTACCATCACTTATAATAATGGATAATACTCCTTATCATATTGCTCTTCAAAATAAATAACCAAATACCTCCTCAAAAAAAAGACAAATTATGGAATGGTTGAGAAAAAAAGATATAAGCTATTCACCTGAAATGACTAAGAACAAATTAATTCAATTAGTAAAATATCATAAAGAAGTGAAGATATTTATTATAGATGAAATAATAAGAGAAAGTGGACATGAAGTTTTAAGGTTACCCCGTACCATTGTGACTTCAACGCAATTGAAATGATTTGGGCTAAGGTTAAAAATTATTATAATTCAAATATTGGAAGAAATGGTTATTCAGATGAGAGTTAAAGAAATGTGGAATGAAGCTTTGCAACAGTGATGAAATTACTTTGTATAATTGTGTTAGGCATACGGAATATTTAATTAAAAAATGACATGAGCGAAAGCAATTTCTTGATAGGGCAGAGATTGCTCCAATAATAATTAATGTAAACTACTCAAGTTCTGAGTCAGAATTAGAAACTGACTAGTTTTTATTTATTTTTGTAATATATACTCCATTCACAGTAAAAATAACATATTGCAATAATACAAGTAATATTTTCGAGGTTTTATTTGGTTGAAACAGGCGGGTTTAATTCTCTAAAGGTTCACTAAACATTAATAACCAGGTAACTATCTTATTTTGACAAAATATTTTTGTATTTGTATTTTGTAGAAGTTTAAAATGGTAACATTAATACTGCCATAAAAGCCATTAATGTGCATCATTTGCATGCACATAATATGAAGCAGCAAAGAAATTACTGCCACTGGTTCAACGAAACATTACATGATAAGGTCTAGTGGCAATGTTATATTTGAATGAAGTTTGTTTTTTTCTTATTGGTGGTGTACTGTTTATTTTTTTTCTTATTGGTGGTGTACTAACTTGCAAAATGATCAAATGTAGTTATCAGAAAATCCTCATGTGTTTGATAAATATTATCTTCATCTAATAAAGGATAATATGGATTTGGATTGTATTATCTGCAAGACGAATTATCATACCATTATTTTCTTAAGAAACACTAAGAAATATTAAATGTAGACTATATAAATGTTTTCTTTTATGTATAATTTTATAAATGTAATTTGAAATCATATATTGACAACTCTCAAAACGTTTTAATTCTATTTCAAAGAGTTACGAACACAACTTTTACATTCTTTTCTAATATATTTCAATTTCAATTTAAAATATAAACAATATATAAATTAAGTAGAAATCTAAATTATACATCGAATTAATACATTCCCAATCTTCTTAGCCCAGATATAGAGCAAGAAAATGATTTCGGTAAATATGTCATTCTTAACAATGCAAACATTTTTTAACACCAAAGATCTTTTTCAATACCTATGCATTTCACTATTGATATCTGACTTGAAATATTTCTTTTTAAATACATTTTTGATCGAATATTATCGTGAGTTTAAATAATTTGTTGGAATATTAAAGTAATAATTTCCGCATAGTTTTCTTGGATAGAATATATTTATACAAAACTAGAAAAGAAACAATACTTTTGAACTATTCATGTTCCCACTTTACTCATTATTATTATTTTGACATGTAGGTTATGTATATGCTTTCTTTGGTTATATTGCAAGTAACATAACGGGTGTTCAGAAACATTCGCAGTCAAGTGGGCTCTGAACAAAAAATCGTATATCTTTACTTAAGTATCTGATTTGTAATAATTATTAAATGTCAACTGTTGTCTGTCAAAAATTGTCAGAATCTAATATCGAAGATACTAATTTATATTTTTTAATTTTGAAAGTGGTATTTACTAACGTACACAAAGCATTCATGGTTGAAGTATATTTTCGAAATGGTCAAAAGATCGATGGCCAGTGGAAGTATCAATTCAAGCTTGTTTGGAAGAATTTCGAGATGAATTTCCCAACCTTGCTTTTGATTATAATACTTTTCAGTGTACACTAATCAGAATTGTTCCAGTTTTTCGACAAACTGGTAGTGTGGGACGCCAAGAGGGTGGTGGGCGACCAAAAGTCCGGACAGAAGAAGTGATTGGGAATGTTAGAGAAATAATGACTGATGCCCCTAAAACTTCAGTAAGAACTCTTGCTCAACAAACCGGGTTGTCAGTTGGTTCTTGCCATAAAGTTTTAAAAGAAGATTTACAGTTATTCCCATATCGCATAACTTGTTTGCAAGAAATCCTCGATATTGATTATCCACGACGAGTAGTATTTGGCGAATGGTTTACAAATAATTTTAATGATGATGTCCTAGACAAAACTTTCTTTTCAGATGAAGCATGGTTTCATGTTAGTGGATATGTTAACTCGCAAAACATGAGAATGTGGAGTGATACAAAGCCCAATAATTTTTATGTTGAAGCTCCTTTACATCTTCAGAAAGTTGGTGTTTGGTGCGCTATAAGTAGAAGAAGGATTATTGGTCCAATTTTTTTTAATGGTACCTTGACTGCAGAAAGATATCGACAGGAAATACTATTGCCTTTCTTTAATCAACTTCGCGATGATGAACTAGCTTTGGGATACTTTCAACAAGACGATGCTAGAGCTCACACAGCGGGGGAAACAATGAATATGTTACTAGAAGTGTTTGGAAATCGTTTAATTAGTTTGAACAGCGATAATGAATTTCCTCCAAGATCTTGTGATCTTACACCGTCTGATTACTATTTATGGCCTTTTTTAAAAAATTCAATTTATCAAGTACCAGTGCAAGATTATATAGATCTCCAAGACAGAATTATAAATAAAATTAGTGAAATTAGAAATAGTCCCATACTGCAAAATGTATTTAGTAGCATTCGGAGGAGGTGCGTAAAATGCTTGGAAGAAGGTGGTGGACATTTTCAACATCTTTTATAATTATGGTCATTATTGTTGGTAATTTATAAAACTACAATTTATGATATTTATTATAAGGTTGTAATCTAAGGACTCTACAAACAATTTTATTGTTTCAAATTTATTTTAAGCGATTTCTTACAATAATTTGTTGAATGTTAATATATTAAACTAGTACGATAATTAGATACTATTGTCACTATAAGATGAATAAAACCTTTACTTGTAAAGTTATTTCCTCTTAATTCTGTTACTACTGATTAGACGAGCTTTATTACACAAGAATGAACAGCATATTAATTGGATTATGTAATTTTTTCCAGTTATCGCATGAAGAGGTGCTATTGTTCAGCAAGAATTCTCTAAAATATCAAAATACTTAATTTGAAATTTGCAAATTAATTACTGTTACCTTCTAAAATCATTATTTGACTAGTTTATATTAATTAATATGGCATATTAATGTAATATATTTCGACATAAACTGACATTTGCGTGTATGATAACAAAATTGTATTAAGTAAATGTATCAATCTATATCAGACATGACTTCATATTTTCAAGGACTACTTTGACTTCGAATGTTTCTGAACACCCGTTACTAAAATTTTGACAATATTGCAAAACATGACGTTTATATTTTATGATGACAGACGGTTGTTTCCGCGATTGGATATTGACTTTATTTGACTCTGCAGTACTGATTTGAATCATATGCTTCGAATTTGACCTTGAACTTAAAACTTATACTTTATGAACTATACGACACCATTTTGGTTATTTTTTTTTTTAATATTGTTTATTATTTTTTTCTTTGTTATTTGAAGATTGAATTGAGATTTGTTAAAGCCTAACTTTGTTAAATGTACACGCAATTTCACTAAAATTTATTAAGAATTATTTAAACAAAGTAATTGAGAGTTGCTAAATCACGTTGATCTCAAAAAGCTTATAATACCTATGCGCACAAATTACAAAAATATTTTCCATTCTTCTTTATTTACAAAACTAAATTTTATCATATCGACAAACACTAACACAATAAATATTTTTGAAAGTAGCCAAATAAATTCAGTCACTCATAGTTAAAAGTAACTATTGCAAACGTTAAAAGTACGTTCGTGCATTCTGTCTTACATTTGTATGTGTGTATTGCACACGACATGAATAATATCATTGTCATATATAAACAAATTGCAGCATACTACTGAACAAGTGTAAACTGTTATGAAATATCGAGTTGCTAATGAAGGATTTCATTTCGCTTTAAGTTTAGTACGTTTTAGTATATTGATAAGTAAAGCTCGGATTATATGCAAAAGGCATATTTGTTGTTAAAAAATATGTCAACAAAATTATTAGTTTTCTGGGTATATGCACATAGTAGATTTAGATATTCGGCGATTTAAGGTCTGGGTTAATTTAGTATGTATTTATTTAAATGTAAAAAAGGTAAGAGATGATATTATAATAAATCTACTTACATTAAATATTTTTGGTGTTAATGTATTGCGACGTATTTGTTTTGCATTTCTAAATAAAACTAAACTTTTTGTTTTAGCAGGTAAACTATTTTAGGCCATGTGTTTTATTTTGACAATTGGAAAGAAGCGCTACTTGATGTGGAAGTAGCGCTTTGAGAACTACCCCCCGAAGATGGCAGCAGCAAGTCTGTCGAAAGCTCGAGTAGAAACTAGTCCGTTCGCGGACTCCTCAACGCGGGTCAGTTCCAGAAATTCAGACAATGCAAATTATTGCCGCGAAAACCTCCGAATATACATATATATATATATATATATATATATATATATATATATATATATATATATAAGTGTTTAGATAATTTCTTAGCCGTTCATTAAATATAACATTTGATAAATTATTGGAGTTTTTCGGCTTTTTATATGAAATATTTACAAATATTAAATTAGAATGTATGTAATTGTATGTAAGTGGGGATGTAAACATTGCTGTCTACAAATTACAAAGCAAATCATACGAAAATTTTTATTTGAAAAATGTGGTCTACGTTGGGACTCCAACCCAAGTCTACAGCTATCCGGGCTGTCGCCTTTACCACTAGGCCACAATAGACCCAGGTTCAAGCCATATAGAAATGCATTATAAAGTAACAGTGTTAATGAATCAGATGTCAGTTATTGAATGTAGATGTCAAGCTGAAAGCAGAAGTCAGTTTTGAAAGCTCATGTCAGTTTTGATAGCAGATGTCAGTTAGTGAAAGTTATGATTTGCTTTGTAATTTGTAGACAGCAATGTTTACATCCCCACTTACTCTGCAATTACATACATTCTAATTTAATATTTGTAAATATTTCATATAAAAAGCCGAAAAACTCCAATAATTTATCAAATGTTATATATATATATATATATATATATATATATATATATATATATATATAACTCCCCTATTTCCAATCCAACGGTTTGAAAACTCTTGACTTAAGAAATTTCTAACAACAGCTGCATTGTGTGCTGGTGCGCCATCTTGTTGCCACCATAAATATTATAATTGATTTAATGGGATATTGTCGTCAAGATAGCGTATGTACGTAAAATGTTTAAATATCTTTCTCCATTTAAATGTTCTTCAATTTTATTATTTTTTAACTCTAAATTTTTTACTCCAGAAGAAGCGACAAATATAGGGTAATTTAATAAAGGAGTTTTTTAATTGACCGCTTACCCGAATTTTAATTCATTTTTGATAATATATCACGGTCGATAATTTCTTTTCAATTATATATATATATATATATATATATATATATATATATATATTTATATATATATATATATATATATATATATATATATATATATATATATAATAGATTTAATTAGTTGGCGATTTAAAGTCTGGTTTTACTTAAAAATCCATATATTTAAAACAATCTTACATGTTTCGGCAAGTGATGTCTTTCTCAAAGAATTTAAAATATAAATCTGAAAGTTGTCTTGGACAAATCTTTTTGTTTCTTGAATAAACTTATTCATATATAGATTTGATATATGTTTTTTATTATTTATTTTCTTATGTTTATGGTTAGTGATTATATTACAGATTTTGTTGCGTATTTCGTTCTGTTTGTCTTGCGGTAATTTTGGTTGCCAGTTTCAATGCTAGCTATATAGTCATTAATGGGTATTTTGTTTGGTGGCATATTAAATTTGGGTCCTAGGTTAAGTATGTATTTAACATTATCCGGAATATTTATATTGGTCAAATTGATAATCCAGTTATTGTTAATTTTGTAATTTATCTCTAAGTGTTGTTTCTTTATTAGTTTCTCTACTTTGTATTTTAATTTATTTTTGTTTGTCAGGAAATGACTAGGTTCTATTTTTTCGAAGCTGTTTAAAATTTGAGTGAGGAGTCAATTCCTGTATGATAATATTTTTCAAGTTTGAAATAATTTGATTGAATGTATTAATGCCACAAATGGTTTGTGATATTGCGATGTTTAAAATTTGTAGATAACAGGAATTCATAGTTTTTTGAAATTTAGTTTTTAATTGAATTGATTCGGCATTTACTTGATGAAGATCCATAATTTAAAATAGAAATAAAACTCCGGTTCTAATCTTCACTTTTAATCTTTAATCGTAACACGACAATTGTTTCGCCAGCACAGTGGCTTCCTCAGGTGCTTACATCTAAAGAGTACGTTACAAACAATTGTCCTGTTACGATTAAAGATTAAAAGTGAAGATTAGAACCGTAGTTTTATTTCTATTTTAAATTTAGTTTTTAGTTTTGAAATTGTGAAATGAAATCTGTGAAGTTTTCAACATTTTTATAAATGTAGGTGCTATTTGTAACGATCTGCATCTTACCAAAAAGTTTCTTCTGTTGATCTGGGTTGCCAGTTTCTTTCTGATTTTGATGTATTCTTTGATGATTTTATGATCTTCTTCGTTTATGTAATTGTATACTTCATGATGTAATTGTTCCATTTTATTAGCACTACACGCCTTGTGCTTATATTTTAAATTCTTTCAGAATGGCGTCACTTGTCGAAACATGTAAGATTGTTTTAAATATATGTATTTTAAAGTAAAACCAGACCTAAATCGCCAACTAATTAAATCTACCATAACATACAAAGGTCACGAAATAATTATCTTTATATATATATATACATATATATATATATATATATATATATATATACATATATATATATATATATATATATATATATATATATATAGTAAATTCAATCAGTTGGCGATTTAAGGTCTCGCTTTACTTTAAAGTATATATATTTAAAACAACCCTACATGTTTCGGCAATGTTGCCTTTATCAAGGATATAAAATATAAAAGATATTTTATATCCTTAATAAAGGCATCATTGCCGAAACATGTAGGGTTGTTTTAAATATATATATACTTTAAAGTAAAGCCAGACCTTAAATCGCCAACTGATTGAATTTACCATATCATACCAAGGTCACGAAATAATTATATATATATATATATATATATATATATATATATATACGGGGTTGGGCAAAACTAACGCATCAGTCGAATAATTCCGTAAATATAAACTTTAGAACAACATGTTGTTAACAAAAGTTTTTTGACAAGTTATTTTGTATTGGCTTGAATCATTTGTTTTTTTTTTCGTGATGATTACATATGACAGAAAAAAAAAATGATTTTTTTTTTTAATGGAAATAATATTATTTTTTAGACAATTCGGAATGTTTATTAAGTTCTGAATATGATTTCGTACTATTTTCATGGGGTTAGATAATAAAAATATTGAGAAAAAAATAAAATTTAATAAAAGTAAACAAACTACAAAATTAAATTAAATGCTCAAAGTGACGTCCTTCTACGACCTGACAGTGTCCTAAACGTTCCCAAAAATGACGAATTGTATTTTGTAAACTATTAGGTGGTATGGCTTGTATCTCACGAGTAATTTTTGCTCTCAAATCCTCTAGGTTTCTCCTTGTATTCTTGCGACTTCAAGTGTCCCCAAAGAAAGAAATCCAATAAATCGGGAGACCTAGCGGGCCAATCAATCAAAACCCCGACGTCCAATCCAACGACCGGGAAAAATTGTGTCTAAATACTGTCGAACATTAATAGCATAATGTGGTGGTGCTCCATCTTGTTGAAACCATAGATTACGGTTTGGCATGCTTGGTTGATTGTCGTTAGGAAATAAATTCAACAGATCTGGTACAATATGGTTACGCAATAAATGTAAGTAACCATCACCATTTAGGTTGTGTTCCAAGAAGTACGGGCCTATGATTCGTTGCCCAACAATGCCAGCCCACACATTAAGTTTGTGGCGATGCCGTGTATGATTTTCTCGCATCCAATGTGGATTCTCAGTCACCCAATAACGGCAGTTATGCCTATTTACAAATCCATTTAGACAAAATGTAGCTTCGTCAGAAAATACGATGTTGTTTAAAAAATTTGGATCGTTATTGGACAATCCCATTATTGTTTCACAAAACTGTAATCTTCTGTCCGGGTCATCTTCGTTAAGTTCGTGCAGTAAGTGTATCTTATAGGGCTTGTATTTGTTCGCTTTTAATATTCGTCTAATAGATCTGCTACTCATATCATTTTCTAATCCTAGTTGAGTAGTTGACGTAGTGGGATTTTCCGTTACAGCAAGTAAAACATGAAGAGATTGGTCTTCATTAGTGATTTCTTTTGGTCGGCCAGCTTTAGGTATATCTCTAACATCGCCCGTTTTTTTAAATTTAGTAACCAATCTCGAAACTGTTGATTGAGCTATAGGATCTCGATCCAAATAAACATTATTGAATAAAGTGCTAACTTCGTGATGTGAACGTTGCCTGTCACCATATCCGACATCATAAGAATTTCTATTCTTTCTTTAGTAGTTAATTTGACCATTTTCACACAAAACACGTATTAAAAAAAGCAAGTTTTACGATGGAAACTATTTTATTGTGAAACGTCAATAATTCAATGACAGTCAAAAAATCTACAATTGTCAAAGCAATCTACAAAACACTGCACTAGTCCAAATGTATGTTTATTAAATTTTATTTTTTTCGCAATATTTTTATTATCTAACCCCATGAAAAAAGTACATATTCATATTCAGAAATTAATAAAGATTCCGAAATTTCTAAAAGAAAATATTATTTCCATTCAAAAAAAAAGTTTTTGCTGTCATATGTAATCATCATGAAAAAAAAAACGCCAATACAAAATAACGTGTCAAAAAACTCTTGTTGACAACATTTTGTTCTAAAGTATATATTTATGGATTTATTAGACTGAAGCGTTACTTCTGCCCAACCCCGTATATATATATATATATATGGTAGATTCAATTAGATGGTGATTTAAGGTCTGGTTTTACATCAAAATGTATATATTTAAAACAATCTTACATGTTTCGGTATATGATACCTTTTTCAAAGAAATTTGAAATAATTGACAGTATATTAATGTCATACAATATATCTGTAGTTGTCATGGATAAAATTGTTCAATGATACATTCAAGTTCAATAATAAACATGCCTTGGCATTCTCTAAACAGTTAGACAACAAAAACGGGGAAATGGCAAGCTATGAGTTATTATTATGTCTGCGCCTTAAACGAAAAGGAAAACCACAAAAACCTACTCGGACAGCCAGTCAGGGATCTAGATGCGGAGCTGCCAGCATGATAAGCAAATGTACAGATATTTAAATAACATATGATATATATTTATATAACAGCAACATACATTATGATGGTAAATTAAATCGCCAACAAATTGAATCTACCATAACATACTAAGGTCAAGAAATAATTATCTTTATATATATAATAACGCAAGCGAAAATCTAAAGTTTTGAAGCTTTACAAGTATAAAAATCTGTTTACTGTATGTATTGTATTATATCCACTTTATTTATTTAAAAGTGATGGATGTTTAACTGCTGAATTTTTAAGAAAACTTTAGCATACAGAATATTATAAGTTTTATGACATCGATGGCTTTTAGTATGTAAACATAATAACATAATGTGTGTAACTTCAATAGAGGTACATATTTACATTTTGATTATCTGGAATTCATTGACGGCACATATTGAAATTTTCAGGAGGCTTCTAATTTTTTTTCTCGCTTCTGCGGGTGAATTAGGGGAAAATATTTTGGATTCATATTCTACATAAATACATCAATTTTTCATACGTTGTCTTTTTATTTCAAGGACACCCTGTATATATAATCATTCGATAACTGTTATCACAATATAACCTGCTGCTCTAAATATACCTTCTAACAACTAAGTTGTTATCTTCAGAAGATAATACATAGGTATTCTAAATATATCACCACTAAACACTTTTTTAAGACGAAGACTGTAATGGATATACGTACGTTGATAAATTACGCATTATCGAACTTTACCACAAAAATATATGTTGAAAGGTTAACATGATACGTGCGATAATGTTACAAATGATTTTATACCCTATGTAAAACTAAAATCAATTCATCAGAAATAAATTGTCATTGCCAAATTATTTATACCAACAATATTCAAATTCAATATATACATGTTATTATTTTTGGAAGAAAGATATTGTTCAGTTCTATATGATCTCTAAATTAAATTTTGCTTTTAATATTTAATAGGTGGCAATTCATTTTTTTCTAATCAAAATATTTTAGATGAAAATAAATGATAAAACATTAAAATAAAAATAAGCAAATAATTGAATTCGTATCCGTGTTTTTACAAACAAATTTTCAAACGAAAGCCAGAATTTTTGAATATTTGTCTCTCGGTATTTTCAAAAGTATTGCTTGATGCTTAGGTGTGATCGTTTAAATAAAAACCTTATCAATTCGAAATGTAAGTACTACAATTTCCTTTATATCGTCACAAATTTTTTTTGTTGAACAAAAAGTTATAATCTTTAAATTTTAAGGTCTATCACAAGGTCTAGTCGTTCGTTACATTTAAACGAGTCAATAAATAGTTGTTTGTCAATAATGGTTGAATTAAATGAAAGAGAAAGAATACAAATATTAATGTTGATCGGTTTTGATGATAGGACAAGAACTCATCAGGAAGTATGTAACTTGCTTAATACTACCTATTCATCTCAATCGGTAGCCAATTTCGCGTTCTGTTATTACTAGAGAACGGATGCAATTTCCATAAAACGCAATCGGCAATTAGAATTGTGTATAACGTCGCTCAGTACATCCCGGCGTAATTCAATGAAGTATTTGTTTGACTTACTCGGCCACCTGGTCTCGCAGCGATAACAATGGATAACCCAGCTAATGTATTCGGAGAATATAGTGTTTTACAGTGGTGTCGTGTACGTAGATAAAATAAATAAGTTTATCGTATTTCGTAAGAGAAATAGTACGTACATTCCTTTTCACGAAAAAAAATTGAACCCGTTGGAATCTGACAATTTTAACGAAGAACTCTGTGAAACTTTTATGGCAGCTAATATTCCATTATTTAAATTGAACAATCCAATTTTGAAGACATTTCTGAAAAAATATACTGGTCGAAATGTTCCTGATGAATCAACTTTACGCAAATATTATGTTTCTAGGTGCTATACGAGAACAGTAGAACGCATTAGAAGCCATCTTCTAAATCAATACATATGGATAAGCGCCGACGAAACGGTGGATATGTTAGGACGCTGTGTGGTAAATGTTGTAGCTGGTGTACTACATCCAACTATTCCCTATAACTCATATTTAATAGCAACAAGTGTTATAAATAGAGTTGATGCGGAAACAGTTGCTGAAACCATTAACGAGAATATGCAAAAAATGCTTTATTCGGACGCCACGTACAAAGAAAAAATACTTTTATTTGTCAGTGATAGTGCTGCGTATATGTTAAAAACAGGCAGACTATTGAAGAAAACATATCCTAATATGCTGCATATTACTTGTGTAGCACATGCTCTCCACAGAATCTGTGAATATATCAGAGACACTTTTCCGGAAGTTGATAGACTTGTATCAGCTTTTAAAAAAGTTTTCAGAAAAGCACCATTGAGAGTAGCTCTTTTCAGGGAAAAATTTCAATCTCTGTCACTGCCTACCACTCCAGTAACAACTAGATGGGGAACATGGCTGGAAGCTACTAGTTATTATGCTGAGAATTTCGATAGTCTAAAACATTTCGTAACACTGCTAAAGGAGGATGCTAGAAGTATTGGCGAGTGCAAGGAGCTCACACAAATCCCAAATTTAAAAAATCAGTTGTACTTTCTTCACGAACACATTGGAAAATTGCCAAAACCAATCGCTTATTTTGAAAAGCGAAATCTCAAATTAAATGACGGATTAACCACATTAGATGTGGCTGTTAATAATTTGAAAAGTATTCCAAGTGACTTCGGATGTGGCCTTCGGCAAAAGTTTGAAGCAATTCTTAATAGAAATCCAGATTTAATTACATTGCAGCAATTATGTATGGAGACAATTCCACAAAATCTAACGGCTAAATATGAAGAAATAAAAGAATATTTCCAGTATGCACCTATAACCAGTTGCGATGTAGAAAGGACGTTTTCTCTTTATAAGGATGCACTTAATTCAAAGAGAACAAAATTGACAGAAGAAAACCTTGAGAAATTATTGCTAGTCAATATTAATACTCCTTTATTCAACTTGAACGACAAAATGAACAAATAAAAATGTTCCAATTATATAAATAAAATTAAAAACTTTATAAATACAACTTTTCAACAAATAAATATGTATTTCGTAATTTTATAGATCACCACCCGTTCGATTTCCAATTATATAAATAAAATTAAATATTTTAGAAATACAGCCTTTCGCCAGTACTGCACTGGGCTTTGCGTCATGTGGTAAGCGTGTCCGTTCTCTAGTTATAATGTTTAAAATTTAAGGTCTATCACAGGGTCTAGTCGTTCGTGGCATTTAAACGTGTCAATAAATAGTTGTTTGTCAATAATGGTTGAATTAAATGAAAGAGAAAGAATACAAATATTAATGTTGATCGGTTTTGATGATAGGACAAGAACTCATCAGAGAGTATGTAACTTGCTTAATACTATTCATCTCAATCGGTAGCCAATTTCGCGTTCTGTTATTACCAAAACTTTAAGGAGGACAACATGAATGGCAGTGTTTGCAATTTGCAAAAAAATTGTCGTAGAAATTCTGCTACAAATTATATTAAAGCGCAAGATATTGTCATATCTGTAGAGGAAAATCTCCTTTTCTCTACAAACGAGCTGGCACAACATGCAGGCATTTTGCCTACAAAAAAAAACAAAAATAATCCGATCAATGTCCGGAACAAAAAGAACTAACGTTAAGCAACCACAAAACTGCCGGATTCAGCGAGACCAGGCAAAGACAAGCTTAAGAAGAAACCTATATGGTCCAAAGTAAGAAAAAGGTCAAAATCGAGAAAAAGTCAAATCCGGTAAATAAAGGTATCGAAGGCGTAAACGCCAAGTAACCCACCAAGTTCCTGCTTGGCATAAGAACTCGAACAAAACTCGAGATAGGATATACTCAAGAGAAAGAAAAGAGAGAACGGTAAGGTAACGAGCTATACCTTATCTCAAAGTAAATGTCAAAAGATAGATATTCCAAAACGTAAGGCAAGGAAAGAAAAAATCGAAATGATTCAAAATCCTGCAGGCAACAGCAGGCATGACATTAGTCGTCGTTCAATAGAAAGAACTCTTAAAAAAGAAACATACTATCTTTATAAAATTCGCTTCGTTCTTCGATTTCGATAGAAGGCAAGAGCTTTGTGAATCAATAATGACGATTTGTGTAACGTTAATAACAATTTGGTAAATAATGTAGTTAGTATTTTAGTTAGTTTAGTTTAGTTTAGTTAGTATAACTTTTTATTTGAATGGTATTTGAACGCTTTTCATAGGCATAACTGTCGGTATTGGGCACAGAGTAATCCTCACCGGGTACAAGAAGCGCATATGCAACACCCTAGAAAGCTTAACGTTGGGGCTGGTATTTGTACAAACAGAATAGTAGCGCCTTTTTTTTATAGAAGGAGCTCTAAATGGTCAAAGATATTTAGAACTTTTAAATAACCAGATAATTCCTTCGTTGCAAGAAAATGGCTCACTTTCAGCAAACATCTGGTTTCAGTAGGATGGGGCACGCCCTTACTATTCAGTTATCGTTCGAGATCGAATAAATCGAACATTTTCCCACAGATGGATTAGAAGAACAGACGAAATTGAATGGCCTGCACGCTCTTCCGATCTCAATCCGCTAGATTGCTTCTTGTGGGGCTATTTAAAACAGAAAGTGTATCTTACTCAACCTAGTAGAAAGAAATGTGGCAGTTGGATGAATCGAAGATAAAATAGAATAATTAATTATATCCATAATTGATAATACAAGTAGCGCACAGTATACTGACTATGATTCAACTGACATGTCCGATCAAAGTAAGCCATAATTAAAAAAATTAAGATTCATAAGAATTCCGGTACTTTACATTCTAATTTGATGATATACAAGAGCAGTGATACTTCAAAAAAAATTATTTCTTCATATATTTAATTTCTTTATGATGGCGATTAAGCTGCCATCTTCAGTAAAACAATCTGAAAAAGAAATTGTGTTAAACGTAGCGTCTTTGGTTAAGGTACAGCCTTTGAATATATGCTTTCCACCAAATCACTAGTTGGGATAACAAGAATGTTATCCCACTGACCAAAGATGCTACGTTTAACACTATTTTTTAGATTGTTCTACTGAAAATGGCAAGTGGGATGACAACAGTGCTTTCTCACTGGTAATTTGGTAAAGACCATATCTTCAACGGTCGTACCTTACGTTTAAAACTATTTTTCAGATTGTTTTGCCGAAGATGGCAACTTAGTTACCGAAATACGTATATAGTTTATTGATTTATATTGTGGTTGGCGATTTTTCTTGTTTCTGTTTGTTTCAAAATGAATTATGAAATAGTATATTAATATCTCATATGTTTCTTTTGAATATATATTTCCTATATGGTAACATAATCAAATTAAATATATTTTTTCTATTTTGCGTTCGTAATGAACTCATTTCGATACGTTTTTTTTTTTCATTTTTCAATGTTGGCGTTGTTCGAATACAGAAATAAATATCATTGCTGTCATTTAATTTTAAGAATTTAAGTACATTTGACAGATATGATATATGTACGTAGGCCACACAAACAATGTATATTGTATACAATTGACAACAAAATATATTAGTTTCTATGTCACTCATGTTTTTATATTTTTAAATAAAATATCAAGTAATGTTAACGAAAATTGAAAATTAATAATATGTAAAATAATATACTCCGCGGATAGCAAGATTTAAATTTGAAAATGTCAAGTATCAATGTGACCAACTGCATACTTTATATAAAAATTAAACTCTGACCTTCCAAATTAAATAATTTCAATTTATTAATGTAAAAAATGCAAAATAGAAAAAATAGTACAAAAAAGTCGTTTCATAAGGCCTTTTGTCAAACTCGTTCTTTAGAAAATTCGTGCGGCAGAATGGTGCCTTATGAACTTGTGTTTTACTATATTATTATATACATAATTGCTTTCTCTACTTTATTGCAAATAAATGTATAAAACACAGTTAAGCATTAGACAAAACTCTAATTTGTAGTTAACTTATATACATTAATTAAACACATTAATATACCAATACCTTTTGAATTTCCCACATTGTAAATTTAAAAGCAACACTGCTCTCATCAACTACCATCTATCAATAGACTACTGTCAAAGATTGAGAAAGCTATGTCTTCTAGTTAAAGTTTGACAGCCATTCAAAAAAGACAATCTCGTGCGCTTTGGCGAAATTGGAAAAAAGTGAATTTCGCGTGTCCATTAAGCATTTTCGTTGCGGAAGAAAACCATCACTCAAACCAAGGCTAAGCTTGATAAATGTTATGAGGACCACCATCAAAGTCAGCGATAAAGAAGAGGCTTATTGAATTTCGTAGAGATCGCACAAGCACGAATGACATCGAACAATCTGGACGTCAAATTGAGGTCACCAGAGTCAGTTGAAGAAATCCACAATATGACGTTGGCCGATCGGAGAGAAGCCATAGGCATATCATACGGCTCATCAATTTCGATATTAATTATCACTTGTGTATGAGCAAGCTATTCGCAAGATGGGAGTCGCATTTGCTCACAAATGATCGCAAACGTGATCGCGTGACAACTTCGAGTATTGGGTGTTGTTCAACCACAATCTAGACAAGTTTTTGCGCCGTTTGATAACAGTTTATGGTCAATGGATCCTCCACAACACACCAGACCACACAATGGTCTATAATGGATCCGCCACAACACACCGGATCATACAATGATCCATAATGGACCCACCACAATACACTGGAGACCAAGCATCAATGGAAAAAGTGGGTTTTTTCGGGTGAATTGGCATCGAAGAAGGCTAATGTGGGTCTATTGGCCAATGAGGCTATGACGGCAGTTCTTTGGAACGCACGCGGCATAATCGATTACCTTCAAAAGGGTAAAACAATGAACGGTGAATATTACAGCAACTTATTCAACCGATTCAAGGGCGAAATTTCATGAATTAAGTTACGAATGCCTCTCTAATCCGCCATATTCTCCGTACTATTTCCTGTTACCAAACCTGAAGAAAAGGCTCGGCGGAAAGAGGTTTGACTCCAAAGATGAAAAAATTTTGAAAACCGCAATAAATCTTATTATTTCGAAGGATCAAAAATTGGAGAAATGTTGAATGAAGTGTATTGAGTTCAAAGGAGAGTATGTTGTTTTTTTGTCGAAAAAACTTTCATTCAAAAAGTCACGGACATAATGACCGACCCTTGCATAATACATAATAATTTAAATATTTTTAAAAATTTCTATTCTAAACTGCATGGTTATCTGTACAAACAATCAGTTAATAAACTAATTTTTGGTCCTATTGGAGTTATTGTAAATTCTGTATGGCAATAAAGCTGCTATTATTATTAAATAAAATATTTTAGAAGTAATGTGACATCTGCTAATCGTTTTATAAACGAAAAATTCTAGGAAAAAAAAATGTTTTTTAAACTCATTTTTCCAAGAAGAAGAAAACATAGTTTTTATTTATGTGTACCTATGTAGTATCTTTGCAGAATTATTCAAATTTAAAATATTTACAAATAGACTAGATCGCCAAAAGCAATTATAGACGAAAACCCGTTTTATATTTTTATACAAGGCGACGATTGAAATTATATATCATTACCGCAACATAAACTGTTAGAATATCAAAATATAACTGTTACAAGATGCGACACAAATGCAGACAGGCACAAACACCTAAAGAATCAAAAAATGCAAAATCTAATATCTAAAGACATTTGCTCGGATCGTATTTCTTTTTTTATATGCATTCAAACTCGATACTATCTGTGTATCTCGTCTTAAAAAAGCACGCTGCCCTGAGAAAGTGTTTACTACAATTGCATATTAATTACAAATTATATAATCAATTTAAAGTTGATTTAACTACAAGCGTAACGTAAATACGAACTGAATTAAGTAAAATAACTCACCAGCAAAAGTGTGATCTTCATCTTGAACGTTCTATTTTACAACAAGTTGAAACTCTTTGGCGTTTGCTCTTGCACTGAACCGCTTCTTCCTCATCAACAGCGGCCTGTCGGACAAGGTGGGGACCGGTGTGGTACAGGTGTACGTACGTCATCCAAGAAGCAGGATTTTGAAATCGGAGGGTCCCGATTGGTCCCTTCTACATACCGACGTGTTATTTTACCTAAACTGATGCTTCATATATGCTCTTATCCCTGATGTGGTTCCCGAAATTATAGGTTTTGTATATTCCGGTGCACGACGGAAATTTGCTTCATCAATAATAGATATAGGTTATGGTTCTACAGCAGTATTACACTTATAATGAAATTCCGATAATAGATAATAGAAACGAGCGTTTCGTCAATTAAACCGTTATTAATTATCCACCGTCAATAATAGAAAACGGACCGTTGTAGTTGAGGCGCGATTATTAACTCTTAATCAGCTAGCAATACTCGGCTGATAACAAAAACAGATGTAATACGTTTGGTATTAATTTACAAATAGATTTGTTTTGTAATAAATTTCACACTACTTAACCTCCGAATTAATTTGTACATAAATATGAATAAACACGTATAATTTACTTAAAAAAAGGTATATAACCCCTTACCACAATTATTAATCGTATCCTAAATAGGGGAAGGTGTTCTAATATCGACCACCTAACATAAATAAATTTATATCATAAATACGCGTCGACAAAATAACATATTTCGATGTGAATACATATTGACTGATCTTTAAAGTAATTAAGTAAGCACAACTAATCCTTTAAAAGTAATTTATTTTGAGAAAATAAATAAAATACAAAACGGTTGCGTGATCGGTATTATCCGACCACCAATGGGAAATATCGACCACGAGTGGGGAAATATCGACCGAAATTTTAAACAATTAATAACTGAATGAATACTGTTTACTCGCAATAATTACATGATGTAAAGTCATCTGCATTTTCCTTAGTGGTGCAAGCAGCGTGAAACCATGTGGCACACGACCTGCATCGCCACCACTCTTCATTATCCGCTCCGAATTCACCGCAAACATAGCATGTTGATGCTGTTTTTTCCTCTATCACTTTCTCTATAACTCCTTTCTTATTTATCTTCGCCTCCTTTTTCCTCTTTCTGCTTGGTTCTTTAGTTTTTCTATCTTCACAAAATACGCGTTTCTTCACACCAACAGCAGCTTTCTTTTGTTTTTTTTATTTCCTTTTCTTCCAGCTGTTCCTTCATCGGTGTCGAGGTCAAAATTTTGGATTTCTGTTTCTTTCTTTTGCTGTTTATCGGTTTAGGCTTAGGTGTTGGATATATGTCTTCAAATGACTTGATCTTGATCTGGATCGTTTTGTCTGTATCATCGGACGCATCATCGTCATAAACTTCTTGCAACTCGCAAGAGGATTCGTCAGTGTCCCAAAAATTGTCATTAGAATTCCTTTGCCTCAAGTCTTTTTTCAAATCAGGAATTATTTTCTTATGCTTGCTAATGGAAGTCAACCCATTTGGGCCAGCAACGGGACTTGAGCTTGCCATAGGTGGACTATTGGAATCAACAACTAAAGCTGACATGTCCATGTTATCCGCAGTAGAAGTAGGTGACTCAGGTATTTGAGTAAAGTCTTCCTCTTTAAATACATTCCTGTCCAGCGGAAATAATCCTGTAGTTTTGAATCCATTTACGCCTTTTTCAATCGTAGCCACTCTGTTGTAGGCTTTAGCAAATATCTCTGCAATATCTGTTACAGCGATTGTTTCATAGTGATGCGATTTCATATATTGGTCACACTCATGATTGTATGCAGATTTCAATCCACCGAAGAAAGTCACATCCAACGGCTGAACCCTATGCGATGTGTGCGAGGGAAGAGAAACCATCATAATTCCATTTGCACGACAGTAATTGTAGGACTGCAAGGTAGAATGTGAGGTGTGATTATCTAAAATTAGTACGACCGGATCGTCAAGGGTGGCTTTCACGAATTTACAAAAATGATTTAACCACTCAGGAAACAGTTGCTCTGTCATCCAACCGGACTTCGAGCAGTGGTAGATTGCGCCAACTGGACCATTTTTACTCAATCCCTCCTTCATTCTTTTTCTTTTGTAAACAAACATCGGTGGTACATATTGTCCTAGAGCACTCACAGCGCAAACTATAGTAGTGGTTTGACCTCGCTCTCCACTTGTAATGGACCCAACTTGCTTTCTTCCCTTTGGTGCAATAACACGAGATGGTTTGTGCACAGTTGTTATCCCGGTCTCGTCCACATTATATATGCGGTCCGGGCCAAAATTGTGTTTTTCCAGAAGTATTTCCATGTTGTCATAAAGCAAGTGGATATCTGCTTTATTAAAAGCCAGTACTCTATTCTTACTAGTAGCTTCTGGCTTTCTTAAGGAGAGCTGGGGATGCCTCCTTAGGAAACCATATAGCCATTCTTTTCCACATGTTCCTTTATTGGGGTTGAAGTTGTTTTTAATCTTGTTTGACACAGCATAATCATATGCAACTTGCCGTATATCGTTTGTTGTCAATCCATAGAAAAGGTTTGATAATTTTCTTACATAATCAGCCAGTTCCTTTTCTTGTTCGTCAGAAAAAACTGGTTTTCTTCCTAACGTAATTTTCTTGACTGGAAATCTATTTTTAAGACGGTCTTGCAAAGTACCATATGGTACCGAGAAGAGTGCAGCTGCTTTTCTCATTGAACATGCTTTTTGATTAACCGCATTTATTGCCCGCTTCATCTCCTCTTCTGTCCATGATGAACGGGCTGTTTTTCGTATATAATTTCTTGGCATCTACGAATGAGAAAAACATACTCATTGAAAAACAAAAAGTACAATGTCGATCACTGCAACGGGTAATATCGACCACCGTGATAGATATTACCCGTCACGGACATAGCAGTTTATTTTTTTTTTAATTCAGCGCCTAACCTCAAAATTGTGGCCATGCAAATGCCATAATAGCACAAATAATGCACAAAAATTACAAACCTTATTTCCCGATGCCAGAAAAGTATAGAAAATCAGCGCATAAACAACTTTATTTTATTTCTTCGGAATCGCACGTCCGACAGAGCACATGTGTTTTTGTTAGTTTCGTAACTACCTTGCGTAGATGGCAGCACCTAATAGATCATTGAAATGTAGCGCTATGTTTAAAAAATAATGGTGGTCGATATTGCCCGCTGGTCGATATTAGAACACCTTCCCCTAATAAATTTCACACTACTTAACCTCCGAATTAATTTGTACATAAATATGAATAAACACGTATAATTTACTTAAAAAAAGGTATATAACCCCTTACCACAATTATTAATCGTATCCTAAATACGTATTTCGACAACTAAGTTGTCATCATCAGTAGGTAAAACCACTAATCAAGGTGTCGCACATGGGGCACAGTAAAGCTAGCACAACAACTTACGCAACAACTTTACACGGCGTCCATATACAGAGAATTTCATGTAACTTGCAATATATGAATGTAGTAACCATAGATACGAAAATACTATGCACTTGCACTGTCCCACATAAAATGCAATATGTAATAGTTATGATACTTATGATCGATATGATAACTTTCATGGTTTTTTATCAAATTATTGACAGTACAGCCTATTTAATAGGATTAAAACTACATTTCCGATAGATATCGCTTATTGAATTGTTTTACAAAAAATTTTCAAATATTCCCCCATTGACTGCCAAACAGTGACTTAAACGATGATAAAAATTAGTAACAACAGAATTTAGTGTGTCTGCTGTAATTGTTCCAGAAACTTCAATTATTCTATTTTTCAGCTGATTTAAGTTTTCAATTTCGCCATTGTAAACCTGTGTCTTTAAATAACCCCAATAAAAAAAATCAACTGGTGCCAAATCAGGCGAGCGCGGAGGCCAAGCTATTTCTTCGCCGCGTCCTATCCAGCGTTGAGGAAATGCTGCATTTAAATAGTGACACACATTTGCAGAATAGTGAGCAGGAGCGCCATCATGTTGATACCATAATTGATGTGGAAGGTTTAAAGCATTTAAAGTTGGAAGTATTTCTGTTTGTAGTAATAGTAAATATTTTTCACTATTTAAATATCCGTCAATAAAAAATGGTCCTATAATCTGAGAACTAGTGATTCCCGCCCATACATTTACCTTTTGAGGGTATTGTGTTCTAGATTCATTCAACAAATGTAAATTTCTTCTGCTCCAATATCGAGTGTTTTGTCGATTTACTTCACCGTTAACAGAAAATGTTGCTTCATCGGTAAATACAATTTGTTTGAAAAAATCAATGTTATTATTGTTGATTTCAAATAGCCGATCACAGGAAACAGTCCTCTTCTCATTGTCACCAAATCTAAGTTCTCGATGATTTTCAAATTTAAAGCAGTTATATTTTTCACTTTTCAAGAGTCTGAATACACTGGATTTGCTAATTCCCAACTGTCTTGCTAAGTGCCTAGTAGAAAGACGATTATTATTTTCGATTGTTTCGATCAACTGATTTCTTCGTGCCTCAGTTCTTGCAGTATTTGGTCTTTTACGTTTTCGATGACTTAATTCTACACAACCTTCACTTTTAAATTTTGAAACGAACCTTGATATAGTTGACGAATTTGGTACTGGCCTGTCTGGGTAGGTAACGTGAAACACGTCAGCCGTTCTTTGCAAACTGAATCCCGAAAGATACCATGTCACTAACTGAGTTCTCTCTTCCTTTGTGTATATCATTTAAGATTGATACAAAGCTAATATTGAAATAGGAATACTGCTACTTTTGACTTAACTAATGTCAAATTATATTGATATGTTGCATTTTACGTGGGACAATGTAAGAATGTATTACCTAGTTTCTATGGAAATAAAAAACCTATACATGTTTGTATATTGCATCTTAAGTGAAATTCATTGTATACACTAACTGAAACATGCAAAAATATCGACCGAAAGGATCGGCAAAAAATTACCTCTTTTAAGGAAAAAGGCACCCACATCTGTTTATACTCCAGTTTGAAACGTCCACGACCTTTTTATTTACGTTTCTAAGAATGAAAAGAGACAGGTCAAGGGGATCGGTCCTTTATCTCTGTTCATGGAATTTTGTTTTTAGCGATATGAATACTTTCGTAGGCGGCAAGATCGCGGGGGTTATTAATGGCCTTGGCAAGTTTCAACCCTTTAATCGACACATTGTGCAGTGTACTTAGAGCATGGTTGGCAACGTTAGATTTATCCGGTCTATTGTATTTAATATGTGATATGTGTTCTTTAAACCGGGTTATTATTGCTCGTTTTGTTTGGCCTATATATTTCAAATTACAATCATCGCAATTAATTTCGTATATACCTGATTTCGAATTAAAATTAACTTTATCTTTGGTATTCCCTAAGAGACTTTTGATAGTATTTTCGGACCGAAAGGCTACTTGGAGACCTCGTTCTTTCACAACTTTATTAATATTTTTCGTGATGGGCTGGTATGGTAAACACATGTACTTTTTCTCCTGGTTACTTTAAGATATCAAACTTGTGGATTCGCGGATTATATTTTTTAGTTTAGTTTTTCTAATATTTATTGATTATTTCTATGTCAAAGCCATTATATTTCGCGATATTTTTAATGAAATCAAGTTCTATTTCATATCTCTCTTTTGTTAACGGAAAATTTAGTAACCAATTGACTAAGAAATTAAAAGAAGCTGTCTTATGTTGAAAACTATGATTTGAATCCGCGATGATGAATCTATTAACATTGGTTTCTTTCCGAAAAATATCGATTTCTATTTTATGTTTATTCCTAATCAGTAAAGTATCTAAAAATGGTATTTTGCCATTGTGTTCCTTTTCCACAGTAAATTTAATCGTCGGAAATTTCAAATTTAACTGATTAACGAACAAGTCTAATTCGCATTTCCGTGTATCAAAAATCGCGAGAATGTCATCTACGTACCTGATCCAGACTCTCGGGAAATATTTAGCGTTATTTTTAAGTTCTACTTCATTGACTCATGAATAAATTGGCTATGAAAGGAGATAGGCAGTTACCCATTGTTGTGCCTTGTTTCTGCTCATAAATTTTTTCTCCTACTTGGAAACAATTTTGCGTCATGCACAGAGTTGTCAATCTCATGTATTCTTTTATTTTTGAAGGTTCAATGTTATTCTTGTGGAGCCAGCCTTCTAAATATTTGATAGTCTCTGGAATAGGTACCGAGGGGAATAATGACGTTACATCGAATGAAACTAAAATTTCCCCGGCTTCCAGTTCACAATCTTTAATTAATTTAACAAATTCTAAGGAGGTACTAACTGACAAACTTTCTGGTTTTACGTGTAAATTTTTAAATTCATTCACTAACCATTTGGAAATCAATTAAGTCGGTGAGTTGATACATGAAACGATAGGTCTCATCGAGTTACCTGATTTATGTATCTTCGGCAAACAATACATTCTTGGTACTAAAGGATTACTAACATTTAATTTATACTTTTGGGTAGAAGTTATTAAAATTTGACATTTCTTTAACGCGTCTTTTGTGTCACTAATCATTTTAGGTAACGGATTTCTCTTAATTTCTACACACGGACCTTCGGCAATTAAATTTTTACTCTTTGAAAATAGTCGATTTTGTCCATAATTACTAACTTGTTCCCTTTATCTGCTTTTAGGTAAAAACAGTCCTTCAATCTAAGAGTTTTAATGATATTCCATTCTTTATTGACCGACTTCTGTTTGTGCTGCTGCAAATTCTTATCGATTTGGGTTTTACAAGCTTCTCGAATAAAGTTTTTTGGCCCTTGTTCTAAATACTTAATCGAAGTTTCGATACTTGCAATCACCTGTTCTATAGGAATCTGACGGCTTGGCACAATGTGTCGATTCAAGGGTTGAAACTTGCCAAGGCCGTTAATAACCCCCGCGATCTTGACGCCTACGAAAGTATTCATATCGCTAAAAACAAACAAAATTCCATGAACAGAGATAAAGGACCGATCCCCTTCTGCTGTCTCTTTTCATTCTTAGAAATGTAAATAAAAAGGTCGTGGACGTTTCAAACTGGAGTATAAACAGATGTGGGTGCATTTTTCCTTAAGAGAGGTAATTTTTTGTCGATCCTTTCGGTCGATATTTTTGCATGTTTCAGTTAGTGTATACGTGGACGCCGTGTAAAGTTGTTGCGTAAGTTGTTGTGGTAGCTTTACTGTGCCCCATGTGCGACACCTTGATTAGTGGTTTTACCTACTGATGATAACAACTTAGTTGTCGAAATACGTATTTAGGATACGATTAATAATTGTGGTAAGGGGTTATATACCTTTTTTAAAGTTTTTACTTAACCACAGTCTCCAAAGAAAGACTTTTTACGTATAATTTATATACAGACAGTTTGATAAAAAGGGTCGATTGCTCTAGAAACGTAATTTTCAATTGTATCTTGTTATATATTTGACTTGCTTGGTGCGTGGGTATAATAATTCACAGACTTTTTATAATTATTGTTGACACTAATACTCGACGCCATTCACTTTATCTCCTAGTCATACCAACCTAAATCTATATACAACAATTTCTTCCCTTCTTCTTTAAGAACTAACTAAGTATTCTTATAAATTTAACAATATAATATTCGGGGGTTTCCCAAATCATGATGAACCTTAATTCTATAGGAGTTGGTAATGGCTGAATTTAAGACTCAAGACGAACATTAGGAAAGTCAACCTGAGTTTCTGGTGGTGTAACATATTGCTATGAATAATGGGATAGTAGTGAGATGTACCACTATTCACACCAACTCTGTCCAGCGTAGATACTCAGTCGGTTACTTTCTTTAAATGGGACTGCTTTCCTCTCCGGGTTTCCAATGGAAAACGTGGAAAAATAATTTAATTAATACCACAATCAAGCGCCACACAAAATTTATTTGTGAATATTGTTAGTTTTACTGAAGTTACTGTTAAGCACACAAGTAGATAGGTAATTAAAAAGATATACACATCGTTGCTCAAATGAATCTTTAATTAAAAAAATTAAAAAAGAAAAAAAAAATTCTTTATCAAATATAAAGAATTGTGTAAAACAAACTTACACTTAGAGGTAAAAGAATTTGTTGACAATGACCGCAAAACAAATCCAAACGTCCTCTGATTACACCCGAACTAAATTTAAATCTAATAAATTCCAAAGATACTTTTTTAAATCTCACCCCTAATAAACAACTTCAAAAGATAAACAAACAGAACTGACAGACCGAAGCAAATCTCTAACACATGCGCAGTCACATGCAATAAAAAACTCTGCCCTTGAATCCCAACGTGCAAAATTTAAAGTCATAGAAAATTTCTTATATTGAAATTTTAAAATACGTTCTTTGTCATCTAATTCATAGAACTAAGCATGACATACAAATCAATACATACAAGATAATATTAATGATAATAAGAATAAAATCTTTACTTACGTAGAATAGTAAAAAAATATATTTTTCTTTTCGAGACATATAAGTTTAGAAAGCTATTTAAATAAACAATTACGAGTGCAACAAACTCGTAAATAAACTAACGGTAATGAACTCACACACTAACACAATTAAATCAAATCACGAAGTTAATTAAATAAAGATAAAGAAATTTATCTTCTCATATACGTCTTTCTAAACTTGATGTCTCGAAAAGGAAAATATATTTTTTTTTGCTATTCTACGTAAGTAAAGATTTTATTCTTATTATCATTAATATTATCTTGTATGTATTGATTTGTATTTCATGCTTAGTTCTATGAATTAGATGACAAAGAATGTACTTTAAAATTTCAATATAAAAAATTTTCTATAACTTTAAATTTTGCACGTTGGGATTCAAGGGCAGAGTTTTTTATTGCATGTGACTGCGCATGTGTTAGAGATTTGCTTCGGTCTGTCAGTTCTGTTTGTTTATCTTTTGAAGTTGTTTATTAGGGGTGAGATTTAAAAAAGTATCTTTGGAATTTATTAGATTTAAATCTAGTTCGGGTGTAATCAGAGGACCTTTGGATTTGTTTTGCGGTCATTGTCAACAAATTCTTTTACCTCTAAGTGTAAGTTTGTTTTACACAATTCTTTATGTTTGATAAAGAATTTTTTTTTCTTTTTTAATTTTTTTAATTAAAGATTAATTTGAGCAAAGATGTGTATATCTTTTTAATTACCTTTCTACTTGTGTGCTTAACAGTAACTTCAGTAAAACTAACAATATTCACAAATACATTTTGTGTGGCGCCTGATTGTGGTATTAATTAAATTATTTTTCCACGTTTTCCATTGGAAACCCGGAGAGGAAAGCAGTGCCATTTAAAGAAAGTAACCGACTGAGTATCTAAGCTGGACAGAGTTGGTGTGAATAGTGGTACATCTCACTACTATCCCACTATTCATAGCAATATGTACTGGTATTTTACTTTTACATTTAATGTATCTCCTCCAAATAGCATTTTGACGGTATCAAACTGATCTACTTCACATTCCATAACAGTATTCGTTTATTGACACACTCTTGCAAAGAAAAATTACTAAATTTTGAAAAATTACCAATTTGTCGGAAACATAAAAAAATGTAAAATCATATCAAAAAAATAATTTTTACCACTGGATGGAGATACTACTTCAAAACAATTTGTAGATGTCTGTTTACACTACGGCATGCTTAATGCTTTTATTTTCAGGTGTTAACTGCGGTGCACAAGGTAAGATTTTTCTTATTCGTTGTTCCGTTATCAACTCTATCTTACATTCTTTTAGATCATCAGTATGTACATATTTTACTTTCTGATTCACAAACAGCAAGTAAGCTACCTTACTAATGACTTTCAGTATTTTCCCTGGATACCATTTCTTCTCCTTTATTGCATGTACCGATACATTCTCTCTTTTTACATAACACTTCACTCTTCTATCTTTTTTCTCCACTTGTTTATCATAACTTTGTTTCTCTTTCTTTTCAGTAGATAATTTGGGTTTTAACATGTTTAATTTTGTTCTAGGTGGTATCTATTTGAACATCATATCTGCTGGACTAAATTATGTTGTATAAGATGGAGTATTTATGTAATTAAATAAAAAGTTATTCAATTTATACTGCAATGATGATTTATTTTTATTTCTTCCCTCTTCATACAAATGCTTCTATCAAGCTTTCTTTACAGTGTTTACGTTCCTCTCAGCTAACCCATTTGAACTTGGGTGGTATGGTGAGAAATGCATTAATTGAATTCCATTTGATGAACAGAATTGATTAAATATCAGACTATTAAAGGAAGGTTCATTATCCGCAATCGCAACTTCTGGTAAACCTAATATTTCGAAAGAATTTTATACCTTTTTTAACGTCTTTTCAGCATTTGTTCCATAAGGTATTAAATAAATTTCTATCCGTTTTGTTGTAGAGTCTATTATGAGCAAAAATTCGTTTCCTTCTAGATGGAAAAAATCCATTACAAGAATACTCCAATTTTTCGATGATTTATTCCACGGTCTTAAGGAAATATTTTTATTTTTGCAGATAAATGTCTGAGATGCCTCACACTTCGCTACTTTTTCTTCAACATCTTCGTCTAACTTTTGCCACCAAATATCGCTTGTATTTGTTTGATGAAATGTGTTTTAAAATTTGATAATAGTTAATAAAATTCGAAATTTTAAATGACACCTTGATCCAGTGGCTGCAGAACACAGGTTGTATTGGGAGGATTTTATATTTTTTAGGTGTAATTTTATATGATATGACGCGGAGTCGTCTAAAAACAGCAGAATTTTCCTATTTTTAATGCCCATTTTTCGATGCAGCTCGATCAACCATTCTCCCATTATTTCCATCCAGGCTTTTTTACTTAATTTCCACATGACAGGTACATATTCAATGTTTATGTTACGCGGCTGGGTAATCGGGTACTCGGACGTTATGTGAAAGTGTGCATCCTATGCCATCTGACGGAAAGGCTGCGTATATAAACAAAACCGGGAAATCCCCGGTTTACACTGGAGCTGCCGCTGTTTTGTATATAATATACTCACAGTTCGCATTTAATTTCAGTTGCTCATAGGTCGAATTACAATTGTTTTAATTTCTTACGTATTGCCATGGATTTTTCCCTGCAAACATTTAGTGAACATTTGTGAAAAATATTATTTTTATAGTGTACTATTTTCTATAACAGTCTATGATTTTATCGTATGAATATTATTTTTATTTTGATTTATTTTTGAATTGTTAGGTTATGATTAATACAGTGCCTGGAAGCCGTTTGGACTTTCTGGGCAATATTTTTGATAGCTGTAATTTTTTTTTTATGTTAGGGATGCGTGCTGCATGTTTCCGAGCGACAGACACGTCTTGATATCGAAGTAAGAGAGTTGTATATTGGGAGATAAAACTTTTTTATCTTTTATTTCAGTTAATTACGGTTTTATGTTGAATTCATGGTGATTGTGATTGCTTTAAACTCATTACCGAATTTATACGAGTTTGTATACTTCGTATTTTGAATTAATTACTCTCTTACTCCACGTGTTCTCCATTGTTATATGATATAAAAACTACGTAAGTTTTATATTACATTTATAATATTATTTCTTGATTGTATGCATTTATTATTGTGTAATCAATTGTATGAATTTCTATATATTGATATAAATTAAGATATATGAATGACAAAGATAGTTTTTTGGTTCAAGTAAATTTTTTAACGTTTCAATTCTAGAACGTTTTATTTTCAAGGTTGGTTTTTTATACTTGTGGTATCACGCAGGTGTTAGTTATCGGTTTGACACATTTATTCTGTTTATATTTTTGAGTTTGTTGATCTGGGGTGTTAATTAAAAATATCTTTGTGATTTATTAGTTAATAATTTTGATCGGGGTAAATAAGGATTTTTTATTATATGTCCAGTCATTTTTCATATAATATTTTTGCCTTAAAAATATTGTTTATTGCTGCAATATTTATCTTAATACTTTATTAAGATTTTTTTAATTTTTTTTTTGTAAATAAATTTCAATTTAATTTTACTGTTACTTTCTCTTTACCTTTGTGTGAACTATTTATTCTGGCGCCCACATTATTTTTGTAGAAGAGAAGTACCACGTTTTCCTATTGGAAACCCGGAGATTAAAGCTGTCTCATATAAGAAAATTTAACCGATTGAGCATTAAAGTTGGACAGTGTTGTGGTGAATAGTGGTTCAGTCAACTACGAACGCACTATTCATAGCAGTATGTAGAGTTCAGTTTGGAGTTATTTTAAAGTGTTTTGTAAAGACGAAACGAAAGCAGTGTGCAGTTTATGTAATGCAGTTTTATCCAGAGGTGGAACAAATATAAAATCCTATGGAACGTTAACGTTATTGAAACATTTACGTTTAAAGCATCCAGATGAGTTTAGTGATTGTGACATTGTTAATGTTAAGAAAAAGAAATTAGACGATCCGATACCGGGACCTTCGCGCCCCATTAAACAACAGACATTGGTACAGTGTTTAGACAAAATTATCACATGGGACATTAATAATATCAAAGCAAAGAAAATCCATTATAAAATTGGCGAATTGATAGCTGTGGATAACCAACCCATTGCAATAGTCGAGAATGTTGGATTTATTAATCTTTTGAAAACATTAGAGCCCCGATATCAAATACCTTCACGAAAATATTTTTCGGAAATTATTATTCCTACTATATACGATAAATGTTTTTCGAAAGTTTGTGATTTAATTGATATTGAAAAATCACAACTGAATTTGATCTCCTTGACATCAGACATACGGACCTGTTCTGAGAATAACGAAAGCTTTATAAGCTTCAGTGGACATTGGCTTAATGAAAAATTTGAAAAAAAGTGCGCCATTTTCCTGGAAGCCATACACATATTGCTGCGAGATGGTGCTCGTAATATGATCAGTGGATCAAATATTGCCCATTTGAGAAATGCGTCATGCTTTATTCATAGCATCCAATTGGTAATTCATGATAGCATATATTCTCAAAAATCTATTTCCGACATAATTGCAAAGTGTCGCAATATAGTAACCCATTTTAATCACTCGCAAGTAGTTAGTACTAAGTTGAAAGAAATACAAACCAAATTATCGCTTCCACAACACAAATTAGTATAAGACGTAGTCACGAGATGGTATTCAACGTATCACATGCTCAAGAGGATATTAGAACAAAAAGATGCCATCTATATTCATCTGATCATGATATATCAAACTTGAATGCAGCAAATTCGAAGTTAATTGAAAATATAGTTATCTTATTGGAACAATTTTACATCCTTACAGTTGAAGCCAGTTCAGAAGCTCTTATTTCGATGGTAATTCCAAATGTAGTTGCTTTAGAGCGCTTTCTCTGTAAAAAATACCCATGGAAAAAGAAATGCTAAAATCTTTAAAGGCTCGATTGGAAAATGTGGAAAAAAATAAGTTGTATGTAATAGCTACGGTATTAGATCCCCGTTACAAACTAAAATTTTGAAAACCCGTTACACAAGTTATTGCTAAAAATTGGATTATAGAAGAAATGAAAAGTATTTTTCCGATAAGTATTGATAATAACAATGACAATAATCAAAGAGAACCTGCAGAACATGGAAAAAGTAATCATGATAAAAATGAAGATGTGTGGGCTTGCATAGATTAAATTTTATTTGAAAATAAATCCATTGAAGAAGAATCCTATACTGTGGAAAATTCAACAGATAATATTCAACTTTTGAATTTTCTTAAACATCCTAACATTCCTCGTACCGAAAATCCGTTGGTTTGGTGGGCAAAAAATATACCCAGTGAAAGAATGTTCAGCATGTCGCGATTGCGATAGTTACTGCATAGGCCAAACTAAACAATATTTATATAAAAGAATACAAGCCCACAAATACTCTAAAACAGATAAAACTGCTTTATCTACACATAAACTACAACGCGATCACCATTTCGATTTTGAAAACACACAGATAATTGATAAAGAACAACAGACAATGAAAACGGAAATTAAAGAAATGATTAGTATTAAACAGGAAAAAAAATTCAATTAACAGCAGAAGTGATATAAAAAATTTAAGCAGTATATACTATGACTTAATTATGTAACGATCTTCAATTTACCATCATAATATATGTTGCTGTTATGTAATTATATATCTTATGTTATTTAAATATCTATACATTTGCTTATCATGCTGACTCTGACAGTTCCGTGTTTTGATTCCTGTCTGGCTGTCCGAGTAGGTTTTCGTGGTTTTCCTTCTCGTTTAAAGCGAATGCCGACCGCTTAACATCTTAAGTCGCTCCACGGGCGCATACATAATAATAACTCATGTCTTGCATTTCCCTGTTTTTGTTGTCTATCTATTTTAGAATACTAAGGCATGATTTATTATTATTAAATTGGAATGTATCTTTGAATAATTTTATCCATAGCAACTACAAATGTATGACATTAACATACTGTCATTTATATTTTATATTCCTTGAAAAAGGCATCATTTGCCGAAACATGTAGGGGATTGTTTTAATAAATATATAAATAAATATATGCATTTTGAAGCAAAACCAGACCTTAAATCGCCAACAAATTGAATTTACTATATATATATATATATATATATATATATATATATATATATATATATATAAGGTAAACTTAATAAGTCGGCGATTAAAGGTCTGGTTCATTACTTCAAAGTATATATATTTAAAACAACCCTACATGTTTCGGCAATATGCCTTTGTCAAGGGAATACAAAATATAAATAAATTTATATTTTGTATTCCCTTGACAAAGGCATATTGCCGAAACATGTAGAGTTGTTTTAAATGTATATACTTTGAAGTAATGAACCAGACCTTTAATCGCCGACTTATTAAGTTTACCTTATCATACCAAGGTCACGAAGATATTATATATATATATATATATATATATATATATATATATATACTCGTATATATACAGATTTTTCTTTTCTCGCTTATGCTATATACTGAATAAACCTGTATTTTGAGTTATTTTTTTTATTGATACTTTATTATTATTAGTACAGGGTGGCCCAAAATGACCGAAGGGGTTTGAGTTCATTATAACTTCTTATTTAAGACATAATTATTAAATTTTTTTTATTTTAAATACAGTATGTTCTTCTTATTTAAGACATAATTATTATTTTTTTTTAATTTTAAATACAGTATATTAATGGAGAATATTTTTAAAAAAATTATATCTCGCAATGGATTGTTGATTTGAGAAATAAAGGATTTTGGCACGTTGTTCAATTGTGTACTGTTCCATTTTAAATTCCCTATGTCTTCTTTACAAAATACTGAAAACAAAAAAAAAATTATAATAAAAAAGTTATAAGGAATTAAAACCCCTTCGGTAATTTTGGGCCAGCCTGTATTATTATTATTATTATTATTATTAAATTTTGTATTTGAAGTGACCCCAATAAAAAAAATCCCAATAGATTATATCGAATCGAGACTTATTCTAATCTTTATGGATTAGATAAAGTATCAATTTAATTTAATTAATTTTACTTAAGAATTACTGCAATTTTTCTACAAAATTGGGTCATTCGAGCTAGATAAAGAAGTTGAATTAAGTATTAGATAAAATTAGAAGAAAACTTAAGAATAAAAATTTCTTGAAATATTTTGTTGGTTCAAATAGACAAATCTCTAAAGAGTTTGATATTTGAATGTATAGAGGTGATAAAATATAAAAAGAACTTTGAAAACTCTAACTCAACTCAACGAAATCTTATAAACTGTAAATAACCGAATAAATTTTATTTAATTTCAACGGACATCGTGAACAAATTTCATTATTTAAAAAAGCCTTCATGTTCCTGGTTTTTCTGAATACTTTAATCAAGCATTGCGTTTTGGCAAACGAACAATTCAAATACATTATTGTAATCGCGCAATCATGTCACTACGGTGTGAAGTAAAAATTCAAATACAATATTGTTAGTAGACGTATGGTTCGTATTTGCTTTTCTAAAATAAACACTTTCCAAAACACGCTGGCCAATTAAATAATTGCTTTTAATTTAATATAGAATTTTTTTACAAATAGTTATGCTAGATTCGGCGAAGGTCAAATACTACAAATTACGTATTACGTAAGCGTCTTCTAATCAAACAGAAAACTATGAAATTTTAAATTAAAACGTTTCTTAGGCATTAGGTGTTTTTTAATTGTGTATAATTATATGTACAGTTTATGTAGCATAAAATATAATGTTAAAACTTGAAACACTCTCAGCTGAAAATGTTTGAGTTTAGTTATTTTTGTTTTATCTATTTTTTTTTTCTTATATTGATTTGATTTAAGGTTGTTCCATTAATTAATTATCTAATTTATTAATAGAAGGGAACTCAACGAAATAGAGGAACACATAGCTTTCGATGATCTTGAAAAAGCTTGTGACTGTCCCAATAATACAGTTTTGGAAAGCAATGGACAAGTTCGATATTAGCCGTTCATCAATATTACAAACAAATGCTACACGCAACGTGAAACAATAAAAAGTTCAGAAAAACTAGTTTTGTTAAAATGTTGCGCAATCCAACATCTCTCCTCGGACTTATCTTACGTGGGTAGTATGTCCTAAAATTGACAAAACAGCCAGCCAGTATCAACGGCGTAAAACTCAGTGAAGATGGCCGTGCGATTCTTATCGAAATATTAATAAACTGACTATAAATTAAAAGGGGTGCCGCCGCGATTTAAGCTCTGTTTTCCGGAGAGGTATCCGTCACCCGGAGAACGTACTTGCGTTGACGAACCCACTAAGGAAAGAATAGAGTAAATCCAAAAACAGGGTCTGATATGAAGTAAAAGAAAACCCCCATTTAACATAAAGAACCAAGTTTATTATAAACGTTTCCGTAGATAATAAAATTTACAAGATAAAGTAGAAAAGAAAAACGTATTATATTTCAACAATATCTGAATGGGTGAAGCCCTGTATATAATTAATTTAAACTATATACAGTACAGTCTCGATATAGTGAACTAATTGATGAATAACTTTGGCACTACACCGAAGTTGTTCACTATGCAGAGTGCAGGTAAAAATACACAACAATGTTACACTGTTTTTATTACATTAACAATTTAACATTTGAAGACATAATAATAAAATACATTAAAACACAAATTAAATTTAAAAAATGTACAAATGTATAGCAAGTGCCAATTAAGTTGGCGCGAGGAGCGGGTGCGCAGAAGCCATTTCTATTAAACGTCCTCCCCCACTACTCAAGCAATTGTCAGAATACATTTGTCATTGACGTTTGACGGAACATAATGTCTTTGCTACGGGATCATAAAGTGATACACGCTCAGAGGTTAGAATTATCTGACATTTGATGTAAAACCAAATACAAATCTCCCCACTACTTTTAATCCAGCGCGAACTTACCTCTCCTCGCGCCAACTTAATTGGTGTTTGCTGTACATACATAAATAGTATGTAATACATGAAAATGAAAAAGATGCAAAATAAAATTAGTCAGTAGGTAGAAAAAATATGTTAATTTTGTTATTTTGTTTGCATTGTTGGATTACTACACTTTTTAAAACCAACTTAGCTCTCAGGTCTTGAAGAACAACTACACTAGAATATTCTAGTTCATTCGAGTTTTCTTCGGCGCACTGAATAACATTATTAAAAGATTTCAATGCTTCACCAGTGGAAATCAACTTCTCTGTCATAATTTGATCTTTAGCGACATCACTGTCTCCTGCTCGCCTGAAAAAAAACCTGCGTAATATTTTGCATGCAGTCTTTACCTTCTCCTTATTCATGTCTCCATTAATAGGACTGTCTTATTTCCTTTGCTTGAAAATCCACTTATAAAAAGCTTTTTTTTCTATTTCGGTGTCGTAGGGTGCTAATTACTATACCCCGTTGCTTGGTTACACAGTATCATAATGTATTACTTTACCGCACTCTATTTTTTTTTTCTTTCGAAGTTGATCACAAGTGTAATAAGTAGAGCTGAGGATGTTTGCGGTATAACCATGGTTATATCATGTAACCATAGTAAATTACTATGGTTACATGATATAACCATGGTTATACCGCAAACATCCTCAGCTCTAGTAATAAGTAACTAAATCATAGAACTAAATCGTTTTAAAAGTTAGATATGGTTAGATATGAACGTTTGACAGTGATAAAAATGTAAATAAAAATTATAGAGAGAATATTAGACATTTGCTAAAACTTTATTAGTACTAACTATACATAATAAAAGGCGTTCGGCAGACTCTTGCTAAAGGAGTGTATCTATCAGTGGCGGCTCTTTAATGAGAGCAAATTAGCAATTGCACCCCCTGGAATTATGAGACAAAACAAACCAAGCGGCAACTAACTGTGAAAGTATTTATTTATTATGTATATTATGCATTCATAGTTATTGACGAGGAACGTGGCACGCTAACAACGTACATACACCGAGCGTCGTCACAGATATACTGAGCAAAGCCCTACCGTTGCTCTGTTAAGGCATTAACATTACATTGATGGTGGAGAGAACTGTATTTTGCCGTACTTCAATGTCGTATAATACTTAGCGTTGGAGCAACTAAACCAGACTGCTCTCGGGCGTTATTGCGATGAACTCCGTGTCTTTTTTAGAAAACAACGCGTTTTCGCGTTTAACGTATAATGAAAAAATCGCAGTAAAAAATCTTAAACGGCCGATGCCTCAATTATGTTTAGAAAATAAACAATCTGTTAAAGGTAAAGACGTTATAAGAAAATTCAAAATGAATATTTATCAGAAAAATGACTGGATTTGTGGGTGTGAAATTAAAAATACTTTGTTTTGTTTTCCGTGTCTTACTTTTGTTTGGTGGTGAACCGTCTTGGTCAAAAAACGGAATAAGAGACTTAATTCATCTTAGTGCTAAAATTATTAAACATGAAAATTCCGAAGGGCATTTGAAAAACATATTTAGTCTAAGAATGTTAGGAAAAAATAACATTCAGAATGTTTTAGATTCATCATATGGAAAAGCAATTCAACAACACAATGAAAAGGTAACAAAAAATAGGCATGTGTTAAATTTAATAATAAATTGCATTAGATTTTGTGGCGCGTTTGAACTGGCACTTCGGGGTCATGATGAACAGCAAACGTCGAATAACAAGGGCATTTTTCGGGAATTGATAAATTTTACGGCAGAATTGGATAAATCGCTCAGAGATCACATCGAAGCAGCACCGGTTTTTAAGGGATTATCAAAAACGATACAGAATGAGCTGCTTGATGCAATGTTGAACGTGTATCATGAACAAGTTGCCAGTGAAATTAAAGCAACCGACTTCATATCTGTGATAGCTGATGAAACCACATATGTGTCCAATCAGTTTCAGTTGGTGGTTGTTTTAAGATATATTGTGAACGCGAGACCGGTCGAAAGATTTTGGAAATTTCTTCTGCCTAGTGGACATGATGCTAATTCTTTATCTGCCTCCATCCTTAACGAAATTAGTTTGCTTGTTGATGACCCAGAAAAACTGATTGCACAGAGCTATGATGGGGCAGCAGTCATGAGTGGTGCTATTAACGGCGTGCAAAGACATGTCCAAGACCAGTATCCAAGGGCTAATTTTGTACATTGTTATGCACATCAGACAATTCTAATTATGTCACATGCTACATCGAGCAGTAGTAATTGCAGATTTTTTTTTGCCAATCTGACGGGATTGTGTACATTTTTCTCCACTTCACCACAACGAGCTGCAAGATTGGAAGAATTCCTTCAGAGAAAAAGCTTACCTCGTTCTTCAAAAATAAGGACGGTGAATACAATATATGAGCACCGAGAAGAAATAATTGAAGCTCTAGAACAAATCGAGGGAGAAGCTAGTTTACAAACTACCATTCATCAAGCTAGTGCCAATTTGCGAATTTTAGAGGAGGAAAATTTTATCTATTGGTTAATCACACACACATACACACACAGCATCGATAATGTCTAAACAAAAGTGACAATTACAAAATGTCAATACAGATGCATTAAAAATCAAGAATAATTTAGATAATTTTGAACGTGCTATTGGAAAAATTCGAACCGAAATCTCTGACACAGATAATCAGTTGGTTAAACAAAATGACCCAGAACTGACTCATCGACCATCAAAGCGGCGAAGAGTAACTGATGGTAGCCAAAGAAGGAGGGAAACTATTGAAGTGTGCGATATTATTTTGCTAGAAATAAAAACTTAGAGAACAGTAAAATTTTATCCATGCCTCAATGAAAGCAGACTACGAACTGAATTAAGCGTTCTATTTTCTAGAGAAGAATTTAGGCAAAATATAGAAGTCGGTGCTGTAGGTCTGCTAGGTCTTCTGCTGGATGGATTAAGCGACACCTTTAATGAAGTTGTTACGCTTTTAAAAATTGTCATTACAATCCCAATGACAACGTCCGAAGCGGAACGCCAGTTTTCACGGTTGAAGAGAATAAAAACTTTCCTGAGAAATACAATGAAAGAAGAGAGATTAAATGCCCTTACTATGTTATCTTGTGAAAAATAATGTATAAATGATTTCCCAAACTTTAATGAAAAAGTGATAGAACTGTTCTGCAAGTCAAAGACACGTAAAATGGACTTCGTTTATCGTCAGATGTAATTAAACTGTGTAGTGTAATATTTATTATTCCCCCAAAACAAACTCTACAATGAACAGTACCTGTCTGGAACAGTACGTCGGTGAAATTTATAAGGATTGGGTAAGCGTTCTCGTATTACTCTTTTTAATTTTGAAATTATGCACTCCCTATGTGAACCGCTCCGAGGCGCCACTGGTATCTATGAATTCTTTAACAAAGCTAGACGCTACAAATACTTCTATTGAGATTACTTATCATTGTGAATACTGCAATTGTTATATACTTTTACTGTAACACTAGAAGATTCGTGGGCATTAATAGATATTCCAGGCAGATTCTCGGAACACACTATATTTTGTTTGAATCCCTGCTGATTCACATTAACTAATAAATCACTGTCCATTAAATTAGAAGTTGATGGATTCTCTGTGATTTTAGTAGACGTATTAGGTGCAGTGTTAGATAGTATTTCAGCAACGTCTAATTTTTTCTTGATGGAATTATCAATGTAACCTTCAGCCACAGCGGAAGATTTTCATATTCCATGGCGCTTAATTGTACTTAAATCTCCTCCACTATTAGCCAAATGTCTTACACTGGATCGTCTAAAGCAATGTCCAAGGATTAGGTAATTTCAAGTAAGTAGCAATGCTTTTTGGTACTTTTCCTATTGTATTAATATCTATTGGAATATTTACACACAAGCCATTTATATATTGCAGGAAAAAACGCCTATGTGTAACATGACTGGGACGAAGATGAAAATATTTTTTCACCAAATCAATCAATAACCTTTGAGTTACAATAAATTGTCTAGCAACACAAGTTTTAGTTTTTAGCACGTCAACCATTATGACATCATTTTTAAACTGTATATCATCTATAATCATGTTTGTTATTTCTTCACGACGGCAAGCTGCATTAAAGCCCATTATAAGAATGACCTAACATAATTTTAATATGACTATTATAACAAAATAATGTACAAAATTAGTAAAATACTACTATAATTATGTTTTTATTACTTACTTTCATTGCTAAATATGTTTTATCATCGGCTTCTATTATAAATTGGTTAATGTGCTCTATTTCTAAAATCTTCGATTTCTTAGGCTCCTAGCCTTCAGACAATCTTTTTAAATATGCTATTAATTTAGAAAATTTTTTGGCAGAAGATTTTCCAAATTGTCTTCTGCAATTTTCCGAAGCTCTGGCGGCGTGCAATTACTTATTTCGTCTATTTTGATGTTAGATAGTTACATAAATTGTCTAAGATTTAAATTTCAAAACACGTAACAATATTTCAAATATTTGAAATGTTCAAAATTATAAGTCAGTGTAACAAACGTCAAAAAAATAAATTATCTAAAATATTCGTATTGAACATGACTATTATTTTAAACATTTTTTAATAATGGCTTCATCAGGTGGATGAAAGCCATTGTATGGCGAAACAATATTGTAGTGGTATTTACAATAAGAGAATTTTTGAAACTAGAAGTTTAATTACTTATTTCTTAGCGTTATAATGAAGTATCTCCTTCGTCAATTAACCATTTTCTAATATTTAAAAGGCGGAATAGAAAAAATAGTATAAAATACACGTTTCATAAGACATTTTTGCGCACTCGTTCATTAGAAAACTCGCCTACGGCTCGTTTTCTAAACCTTGAGCTCGTGCGCAAAAATCATATTATGAAACTTGTGTCGTAATATACTATTTCCATTTTTGGATAAACTGATATTTTTAGCGCTTTTATTTTTCCAGGATTAGTAAACATACTATCAAGTTTATGTCTTTTATTGAAGTGATGGTCGATTTAGAAACTCCATATTTCCTGCATAACTACATAACTATGAGGCTTAAAATACGAACAACGCCTATGTAATTTACAATAACATTCGCTTACTTTTACAAAAATATTTACTTACAAGCTCTTTCCATTATCACTACTAAAGCCGAACTGCGGAATAAACACAGTATGTACGCATATCATCACTTTTAGGGGAAGTCCTTTTGTGTGTGTTTGTGCAATTCATTCTAGGGAAGCTCAATTTGTTCACTATTGAGAGATTAATATTGTTATTTTTGTGTTCATTGCAGTGAATAGTTCCCTATATGGGATGTTCACTTTATTGGTACTGCACTGTAATAATTTAAGTAGATATATAATTATTAATTATCAACATAATTTACTAAAATAAATTCAGAATTCAATCAAAACACTAAAACTTTGGTACGATACAATATAAGACCAGACTGTATACAAGTGTCCCGTATCGTTATGTTCAAATTTTAGTGAGTAAAGTAGACTTCATTTCAAGTAACAAAAACGCGAAACTTGTATATCCATTTTTATTTGTTTCAAAGTTACAGATCTATGAATGTGATTGTCAGATCATGGAAAAAATATAATCCTAATGTCAATAAAAACTGATTTTATTTAAAAAAGTTCAATTATATTTTCGAAATGTCCACTCCCTTGTTGAATGCAGACTTGCGCCCGTAAGCCAACAGAAGCAGTACTTATCCGAATTTCATTATTGTTTTGTTGGATTTCCTCGGCAGCCAGGTGAATACGATCCAACAACTCTTCTCTTGTGTTCGAAACTTGCGCGTAGATTAAATTTTTCCTGTACCCCCATAAATAAAAGTCAAGGGGATTAAGATCGGGTAATCTGGGTGGCCATGCAACAGGACCACCTCGACTAATCCATCTTGGATAATTGACGTTAACCCAATTTCGGACAGCAATTCCGAAATGTGGTGGTGCCCCATCCATGTGAAACCACATATCTCGTCGAACATTTAGTGGGACATCCTCTAAAGGACCTGGCAGTTCGTCAATAAGAATATTGAAGGTAATTGTCCCCATTTAACCTCCCAGGAAGAACGACAGGACCAATCAACAAGTCATCGATTAGGGCCGCCCAAACATTAATAGAAAATTCATGTTGAAATATAAATGGGCGTATAGCTTTGGGATCTTCTGATGACCACCTGTGCAGGTTTCTCAGATTTGTAACACCAGTTCTCCTGAACGTAGATTCATCAGTCCAGAGAACTGTTCTGCAGAAATTAAAATGAAGCCGTGACTGTCTTAATATCCAGGTAGAATAAACTAGACGAGCATAGTGGTCTGCCTCAAGCAAACCGTGTCCCCTGCGATAGAAGCCCTCACGTTTTAAAATTCGCCAAACTGTCGTCCGTGGCAATTAATGTGCGATTCTATTGCAATGTTGTTCGGCGACTTAGAGAAAACAGTCGACGCAATCGACCTGCCAAATGGCGCAATAATTCATGGATCTTACATTCCTACGCCACGGCAATGCACCAACCCATACGACACTTGTTGTGCGTTAATTTTTAGCCTTAACAAAGACGGTAGTACTGCACTACCCTGCCTGCTTCTCAGATTTTGCCCTTTGTGGCTTCTTCCTGTTTCCGAAGTAAGCTCAAAGGGGATAGTATTAAACACGTTAATATGCAAAGACTTCCAGTAGTGCTTCCAGTAATGAACAAGTCGCTAGGATTGGTGTATTCATGCGGAAGGCGAGTACTTTGAAGGCAGTGAATAAGTTTTAATAATTTATTAAATTTTTATTTATATATGAAATAATCTGAAAAGTATTCGATAATATATGTTATGTATCTGATATTCTGTTAGTTTTTTTGTCAAGTCTGTTCTGAAAGGCGGCATGTTTAGAATCAATGTTCGATTATAACGACATAAATCCTGTTTTCGACCGCAATGCATTTTATGCAAATTCATTCTTCGTAAAATAAATTAATTAATATGAAAGTATGATTTAAAACTGGCAATTACTCTAGCAGCGCCATCTAACGAAAGAGTTGCAAACTGTTGTTAACACTTATTACTAATTCTAGTTTGTAGATGTCACTCACAGAATCGCAAGTAATTAATTATAATTATTCAGGAAATAAAAAACTAAAAACGTTAAAATTTATATGTATTTTTATGATATTCCTGATAAAATTGAAAAGTATAAACATGCCTTTTAAAACATGCCCGTTAAAATATAAAATAATTAATTTTTAAATCATCATTTCATTTAGTATTTTGATAAAATACATATTTTATTTAAAATTTCAGAAGTGTGATATATATACGAATTTTCCGATGAAATACTTATTCTAAGGTAAAAAATGTATTTTGTTTTGCAACCTAATTTCCATTCAATTCGAACGACCTTTCAATTTTCTTAAACCGTTTAAGAAGCAATCTTTGGGAAGCTAGTTAAAATAGACATTCCTTCCAGCTATCTCCTTCACATTTATCCCGAATTTCTTTCTACCAAATCATTCATGCAAATTTGGGAACAAGAAAGAAGTCTCCCGAAGATAAATTTGATGAATATGGCGGAAGGCGTAGCAATTTGATAAATTTAGCGGTTGCCATACGCGTTTAGCGGTTGCCGGATAAGAACTTATTTTCTAAATAAATGCGGTCGTTTTTTCTTCAGTTCAATATCGAAATGTATCAGTACATCAGATTTACCTTCTATAAATAGTCAGTAAAGATTACGAGTTTGGAATCCTAAAAGATCGTGGAAATAATCTTATTGACAGAAAAAATATTTTTTGCCTTCTTAGGAACAGTTCCTCAGAAGAAATCCATTGATTTGACTGTTTTCGTCTCTGGGGTATAGTGATGTACCCAAGTTTCATTTACGGTGACATATCGACCAACAAATTCTCTTGAATTTCTTCTGGACTATTGTCGCAATTGCAATTTGTTGTTGCTGTTGTTGCAATTTTAAATGACTATATTCATTTAAAATTGCAACACGAGTTCGAAAAGGCAGCACCCATCGTGAAGTTAGCTTTTTCATATTTATTAGTTATTTAAAATTGCAACACGAGTTCGAAAAGGCAGCACCCATCGTGAAGTTAGCTTTTTCATATTTAAATATTGATGCAAAATATTGTGTACCCGTTCGGTTGAGATGTTTACGGCTTCACACACTTTTATATGGCGGTCGTTCTTTACAATGGTATAAACTTTATTAATAATTTCTGGAGCTTACTGTTAACGAAGGCCCAATTGTTCAGGATGTTTTGTGCTCATATGATCATTTTTGCAAGTCATTCCACAGGAAGAAACAGATTCATCATAATATTTATGTAACTTTTTTTCAGTTTCTAATATTTAATTAACACATAAAATTCTTGTTTCTCAATATTAATTCAAAAGGAACTATGTAGTTTACTTTAAGTAATTGTAAAAAAAAATATTTATTTGAGAGATTTGGGTGAAATTTTGTCAGAAGACTTCTAAAACTTGGCTGAAGTTAACATCATATATACTCATCATGGCGAAAGTGTAGCCAACTTTTGAAAAGTCATTCTCTCGTCAAATGAGGAGGAATCAAGTAAAACCGGTTAAATTCATTTTACATGAAAAATAAAAAAAGTATGTACTATTCGTAATAGCAGTCAGATAAATTCATTGGTGAACCCAGAATCAAGTAAAATTGGCAATATTTCCTATTGAAACTAAGGTTACAAACCTAACCAATCAAGCAAAACTGGATAAAGCCAAAGAAAATAATTTTAAATTTACATTTCAACCAAAACTAGATAAATCCGTTTCTAAAGATACCTGCAACAGAATTATGACTGCAGTGTTATAAGTCCCTAATGAAGATGGCATCTACATGGCACTTTGAAAAAAGCCAATATCTGTCAGTGTCATTATTACTTTGAACGAAACACCACAGTTTACTCAAGAAAGGAAAAGCGATTCCAATGGATTTAGAAGAAATTGACTTAGGTCGTAATCTTCCACATAAAAAAATAAAAACTATTCGTCACCTAATGGAACAACAATTTGGCGCTAAACAGGAGGAAGACAAAAATTTGGGCAGGTACAAAAGAATACTGTCTGAAGTTGGTGATGAGCCCGAAGGCAGTGTCAACGAAGAATGTGACCGACCGTCTTGAAAATGACTTTGGCGTACGTATTTAAAAATCAAATCAAATTTCATATCCAAAAAATAATTTTTTGGACTATTAAGATAAAATAAAACAAATTTTATGAATTTCACTTTTTAAAAAGTGAAATTCATAAAATTTGTTTTATTTTATCTTAATAGTTATAATGGAATTTCATCAAGTAAAGGCCGAAACAATCATATAATTTTTTGGAGTTTTAGAATAAAATTTTATTTTGTTATATTTTTCCATTAGAATGTTAAGAAACATTAATAAAACGTTTTCATATTTTTTTAATTGCTTCTAGTAAGTAGTAGTATCCAACAAATACCAATTTTTCTTTCTTTTTTCAAATAAAACTAGGTATATCCACTTCTAATCAAGCAAAACACGATAAATCCATTTTATTTTGTTAATTACCCTTGTGTGAGTGGAAAAAAATGATTGAAATTTGTAGTTTGATGTGAAGTGACAAAGCTATATAGAATACACCGGTTACTTTTTGTTTAAATATATGAGTTTCATAAAAACTTCCAGTAATTGTATGTTTAACCCTTTGCTTCCTAGTGGTTGCAGAGCACAACCACATTTTTAAGTTTTTTTTCCTATCTTCCTTGTGGTGTTATACACTAGCCACAGTAGGTGGAGTCTAAAACATACTCCCACCCATCGACTCCTGCCTTCGCGTTTGAATCAGTGCATCATTGCAATGGTTATATCTTATTTTTTACCACGTGGAGCATGCAGATGTGACAGTAATTGTTTTTAAAATAGATTATGGTCTTATTTATGAAGATGGCTGGTAAGTAAATGTTAAATATTAATAAAAATGTATGCCTTGCACTTATAGCAAGTGAGAATATTTGTTTACCTTAGTAGATGAGGTTATGTTTTATACACAAATGTGGTGGTCGCGGCACAAAACCACAAGGAAGATATTCATATTTTTTATAATAATATTTTTTTCAGTTAAAAACTATATATACTCTATTCAAGAATTGGAAGCGCTTGGCCAGGACGAATTGTATACATTCGTAGAAGACATCCCTTCTGGAGATAAGTCGGACATCAATGATGAAAGCGAGAATAAAGATGAAGGTGTCGTGGATCAGCCATTTGATATCAATGCAATGGATATCATAATTGCTGGTGAAAATGATCGTTTTGCAGAAGATGATGGGCGGGATAGCGAAGATGAAATTCCATTGATCAACATTCAAGCTGATCTGATACGAGAAAACCAAAGGAAAAATACTATATGGACTCATGACCCACATCATACACAGAATATTCCCAGACGTACTTTCACTAGTGACAGTGGGTGTAGTGTACCTGAAGAAGTGGAAACACCAACAGATATTTTTTTACATTTATTTCCAAACACTTTGATAGAACACATTGCATTCCAGACAAATCTTTATGTTTTACAGAAGAACGGTGGTAATCATAATTTCCAGAGAACAAATTCTGACGAAATAAAAAAGTTTATTGCTATAAACCTCTTTATGGGGATCAAACGCCTGCCAAGCTATCGAGACTATTGGTCGTCAAGGTTGGAACGACGAGATAATTTTGTATCTTCGATAATGTCAAGAGATAGATTTGACTGGTTACTGGCGAACATTCATTTGAACGATAATGCACTACAACCACAGCGACAAACTGTAGGATACGATAAACTTTACAAAGTTCGGCCACTGCTAGACAAGCTTTCAAATCCATTTCTTCATTCATATCAACCCTCAAAAAGTCAAGCCATTGACGAGTTTATGATCAAATTTAAAGGTAGAAGTAGTTTTCGCCAATATATGCCGTTGAAACCGATAAAACGCGAATATAAAGTGTGGATTAGAGCAGATGAAAGCGGCTATCTGCACCAATTCCAGATTTATGTGGGCAAATCCAGCAATGAAGTTGAGAAAAATTTAGGTGCTCGAGTGGTAAAAGATCTAACTCGAAGTTTAGTTGGAAAAGGACATCATTTATATTTTGATAACTTTTTCAACTCAGTCGAACTAGAAAAAGACTTGCACGATGATATGATTTACGCCTGTGGAACATTTAGAAAAGGTAGAAAGACATGCCAAAAGACTTGAAAGAAGACAAAGCCATGCAAAGGGGAGATTCTGACTGGAGAGTTTCAACTTGCGGATTAACATTCTTGAAATGGAAGGATCGAAAATCAGTGTTCTTCTTGAGTAATTTTCATGATCCGTCTGTTGTTGAAACAATATCAAGAAAAAATAAAGATGGTTCACGAGAAAAAATAGCTTGTCCCATATTAGTGAAGGACTACAATAGCTGTATGGGATATGTGGACAAAATGGATATGCTCAAAAGTTGCTATGACATTGATAGAAAGTCCAAGAAATGGTGGCATCGCATAATGTTTTATTTTATTGATGTGGCGTTAGTAAATGCATTTACAATTTATAAAAATCGATGCAGTGAGAAAGTTGAAACTGTTTAGGTTGTCGGTTATAATAGGCCTAATTGGTGCCGATCAAAATGAACAAAAGAAAGGTAGACGAAGCGCTGCACAACCTCCAAACAATTTTAAAATTACAGTACCATACGAAATTAGGTATGACAAATGTGCACATCTTCCAGTTCATGGAAAATCAAGAAGATGTGCACTATGTAGTACACGTGCGAAACCCCACAGAAACGTTTGGAGCTGTTTTGTCTGTCAAGTAGGCTTATGTCTAAGCGAAAGCAAAAATTGTTTTACACAATTTCATACCAAGTAATTTTTAAAATAAATTAGTTTTATTGAGATTTTGTGCCTCATTTTCCTTGTGGTTACACCCCGAGACCACGGCCTGTAAAAAAATCAAAATTTTGATAATTAGTCTTGTTGCATTTTCCCCCATAAATAAAGCCTAGAAACTATATTTTTCAGAAAACAAGACTTTATTGGCATTTTTAAAAATGTCGGCCTCAAAGGGTTAAGCTGTCTTGTCAAAGTGGATTTGTTGTTACTTATTGTTAACCATTCTTAAATTTGATATTTTAAGAAGATGAAGTAAGAGATTTATTTATTATTGTCATATGATAGCTCGCATTATCCATAATAATAACTGTAGGGTTTTCTAAATTTTTAGGCAGCTGATTTTCGAACCATTCTAGAAAATTTTCTTTATTCATGTCACCGTAGAATCCATATTTTTACTATTTGTTGCAAAGATTAATTCTACTGCAGAAACATTATTATTGCTACCAGCATGTACAGTTCTGTTCATATAAATCTGGGACAATTTTAATTTTCGATAGTAAATGTGGGTTATAAATTGTCAAAGTTATAATTGTCAAAGTGCAAGAGTCTGTCAAGTTATTACGTTTTTCGTAGAATTTTTATAACGGGTGTTCAGAAACATTCGAAGTCAAGTGGGCTCTGAACAAAAAATCGTATATCTTTACTTAAGTATAGCAAACGCCAATTAAGTTGGCGCGAGGAGGGGTAAGTTCGCGCAGGATTAGAAGTAGTGGGGAGATTTGTATTTAGTTTTACATCAAATGTCAGATAATTCTAACCTCTGAGCGTGTATCACTTTATGATCCCCTAGCAAAGACATTATGTTCCGTCAAACGTCAATGAAAAATGTATTCTGACAATTACTTGAGTAGTGGGGGTGGACGTTTTTAAAAACGGCTTCTGCGCACTCCCTCCTCGGACCAACTTAATTGGCGCTTGCTATATCTGATTTGTAATAATTATTAAATGCCAACTGTTGTCTGTCAAAAATCAATCTATCTCAGACATGACTTCATATTTTCAAGGACTACTTTGACTTCGAATGTTAGTAAAATGGCTAGAAAACTGACAGTCATTGAGAAAGCGCGGATTATTAAGAAAATAGAAGAAGATTGGTCGATAAAAATGGCATTTCACTGTATTTTAACCTGAATAAAAATACAGTGTTTACAATTAAGAAACGGTGGGAAAACGAAATGACCTTAAAAAGAAAGACTGGTACAGGGCTGTTAAACAGAAAGTCAACTGTCGAAGAATATATGGAACTAGATTATATAAGAGATCGCTCATTTGAATACTGTAATAAACACAAATTTTCCCGCCTCCAGAGTTACCGCGTGCAGAAGAATATTAAAATCTGATTTAACATGTCGTGTTGCTGCAAGGAAGTCGTACTTAACTAATGAGCAGAAACAATCACGACTATTGTTTGCTTTAAATTATAGTAATAATCATTTGAATTTTTGAAATCGGGTTAATTTAATGAGAGACTTTTTAGTCGACTTACAACGCAGAAATCAAAGTCTATCGGCCACGGGGAACTCGTTTCCATGAGGAATATAGTCGTCCCAGAAGAATTTCTGTAAGATTCTCAATTAATGTTTGGGCTTGGATCAGTTCTCAAGGTTTAGGAATGTGTTGGAGGATTGAAAACAGTTTTAAGCGATTGCCTACAGAAACATTCTAGAATATATCAAGGTTCCAACTGTCAATCATATATTCGCCAATCCCGACTTTATATCTCAGCACGATAATTGTCCGGTTCATACTGTTAGAATTATAAGAACTTGGCTCGGAACTAATAACATCGAAGTTTTGCAGTGGCCTACCAATAGTCCGCACTTAAATACGATCGAGAATGTTTGGGGACTCATGGTTAAGATAATCAATAAACGAAATGCTCAACCAGAAAACGCCGAAGTATCGTGGCAATGGATTGAAGACACATGGGAGGAACTGATAAATAACAATGATTTAGGGCGTTCTTAGGAAGTTATTGAAAGAAATGGTGGCCAAACAAAATAATAAATTTATTTTTTGTTAAGTTATTTCTTTATTATTAATGTTTTCTTATTAAATTAAATCTATTGCTTACTTTCTTTCAATAGTTCTTATTTCTATTAAATGATAATAAATATTTCATATTGTTAACCATCACGAACACTTTTAATGAAATCTAATTACAACTAACATAACATTCTGAAATCCACAATTACAACAAAAAAATTGTCCGAGATTTATTTGAACAGAACTGTACGATACTCTTTAAATAATTAATACCTTTTGACCAGATTTAATATTCTCATCTTGCCGTGGCTTTTGAGAACTTCCATCTTAAAAAACCCAGATTTCATCAAGAAAAACAAACTGGAATGCATTTTCATTTTTAAAAGGCATATATTGTTACAAAAACGTTGTTTGAATTTGAACTTTTCCATTTTTTTAATTTTTTATTTTATACGCCACTGACTTTCTTTCAGTTAGGTGCCATTTTATATACTTCAATATTAAGACCATGTTACAACGCCAACATTTATTATTTGTCACACTGTCTGAGTTTGTTGGGGCCGCAGTTGTATATATGTAATTTTTTTTGTTGTCTGAAATTTTTTATTTGTCAAAGTTATGTAAATTATAAAACGGATAAGTATAATTAGAGTTTCAAATGTATATCTCTACCTACTTTCATATTAATAAATCGTAATTTCGAATATCAAAATCAGGAAACAATTTCATTTTGTAGTGGTTTAATTTATCAGAGAAAGTTTTTGATTTTAAAATAATCTAATAATAATAATATTCCTTTTCTGTTTTTATTATAATTTTAACGGCTAGGAAATATGAATTACCTAGTCAAGCAAATAATTAAATATCTAATTAACGGAAGTAAAGGTGACATGTAAGGCAAGGTTATGTTTTTCTATTTGTTCAAAACTTATTATTTATTTTTCTCACACCTAACTTTTAGACAATAAGTATATATCCAAAGCAAATTGATTAAAACACCATGAATTAACTTGCATAATAACTTGATAATTACTCTAAGTGAAATAAATAAAATGCTCTTTGCAAATTAGCATTTACGTCTTGTAAGAAACAAGATATATTTTAAAAATTTGGAGATTGTATAAAAATTGTATTTTGTGTATTTCTTTATTTTAAACTAAAGATCCGTTAAGTACAATTTAATTTTTCATATTATGCATGCATTAAAAATTATTTGACATATTTAAATTAGGTTTGTCTACTGCGCCATCTATAGCTAGCTGGTAAACTTAACATCGTAGTGGAAGTTGATATGAATAATTTGTCCGTTGTCTAGTAGATGGTGCCACTGCATGGTATGTGTGTGTGCGTATACTACGTGATTTCCGAAAAAAATTGGTTAAATTGTTGCAATGTCAGATAGTCATTCATAATCGAGCTTGTAGGTATTAAACAAACAAGTTCTAATTTGCGTTATAAAAGAGAATTAACACATAGTATGATTCACAAACATCCGCCGTCAAACTAATCCATTGAAATTTGAAGTCATGGTATAAATATAAAGTACGATAGAATAATATATTTACTTGGATTTACATAACATAATTTTGTAGGTTATCATTTTATAATATACAGTGTGTTTCACTTTTCATGGGGACACCTAAATAACTTTTTTATTTTGAAACCAATCATATAAAATTTTTATCAGTTGTGTAGGCCCCGACAACGCACCTTTTTGTATGAATAGAGTTTTTATAAAGTAAATATCTAGCCAACTATAATTAAAATAAAAAGTAGTGTTTCAAGTAAAGTCATGCTAGCGATTAAGATAGAGCAAAGAAGTATTAGGAAAAGTTTTTGCAAATCACTCAAGAACCCTTAATACCAAATTTCGCAGAAAAATTTTCATTTTTAAATTCTTCTACATTTTTATGCTATCAGTAGATAATAGTTTGTTATTGCAATAATAAGAGTGCCATGAAGCAAGAAAACAATTCACAAATTTTATTCAACATTAAAGAACAAACAAAACAAAAGCAACAATTTAACAAACAATATTTTAAATAGGATCTTTTTCCACTAAATCACCTTGATACATTTTTCCAATCGCCTTTTGTGGTTCAGTACAACCCGTTATAATACTTCTGGAGAAATTTCTCGACAGGCTTGTCGGATTTTCTGACACAGTTCCTGTATGTTTTGAGGTCTAGATGTATACACAGCATTTTTAATAGTCCCCCAAAGAAAAAAGTCGAGTGGTGTAATGTCAGGTGATCTCGGAGGCCACTCTAAAGGGCTATTACGGCCTATCCATCTTAACGGAAAGTTTTCGTCTAACCATGCTCGCACTATTCTTGCGTTATGAACTGGGGATTCATCTAGCTGGAAGTGTAAATCTCGCCTCATATCCAATGGTAAATCATCAAGCACATCAATTACTTCAGTATTTAAAAAATTTAAAAACCTTTCTGCATATAGCGTATCAAAAAATAAAAATGGGCCAATGATTTGTGTATTTAAAATTCCGCACCACACGTTAGCTTTCTGCGATTATTGCCTTTTACAATTGATAATCCATTTTGGGTTTTCTGTTGCCCAGTATCTACAATTCTGGGATGAAACAATACCATTTGTAGTGAAGGTAGCTTCATCACTAAACATTTTTTTTTTAAATTCTCTGTCATTTAGAAAATTGCCTTGAGCCCATAGACAATACTCCATTCTTCTATTTAGATCTCCTTCTTCAAGGGCGTGTAAATATTTTGGCATATACGGTTTCAATTTGTGACGACGGAGGCATCTCCACATTTGAGTAAGAGATATTTAAATGTCTAGCCATATCTCGTAAACTTGCGTGCGGATTATTACGATACGCTGCTAATATTACTGCATCGAAATAGTGTTCTCGATTGTTCAATTCATGTTGACGTGGTTTAGTAACGTCTCCAGTAGTGTTGAAAATGTTATTCAAGTATGCAACAGTTCGGTGGCGGATGAGTGGACGTTCAGGATGTCTCGCGTTAAACTCTCTTGCAGCCTCTCGGGTAGAACGTACATTATCACCAACAATTCGAATAATTTCTACTTTTTGAGCAATACTTAAATGTCTATCGGCCATTGCTCAGCAAAGTTCAATAGTGAATTTAATTGGAGTGAGAAATAGCAATTATTCAAATCTCCTCTCACATGCAATTGTCGCTAAACTTGTTGCGTTTAATTCTACAATTTGACAAGGTATCTCCTGCCGAAGAACGTAGACGCAAACACGTCAGCTATCCAACTGTACGGATAATTAACATTTGTATAAAAAAAAAACCTCCTCCGTCCAGAAACGTGCATATATCGATATTTCACTGTCGTTACAGATCATCAGTACACGATATTCTGACCTAGACATGATTTTATTATTATACTTTCGTGTATATGTACGAATTATATTGAATTTAATTGGAGTGAGAAATAGCAATTATTCAAATCTCCTCTCACATGCAATTGTCGCTAAACTTGTTGCGTTTAAATATCGATATATGCACGTTTCTGGACGGATGTGGTTTTTTTCATACAAATGTTAATTATCCGTACAGTTGGATAGCTGACGTCGCGACGTGTTTGCGTCTACGTTCTTCGGCAGGAGATACCTTGTCAAATTGTAGAATTAAACGCAACAAGTTTAGCGACAATTGCATGTGAGAGGAGATTTGAATAATTGCTATTTCTCACTCCAATTAAATTCAATATAATTCGTACATATACACGAAAGTATAATAATAAAATCATGTCTAGGTCAGAATATCGTGTACTGATCATCTGTAACGACAGTGAAATATCGATATATGCACGTTTCTGGACGGATGTGTGTGTTTTTTTTTTTTTTTTGCATACAAAAGTTCAATAGTTTCAACTGAAATAAACTGTTTAGTGAACTGACGTTTGACATTTGAACTGACAAATTATTTTCTTGCTTCATGGCACTCTTATTATTGCAATAACAAACTATTATCTACTGATAGCATAAAAATGTAGAAGAATTTAAAAATAAAAATTTTTCCGCAAAATTTGGTATTAAGGGTTCTTGAGTGATTTGTAAAAACTTTTCCTAATACTTTTTTGCTCTAGCTTAATCGCTAGCATAACTTTACTAGAAGAAACACTACTTTTTATTTTAATTATAGTTGGCTAGATATTGACTTTATAAAAACTCTATTCATACAAAAAGGTGCGTTGCCGGGGCCTACACAACTGATAAAAATTTTATATTGATTGCTTTCAAAATAAAAAAGTTATTTAGGTGTCCCCATGAAAAGTGAAACACACTGTATGTACTCAAATGTCAGTGTACTTATATCAAATGATATTTTTGTTCGCAAGTAATTGTAATCGCTTGAAATTTCATTAAAATGCCATATGAATTAATAGAATCAAGAACCTAATGATCTTGGATTGTAAGAATTGTTAATTAAAATTAATGCCTGCACACAAACAAATTTATTTATGTTTGTGAACCAAGAGATGCAAAAAAAAAAAACGAAGCTACTGTAATTGTTAGTACATAACATAAGTAACAATAAAAAAAATCAGCACAATGAAAAAAGAAAATTAACATTACAGCAGCAAAAAAATTTTGTCTGGGTCACAAATGTATCCCGCTTCGTCTGGAAAGGATAGTAAATATCGAGGATTTTTGGCGAGCAAGTTATACGATATGGAAGTAACTGTAAATCTTGTTTTAAAACTGTATGACAAAAGCCAACTGAGCGTTATGATCAGATGACAAATCGGGACTTGTGTAGGTTTTTACGCCTTTGATTATATTTTTATATCTGCAGTTGATCAAACATAATTAATATTTATATTTCTTTAAACGTTCGCAAATACTATACAACCCCTTGCATTTAAAACAGCACTTTCACTGTAAATATTTTTGTTCAGTGACCAATATTTTTGTAAAAAAAGCTTTTTGCCGATTACGAGAAGGAATTTCATGGTTCTTGGTTACGAAAGGTATGTCATTAATGCTAGTGAATATCACATGAGAATGCGATGTTTAATTCTATTACTACATTTATTTGATTGGAGAATTATTTAAATTCCAAGGAATTATTATTTCAAAATCATTTTATGTATTGAGTATCTCTTCTGTCTTTGAAAAACTATTAACTACTGATTACGAATTAGGCACCGGACACGAGAGGCCCATGACTCATCGCCCACGGACGTACTATTTAAAATTTGTATTTTCAGAGTTTTTAATTTTATTTATCTAATTGGAAAACAAACGGGTGATTACGTAAAATACGAAATACATTTTTATTTGTTCATTTTGTAGTTCAAGTTGAGTAAAGGAGTATTAATATTAACTAAAAATACTTTCTCAAGGTTCTCTTCTGTAAAATTTGTTCGCCTTGAATGAAATACATCCTTGCAGATAGGAAACGTCCTTTCTACATCGCAACTGGCTATAGGTGCATACTGGAAATATTATTTTATTTCAGTGTATTTAGCAGTTAGATTTTGAGGCATTGTCCCCATACACAATTTCCGCTATGTTATTAAATCTGGATTTGTATTAAAAACTGCGTCTAACTTTGGATGAAGAGCACAGCCGAAGTCACTTGGAATATTTTTCAAAATATTAATAGCCACACTTAATGTGGTTAATCCATCGTTTAATTTGAGATTTTTATTTCAAAATAAGTAATTAGGTTTGACAAATTTCCTAAGTGCTCCTTAAGAAAGTACAACAGATTTTTTAAATTTGGAATTTGTATTAGTTCCGTGCACTTAGAAATGCTTCGAGCATTGTCATTTAAACATGTAGCGAAATTTTATAAACTATCGAAATTTTCTGCATAAAAACTAGCAGCTTCCAACCATGTTCCCCATCTAGTTATTACTGGAGAGGGAGGCAGTGGCAAAGATGGATGTTTTTCCCTGTAAAGAGCTACTCTCAATAGTGTTTTTCTGAAAACTTTTTTAAAATCGGATACAAATCTATCAACTTCCGAAAAAGTGTCTCTGATATATTCACAGATTGTGTGGAGAGCATGTGCTACACAAGTAATATGCAGATATTAGGATATGTTGCCTTTAACAGTTTGCCTGTTTTTAACATATATACAGCACTGTGACTGACAAGTGAAAGTATTTTTTCTTTGTGCCTGTCGCCCGAATGAAGGATTCGGTGCATATTCTCGTAAATGGTTTTAACCAGTAGCGGCTCGGGGTGGTTCACATAGGGAGTGCATAATTTCAAAATTAAAAAGTGTAATACAAAAACGCTTACCCAATCCTTATAAATTTCACCGACATACTGTTCCAGACGGGTACTGTTCATTGTAGAGTTTGTTTTGAGGGAATAGTAAATATTAAACTACACAGTTTAATTACATCTGACGATAAACGAAGTCCATTTTACGTGTCTTTGACTTGCAGAACAGTTCTATCACTTTTTCATTAAAGTTTGGGAAATCATTTATACATGGTTTTTCACAAGATAACATAGTAAGGGCATTTAATCTCTCTTCTTTCATTGTATTTCTCAGGAAAGTCTTTCTTCTCTTCAGCCGTGAAAACTGGCGTTCCGCTTCGGACGGTGTCATTGGTATTGTAATGACAATTTTTAAAAGCTTAACAACTTCATTAAAAGTGTCGCTTAATCCATCCAACAGAAGACCTAGCAGACCTACAGCACCGACTTCTATATTTTGCCTAAATTCTTCTCTAGAATATAGAACGCTTAATTCAGTTCGTAGTCTGCTTTCATTGATGCATGGATAAAATTTTACTGCTTCTTTAAGGCAATCTTCCGGAAATTTTTTTTGAAAAGAGGAGAACTGTTTAAAAGAAACTAAGTTTGCTAATATTAAGTGCCCTGTATACCGAAATCTAGTTTTTATTTCTAGCAAAATAATATCGCACACTTCAATAGTTTCCCTCCTTCTTTGGCTACCATCAGTTACTCTTCGCCGCTTTGATGGTCGAGGAGTCAGTTCTGGGTCATTTTGTTTAACCAACTGATTATCTGTGTCAGCGATTTCGGTTTTAATTTTTCCAATAGCGCGTTCAAAATTATCTAAATTATTCTTGATTTTTAATGCATCTGTATTGACATTTTGTAATTGATTAAAGGTTAGTTCCAACACGCAGTTTGTGTATCGTACAATGTATTGTTCATGAACCACTTTATGCGCATGCATTAACATTGTTCTACAGTTGACTGATCCGCTCATCGCTTTGTGTTGGAACGGTCTTTTTTGGCTAGCTGTCGACTCAATGTCATCAGAGAATCCCTCCGTATCTGAATCACTCATATTTGATAATACAAAATAACAAATAACAGTAATAACACACTAAAATCAAGTACGGATCAAAAGAGATACTAACAGTTGTTGACAGTCGAGGGACTTCAAATCATTTGAGGTTATTACGTTCTGCGCATGTCTGGTATAGCCGGGGCTAAACGGTTCGATAAAAATCTACGTACTCGTTTGATCGTACAAGTACCGATTCATGTACCGCCTAACAGTGTGTTGGAACCAACGGCTGTTAGTACATATCACGGTCAGACGTTGTGTTGGAACACTAAATTCATTCTGCGCAGAGACCCGTTCGTCCGAGTTACGATCAAACGGTGTGTTGGAACGAACCTTAAACAATATGTCCACATGTGGCATAATTGTATGAAAGAAAGTTAACCAATAGATAAAATTTTCCTCCTCTAAAATTCGCAAATTGGCACCAGCTTGATGAATGGTAGTTTGTAAACTAGCTTCTCCCTCGATTTGTTCTAGAGCTTCAATTATTTCTTCTCGGTGCTCATATATTGTATTCACTGTCCTAAAATTGAAGTTCCATCTTATTTTTGAAGACGAGGTAAGTTTTTCTCTGAAGGAATTCTTCCAATCTTGCAGCTCATTATGGTGAAGTGGAGAAAAATGTACATAATCCGTCAGATTGGCAAAAAAAATTCTGCAATTACTACTGCTCGATGTAGCATGTGACATAATTAGATTTGTCTGATGTGCATAACAATGTACAAAATTAGCCCTTGGATACTGGTCTTGGACATGTCTTTGCACGCCGTTAATAGCACCACTCATGACTGCTGCCCCATCATAGCTCTGCGCATCCAGTTTTTCTGGGTCATCAACACGCAAACTAATTTCGTTAAGGATGGAGGCAGATAAAGAATTAGCATCATGTCCACCAGGCAGAAAATTTCCAAAATCTTTCGACCTAAACATAATTGAGGCATCGGCCGTTTAAGATTTTTTACTGCGATTTTTTCATCATACGTTAACCGCGAAAACGCGTTGTTCTCTAAAGCAGAGACGGAATTCATTTTACAACGGCCGCGAGCAGACTGGACCACTTGCTCAGACGCTATGTATTATACGACATTGAAGTAGGGCAAAATACAGTTCTCCCCACCTTCAATGTAATGTTAATGGCTTAACGGAGCAACAGTTGGGCTTTGCTCATTATATCTGTGACGACGATCGGTGCATGTACGATGTTAGCGTGCCACTTTCCTCGACAATAACTATGAATACATAATATACATAATAAATAAATACTTTCACAGTTAGTCGCCGCTTGGTTTGTTTTGTTTCATAATTCCAGGGGGTGCAAGAGCCGCCACTGGCTTTAACTACTGTTTCCGCATCAACTGTATTTATAACTTTTGTTGCTATTACATATGCGTTATTTGGAATAGTTGGATATAGTACACCAGCTACAACATATACCACACAGCGTCTTAATATATCGACAGTTTCATCGGCACTTATCCATAGGTACTGATTTGAAACATGGCTTCTAATGCGTTCTACTACTTTGGTGTAGCATTTAGGAACATAATATTTGTGGTGGATTCATCAGGAATATTTCGACCAGTATATTTTAGGAGAAATGTTTTGAAGTTGGGATTGTTAAGTTTAGTTAGTGGAATATTTGCCGCCGTTAAAGTTTCACAGAGTTCTTCGTTAAAATTGTCAGATTCCAACGAGTCTAGTTTCTGTGTACAAGTTTGCGATGCTAAGTGACGTTTTACGTACGATTTCCTGGAATTTTAAACGATATTTTACAGACTTTGCCATAAATTTCGGAATCACTAGCAATGGACATATAATCAGTTTGACCCTTAATCCAACTCGCCATTGTTTCACGATGCCATTCTTGACGTTGTTCCATGTCATACCTGAAAAAGTAACTTAAACAATGTTCTAGATCTAAATATATGAAAATTAAAAATGTATGCGTAAGTTATTGAAACTTAACGAAATGCACTGGACACTTATGTATATATGTAACTAACAGTTAAAATAATGAAAAAAAAAAGAAACTAGCTCACCGTACTTTATTTATTTTACGAAATATACACAAATAAATAAAATAATTTTTAAAAACTTCTCACGCTATCTACGCCCATGAGGAAAGGGATTTAGTTGTTATGTCGATGTATTGCGTCATAATTCAACAATAAAAAACATATGTGCGGTTAACTGAATGAATACTTCTATTCAATAACTGCGTTTTGTACTTAGCGATGTTATAGACTATTTAAATGGGCCATCGTAATTTCGGCCCGATGCGTCTGGTCTCTATTACGGATATAATTTTATTAATTTGTTTTAGCAACCTTTTCTAATTCGCAGGAATTAAAAAAAAATAAACATTTTTGCTAACCATTGCTTGTAGGAACTATATTATTAAACGAAAACATAATTTTTCTTTTTCTTTTTCAATGGAGCCAGAGTGTAACAGTCTGTGACTGAGAAAATTTTGATTTGTTATTTCGATATACCTATTTTTGATTATACATGGGTTCGCATTTTGGTATTTTCAACTATTATAGGAGAAACTCAGTTCGTTTCATAATAGCGGTAGATTTTCTTTATTTTACATCTTGTGGTTTTAATTGTAATACCACAATTTCATAATTTATGTAATCGATTTTAACTCTTTGTAATTAAACATTAATTTTAACATTGTTATTTCTGGCGTTAGAATATTATAATATTCAATATATCATCGGCAAAGGTATATGTTCGTTCAAAAGTTTTTGACAACGTCAACATATTAAAAAAAAACATTTTATTGCAATGTACAGTCTGTCCAACGGTTATATGCACCAGGTTGTCAACACTAGATTTAATTTGATAGAACTGTAATGTTGCCTACATTGACAATGTAACTTCATTGTTATTATCTATTTTGATTGGTTTTGTTATAAAAAATGGGCATCTAATATGTAGGTAAAGGTTATGTTAGTACAGCTAGTATTGTATAACTTTAAATTTAATGTCATATTAAAATTATATCGTATGTCACCGAATTTGGAATACGGTCCTGTAGTGATATTAGAAGGTCACATGTGAATAGTTCCTGTTAATAAAGTTAATTTTTGCGACAAAAACAAATAAATAAATGAAAATATTTGTAAAAATCAATGGCTAAAGTGATTAACAACAGATAAAGAAGTTTTGGCAGTAAAAAACCCTGTCGGTTGAAAATTGAAGATCTGGAAAGAGAGGTCAGGAAAAGGAATGTGGTATTCTTTGGAGTGGCAGAATCAGACGAAGAAAATGTGCTGGATATGAATCGGAAAATAAAAGAAGTAATTAATAAGTTAGAAATACCTTTCGACTAAACAAAAGAAATAAATAAAAAAATAAATAAATAAGTAATTAAACTTCTAGTTTCAAAAATTCTTTTATTGTAAATACCACTACAATATTGTTTCGCCATACAATGGCTTCATCAGGTGGATAAAATACTGTAGTGGTATTTACAATAAAAGAATTTTTGAAACTAGAAGTTTAAATACTTATTTCTTAGCGTTATAATGAAGTTTCAACAAGTATCTCCTTCGTCAATTAACTATTTAAGAATAGGAAGGCCGAATAAATCACACAGCAGACCACTGTTGATGGAAGTAAAGGACTACAACAAAAAGAGAGAAATAATGAAAGCTGCCCCAAAGCTAAAGAAAACAAACATCTTTATTAGTGAGGACTTTCCAAAAGGCATCCAGGAACAACGAAAAATTCTAAGAATACATTTAAATGATGCAAAAAAAGAATGCCATACGGCTAAATTATTAAACAAATTGATTATTAACGAAAACATGCATACAGTAGAAGCGCTGGGATATAAAAGAGAGAAAGGGGAAAATATGGAAAACACTACCCAAGTCCAAGCATTAAAACATGGAGGGAGGAAATATAGTGAAAGGTCTCCTGAAGGGGAAACTGAGGAAACAGAAAATTCAAATAGAACCCACAAAGTCCCAAGATACATTACGAGCATTCCAAAAAACTTATAAGTATAAATAGTAACGACATGAAGGGCGACGACGATACAACACTGCAAGGGTTAAAGAAACATGAGAATGATAAGGTAAAAGGAATGCATGAGACTGGAGAAAACGCTGACAACGTGGCAATGAAAAAAAGGGTACGCACAGAACAAGATAAAAGGAACAGGAATAAAAATAAAAATAGAAAGCGGAATAAAGCTAGGATCGGAACCTGGAATGTAAAAACAATGCTGCAAGTAGGGAAAATGGAGGAAATAGCGAAGGAAGTGAGATACAACATTGGAATACCAGCACTACAAGAAATAAGATGGAAAGGACAAGGAAGAATTGATAATGAGAAATATACGATGTTTTACGGAGGGTAGGACAAACAAGGCAGTAACGGAACTTCCTTTATGGTAGATAAAATATTTAGGAACCATATTATGGAGTTCAAAAGAATAAATGGAAGAATATCCTACCGAAGAATAAGGAATAACGTAGCGAACATAACAATTGTCAATATCTATGCACCAACGGAAGATGGGAGTCCAGAAGAAAAAGAAATATTTTACGAGCAATTAGAAATGACATGTGAACAAATATCTAAACACGTTCCATTAATGGTAATAGGAGACTTCAATGCCAAGATAGGCAAAGAAGAGTACTTGAGCAGTGTAGCTGAACGAGAAACAATACATGATCTAACGAATGAAAATGGAAACCGATGCTGTAACTTGGCGGCAGGAATGGATATGTATATAACGAGCACAAGATTTAAACACAAGAAGGAACATAAAGTACCGTGGTTATTCCCTGGGCAACCAACTGGTAACCAAATAGACCATGTTTTAATTAGTAAAAAACGACATAAAATGATACAAGATGTACGATCTTATAGAGGTGCAAATGTCGACACAGATCACTATCTAGTAATTGCAAAAATAAACTTAAGAATAATTAGAAATGAAAGAAAGAAAGCAAGGAGGAAAAAATGGAATATAGAAAGAAAGAAATAATTTCTAACATTCAGTTGATTGTGCGGAGGCGCTCCGTCATATTGAAACCATTGCAGCATTGCTCGGGTTCTTAAATTTAAATTATCTAACATTTCCTCGAAATCTTGTTGTAGAAAATTAAGATAACGATTGCCAGTTAGTGATCCATCAAAAATAAAAGGAGGAAGAACAGTTGATCCTATAACACCACACCAAACATTAAACCCAAATTTAATTTGTGGTCTCCTATGTTCAACGTGAAGTGGATTTGTTTGAGACCATATGTGCTCATTGTGCCTATTAAACATTCCACAACTTGTGAAACGAGATTCATCAGTCCATAATATTTTCATTGAAAAGTGTGGATCGTTTTGACACTGATCTTTAAACCACCTACAAAAAGCTATTCGTCTGATGTTATCACCTTCATGTAAAGTTTGTGATACTGATAATTTGTAGGGACGAAATTTATGCTTCTTCAACACTCTGACAATAGTGCGTTGAGAGGAGCCCATTTCTGTTGAAATTTGTCGGGTCGATGTAGATGGATTCTGAGCGACACTTGCTAATATGTTTATTTCTCTATCTTCATCCATCCCTTTTTTTGATTTTGGTTTAACGAACGAACCATAATCTGCTAAATTATCCCATAATCTCTTAAAAGTAGGTAGCGACGGCTGACGTCGATCAAAATAATTTTCAAAATAAACTTCAGCAGCTCTAGTAGAATTTTTCTGGCACTGAATGTAACATTCAACCATATCACGCTTTTCTACGTTAGAAAATTCCATAGCCAATGCAAACTTATGATTAACGGCCGTTTGCACCGCTTATAGTTAAGTTACAATTAAATTAATTAATAGTTAATTGTCAATGTTTGACAATTAACTTGACCTAAAAGTAAAAATTAACAGCTCTCACTTCTGTGACTCAACGTGAAAGCAATGTTAGTATATTTATCTCGACTGCTCCAACGAACACTATTGTAACTCAGATTTTTCGTTTTTTGAATTACAAAACACCAAACATTTTTTTTTTTAAGTTTTTATCTTATATAGTGAACAATCATAGAAATGTCTATATCCTCTTTTTTTTTTAAAATAACCATATCAAACCTTATATCATTGTAATCAGCAAAAAATAAGCTTTTTAATGATGTCAAAACCAACTATGGTTTCCATTTAAAAAAACACAAGTTTGTGTCGATAAAGGTGAACGAAAAAAAAATATTAGCTACATAGTTTTATTTGGCGTAAAATTATCTAAAACTTTTGTCTGAACACTTTTTCTCTAAAATTACTATTAAAGATGCTCAGCATGATTAAAGAAAATCGTAAAATTTAGTTTTCTTTGAATATCTAATAAGCCATGAAAGTTATCGGAGAAACAAAAGCAGTTTTAAATCAAACTCGTAAAACTGCGCATCTTTCCCCATTTAAGCGTTTTTCTATCTCCAGTAGTTTCTGAGATCCCAATGCTAAACATTCAAAAAAACTCACCCTGTATATATTAAACAAAATTATAGAGAAATGCTATGAACAAAACATCGAACTTCTAATATTATTCATTGATTTTAAGCAAGCATTTGACAGCCTGAGACGTTATACGATCTTCAAAGATGCCGAAAATTTAGGAATACCTAGAAAGTTGATAAGACTAATGAAAATGACGATGAAACGATCCAGAGCAGCAGTTTTGCTGCAGGACGATGTATCAAAAGAATTTGAATTTAATTCGGGGATGGATTATCTGTGTCAATATTCAATATAGCTGTAGAAGGAATTATAAGAGATCGTGGTTTTAAAGGGATGATTATTGACAAATCAATGCAAATAATAGCGTATGCAGATGATATAGCATGAATAGCAAGATATCCAAATAGTCTAAGAGAAGCCTTGCTGAGACTCGACTCAGAAGCAAAGAAGAGAGGACTTGAGATGAATCAAGTCAAAACAAAATATATGATAATCGCAAGACAAGAAAACATTGGGGAAAGCAAAGAAGTAGTGATGGGAAATTACAATTTTGAGAAAGTGGATACATTTAAGTAGATAAGTAGTAAGAATCAGAAAACAGACGCGGTGAAACATCGAATTCAAGCAGGGAACAGAGCATACTATAGATACAAGAAATATATGAAAAATAAGAAAATCAGCATTTACAGAAAAATAAGAATACAAATCTGCCATTAGACCGGTAGTGACATATGCTGGAGAAACAACGAGATTAACACAGAAAGATGAAGAAGCTCTAAGAACATTTGAAAGAAAAATAATCAGAAGAATTTATGGACCAAAGAAAGCAGATGTTGGTTATAGAATCCTTATGAATAATGAGATAGAGGAGTTATTGGAGAGAGAAAACATAGTAAGAGTTATTAAATCGATGAGAATAAGGTGGTATGGGCATGTCAACAGAAATGTGCTGAACCTCCGTCTTGTCGTAAATACCCAAGAGTTAGTTTCTCGTCATCTAAGCTATTTATAAAAGGTTCCAGTACCATTTCTCTACAGGGTATCACAGAAATTATAGAATGCACTTAAATAAACATTTTTTATTAATAAACTAGTGTTTGGAAATTGTTCGGTGTTTAGATAATTTAGAAATTTTTAAAAGCAATCTCGATTACAACGGGAAAGAGTTAAGTTAAGGAACATTTTATTAGAAATAATACTGCATCAAACTTTATAAAAATTGTTCGAAGTTACGACCACCATTTTCGATACACAAGTTGTAACGATTGCAATCGACTGCCGAATTTTTCGAATTAGTTCTGGACGCTCACGACTATTATCAAACGCTAGAATAATTCCACTAAGTCTTCTTCTGTATTAACAGATGTCTCATAAACCAGTGATTTAGTATGACTCCAAATACAAAAATTAATCTCTCCAGTAATAACTAGATGAGGAACATGGCTGGAAGCTACTAGTTTTTGTGCAGAGAACTTCGATAGTTTACAAAATTTCCTTACAATACACCTCGTATTTTACAGCACTTACTTCTGCTTAAGACACGTGTTTCTGCCATCTATAGGCGTCATCAGTCAAGCTAGTGAAGCAATTTAATACAAAATAATACAAATCTATTTAAAAAACAAATTTGTATCTGTATATACATTTAAGCTTAAATCGCCTACAAGACATAGCAAATTTCGTCCTATCAGTAGCACTATATAATAAGTGACATCTGACGGACTGTAAAATACGAGGTGTATTGTCCATGTGTACAGTTACAGATGTGTATATTACATGTCTGTTTCATTTGTAACAAATGCGTAATACGTGCTTAACTTATTGATATACTTAAACCTTTTTTGTATATTTGCTGCCATCTGGCATCGTGTTAATGGACTACACCTATATACGTATTTTCTTCTCTTCTGTACCGGCTTGGCCGGTCAAGGGAAGGGTTGCCTTTTTCGGCAAAGTCTCTTTCGTCCGTCAGATGTCACTTATTATATAGTGCTACCTGATAGGACGAAATTTGCTATGTCTTGTAGGCGATTTAAGCTTAAATGTATATACAGATACAAATTTGTTTTTTAAATAGATTTGTATTATTTTGTATTAAATTGCTTCACTAGCTTGACTGATGACGCCTATAGATGGCAGAAACACGTGTCTTAAGCAGAAGAAGTGCTGTAAAATACGAGGTGTATTGTCCATGTGTACAGTTACAGATGTGTATATTACATGTCTGTTTCATTTGTAATTTTCACAATAATTTAATTTACATATTTTTCCATATTTTAATAAAAGTTCTGCATATTTTCATCGAATTTTTTGAAACATATATGCGCATATAATACAGTTTCCTGTTCCCTATAATTCCCAGCTTTAATTAAAAAGCTGGTATCACTCATAAACGCAGAATCTTTCTAAAAGGTTTAGCAAAGGAACTGATACCCAGTCCTGATTTAGCGCTTGTATTGAAATGTCAACAGTTTTTATCAGAGACTGAACTTCTGGTAGCTGGATCAACAGTAAACAAGAAAGTTTTTTCATAAACAGAATGAAAAAGTGGTGTCAGCGCTTGGAGAAATGTGTTGCACTAAATGGTGATTATGTAAAAAGAAATGATGTACATTGGTAGTACTATAAATTTACTTCATTTTAAGACTGGTTTCATTATTTTGTTTCTTTTTTATTCTTAGGGACTTTACATATCAAGCCGCTCTCATATATTGCAGTACTAGGAAATCTTTATGCCATAAGTAGTTAATTTGAGTAATAAAAACGAGTTTTCTTGAAGCTTAATAATTTTAAATTCACTCATAAATTCATACATTTGGATATGCTTCAAAGTAATATATTATTGTTGTTAATGTTCAATCTAAATACTGTATATAGTGTACGGACACTAATCGACCATTTTCCAGATTAAACTTTCACTTCCCGAATATTACATTGACTTTTAATAGATGTCTCTTGAGGTGGTATTCTAGGAATGTAAATAAATTAAAAAAAAAAAACGTATACATTCTATTAAAAATATTTATTTCTCCTGTTAGTGAGGAAAGACAATCGTATAATTTGTATGCCAATACATTGACTAAGTCAAAAAACGAATAATTTGTCGTTTATTATAAATGGTTGATTTGCTGTCGACAATCGTTTGCGCTCGATTGCATGGCGTTTTTAAGAAATACCTAGGTTTCTATCGTTACATTAACACTTTTGTATAATAAGATTTACTAGCAATGTAGCTGGCCGCAACCCAGTGGTGGGATGCTGATATATAAAACGTTCGGTTATGCTATTGCGACAATTTGTTAGTGAATTTTGTGTACGTCCTGTGTTGCGATGCTTCTCCGGGGAAGCATTCTGTGCCAGGTGAGTGTCTTCCGAAGATTTCTGTGAAGAAACTGTTTTTTAAGTAAATGAAAAAGGAAGTGATTTATTTATTTTGGTTCCTAAGGGGTGTTTATGAGCGGTATATTACTTATTTTACACTATAATTTTTACTAAAGGTGGAAAATTAAAAGAAAATGGAGCTACAGCATATTATAAGATGGTCCAAAGAATACTGCAAATTTAATCACTAGATATGGACGTTCAAATTTTTACTAAAGCTGTTCCTCCAGTGATTTCAAATACTACCCGATATTCTTACTTACTATTTTTTCTTTCGTTTTTTTCAAATGTTCGAAGAAATAACAGTCAATAAATTCTAGTTATATTTCGATAAAAATAATTTAATTTTAGATAAAAAGGTCGAAAGTGCCATACCGTATGTAAAGTTGCTTTAATTTAAATATTACATTATACACAGTCACGAATACATAATTAAGCCGCCTATACATAAATTCTAAAGTCACTTGGGCCTTGGAAAATGGGCTAGAATGTGTGAGCAATATAGTTGTGACATCTATAAATGTTGGAGATTTTGGATTAAGGCTTTTTCAATTTTTAGTTTTTTTTTTGACTCCAATAAAAATACAATATATCCAAAAGGATGATAATAACTAGTTCGAATGTCGAGAAACAAGGAGTTTGTTCCAGTAGTGAAAAGCCTTCTTCAACTTATTTAGCAACTAATTAGCTCCTATATTATATGTGGACCGACAATCTTTCTTCTACTTATAACGCACCAACTTTTTGACGATGTAGAGTAGCTTCAACATAAAAATTATTGGACTTTGTGTCACTCCACATCCTTATGTTTTGTGAATTAATAAATCCACTAATATGGAACCGCGCTTCGTCCGAAAGTTTTGCCTAGGAGTTCATCAACAAAGTTATTTGAAAACCATTCACAAAATACTACCCGTCGCAGATAATCGATATCGAGGATTTCTTGCAAGCGAGTTATACGATGTGGTTATAACTGTAAATCTTGTTTTAAAATTGTATGACAACCAACTGACAAGTCAGTTAGTTAAGCAAGAGTCTGTATTGAAGTTTTTGGAGCATTATTTGTGTAACATTATTAAACACTTCCTCTGTTCGAACTTTTGGCCGTCCACTACCTTCTTGCCGTTTTACACTCCCCGTCTATCGAAAAACTAGAACAATTCTATTGAGCCTGTTCTGAAAAGTATTACAATTAAAAACAAGGTTGGCAAATTGATTGGCTTGAAATTCTCCTATACAATCTTGAATTGAGTACTTATTGTCCATCGATCTGTTGACCTTTTCGAATATACGATTCAAGCATGAATGCTTTTCATACGTTATTAAATATCATTTTGAAATGCAAAAAGTGCACAATACTGTTTTCGATATCAGATTCTGACATGATTTGGCAGACAACATTTGTCATTAAAAATTTAATATATTTTATTTGAAAAATTTTTGTCAACTTTGGGACTTGAACCCAAGTCTACGGTTTGCCGGACCGTCGCTCTAACCAAGTGATCCACGATGGAGCTTGGTTTCAAGTTTATTAGAACCGCCTTATAAGGCACCGATGTTAATATTCAAATGCCATTTTGAAAGTTTGAAATTGCTAATTTTTACTCCTTTAGCTATTAATATATACAGGCTGTCACACAAAAAATACCCCACGCTGTAACTCTGTTATTTATATTTCGATTTTCATGAGATAGGTACCATCGGCGCCTAAAAAAACGGGTACGCGTACTTGATTTTTATTGTATTACTGCGTTGATTAAAGGAGTACATAAAGATACGCAAACGATTACTGTCATTCTATATAACCTTTGCACATCGCTTGACATAGCTTGGCATTAAAACACACTATACGATTTTTGATAAATTACGTTAGTTCATCTATCAATGTTGTACCCATTTTTTAAGGCGCCGATGGTAAATGAAATGGTTTGATGAGTACTACGTTTGAGGCTACATTTACTTTTTCCAGCGCCATCTTTCTTTAAATTGCACGGTATATATTTTTTTGCATAAGTCAATAGAGATTTTTTTTCTGAATTCATTGATGTACAATATATTCATTTTAGTTGTAAATTTAGAAGAGAAAAAAATTAAAACACTTGCCAAACATTCTCTTAAAGTGACTTGTATTACAGAAAGGTTTTGTTTAAGTATGACAATACGTTAAGCACGTATAAAGCGTTTGTACAAGGTAACCCTCCAGGTAACCCTCCGGACAAAGTATCTTTCGCCCGTAAGATGTCAATTATTAAATAGTTGTCTTCTTATAGGACGGAACCTGCTTGATCTATGCGGGCTATTTCAGTAAATTTAAAAACAGATACAAACCAGTTGTTTATAACAGGTTTGTATTAATTTGTATACATTGCTTCACTAGCTTAACTGAGGAAGCCTATATGGCAGAAACATATGTATTAAGCAGAAGTAAATGCTGAAAATACGAGGTGTATTGTCCATGTGCATAGTTACAGATATGTAAATTATTTACATGATTGTGACTTGTATTACTCAAAACAAACTTGTAGCATGTCAGTAAGTTGATTGAAATTCATGATTTATTTCAAAACTGTTAAAATATGCTTGCTTAGTACAGAAAAGTCAAAGATGATAGTTACATATGCGTAATGCGTTATTTTTCCATCGCACACTACAGTATAACACAAGTAACTAAGAGCATATACGTACAGTTTTAATAATTTTTTTCTTCTAAATTTAATTAAAATTGATGTATTGCACATCAATGGATTCGGGAAAAAAATCTCTATTCAATTATGCAAAAAATATATACCGTGAAATTTGAAAAAAGAAATTGACAATCGCTAGGAATTGAAGATGGCGCTGGAAAAAAAGTAAATGTAGCCTCAAACATAACACTCATAAAATCATTTCATTTGGTACCTATCTCATGAAAATCGAAATATAAATAACAGAGTTACAGCTTGGGGCGTTTTTTCTGTGACAGCCTGTATATAAATAATTTCTTAGCTGTTCATTTAATATATCATTTGATAAATTCTTGGAGTTTTGAAATTTCTCAAATAAAATTTCGTATGATTTTTGTTGTAATTTGTAAACATTAGCAATAGTAAAAATTAGCAATTTCAAACTTTCAAAATAACATTTGAATATTACCATCGTTGCCTTATAAGGCGGTTCTAATAAACTTGAAGCCAAGCAAGGTCCATCGTGGCTCAGTTGGTTAGAGCGACGGTCCGGCAAACCGTAGACTTGGGTTTAAGTCCCAATGCGAACGAAAATTTTTCAAATAAAATTTCGTACGATTTGTGTTGTATTATATATATATATATATATATATATATATATATATATATATATATATATATATGTGTGCAAATTAATTGCATTTTCGCGAAGTAATTTGAATGTAAATATTGCTTTCTACATTTTACGACGCTAATTATTCGAATATTTAATTGAAAAAAATTCGCCCTTAAGCGGGATTCGGACCCACATCCATGGTTTGCAGGACCACTGCCCACATCAGTTTCCTTAATGAGATTTAAGGCATCCCAGTATATTCGAATCCACAGTCCTTGATAGCTCAAGTGGTAGAGCGGTGGTTTATATAGTTTATAAGTTTTCTGTGCCGTTTTCCACAATTTTCTTAGGTAATTTAGTTAGTAGCTAAGTATAATATGCTCCCGCAATATTTCTACCCTTATCGAAATAATTTATCATAATTACCTTATTCTTGTCCTAAAAAATTGAAGTAAGACTCTTGCAAACCGATTTTTGAACATGGAATTTTTTGGGTCATGGAGAATCGGAATGCTTCCATTCTCAGTATTACTCTTTAGTCTCTGGATGGCAATGATGGACCCATGTTTCGTCCATATTAACAAACCGATCCAAAAAGTTTGAAGAATATACTTCAAAACGGTGGCAGATTTTGTTGAACATCATCAATCGAATACACTTCTGAGCAGCATTCAAGCATCTCCAAGAACCCATTTCGCAGAAAGTTTTATCATACGCAAGTCGTAATGAATGAAGTGAAACATACGTTCATAGGAAATGTGTAATTTTTCTGCAATATACTTGATCCCAATTTGTCAGTCTTCTACATTGATATAATGAACAGTATCTGTGATTTCCGGAGTGGCCACAGAAATTATATCCATTTTTTAATAGTGGCGTATGAAGCACACTGATCACTTAATGTTTCTACTAAATTATACTTTCTTAAAATATGTAATTCTAATGTTGCTTATGTATAATTATAACAAATCAAGCTTTTCTTCTTAAAATTAATACATACAATTAATACATGAATTTGTAAGAAACATATTGTATTATAGCGATTTATAGAAATACGCATTCTTAAGTTGGCAGGTCTACTAATAACCTTTAGTACCTCCGTGGAAGCTGTTGGATACGATGATAAAGATGGATTCGTTCCAAATTATGCTGAATTTTACGATGCAAGAGGAGCCTTGGCTATAAAAGACGACAAGTTAGGTAAATATATTTACGCATAACAATTTTTTGAATACCTAGTTGTCTTTATATATATACAGGGTCCGCCAACGATGATTTTGTAATTTAATTTCTAAATAACTATTTATTTTTACATACCGCATGTGTCAAATATCATTAGGCATAGGGAATACGCATGAGTACCTACGATGTATATGTATATGGAAAAGCCGATCCAATGCCGGCGAAGACCGCGACGGCCGGCAACGATTGTCTCCGATTGTTTCGCAAATACAAGTTAGCAGTAATCATTTGACCATCGACATAGGTACTTGTAATGCGTTCTAAAATAACATTTACGAATTGCAAGAGATTTGCTTTTCTTATTTCTTTCAGTAGATGCAGGAAATTTTTAAGCTGCGGTGCGTCGCATAAACAAAAGCGTAATTCTAATAAAATTAAAGAATAATCCTAATAAAATAAATAAAAAAGGATTCTAAAAATTATAATAAATTATACAAGAGGTTCAAAAATTTCTCCTTGCACAGCAAGACATTGTCCTAGGCGGTCGTAGAAATTAGCTCTTACATTTGCTAACATGTCGGCAGTTAATATTCGCAGCCTCAGTTATTTTTTCTCTCAAGGCAACTAGATTTTCTGCTCTACCAGCTTCATGAGTATAAACAATATTTTTTAGATATCCCCACAAAAAGAAATCATTTGGAGATAGATCAGGAGATCGCGGGGGTCATTTAAATGTTTCCTTTTCCAGTAATAAGACGGTCAGGAAAAGTATTTCCTAGAAATTCCTTTACCCTCACTGCATTATGTGCTGGACAGCCATCATGTTGAAACCAAACGATTTCCTGATTTATTCCAATGTTTTGAATGGTGGGAAGTATTTGATTGTTCAGTAATTCGAGTATTACTTGTCGGCATTTAATATACTCGTAGCATCAATAAAATAGGGGCTTATAGAATCGTCACCTAAAATACCTGCCCAAACGTTTAGTTTTTGAGGATACTGAGTGCGATTTGCAAAATGCCGGTGTTGATTTTCCGAAGCCCAATATCGAAGAACAGAGGGATTGTGCTTTCCGTGTAATGGAAAAGTTGATTCATCAGTGAAGAGAATATTATTAACGAAATTTTCATCTCGATGTATCTTTTCCATAACGTCTTGACAAAACTACATTCTCCGAAAATTGGACAATATTTCTTGGGATTTCGAATATTTGAAACATTTCAAACCATTACGTTTCCAAATACGTGAAATAGTTGTGTTACTTGTACCCAATTGGTCGGCAGCACTTCTAGTAGATCTCGTGTTATAAATTTCCACAATACTACAAATTAGTACATCCCACCGTTCTCTTTCCTCAATTTTTTGTGGTGATACCTCTCTTGGTTTGCATTTCGTATAGTTATTGAGACAGAAACAAGTTTCAAATTTATTTATAATATTATAAATTGTTTGTCTGCAAGATACAGAACGGTCTGCAAAAGTCAGCGCAAACAAATTCATGCACTCCATTGCAGACATTGCAGCATAAAACCATTTTACTAACTGAAGCTTTTCAGTGGGTGTATAAAGAGCCATTACACATTAATTTTATTGTACGCTTTCAAACTGTAACGGCCGCAGCTAGACTGAATGCTAAATTTCCAGTCAATCCGTATCGGAGACAATCATCAGTCGTCGCGGTCTTTGCTGGCATTGGACTGGCTTTCTCATGTACGTATACATTGTATGTACTCATACGTTGATTCTCTATGCCTAATGATATTTAACACATACGGTATATTACAAGTCATAAAAATTGTTTATTAAGGTGTATGAAAGGCAGTTTTATTTATGAAATATTGGCTGCTTCAAGTGATCTCATGACGAGATGAGATTGGACATGACTTAGTTGAGTAATTTTTAGGGTTTAGCTTTAATTTCTGTTTTAATTGTTCTTTCCGGTTTATTATTATTTCTTAGTTTTGAAGAATACACATTTCTCTTTGAACACCCCATAAGAAAAATTTGGAACGGTAACGTCTGGTGACCTCGAGGGCCAAATCAAATCGCCTTTTCGCCCATTTTAAAAACATATAAATCTGCTGGTGAATCCAGTATAATTTTTTGTCAGACCCCGTATATACAGTATATTTTATAACTAATGAAGCTATATAAACAATAACCATCTGTTTGGTATTAGCAGTTTTGTAATTTTCCATAATGAAGTGAAATAAATAAAGCAGAAAAAAAATTAAATTTTCGTAAAGAAAGAAAAAATGTACCAATATGGACAAATTTATTAGACATTCGTGATATATTTTTGTTTTGACATAAAGTAAACAAAGAAAGAACTCACAAATAACACATGAACATTACATTCTTAAACAATCAACTACAACTGTAAAATTTCATCCTGAGCTATTGTGTGTTATTTGTGAGTTGCTAGTGACAATTATGTGTACAGTAATTAATAAGAGTGTCAACGATTAACTCTAGCTCTACTCCTGATGAAGTCATAAATATATTTACGAAATATTGAGTAGTAAGAGCATTTGAGTTTTAGTTAAAACAGACCAATAACCCAAATAGTAGTGAATTTATATTAGTACAGTCAAGAAATTTTCTAGAATTATATATATATATATATATATATATATAAAGCAACGGTCCGGTAAACCGTAAACTTGCGGTCAAGTCCCAACGTAGACAAAAATTTTCAGTTAAGAATTTCGTATGATTTGCTTTGTAATTTGTAGACAGCAATGTTTACATCCTCATTTACTTCGCAATTACTTTCTAATTTGATAATATTTGTAAATATTACATATAAAAGCCGCAAAACTCCAAGAATTTATCAATTGATATATTTAATGAATGGCTAAGAAATGATCTAAAACACACATGGAGTAATAATTAGCAATTTCAAACTTTCAAAACTGACATCTGCTTTCAAATACTGACATCTGCTTTCAATAACTAATATCTGCTTTCGAAACTGACATCTGCTTTCAAAACTGACATTTGCTTACAAAACAGACATCTGCTTTCAAAACAGACATCTGCTTTCAAAACATACATCTGCTTTCAATAACTGACATTTGCTTTTAATAACTGACATCTGCTTTCAAATCTGACATCTTCTTTCAAAACTGACTTCTGCTTTCAAACCTGACATCTACTTTCAAGCCTGACATCTATTTTCAATAACTGACACCTGAATCATTAACACTGTTACTTTCTAATGCATTCTTAAATAGCTTGAACCAAGGTATATCGTGGCTTAAGTGGTAAAGCAAGGGTCCGGCAAACCGTAGACTTAGGTTCCCAACGTAGACAAAATTTTTCAATTAAAAATTCCGTATGATTTGCTTTCTAATTTGTAGACAGCAATGTTTACATCCTCATTTACTTCGCAATTACATACTAATTTGATATTTGTAAATATTTCATATAAAAGCCGAAAAACTCCAAGAATTTATAAATTGATATATTTAATGAAATGTCAAAAATGGTAAGCGACATTAAATTTTTGCGTTATTAAAATATTGTGATGTATTTGTTACGCATTTGTAACTAAAACTAAACTTGTGCATTAGCAGGTTAGACTGTTTCCGGACATGTGTTTATTTTTTTATTTGACTGGTTTAATGTTGGCAATTTATATTATATGTTTACATTGTCGTTATAGGTGGCATGTAATGGACAAGTATATTATAGACAGGTTACTTATATCTGTTCTGTTATATATGGAATTTGTTTTTTTTGTACGTGGATGCTTTCTAATATATTTCTTGCCTTGTTATTTTTTTCAGATGTAATTATTGAGGTTTTATTGAGATTGAAAGTGCGTCAAAACGAAAAATAAACACATGTTTAGTTTTAGTTAGAAATGCTTAACAAATACATCACAATATTTTAACAGCACAAAAGTTTAATGTAAGCAGATTTATTCTAACATTGTTCTCTTATCATTTTTTTGACAATTTAATAAAGTTTACAAATTTGAAAATGGTCTATATATATAGTACGGAAGCGTCAAATTAAATATTGTTTTAATTACCCGGTCGCTACTCTCAAGGAATACTTTTATCTCGTATATAAACAGGGTTAGGGAAATGTGTGGATTCATGGGAGGATTCATTGTCTTTGATATGGATACTTAGCTTAGATTGATATAGCTACAGCATATAAACTTAGCAATACAAATAAACATCGATTTTCAAAGCTAACACCTAAAATAGAAAAACATCGAGAAACGTATCATTTATAAAATACCATGTCGCGAATGAAAAGGGAAATTAAGAAAATGATTATTAATATTAAGCTAGAAAATAATTCAATCAACAACAGGAGTGACATAAAAAATCTAAGCAGTATATATTATAATTGTCTTTGTGTTTTGATTTTTTCTTTAATTGGCACATAGTACATAATTTTAAATACTCCTCAATTACGCTTCTGGGAACATTACAATATTTCTTCGCAATTTCCTTTTCCATTCCAAATCTTCTTTTATGCCCAGTATCTTTGTGAGCCTTCTCTAAAATACCATGTACTTCCTTAATATCGCAATAATACCTTATAGAAAGACACCTCATCATCATTGTTATGTTTTGCAATAATTTTCTCCTTTTCACATATTTTCATAATTTTAAATCTATTTTAGACGTCTGTAATCTTGGCAGCTTAGTTTTTCGTTGGCTGCTCTTTTTCTCATGCTATCCTTGACTTCATTTAAAATATTTGAATACTGATCAACGGTCAGTACGGTGATAAAGTTATTACCGCTACTTTTTTCAAGCAAATCAAGTAACTTGATTTCAAATATTTGCTTGACAACAATCTTGCTTTCAGCCTCCTGTTAAGCGCGCCTTTCCTACTTATCTATAACCCCTTACCTAACACGAATGCCCCTGAGATTTTAAGTTGAGATGCTAGCCAGTTTAGAGACAAGATAGGGAGAGGTTCTTTTTAAAATAGGCGTCACAGGGTTTACAATCTTAACCTGTACAGCTAACACAGAAGGACAGGACAGTTTTCATTTCCAGTTATTATATTATCTTATTTATTCAGAGAAGTTGTAGGAGAATTTGTGAATGATTTGTATGTCAGCAAAATCGTGAGATTACTTTTCATTTTTTGTTTGTAGATATCACTATGTAAAAAACTACCTGTTTAATAAAATTGCAAATTCATGAAAAATGTATGACTTTCAAAACTAATTGTCCAAGTAACTATTCTTTATTTATTTATGTTTAATAGAATCTGGTGACTTAGTTTCGTCAGCAAGCTCTGGAATATCACAATATAAAGAATTTGATCAATCTGCAGAAGAAGCTAAACAAAGGCCAAACTATCACACCTATGAAATTCCCAAAGATACCTTAGCTAAATTTACCCTCGAAGGGGCTTACGAAGATGAAATAGATGCTTTAGACAGGGAATATTCAAGTCCCACAGTATATAGATTGGATTCGGTTAAAGTTAGTGATACTCAAAAAGAAGAGCCACCATCCGATGTACAATACAAATCAAGTTCTGACAAGCCGAAACATAAACCATACAAATCTTCCTATTATGTGAGTAAATCAAAACATTCCAAACCTAAGAAGGCACCTGTTCAAGAGTCTAAAGAAGAGGAACCATCCTACGTTCCAGAATATAATGTTAAGCGCACAGAAGCGCCTAAAATAGACGATGCTCCTTACAAGAAATATGTGTCTTATAACACTAAACCTAAACCAACTGAGGCCCCTTACAAACCCTACGTACCTTTCAACCCTAAACCAGCTGAGGCCCCTTACAAACCCTACGTATCTTTCAGCGTTCCGGCTCCTAGTAGCACAGGTGCTAGAAATGATAAAGTTCAAGGGCAAGCTAGTGAAACTATCGGCAATATTGGCGATTGTCAAGAAGTAAAGAAAGGTTCGGATGGTAAAGGTCCCGAAATGAAATGCATCGTTTGTAAAGACCCGAAAACAGGTTCAAAATCCGAACAATGCAGTTTCTCTTCAGCGCCAGAACCAGAAGCGTATTTTGTAAGCAAAAGTGAGAAATACTCACAGCCCCAAAAGACTGTAAATCAAAGATTTAAGAGATATACTCCTCGTGAAGACGACAACAGTCGTGAAGAGTTCGATCCGTACGAGCAATTCAAAGCAGAATCTCAGAAATATTCCGTCATTGACGAAGAAGAATTCTTCAAAGAATTTAAATTTCCAACCGGTTATTCGGGAGGTGGTGATAATCTAGAAAAGAGTGAATCCGAGAACCAAGCCGAAAAGATGTTGAAGGATGGTGGTACGTGTAAGGAGATCAAGAAGAATGGTATGGATTGCAAGGTTTGCAAGAACGAAAAGACAGGAGGAAACTTTGAAACGTGTAGTTACAGCTCCGCACCAAATGAAAAGAAATATGCTTTCGTAAGTGAAAAGAAGTCCGATGGAAACAGTGAACCTACAGAGAAAATTATCGAAAGCAAAGGCTCCAATTTGGTACAGAAAAAATACGAACCCAAAGTCAGTGAATCTCAGCAAGATGAGGTAAGTTTAAGATAATTTGTGTTATAACGGAATAGTGAAATCAAAATATTCAATACACGAGCGGATCCGAAGTAGCGATTACCTATTTGAAAATGTAATCGTTACTTTGGTATTTGATTACTTTTGGTACATATCGTTACACTCGTATTTAATTACTTTCGGTATATATCGTATTTGATTACTTTCGGTACAAATAGTTACAATCGTATTTGATTACTTTTATACATATCGTTACGTTCGTACAAAAGTATTATGTATCTGCATATAGCATAAATCTATTTGTACAAGATATTATATTCATTGCTTATCTATAGTCTGTATAGCATACTTCTCAAATATAGACATATAAAATTTAAACAAAGAATTTTGCAATCCAATTTACTTGCGTAATTATAAACTTCAGATTTACAGAATGTGCAGCCCATCTAATTTATTATTAGTAAATAAATTTCTAATAAGCCAATCATGTTTACCAGTGATTATTTTTAAATTAATTACATAACGAGTGATCATTAAAATTTTCGCTCAAGTAAGCCATGTACACAAAAAGTATGTCCTAACTTAAGTTATTAGAGGAGATCTGTCATTATAATTTCAAACGTCATGATTGTTAAAAAATAATTTGAAATGCTGACTTTTATATTAAATATATTTATAATTTTTATACAAAGTAATAGAATATTATAAAAAATGTGTAAAATGTTGACCATTCTCCACCAAGCATAATCGCACTCTATTTCGTAGAGCATTGAAAACATTGATCAGTATTTGCGGTGAGTTATTGATGTGTTCACATTTTCTATGATTTTATGTCTTAACTCTTGTAGATTATTAATTGGTGATTCATAAATAATATTCTTTATATATGGCCACACAAAAAAATCCATGACTGTTAAATCACACGATCGTGGTGGATATGGAATCGCTGTATTTCTACTTATTATCCTATCGCCATAAAATTGTTGCAAAAACTGAATATTTTCAAGTGTAACGTGAGATGTAGCCCCATCCTGTTGAAAATATCCGACCTGGAGTTCATCATTAGTCATTTGATTAGTAAAAACACTGAGAATTTCGTTACGATATTTCTCCGATGTTATCGTGCCCTCAAAGAATATTGGTCCTATTAATCGGTGACGACTCATACCTACCCATACGCCTATTTTTTCTGGATGTAGATAAACTTCTCTGTAGAAATGAGGATTTTCACTGGACCACATACGCATATTTTGCGAATTAACATAACCTTTCAAATAAAACCAAGCTTCATCGGTGAAAAAAGTATGATTTAAAATATTGTCTGTCATTGTTTGAATAAACCATTGGCAAAATTGTGTTCTTTTTTCATAATCCGTAGGTAATAGATTTTGTACAGAAGTTAATTTATATGAATACATGTGCAAGTCCTTTTTTAAAATTTTTTGACATGTTCCATACGAAAGCCTTACTTGTTGCGAATCTCTGCGAATAGATGTTTGAGGAGATTCGTTAATAATTTGTCTGACATTTTCAATTCCTTTTTTCCTTGAAATACTGCCTGTTTGACGAAAAAGATTTACACAATGCATTAGCGTATCACGGAAAGTTTTATAGCTAGGAACAGTATTTGGATATCTCTCTTCAAACTCCGCAAGGCAATTTTCTATTGAATGCTGCCAAATACCATAAATTTTTTGAGATGTCAGGAAGTAACATTCTATCATAAACGCTTTATGCATATTATTAAAGGCCATTACTTTTTCTTTTGATGAAACTTTAAAATATATATTTGACACTGACAGATGTTTGAAATAACATCTTAATGACTAAAGTTACGACATCATTTTTATATACACGGCCAGCTACGAGTGAAAATTTTAATGATCGCTCGTTATTTGCAAATAAATACAAAACTGTAACACAGACAAATACGATATAAAATTGGGGTTTAAAATATAATTTGATTTGATAAGATCAGAAGTCTCGGTTAGAAATTTGGTTGGGGAAAGTTGGAAACACTCTCTTAATTCAAATTAATTGCGTTTTCGCGAAGTAATGTAATTGTAAACATTCTTTCTACACTTTACGGCGCTATTTTATTCGAATTTTTCATAGAAAAAATTCGCCCTCAAGTAGGAATCGAACCCACGACCTCTGACTTGCCGGACCATTTGATGTAACTCAAAGCATCCCCATAAAAGTTTCTAATTCACGCCTCAACAGCTCAGTGGTCGAGCAATGGTCCGGCAAGCCAGAGGTCGTGGGTTCGATTCCTATTTGAGGGCGAACTTTTTCTTTGAAAAATTCGAATAAAATAGCGTCGTTAAGTGTAGAAAGAATATTTACACTCTTTTAATTGTTTATTTTTAGCCAATATTTTGCAATTAAATTCGTAAAGTAACGGTAATTAAGTTGTACCTAATACAATATATTATATAATATCTGTACACCAAAAATATACAGTGAAATCCGCTTAATGTAATCACTGATTATTTAGTTTTATTTAGTTTACAAACCACCGGATAATGTGATCAAGAAAGTCGATTATTATCACTTTGAAGACATTTTTGAACACAATAATCTTTTTTTCACAGGTAGAGATCGGTTAATACGTATGTGTGTCTATTGCATCAGTGTGTTTATTGCATCAATAAATCATTGCTATGTATGTTAGCAAGCGCCAGATAAGTTGGCGAGCGGAGAAGTAAGTTCCTGCAGGATTAGAAGTATTGGGGAGATTTGTATTTAGTTTTACATCAATTTTCAAGATACCTTAGGCGGCGTAAACTACACATCTAGCACTTAATAAATTAATAATTTATTAGAGTAAAATATATAACGTGAACGTTCATTAAAACGGCTTCTGTGCACCCCCTCCTCTCGCCATCTTATTTGGCGCTTGCTCTACATCTGTACGTATAATCTCGTTACCGTAGTCTCTTATTCTTTTATCCCTGTTTTACTAAATGTGCGCTTTGCTTTGTGCATTTCAACTTAAGTTTAGCTTATTTTTGCTCTTCTTACGATGCCGACGAAAAAAAGAAACGATCTCTCGCTAAAAGGGAAGGTGGAAATTAACAAAAAGTACGATAAACTAAAAATTGCGCAAAGAAATGCCGCCACGCAATTGAAAATCTCACAACCACTGTTCTGCAAAATTTTGAAATCGCGAGTTGAAATCAAACACGACCTAACTAGCACTGGTAACATTGAAAAGAAGAAACGTCGAACGGGAAAAGAACCACAAGTTGAAGTTGCTCTGAAAGGTTTGTTTACCAAAGTTTGAAACAAAAGGATGCGAGAGTAAATGGACCTCTTCTCAGACAAAAAACGGAAACATTGGCTCAAAAATTGAGAAAGGACAGGTTTGTAGCTTCCGAGGGTTGGATAAATCGTTGAGGGAAAAGAGAGAAAAAATGTTTCAAACGATGTTACGGTGAATAGAAAAATGCTGATTCGAATGCCGCAAATGCTTGGATTGAGAACGAATGGCCGAAGATTATTGAAAAATTTGATCCGTCACAAATCCACGCCGACGATACTGGAATTTACTTCAGAGCATTACTGAAACACACTTTTATGTTCAAAAGCGAGTCCACACAAGGTTGTAAAGTTACCAAATTAACGGTTCTTTACACCGTAAATATGGCAGGAAAAAAAGAAAAATTGTTGGTCATAGAGAAAAGTAAAAGTCCATGATGCTTTAAAGGCGTGAAGACTTTACCAGTACAAAATAAAGTCAATAAAAATGTTTGGATGACATCGTCGATCTTCGGTGAATGGTAGGTAAATTGGGGTAAAAAATTAACAGTTTAGTTGATAACTGTGTAAATTTAACGCTGAAAAACATCAAATTGGTTTTTCTTCAACCGAACACTACTTGGCTTATTCAACTTTGTGACCAAGGTGTGATAAGAACGTTCAAGGCATACTATCGTCACGACATGCGTTCTAAAGTTTTAAAAAGTCTTGATTAAAATGAAAATAATGGATTACCCGCTAATGAACTAGCCAAAAAAAAACAACTTCCTGGAAGCTCTGCACTTGTTAAATAACTCGCGGGAAAAAGTTAGAGTAGAAATGATAAAAAAAAAATAATAAAAAAAAAAAACTGGACCAGAACCTGTATGTGGAATCACTAAGGATTCCGCTAAAAGGGAGATCTGGTCATGGCTAGAAAAAGAACATAAAAATAAATTGAGGTTAACGGAAGGTCAACTCCATACCAAAACACTACTAAGGGGGCTGGACGGGAAGTTTTTAGCCAACCTAATTCGTAGTAGCAAAAAATTACCGGGTTAATAACCGGACATTGTCCTTTAAGGAAGCATTTGTACACTATGGGCTTGGTTAGCGAGCCCTGGTGTAGGAGATGTGAAAAACAGGAGGAAACTAGCCTTCATGTAATATGCACGTGTGAGGAACTGAAGGAACTCAGACAGAAATATTTCGGGAGAGATCTATTGGATCCTTCGAGTATACTCAAACTTCCCCTGAGGAGGATAGTGGCTTTTATCGAGGACACAAGACTAACAGAGTGGAATTGAGAGATCTATTGGGGATAGTACAAAGAGCAGTGTGTTGAAGTGCCTGGACGTGGTGGCGTCCACCCCAAAACAGAGAAGAAGAAAGATGATAAAAAACTGTTTTCGGCACGGAGGGTTTAAAGTTGCAAGTGATGAAACTTTACGTATATCCAGGATATCGCCTTTCTCTTTGTTTCTTCAAAAATTCCATGTCCGTTTTGTGTGTCATTGAAGTTAGAGCATTTTCCCAACTATCTCAAAAAGTTCATCAATGAATTTTCTACGGGCCTATTAGAATATATTTGCATACTTCGCCATTCCATCGTTCAGTCGTTTCAGTTTTGGTTTACAATTCTTTTCACTTTGTAATGGGATTCTTGCCTTCATTCCAAAACTCTGACAATGAATTGTTAGGGATTCGTTTTTTCATAACAAAGAACCACTTTATCGGTAGCACCATTAAAAAAAAATATATGTTAAGAAGGGCCACCCTAGTACATACATACACTCTGCGTCAACTGATTAGCCTTACAAAAAAAGACACAATTTACACAATTATTTTATAGTATCTTCATCGTTATATTGCTCGAAACTATAATTAAATTAAAGTATTAAATACAATTTTTTCCACGGTCGGGAGTAGAAATCAGTTTCTATGACATCAAAATTAAAACAGAAGTAGTCGATTATTCCCAAGGGAGTATAATGCTCCCAAGGGAGTTTACATTATGGAGAACGTTTGTGATTCATGCAAAAAAAGATAACATTGAAATTATTTATTGACATTTAAATTAAATGTTACATTTGTACAATTTTCAAAATTAATATTGGAAGGAATATTACTTTCGCTTACATTTACAGTTTTTGTGATTGCCCTAGTAGTGGTACCTACTAAAACCTGATTAGCAATTTTGGTCTTATTTTCAATGGAGTTCTCGACATAACCCTCAGCGACTGTCGTTGATTTCCAACCAGCATGACGCTTTATTGTCGTGATATCCACACCAGCATCTGCCAGTAATGTCGCTGAAGATCTTCGTAAGCAGTAACCAGTATAACATGCAGCATCAGGTAATTTTAAATACGAAGCTACTACACTCGGAATTTTCCCATGGTATTCTTGCCAACTGGATGCGAACTACATTTTCCTGCTTTGTAGTACAAAAAAAGGCGCTTATGCTGGTCGTGGGGAGGACGGAGGGACAGGTATTTTTGAAACAACTCAATCATATTTTCCACATCGGTAACCACAAAGGTTCGTGGAATCTTTGTCTTAGTGTTTGGAATTTTTACAATCAAGGAAGAGCCTACATCCTCAATATCATCTACAGTTAAATTGACTAGTTCATCAGTTCGACAAGCTCCGGTAATCTCCAGAATTAATCCAACCTATAAAAAATCAAAATACTTAATAATTGAAATACCTAACAACCAGGCGCGGCTCGTGATGACGTATTTGGGGGTTGCGTACAATGATGTGAGTGCTTCGTGTATTCTCGTGTACTAACTGTAGCGTTTTCTTAGTAAACACCGAAAACACACGAGGCACTCGCATCATTGTACATGCACCCCCAAATATGTCATCACGAGCCGCGCCTGCTAACAACAAAAGTAATCTTACCTTAATCATTAAGAATTCTTTGTCATCTGCACTTGATAGAAAACGGTCGATTTCACCTTTTCTCAATATTTTCGATTTTTTCGCTTGATATCCGTCACCGGTTCTTTTCAAAAATGCGATCAGCTTGGGGAATTTGCTTATATCTATGTTGTCGTAAATTATCAAGCATGACTTAACCATAGAATATTGCGCCCATAATGTGGAAGACTTGTAATTCTTTGCATTTTCACTGAAGTATGCCAGCAAAACATTCTCGCTGTATACTTGAACATTTTTCTCGTCGCACCACTTTTTGAACCGATTGTAGGCTATATCGTATAAAGATCTTGACTTCGTAGGCAGCAAATTGCTTATTGCAATATATGCAGCCTCTACAATCTCTTCCGACTCACAATTATTTATTGTGCACTAAACAAACTTTAAACTAAACCAAACTAGCACCTTAATTTGACCATTTTTTTGTTTGTTTATTTTGTAGTTATGACAATAACTCAACGACTACTAAATAAATGCTCAAATCCGAATACAATAATTCTGGTGCTACTTACTTCATAATGACAAAATATGTGTTTTTAAGTTAATGAGACCGTGGAAAAAATAGTATATACCATTCGGGAGAGATGCTATTTTGTCCTCGGTGCATTGTAGCCCTCGGGCTTCAAATTGCACCTCTGCCAAAATAACGCATTTCTCTCCCTTATAGTATAATATACTATTTTCTATTTTGCGTTCGAAATGAACTCATTATGAAACCGAAAACAGTATCGAAATGACCTTCATTTCGATACACTTTTTTTCATTTTTCAATGTTGGCGTTGTTCGAATACAGAAATAAATATCATTGCTGTCATTTGATTTTAAGAATTTATGTATAGCAATCGCCAATTAAGTTGGCGCGAGGAGGGGGTGCGCAGAAGCCGTTTTTAAAAACGTCCACCCCCACTACTCAAGTAATTGTCAGAATACATTTTTCATTGACGTTTGGCGGAACATAATGTCTTTCCTACGCGATCATAAAGTGATACACGCTCAGAGGTTAGGATTATCTGACATTTGATGTAAAACCAAATACAAATCTCCCCACTACATTTAATCCTGCGCGAACTTACCCCTCCTCGCGCCAACTTAATTGGCGTTTGCTATACATTTGACAGATATGATATATGTCCGTATTTTACACAAACAACGTATGTTGTATACAATTGACAACAACATATATATGTTTCTATGTCACTCATGTTTATATTTTTAAATGAAATATCACGTAATGTTAACGAAAATTAATAAATAATATGTAATATAATATACTTCGCGGATAGCAAGATTTAAATTTGAAAATGTCAAGTATCAATGTGACCAACTGCATGCTTTATATAAAAATTAAACTCTGAACTTTCAAATTAAATAATTCCAATTTAAGCAATTTATTAATGTAAAAAACACAAAATAGAAAAAATAGTATAAAAAACTCGTTTCATAAGGCCTTTTGCCGCACTCGCTCTTTAGAAAACTCGCCGCTATCGCGGCTCGTTTTCTAAACTGATTTCGTGCGGCAAAATGGTGCCTTATGAAACTTGTTTTTTAATATACTATTTTCTATTTTGCGTTCGAAATGAACTCATTATGACACCGAAAACAGTATCAAAATGAGCTTCATTTCGATACACTTTTTTTCATTTTTCAATGTTGGCGTTGTTCGAACACAGAAATAAATATCATTGCTGTCATTTGATTTTAAGAATTTAAGTATATTTGACAGATATGATTATGTTCGTACTCTACACAAACAACGTATATTGTATACAATTCACAACAAGATATATTAGTTTCTATGTCACTCATGTTTATATTTTTAAATAAATTATCAAGTATTGTTAACGAAAATTAATAAATAATATGTAATATAATATACTTCGTGGGTAGCAAGATTTAAATTTGACAATGTCAAGTATCAATGTGACCAACTGCATGCTTTATATAAAAATTAAACTCTGAACTTCCAAATTAAATAATTCCAATTTATTAATGTAAAAAATGCAAAATAGAAAAAATAGTATAAAAAACTCGTTTCATAAGGCCTTTTGCCGCACTCGCTCTTTAGAAAACTCGCCGCTATCGCGGCTCGTTTTCTAAACTGATCTCGTGCGGCAAAATGGTGCCTTATGAAACTTGTTTTTTAATATACTAATTTAACATTAATCGCACTTCAATTGAAAAAGTTGCGACATCTGAATAGGTTCACACGAAAAAAAAGGACAATTCAGTTTGTGTATATGGAAATAGTACTACAAAAGTGAAAGCTGTAGAACTAACGAATTAGCGTAACAATATTATTAATGAGTGTGTCTTCCCCCCTCGCGAATAACCTAAATATTCGATTTGGTAACGAATTGAACAAAGTGCTTTAATATTCTTGGGGTATGACGTTCCAAGCAGCCTCTATTGCGTTGCTTAGTTGTACAGTGTTATGATACTGTTGGCCATCACCATTTAATCGTCTCGTAAGCCATTCCCAGACATTTTCAATAATATTTAAAACGGGTGATACACTAGGTCACCCTAGGACTTCTATATTTTGATCTTCAAACCAGGTGCTAATAATTCATGAGTGATCACGTTGAAAAATCCATGGTAAACCTCCCATGGTCCTGTTTATCTTGGGTTTTACTTTTATTAATAGGTCTCTGTACGTTCGGGCATTTTGAATACCATTTGAAATTTCTAGATGCACCACACCGTTATAAGAAATAGCACCCCATAAAATTACCCCAGCTTGCCTGTTATGATATCGAACCGCAAACTTTTCTTCTTTTCGCAAGTCATGAAAATAATACAAATATCCGTCGGAACCATCCAAACAGAATCGTTTTTCGTCCTTGAAAATAACTGTTCGCCACTGATCAATCCAGCCCATATGGTTTTTCGCAAACTTTAGTCTATTTCCTTTATGTCTTTGCGTTAAAACCGGATTTTTCTGTAATTTACGCCGCTTTAGATGTACACACTTCTTAATTATTCTTTGCACGGTCCTCAAGCTCACCACAGATTGCACGGCTTGCTTGATTTTTCTGACAGTACAACAGGTATTAGAAGCTTCGCGTAGGATATTTCTTGTTTATCTCCCGTTAGTTGCAGTTTGAATGCCGCCTCTGTAATTTTTTCCATAGTTTTCCATATTTCGTACAAAATTATTTACAACTCGCGAACTTCTGTTGATTTTACCAGCAATTTTTCGATTGTAGTAATCTTCTTCGTGCAATGCTTTAATTCTATCTATTTTTTCCATATTCAATCTTCTAACGCCTACCATCGTACTTCATTAACTTCCAAAATTAATGTAGCTTGACTATTTATGATTGTTTTTCTATTTTGCGTCCGAAATGAACTCATTATGACACCCAAAACAGTATCGAAATGAGCTTCATTTCGATACGATTTTTTTCATATTTCAATGTTGGCGTTGTTCGAACACAGAAATAAATATCATTGCTGTCATTTGATTTTAAGAATTTAAGTACATTTGGCAGATATGATATATGTTCGTACTCTACACAAACAACGTATATTGTATACAATTAACAACAAGATATATTAGTTTCTACGTCACTCATGTTTATATTTTTAAATAAAATATCAAGTAATGTTAACGAAAATTAATAAATAATATGTAATATAATATACTTCGTGGATAGCAAGATTTAAATTTGCAAATGTCAAGTATCAATGTGACCAACAGCATGCTTTATATAAAAATTAATCTCTGAACTTCCAAATTAACTAATTCCAATTTATTAATGTAAAAAATGCAAAATAGAAAAAATAGTATAAAAAACTCGTTTCATAAGGCCTTTTGCCGCACTCGCTCTTTAGAAAACTCGCCGCTATCGCGGCTAGTTTTCTAAACTGATCTCGTGCGGCAAAATGGTGCCTTATGAAACTTGTTTTTTAATATATTATCTTAAAACAATTTATTTGAAAATAAAGTTTTTGCTGGGGAGGCTAATTCGTTGTCGCGGCTTGATCGCTTGTAACAGTCATGCAACAGTAAAATTTGTATACTGCGTCAAAAACTGACAATTACAAATATATGAATATGTTATCTAAGTCTTCTTTGTTATATAACAAGTGTTCATTTGAAAAGTCAATCTAGGTTACTTTCAAATTTTGATAGAATAAGACGCAAATATATTAGTATGTGTTTGTTGTTCCGTAAACGTAAATCCAAATGACATTTGATAATGTCAATCACAAATATCAGTTGCATCAGTGCATAAAATAATCGTGCGTCGATTCTGGTTTAAATAAATTGCTTCTCAGTTTTAAATGGCTTTCACTTTAGAACATAAATTTTTTTTAGTCCAGGCTTATTTTCGAAGTGGTAATAAAGTTGATGGTTTATGGGTTTATTCAGTTCAAGATTGCGTGGTAGAATTTCAAGTTGAGTTTCCACATTTTGTAATAGATTATATACAATTTAAGAATACTTTGGATAGAACTTTAAAACTTTTTTTTGAAACTGGTAGTCTCTTAAGAAAATCAGGCAGCGGAGCAGTTAAGAAACATACACCTCAAGTTGTCAATCGTGTTGAAGAAATAATGGAAAATAAACCACAAACATCTCTTCGACATTTGAGTTAACAAATAAACCTTTCTGTTGGTACAACTCCTTATTATTAAAAAAGGATATGCAACTTTATCCATACCGTGTCACAGCAGTACAAGAATTGTTAGTTAGAAATTGATTACCCACGTAGACTACAGTTTTGTAATTGGTTTGTAAATATGAACAATAATGGAGAACTTTCGCAAGAGTCATCTTTCCTGATGAAGCATGGTTTTATAAAACGGGATACCTAAATTCACAAAATACAAGAATTTGGAGTAGTGAAAATCCACATGTAATTAATGAAGAATCGCTACATCCAGAGAAAATTGGTGTTTGGGCAGCGATAAGCCAAAGGTGAATCATTGGACCAATATTTTTTCAGGGAACGTTAACTGCTCAAAGGTACCGTACGGAAATTTTACAACCATGAACTTCAAAATGCATATTTCCAACAAGACGGAGCACCTTGTCACTGTACTGTAGAATCTTTGGATTATTTAAGAGAATTTTTTGATGAGCGTATAATTAGTCGAAATACTGAAATTTCCTGGTCCGCACGTTCATGCGATTTAACACCTTGCGACTTCTTTTTGTGGCCTTATCTAAAAAATAACATATTTCGAACACCTATATTGAATTTGAATGATATGCTACAGAGAATCGAACAGAAATGCATGGAAATTAATAACATTCAGTAATGTTGCAGAATATCATCAGAAATTTTGAACGGAGGATTTTAAAGTGCATTGATCTTGAAGGACAACATTTTCAACATTTGTTAGTTTTCAATAAATACCTATTATTTGTTATTTATTTGTATGTATGAAACTGTCAAAATATACGACTTCGTAGGTTAAGTGGTAAATTTTAATTTACGACATACTTCAAAATGTTCTCAGTAAATCACATGCTACTAGATTGACTTTTCAAATGAACACTTGTTATATATAATCATATATGGTAAATTCAATTTGTTGGCGATTTAAGGTCTGGTTTTACTTCAAAATATATATATTTAAAACAATCCTACATGTTAATGTATAATGTGGTGGATAATAATTATCCACCACAACTTATAGACCAAACAATTAAAAAAAGAATACACCAAATATACAACACTGCAGACACCAATAACTATTTAAACAATGACACAACATATATCACGATTCCATATGTTCCACAACTATCTGAAAAAATTAAATCTAAACAATATATATACAAAAGAATACAAGCCCACAAATACTCTAAAACAGACAAAACTGCTTTATCTACACACAAACTACAACGCGATCACCATTTCGATTTTGAAAACACACAGATAATTGATAAAGAACAACACACAATGAAACGGGAAATTAAAAAAATGATTAGTATTAAACAGGAAAAAAATTCAATTAACAACAGAAGTGATATAAAAAATTTAAGCAGTATATACTATAACTTTATTATGTAACGATCTGCAATTTACCATCATAATATGTTGCTGTTATATAATTATATATCTTATGTTAATTAAATATCTATACATTTGTTTATCATGCTGACAGTTCCGTGTTTTGATTCCTGTCTGGCTGTCCGAGTAGGTTTTCGTGGTTTTACTTCTCGTTTAAGGCGAATGCCGACAGCTTTACATCTTAAGACGCTCCACGGGCGCATACATAATAATAACTCATGTCTTGTGTTTCCTGTTTTTGTTGTCTTATCTATTTTAGAATACTAAGGCATGATTTATTATTATTCAATTGGAATGTATCTTTGAATAATTTTATCCATAGCAACTACAAATGTATGACATTAATATACTGTCATTTATATTTTATATTCCTTGAAAAAGGCATGATTTGCCGAAACATGTAGGATTGTTTTAAATGTATACATTTTGAAGTAAAACCAGACCTTAAATCGCCAACAAATTGAATTTACGATAACATACAAAGGTCAGGAAATAATTATCTATATATATATATATATATATATATATATATATACAGTGTGCTTCACTTTTCATGGGGACACCTAAATAACTTATTTATTTTAAAAGCAATTGATATAAATTTTTTATCAGTTGTGTAGGCCATAACAATGCACCTTTTTGTGTGAATAGAGTTTTTATAAAGTCAATATCTAGCCAACTATAATTAAAATAAAAAGTACTGTTTCAAGTAAAGTCATGCTAGCGATTAAGATAGCGCAAAAAAGTATTAGGAAAAGTTTTTACAAATCACTTAAGAACCCCTAATACCAAATTTCGCGGAAAAATTTTCATTTTTAAATTCTTCTACATTTTTATGCTATCATTAGATAATAGTTTGTTATTGCAATAGTAAGAGTGCCATGAAGCAAGTAAATAGCAACTGAAGTAAACTGTTGTGAATTGATGTTTGAACTGACAAATTATTTTTTTGTTTCATGGCACTCATTATTGCAATAACAAACTATTATCTACTGATAGCATAAAAATGTAGAAAAATTTAAAAATGAAAATTTTTCCGCGAAATTTGGTATTAGGGGTTCTTGAGTGATTTGTAAAAACTTTTCCTAATACTTTTTTGCTCTATCTTAATCGCTAGCACGACTTTACATGAAACAGTACTTTTTATTTTAATTATAGTTGGCTAGATATTGGCTTTATAAAAACTCTATTCACACAAAAAGGTGCGTTGTTATGGCCTACACAACTGATAAAAATTTTATATTGATCGCTTTCAAAATAAAAAAGTTATTTAGGTGTCCCCATGAAAAGTGAAACACACTGTATATATAACAGCTATACTTGTGTTTATACCTAAAATAATTCTGTAAATTGTATTTTTGTTGCGAGGCTAATCAGTTGTCGCAGAGTGTATGTAATTCTGTAGATTTTTTAGTAATTTATAGTACTTCAATATAGTAAGTCAATTGTTACAATTTTTACTGCATTTTTTTCTGATAAAACTGATTTTTCAGTCGATTAGAACAATTTATGTATTTTAATGAAGATAATACAGACATTATGTCTTTAGAATATTACTTACTTTAATATAAAGTGTAATTTTGCATATTCATTGAATATAATTTTAGAATATACTTTCAGATTAAGAAAACCAGAGGCAATACAAGAGCCAAACTAGTCGACGACAGCCCCTACGAAATTCCTAAGCATTTCGCCGAGGAGACCAAACAACAACAACATAACGATAGATCCAAATACTACCAATCCCGTGACGATGATAACGCAAAGGATTCAGAAAACTCATCTGGCGATGAATATTATCGCAAAGTTTTTGACAATAAGGCTGCCAGAACAGAAGAGAATCACCCATCGAGCACCGAAGACGGTGGCCAACAAGATGTCGAAAAAGTCCTGGAGGAATTCGCCAAGAAAGATCGTTCAACTTGCAAGAAGGCGGTAAAGAACGGAATGACATGTTATTTGTGCGTAAAGAAAGACGGAACACAGCATGAAGAGTGTATGTACGTCACAGGAAGGCAACCGCAGAAAAGTCACGTAGCTTACCACGAGGTCGAGCAACTCAAGAACAATAATAATAAAGATAAAGAGAGACAAGCAAGTGCTGCCAGTACAGTTAGAGAAGTCACCGTAGAAAAAAGGAAACGACCTTTCAAGAAAGTTTATTCTAACAATTTCGCTGCACCTTCGACCAAGGTAACGACAACTGCGAAGTTCACGCCGGTGGCAAGTGCTAGTGCTTTATCACTTGTAAATGGGAAATTTAGACAGCCCAGAAAACTAAGGAGAACTCAAAATTATTCTGGTGCCGATAGTTTGGTAGAGGAAACACGCAATAAACCTGTACGAGTGAAGGTTGAGGCACCGTCAAGGAAAAGATCAGCCGAACCCGTAGCAGCTTCAAGTGAAAATAAAGAGATTAATGCGATGTACAGCGACGAATTGGGTGTTAGATTGCCGAAATATTTGTTGGAGAAATCAGATTTTGAAAAATCTTTTAACGCTCGACATAAGTGATTAAATTGTCACAAAAATAATTTAGAAAAAAACATGTATTCATATTACTTATTTTCATTTTTTTATTAATGTATTCACAATTTTTTTCGAAGTATAAGACTTTATGATAGTTATTTTATCTTTATGTCTATCTTAAAAACGGAGTTTGGTTGTATAGAATTTATAATTACTTTTACAAACTCATAGGTTTCAAAAATGTGAAATGTAGTGTCTTTTCAAAAATTCCTGTACCCCCCACGTTAAAAAAATTACAAAGATTCATCCTCTGATTCATGTGTAATACAACAATTTCAATTTGGTACAAATTATCAAGAAATATTTTAGAAAGTAAGTGAAATGTAACGGATTAAAACAAACCAATAAAAAATTATCAATTTCATGGTATCGAGCTGCACAATTTTTGTTAGAATTGTAATAAGTGTAACGATTGTGGTAAATTAGAAATTTAAATGAACGCAGTTACAGTTTTTGTGCTGTTTTTCTTTTTTGTTGTACGGCAATGTAGTAACAGGCAGTTATATAAACATGAAATACCTAAATTTACCGATTGTACAAGGTTTCCAGTTCAAATAATTAGATTTTCTTGTGTAATAATTTTGTAAGCAGTTTAAACTTTGTATTATATTATCATTTTTGTTATATTGTTAAGTTTGTTATTTGTTGTAAATAAAAATAATATATTTATTTCTTTGTTTTTATTGTTTAATAAAGTTTTATTCTATTTTCTTTTTTATAATAATAACGATGATATTGATAACATCAATTTACATTTAAATTTTTAATTCAAATATGGTCAATAAAATACTCAAACACGAATCAGTTTTTGATTATACAGTGAGTATAAGAATATATTTTAAATAAATGCTTGAATGTTATTTTACAAGGGTCAACCTTTTTCGTAGTTAAATTTTTTGCCTTTTTTTGCACTGTGGCGGGCGTTATCGATTTTCTTTTTACCACCTTGTTTGTGCCAGGAGATTTAAGAGTCTATAATTTTCCTAACATAATGGCCTAAAATAGGTAACACATTAAACAGAAAACTTTTCGAGATATTTAATTTCTAAATAAAAACATGATAATAATGGTTACAACTAGGGACCGGAAACGAGAGGCCCATGACTCATCGCCCATGTTCATACTATTGAAAATTAGTATTTTTAAAGAGTTTTTAATTTTATTTATATAATTGGAAAACAAACGGGTGGTGATCTATAAAATACGAAATACATTTTTATTTGTTCACTTTGTAGTTCAAGTTGAGTAAAGAAGTATTAAATATTAACTAGCAATACTTTCTCTGTAAAATTTGTTCTCTTTGAATGAAATATTTCCTCGTAGATTGAAAACGTTCTTTCTACATCGCAACTGGTTATAGGTACATACTTGAAGTCAGTGGCGGCTCGGGGTGGTTCACATAGGGAATGCATAATTTCAAAATTAAAAAGTGTAATACAAAAACGCTTACTCAATCCTTATAAATTTCACCGACGTACTGTTCCAGACAGGTACTGTTCATTGTAGAGTTTGTTTTGAGGGAATAGTAAATATTACCCTACACAGTTTAATTACATCTGACGATAAACGAAGTCCATTTTACGTGTCTTTGACTTGCAGAACAGTTCCATCACTCTTTCATTAAAGTTTGGGAAATTATTTATACATTCTTTTTCACAAGATAACATAGTAAGGGCATTTAATCTCTCTTCTTTCATTGTATTTCTCAGGAAAGTTTTTGTTCTCTTCAGCCGTGAAAACTGGCGTTCCGCTTCGGACGTTGTCATTGGGATTGTAATGACAATTTTTAAAAGCGTAACAACTTCATTAAAGGTGTCGCTTAATCCATCCAGCAAAAGACCTAGCAGACCTACAGCACCGACTTCTATATTTTGCCTAAATTCTTCTCTAGAATATAGAACGCCTAATTCAGTCCGTAGTCTGCTTTCATTGAGGCATGGATAAAATTTTACTGCTTCTTTAAGGCAATCTTTCGGAAATTTTTTTTGAAAAGAGGAGAACTGTTTAAAAGAAATTAAGTTTGCTAATATTAAGTGCCCTGTATACCGAAATCTAGCAAAATAATATCGCACACTTCAATGGTTTCCCTCTTTCTTTGGCTACCATCAGTTACTCATCGCCGCTTTGATGGCCGAGGAGTCAGTTCTGGGTCATTTTGTTTAACAAACTGATTATCTGTGTCAGCGATTTCGGTTCGAATTTTTCCAATAGCGCGTTCAAAATTATCTAAATTATTCTTGATTTTTAATGCATCTGTATTAACATTTTGTAATTGATTAAACAATAGGTCCACATGTGGCATAATTTGATGAAAGAAAGTTAACCAATAGATAAAATTTTCCTTCTCTAAAATTCGCAAATTGGCACTAGCTTGATGAATGGTAGTTTGTAAACTAGCTTCTCCCTCGATTTGTTCTAGAGCTTCAATTATTTCTTCTCGGTGCTCATATATTGTATTCACTGTCCTAGAATTGAAGTTCCATCTTATTTTTGAAGAACGAGGTAAGCTTTTTCTCTGAAGGAATTCTTTCAATCTTGCAGCTCGTTGTGGTGAAGTGGAGAAAAATGTACATAATCCGGTCAGATTGGCAAAAAAAATTCTGCAATTACTACTGCTCGATGTAGCATGTGACATAATTAGATTTGTCTGAAGTGCATAACAATGTGCAAAATTAGCCCTTGGATACTGGTCTTGGACATGTCTTTGCACGCCGTTAATACCACCACTCATGACTGCTGCCCCATCATAGCTCTGTGCAATCAGTTTTTCTGGGTCATCAACAAGCAAACTAATTTCGTTAAGGATGGAGGCAGATAAAGAATTAGTATCATGTCCACTAGGCAGAAGAAATTTCCAAAATCTTTCGACCGGCTCTGAGCGATTTATCCAATTCTGCCGTAAAATTGATCAATTCCCGAAAAATGCCCTTGTTATTCGACGTTTGCTGTTCATCATGACCCCGAAGTGCCAGTTCAAACGCGCCACAAAATCTAATGCAATTTATTATTAAATTTAACACATGCCTATTTTTTGTTACCTTTTCGTTGTGTTGTTGAATTGCTTTTCTATATGATGAATCTAAAACATTCTGAATGTTATTTTTACCTAACATTCTTAGACTAAATATATTTTTCAAATGCCCTTCGGAATTTTCATGTTTAATAATTTTAGCACTAAGATTAATTAAGTCTCTTATTCCGTTCTTTGACCAAGACGGTTCACCACCAAACAAAAGACACGGAAACAAAATAAAGTATTTTTAATTTCACACCCACAAATCCAGCCATTTTTCTGATAAATATTCATTTTGATTTTTCCTATAACGTCTTTACCTTTAACAGATTGTTTATTTTCTAAACATAATTGAGGCATCGGCCGTTTAAGATTTTTTACTGCGATTTTTTCATTATACGTTAACCGCGAAAACGCGTTGTTCTGTAAAAAAGATACTGTATTCATTGTAACAACGCCCGAGAGCAGTCTGGTTAAGTTGCTCCAACGCTATGTATTATACGAGATTGAAGTACGGCAAAATACAGTTCTCCCCACCATCAATGTAATGTTAATGCATTAACAGAGCAAGAGTTGGGCTTTGCTCAGTATATCTGTGACGACGATCGGTATATATACGTTGTTAGCATGCCACGTTCCTCGTCAATAACTATGAATACATAATATATATAATAAATAAATACTTTCACAGTTAGGCGCCGCTTGGTTTGTTTTGTTTCATAATTCCAGGGGCTGCAATTGCTCACTTGCTCTCATTAAAGAGCCGCCACTGCTTGAAGTATTCTTTTATTTCAGCCTATTGAGCAGTTAGATTTTCAGGCATGGTCACCATACACAATTACCGCAATGTTATTAAATCTGGATTTCTATTGAAAACTGCGTCTAACGTTTGCGAAGGCCACATCCGAAGTTAATATTTTTCAAATTATTAATAGCCACATCTACTGTAGTTAATCCATCATTTAATTTGAGATTTAGATTTTCAAATTAAGTGATTAGTTTTGGCAAATTTCCAAAGTGTTCCTGAAGAAAGTACAACTGATTTTTTAAATGTGGAATTTGTGTTAGTTCCTTGCACTCAGAAATACTCCAAGTATCGTCATTTAAAGATGCAACGAAATTTTGTAAACTATCGAAATTCTCTGCATAAAAACTAGTAGCTTCCAACCATGTCCCCCCATCTAGTTATTACTGGAGAGGGAGGCAGTGACAAAGATGGCAGTTTTCCCTGTAAAGAGCTACTCTCAATGGTGCCTTTCTGAAAACTTTTTTAAAAGCGTATCTATATACTTCCGGAAAGGTGTCTCTGATATATTCACAGATTCTGTGGAGAGCATGTGCTACACAAGTAATATGCAGCATATTAGGATATGTTTCCTTTAATAGTCTGCCTGTTTTAACATATATGCAGCACTGTCACTTACAAATAAAAGTACTTTTTCTTTGTACCTGTCGTCCGAATGAAGTATATTTTGAATATTCTCGTTAATGGTTTTAGCAACGGTTTTCGCATCAACTGTAATTATAACTTTTGTTGCTATTACATATGCGTTATATGGAATAGTTGGATGTAGTACACCAGCTACAACATTTACCACACAGCGTCCTAATATCTCGATAGTTTCGTCGGCACTTCTCCATAGGTACTGATTTGAAAGATGGCTTCTAATGCGTTCTACTGCCTTCGTGTAGCACTTATACTCAAATCGCTGACCAGATTCAGTAATTACGTGAGCACGCCAAAACCGTATGCACAGAGGCACATGGAATCATTCAAGGATCAATTTCGGTAAAATAGTTATCGCCTTAGTATTTGACATAAGAAATTGTGCATATTCAAATGTTTTCTATCCAAACGTTTTACAATTGTATTGTCTCTATAAATTAACACGTAGTAATCCCCAATATGAACGAATAAACTATTTTGCAGATGAAAAAACTGTGTTATTTTAAATAATTTTTCTCAGTTGTTTAAAAACGATAAAAACATATGAACACTCAAAGTGGCTATAATCATAAAACAAATTCAAGTACGTTAAATAAATGAAATATTTTTATTATTGATGAGAACTTTTACATTTTATAAGTATAAATATAATAATAATATCAGTAAAATTAGGTAGATTCGTCTTCATCTGACGATGTCGATGAATCATCACTTCCAGTGATTATTATGACTTCTATATGCTTATCGATTATATTATCCAGTTCCCACATTTCTTTTTCTACTCCAAGGACATGCTTCACTACATTTTTCCAATTTTCTGGTGAAGTATTATCGATAGCCTGTTGGAATAAGCTTTTCACATCTAATAACATAAATGTCGTATTATTTCTAGCGACATCCCTTTACTTGTGCCCATATTAACTCAATAGGATTCATTTCACAGTGATATGGTAGAGGTCTGAGAACCTTTCTGTTGTTATTGAGTATTAACTCATCCACAGCATATCTTTCAGCTCCAGTTGATTTTTATTTAACTAGTACTAAAAGTTCTGCTTTAACCATATTTTCCTCATATGGGATATTGTTTTTCTTGAGCCACTCTTGTATTTCCTTTTTTTTTAGTACTACCTGTAGGTCGTTTGTTTAGTTTCCGACTATGGTAGGGAGCATTGTCTAAAACGATTACTGATTCTTCTCTTAAATTAGGGAGTATTTGTTGCAACCACTCTTCAAATTTTGCCGCATTCATATCCTCGTGATAATCGCCAGTCCTTTTTGATTCAAAGAGTAGTAATCCGTTATTAAAAATCCTTCGTCTGATCCTATATGGTCAATAATAAGTCGTTTTCCTTCTCCGGAGGGGTTTTTAAGGCCTGTAGACAACCCTTCTATGAATGCTTGCCTTGCAGTCAGAGCAAATTTATCAGTCCATACTTTGCTTACAGTATGCCCAGCATTCACCCATGTTTCATCTAAATAATATATAGGCCTTCCTTCCATACGAAATTGAATAATTTGACGTAGGTATCTTCTTCTCCAAGCAATAATTTCTTCTTTTTCTTTCAAGATGCTATTGCGCTTTCTCTTTTCATACCTAGGAATATAACATCAACTACTATGAAACACGTAATACCTAATATAAATAATATTTACGTAGTAATAAAGTTCAGGTTACAGAACTTAGATAGTTTATAGAAAATTTAGTTCCTTTAAGATCATCCTGAATGTCGTTATTTTAAAATTAGGCAGATCTTGTTTCATTTACAGCTGCGAAAATTTTTTGCACACTTGGTGGTTCGTTTTTAAAATAGAATGAATGAACAATTCTACGAATTCTGTTTTTCGTTTCTTCATCGACAGTACCCAAAACACCCCTTTTCCTCTAATATTTTTTGGGTGGATTAAATTGTTGCTCAGTGTTATGTTCTTTCAATATATTATAAACCCTGCGAGTGGTAATTCCTATAAATATGATAAAAATAATATCAGTTTGTTATAATTTCTTATAACAAAGATAATGGCTACCTGTCGCTTTTGCAATCGTTTCAACACTATCAAATTTTGATGTACCTGGCTGGTCAAGACTGTTTTTAAATATATTCAAAACCACGTTTTTTTCTTCCACTGAGAAGTGTTTTGCTGGCCTCTTTCTTGGAGGTGAATATTCCATAGCTTAACACGTATAACTTAGCTCGAAACAAAGAAATTGAAGTAATATTTGAATTCCTGTCGAATTCTAATCTAGAAGATAGAATTACTTATAATTCGTTACATTTCGGTTTACTAGTTACTTACGTGCGTATTTAAAAATACTGATCAAAATATCCAAAAGAAAACAGAATAAATGCAGACAAAACAGAATTAACGCAAGCAGAAACGTAAAAATAAATAAAAATCTGCCATCTGTGATTGATCTGTGATACTGTGAGAAACAATTTAGTTTGCCGAATCGCCTAATGTAAATGGTCGTGGCCGCCGACCAATAGAATGCATTTTTGTCTTGCTCACGAGGTGACCACGCACTTTTATTACTGAATCCGTTCAGCGATTCTAGTATAGAAACATAATATTTGTGTAAGGTGGGTTCATCAGGAACATTTCGACCAGTATATTTTTGGAGAAATATTTTAAAGTTGGGATTGTTAAGTTTATTTAATGGAATATTTGCCGCCTTTAAAGTTTCACAGAGTTCTTCGTTAAAATTGTCAGATTCTAACGGTTCCAATTTCTGTGCATGTGTTTGTGATGCTAAGTGACCTTGTATGTGCGATTTCATGGAACTTTTTAACGATATTTTACAGATTTTGCAATAAATTTCGGAATCACTGACAATGGACATACAATCAGTATGGCCGTCAATCCAACTCGCCATTGTTTTACGATGACGGTGACGACGTTCTTTCATATCATATCTGAAAAAGTAACTTAAACAATGCTCTAGATCTAAATAAATGAAAACTAAAAATGTATGCGAAAGTTATTGAAACTGAACGAAATGCATACTTACGTCGAAATAATTGGAAGAAGTAGATTCAATCCAACGATATTAAACAAGATCTATTACAAAAATTACGATGTAATTAACAGTTAAAACTATGAAAACAAGAAACTATCTCACAGCACTTTATTTATCTTACGAAATATAAACTAATAAATAAAATCAATTATAAAACCGCCGCTTCTATCTACTCTCATGAAAACAGAAATTTAACTGTAAATATCCAACAAAAAACGTCGCAATTGTCGATGAAAAGAGATGTGCGCGCTAGCCAAATCAATAGTGCATTCAATAACTGCGTGATGTACTTACAGATGTTGTAGACTATTTATATCGTCCGCCGTAATGGTGACGCCATTTCAACCCGATGTGCCCGGTCTCTAGTTATTATTTAAGCAGCAAAAGATTGTTAGAAAGAAAAGAAGTTAAAAAGTGGAAAAACATTACATTAATTCTTTAAACTAATTTCTATTCACTTCCTGACAATATGATAAGTGATCCGATAGTTAATGGGTCAATTCTGCGCATATATGTAAGATCTGTAAACCAAATCTGTAACTAAATACAAATTTACCGATGAAATTGTAATTCTGTGCAAATAACGGGTGTTCAGAAACATTCGAAGTCAAAGTAGTCCTTGAAAATATGAAGTCATGTCTGATATAGATTGATACATTTACTTAATACAATTTTATAGGTTATCATTAGAGAACGGACACGCTTCCCACATGACGCAAAGCCCAGTGTAGTACTGGCGAAAGGCTGTATTTCTAAAATATTTAATTTTATTTATATAATTGGAAAACGAACGGGTGGTGATCTATAAAATTACGAAATACATATTTATTTGTTGAAAAGTTGTATTTATAAAGTTTTTAATTTTATTTATATAATTGGAAAACATACGGGTGGTGATCTATCTATCTAAAATTACGAAATACATATTTATTAATTAATTTTATTTATATAATTGGAAAACAAACGGGTGGTGATCTATAAAATTACGAAATACATATGTATTTGTTGAAAAGTTGTATTTATAAAGTTTTTAATTTTATTTATATAATTGGAACATTTTTATGTGTTCATTTTGTCGTTCAACTTGAGTAAAGGCGTATTAATATTGACTAGCAATAGTTTCTCAAGGTTTTCTTCTGTCAAATTTGTTCTGTTTGAATTAAGTACATCCTTATAAATAGAAAACGTCCTTTCTACATCACAACTGGTTATAGGTGCATACTGGAAATATTCTTTTATTTCTTCATATTTAGCTGTTAGATTTTGTGGAATTGTCTCCATACATAATTGCTGCAATGTAATTAAATCTGGATTTCTATTAAGAATTGCTTCAAACTTTTGCCGAAGGCCACATTCGAAATCACTTGGAATACTTTTCAAATTATTAACAGCCACATCTAATGTGGTTAATCCGTCATTTAATTTGAGATTTCGATTTTCAAAATAAGTGATTAGTTTTGGAAATTTTGCAAAGTGTTCGTGAAGAAAGTACAACTGATTTTTTAAATTTGGGATTTGTGTGAGCTCCTTGCACTCACCAATACTTCTACCATCCTCCTTTAGCAGTGTTACGAAATGTTTTAGACTATCGAAATTCTCAGCATAATAACTAGTAGCTTCCAGCCATGTTCCCCATCTAGTTATTACTGGAGTGGGAGGCAGTGACAGAGATGGAAATTTTTCCCTGAAAAGAGCTACTCTCAATGGTGCTTTTCTGAAAACTTTTTTAAAAGCTGATACAAGTCTATCAACTTCCGGAAAAGTGTCTCTGATATATTCACAGATTCTGTGGAGAGCATGTGCTACACAAGTAATATGCAGCATATTAGGATATGTTTTCTTCAATAGTCTGCCTGTTTTTAACATATACGCAGCACTATCACTGACAAATAAAAGTATTTTTTCTTTGTACGTGGCGTCCGAATGAAGCATTTTTTGCATATTCTCCTTAATGGTTTCAGCAACTGTTTCCGCATCAACTCTATTTATAACACTTGTTGCTATTACATATGAGTTATATGGAATAGTTGGATGTAGTACACCAGCTACAACATTTACCACACAGCGTCCTAACATATCCACCGTTTCGTCGGCGCTTATCCATATGTATTGATTTAGAAGATGGCTTCTAATGCGTTCTACTGTTCTCGTATAGCACCTAGAAACATAATATTTGCGTAAAGTTGATTCATCAGGAACATTTTGACCAGTATATTTTTTCAGAAATGTCTTCAAAATTGGATTGTTCAATTTAAATAATGGAATATTAGCTGCCATAAAAGTTTCACAGAGTTCTTCGTTAAAATTGTCAGATTACAACGGGTTCAAAAGAAAAAGGAAAGTACGTGCTATTTCTCTTACGAAATACGATAAATTTATTTATTTTATCTACGTACACAACACCACTGTGAAATGTCTATAAAACACTATATTCTCCGAATACAGTAGCTGGGTTGTCCATTGTTATCGCTGCGAGACCAGGTGGCCGAGTAAGTCAAACAAATACTTCATTGAATTACGCCGGGATGTACTGAGCGACGTTATACACAATTCCAATTGTCGATTGCGTTTTATGGAAATTGCATCCGTTCTCTAGTTAACATACACGCAAATGTACTTAAGTAAAAATATACGATTTTTTCTTCAGAGCCCACTTGACTTCGAATGTTTCTGAACACCCGTTATTTTATTTACAGAATGTCTGTAAATGTTACAGATTCCCGTAAATTTTACGTGTAGATAAACCTTATCCGTAAGGCAGTTGAAGATGTTTCTGTGTTAAAAAAAATATGAATAACATACGATTATTTATTATTTATTAATGATGTTCTAGAAAGATTTTAAAAACATGAACTACAAATACATACATACCGTGTGCACAACGTCGTGCGATCGATGGATATATAAGTAATGACTGGCCAACTGCAAGTATATTCGCCTTGCTTGAACACAATGAGCGACTGATAGGAATATTCAATGTGTTAGAGAGAGATTATTTGATTCGTACTTAGATCGTATGTAGAATGTGTTGGATAAAGAAATGGAACGCCCGTACAGTTAGACAGTAGAACAGATTGAATATACTCTCTCAACCCTAACCACATAAACTCGCTATTCGTCTTCGTCTTACTACATTGTGGTAGATCAATCACTCCCCGGCGTTCATACGTATACATACTTCAGGAACCACATGCAAATATTTCGACGCAAAGTTAACGTTAACGTTAAATGTGTTTGAAGTTCCTGAGACTCACTTTAAATAGTGACAAACTGTCAACACCATTCAATACGCGCAAGTACAGGCTAGGTTAGAGTAAACAAATACAATATGGTGCAAATCACGTTTTAAAAATAATAAACGTGAAGATAGGAACGCATATTTTATTTACAGAAAAATGTATAGAATTGCTCTAATCGTATACACTTACAGACTTCTATAACTTTACAGATCTGTAAGACTGTTGTATAGAATTGACCCATATATTCCTGAATATCGTTTCCAATAACTGCTGACTGTACCAACGTAATTTCATCTCGAATTATATTAAAATAGAAATAAAACTAATTATTAAAATCTCATTTTTTTTATTGACGTTATTAACGAAAAAGAGAAGTTTAGTAATGATGAACCTCTTAAATTATACTCATTGATTAAATTATATAAACAAAACTATCCCATCAGACCATTGTTTCTTATTTTACCGCACCTTCTGTTAAAATTTCTAAAATACTTAAAATCTTATTTCCGAGTATCCCTCCAGCTAAAACCGTTAATTTAATTTATATAATATAATATATAATATAATATAATATATATATATATATATATATATATTTATATAATAATAATATATAATATAATATAATATAATATAATATAAATTTACTTATAGCTAAGAACATTAACCCGGTAATTAAAACTGAAATCTTAGATTTGTTAAATATAGTTCTGAAACAATATTACTTCCAGTTTAATAATTTAATATGCACTTGTAGTGTGGGTAACCACTTAAGTCCATTACTATCAGAAATTTTCATGAACCATTTAGAATCCATCGTTTTTAATAATCCCCTAAGACAGCATATTTACATTTGGCATAGATATGTACACGATATTGGATTTTCACCAGAACACAAAGACAATTAAACTTGCTACTGGAATTTGCCAATTCTATTCATAAAAATATTGAATTTACCATGGAACAAGCAGTAAACAATAGCATTAATTTTTTGGATCTAACTATTAAAAAAATCAACAATAAATTAGAATTTGACATTTACCATAAAGATCTCATACAGACATAAGTGCATAATTCGTCAACACATCCCAGACAACACAAATTAGCAGGTTTCCATAGTTTTTTACATAGATTAATTATCCACTATAAAAAGAAAATTAGGAAAAAGAACAAAATTCAGTCAAACAAATAGCAATCAATAACGGCTACACATATACCCTAATTGAAAATATGCTGACAAAAATTTTTTAAAAACGCTATCTCTAGGGTGTATCCTATAATAAAAGATAAGCAAAATTCAAAATTTAGATTACAAACGTACACTGGGATACACATATTTCAATGTATTAAAAAAAATAATATAAACACGGCTTTCAAAACTATTAATAATTTATCAAAACATATTAAAAACAATAAAGATAAAACAGATAAAAAATAAGAAATCTGGAGTATATAAGTTAATATGTGAATGCGGTAAGATATATGTTGGTCAAACAGGAAGATCGTTTGCCGAACATTCTTCTTCGTTTAGAACAAGATTTCACTTTTGCTAATCATTATTATAAAAAAGTGAAGATTTTAACCATTACTTTTATTTCTATTTTAAATTTAATTTAAATGGATTTTCGTCAAGTCAATTCAATTATTCGAATTATATTCTTTAATACGTCAGTGTTCGCTGTAAATTTTACGTTTTAGATGACACCATAAAAACTAGTGACACTCTGTAGATCTCCTCATACCAATTCAATTTTCTGGAAAAACATTATTCAAGTAATTTCGTACAGTAAACTGAAAATGGTCAGGTGCGCCATCTAGTTGATACCATAAATTGTCGTTGAGTTGGTCGGGGTAATTATCATTTTGGTATAAAACAGAATGAGTTTTTAAAAGGTCTAAGTACTTGTCCCCAGTCAAATTGCCATCAATGAAGAAGGGTTGACAATATCCGCCCAGATCTTTACTTTCTCTGGAAACTGGGCGTGACATTCCATAGATTAGTGACGGCTTTTATTTGCCCAATATCGATAATTCTGTCGATTAATGTTTCCATTATGATAGAATGAGGGTTCGTCAGAAAATATAATGTTATTCACGATCGTTATTTAAACGATTCATTATATCAAAAATTAATTGCGCCCATCAGGATCGTTTTCATTGAGTTTCATTGAGATGTGGACAGCAGGCAGTCTACACCTTCGGAAATTTTTGAATTCAGTTACTGTTTCATTATTTAATTGGATAATAAGTATTGTTTTAAGTTTTGTTAGTATATATGTTTTTTGTTTTCTAGCTAAAAATTATGTTTTAGTAAGCTGACTTAGTCCCATGTAATAATAAAAAACAAAATTGTCGATATTTTGCGTAATATCTTTATTAAATGTGTTTGAAACATGCGTAAATATTGTTGTTTGACTTGGAAAATATAACAAATTTCAAAATTATGAGTTTAAGGGTCTTCATTTATTCCGCTTTTATCCTTTCTAGACTTCCTATCCCAGGTGTCGATCAAATTCTAGTAAAATAATATTATCTTCATCCACCCACTTAATCAGCTGCTTAAGGTGTTCAATTTTGGTGTCCAGTATTGGAATTTTATCTCCGGTGTAGGCTTTTCGTGAAGGCATGGATATGTTGTACCTTTTATTTGGTAGTGCTAAATCGAAATGATGAACAGTAAGCCATTAATGAAATCGCGAGCTTCAACAATTCCAGGCATGTCCTTGTTGTGTAAAATATGGTGATATTTGGAAATTCTAAAGCTTACTTTCTGATTCCTAGGTAGATTTAAGGAATCATTTGATATACCTCTCTTTTTATAGTAAGTCGGCCAGCATTTTTTTGAATCTAAAATGTCATTCGTTAGCACCTCTTTTACAACAAATTTGCTGCTTTTACTGGAATGAATGATTTTTTCAGTATATTCGTGTACTGAATATATTCTGTCATATTTTCTTAAATGTATTTTTATGACAGCGAAATCCCTGTGGCAGGGAAGAAAAGAGTGTCCCCGAATTGGAAAAATTGTTGTACTTTTTCAAATCTTCCTGTCTGAATGAGTGCCATACAGAACCGTACCATAGTATGGTTTTTGTTCTGGCCGGGGAAATTGTCTGAAAAAAGCCTAAATTCTTTTGAACCTGGATCTGCGTAGTTGTCAAGGTAGTCCATGAAAAATGAACATACTTCGACTGGTGTCTTCGCAGCTATACCTTCATGATAAACGTAATAGTAAACTTTTCCAGTTTTCAAGTCGTGGATTCCAAAAACACTTAACCCTTAGTTGAGTTAAATAGAAAGAGTCTTGAACAGGAACGAGTGGTAGTTGCAGATTCTGCATAAAATCAAATGCTACAGCAGTAATCCTATCCGTTTCTTTTACTTCAGCAATAGTATTTTTCAATGAAGTGTAAAATTTCATAGCTCTACGCTGATGTATTATTTTTTCGGCAACGGCCACCCGTTTAGCAGCTTCACCTAACGATGGTCTTTTAATTTTAAGAGAGAGCTCTTCACATTGACAACATGTGTCAATTTGGGGACGACCAAAGTGCAAAGCAAAATTTTCATTAAAAAATTTAATGTAGTAACTATATTTAACATTGCTGCTAGGGTATTTTTCTTTGAACATGTTGTACATTATTTTGACATTCAGTCTGCTATCGAGATAGTAATAGTCTTTTCCAGAGTAATGTGTCTCTTTGACAGGAAAAGAAGATATATGTAGACGAACTAACATGTTTTCTGCATCGGATATGGCATGAGTTTTTAAGCATTTTCCTCGTTTATCACGAGTGGATTTATTTATCAACAATGCTTTTAGTCTTTTAACTCTTTTAACACTAATCCCATGCAGACTTAAAAATGCATTCTGACATACTTTTACTTTGTCATTGTCAGATTGTGGAGCAAAATGAATAATAGACCTTTCTCTTTCTTTCCCGTGTTTTAAACGATTTCGTCGCTTAGCAACGTTAGTGACTACAATAAGTGATTGTAAGTATATATCCTGTTCATCTTTAGATATGAAATTAGTATAAAACTTTCGAATATGTACTTTCGTTGAGCGTCACTGAATTTTTCAAAGCACTTCATTGCGCATCTATACAGAAACAAAAAAAAAACAAATAAAAACATTTTCTCATAGGTTTCCCAAATATAATTTCCTTACCTGCAAGGGGCGCCCTGTTTTCTTGCTAAAACTGTACGGCCCCTATGATTAACATATTGGGCACCTTTAACCCTAACATTTCTTAATAACGTTTTTCTTATAATTTTCATCATTTCGTATACCTTTGCGTCGCTTTTTTTGGTATTTCATCAACACTCGCTCTATCGTCCTCACTCTCAATAAAATGTTCACTTTGTTTATTAGACATTCTTGTTTAAACAGCGTTATTAAGCGCAATAATATTAACAATCATGCTACAACGTTTTATTGTCCGTTCCGTACTATTTTGAGAAATGTGTTATAGGTTAGGTTATTACTCAACTATCAAAACCGGCGGTAGTTTCAAAAGGGATCAAGTCAAGCGACTTAGACCCTTTCAAAAATAAACCTAAATAAACACATTTACATACCATAACATGGCATAGTGGCACTTAGTTCCTTTTATCATCAAACGATTCAGTTATATCGCTTTAGTAAAGAGCAATGTATATCTCGAAAAAGCCGAAAAGTGACTTAATCCCTTTTAATAATAAGCGATTCAATTGCAATTGATTTGCACGAATTTGTCAACTGCGGACACAACAAAATATCTGTTCTTAATGCAATTTAAGGCTTTCTCCTACGATTCGAACTTCAGTCTATAAATAGCTCAAAGGTTAAGAGCGTGGTCTGGCAAACCAAAGGACGTAGGTTCGAATCTTACATAATGGCGAATTTTTTTTCAGTAAAAAATTCTAAGAATTAGCGTCGTATATGTAGAAAGCATTTATTTCATATATTTTTATTTATTGGCAACGACCAACATTTTCTTTTTCCTACTTTTTCTCCGAATAAATGTATTGAAATAAATAAACAAGTAAGCTATAAGTGTAGAAATGTACAAATTACGATATTCGCTCAATTATGAGACAAAATTATCTTTTCGGAATCTAGAGCAATGCGTGACTAATTTCCAGAAAAGCGAAATGAACGAAACCGATCTAAATCCGCGCCGCGGTTTAACGTTATAAACCAATAATGCGTAAAATCATTTGTTTTTATATAACAGTGAAAGGTCTAATTTAATTATAAAAAGAGTTACTTAGTATATATTTTCTGAACATTCGTGGAAAATTTCTTAATTTTTCAATTGAAAATGATACATGTCTGCATTGGATTTCGAAAGTTATTTAATATCCATCGTGAATTGGATGACGTGTAGAACATATAGTTTTAAGGTTGTTAAGAAAAAAATTGTAAACGAAAAAATTAATTTGGCAAAATACTCGTACAAACCGGATTCAAAAAATTGTGGGGTTGATTTTTTGTGGATAGATGCTCAAAATAAATAAAAAAGTATACTACAACTTTTTTCCTTCTCTTTACAATTTTTTTAACGCCTTTAGAGCCGCTGAACGCCTATGAAAATTCTGAGTTTCTTCCCAAAGTGTTCGTTTCGTTTTTTACGTAAGCTATGGGACTAGCGCCCAAAATGGCTCTGTGGCTATACGCAAGGGTAATTAGACCCATGACAAGCGCATTATACACATTATACAAGCTGTCCCGTATCGTTATGTTCAAATTTTAGGAGTGTAAAGTAGATTTCATTTCAAGTAACAAAAACGCAAAACTTGTATATCCATTTTTATTTGTTTCAAAGTTACAGATCTATGAATGTGATTGTCAGATCATGAAAAAAAATGTAATCCTAAAGTCAATACGAACTGATTTTATTTAAAAAAAGTTATCCGATTCGATAACAGGCCTGTGATTGTTAACGTCGCATAATAAAATGTTATCCTAAAATAAATAAACACGTGTCGTAGTGCATACAGTAATTTCTTGGAGATCTACAAAAAAGAGTACTGGAAATTAATTTATGATAAAGAATGTTCTTACTTATTTCATAAGTGCTGAACCATGAATATCATACAATAAACAAATGTTCAGATGACTGTTAACGTTGCATTTTTTAATAAAGGATTACATTGCGTTTCAGTTCATACAATAGCTTATTAGTGATTGGACACGTTTTCTTTATTCAAAATGCCTCACCTATTTTCTTGTCAAGAGTATGCGGACATGCATTTTGTGTATGGCTACTGTAATGGCAGTTTCGCTAACACTGTAGCTTTATCAAACGACGATGATTATTCTACAAATGAAATGAGTATATGCACATAAATTTGGTAATTACAGGTATATAAAGAAAGTTAGCAAAGAAAGGAAGAGATTAGGCATTCAAACACAATAATCACATGGAAAACCCCTAATTAAATAAGTTTAGTAAAGGAGAACTATTTATATCTAGTTGGTTATTCAGTAAATTCCCAGACTTTTTATTTTTATTTATTTTCAGAGCTTCTAAGAGGTCTAATTTATGCGATTTATTTTGTACATGTAAGATTTCAAACTCCGGATCGAATGAATGGTTTTCAGATAATAAGTGATTTGAGTAATTAGAATCTAGTTTTTTGTAATCATAACTATGTTTATGTTCTAAAATTCTAGTTTTGAATTTTCTGAAAGTTCTACCAATATAAATTTTGTCACAATTACTGCCACATTTTAATTTATATACCCCTGATTTATTAACTTTTGAAGATTTGGATTTATTGTTTTAATGAACTTGGCTAAATTGTTGTCTGTTTTAAAGCATGTATTTAGGTCTGAAGTTTCTAAACATTTTTTAATTTTAATTAAAGGTTTTCCTATGTACGTTAAACTTTTAAATTGATGATTTTTATTTTTACTCTTATCAGAAGGAAATACTTGTTCTAACGTTTGCTTGTACATTTTCTTAGCTATAATATTATGAATTAAATTTGGGTCATAGTTATTATTGACAGCTATTTATTGAATAATATTTAATTCTTTGTTGTAATTATTAGTCGTTTAACTTATTTAAATAGGGGTCTTCCATGTGATTATTGTGTTTGAATGCCTAATCTCTTCCTTTCTTTGTTAACAGCTTATCGCTTGTTTCTTTATATACCTGTAATTACCAAATTTATGTGCATACACTCATTTCATTTGTAGAATAATCATTATACCATCGTCGTTTGATAAAGCTACAGTGTTAGCAAAACGCGTCACATTTTTGTAAACGTTTAGTAAATATACGTTTTATATAGTTAAGATTAAACAAATTAATTGTTTTGTTTTATTTTACATCGTATTAGTTGCTTTTGTTATAGATTTAAGCGAAAATGTTATTAAAACCATTAAAATAGTTAATAACGTTTCTGACATAATTGGGATATATTATTTGATTAAGTTCTTGACAGTTTAATTTGGAAAAATACGTACTGTCTATTTACAGGAACATGAGGTCATATTCACTACGTTATTTTTTTGTCGTGAAAAACACGCGTTATTTAATGTTATCTTAATTTTAGCAATATTTGGTAAAAATCAATATCTTCACCTAGGCAAAGATGCCGATAGATTATTACAATAATTAGAAGTTGACAAGTCGGAGTGGGAAGGATGTTCAGATGATCAAGCCGATGACGAATTTCTTCCCGCGGAAGACAGTCAGTGGCAACAAGTAGAAAACCAAAACGTGGAATTTTTATTAGAAAAAAATTTGTGAACTGGAACAATTATGAAATCTAGAATTCCAGCGGCAGTACATTTGATCCAAGCGAAAATTTTATAAAAATTACCTAGAAGGTTTAGTGAATTGACGAGAAGATCAAAAGATCAGTATTGTTAAGTGGTACGATCAAAATTTTACAAAAATTACCTAGAAGGTTTAGTGAATTGACTGAAAAGATCAAAAGATCAGTATTGTTCAGTAGTACGATCAAAAGTCTGTTATTCTAGCTTCTGCAAGTTTAGCAAAAGACCCTATTGACGAATGTTGGAGGTGGTCTAAAAAGGAAAAAAGATATCTAAATGTTACAAGACCAAACATTGTGAAACGCTACAACGAATGTATGGTTGGGATTGATCTAATAGATCGCGTTATTATTATCGTATACATAATGGAACAAAGAAATGGACTGCCAAGTGTATTTTAGATACGCAAAATAAATAAAAAAGTTTGCTACAACTTCCTTCCTTCTCTTTACAATTTTGTTAACGCCTTTAGAGCCGCTGAACGCCTATGAAAATTCCGAGTTTCTTCCCAAAGTGTTCGTTTCGTTTTTTATGGAAGCTATGGGACTAGCGCCCAAAATGGCTCTGTGGCTATACGTAAGGGTAATTAGACCCATGACAAGCCCATTATACCCATTATACAAGGTGTCCCGTATCGTTATGTTCAAATTTTAGGAGTGTAAAGTAGATTTCATTTCAAGTAATAAAAACGCAAAACTTGTATATCCATTTTTATTTGTTTCAAAGTTACAGATCTATGAATGTGATTGTCAGATCATGAAAAAACATGTAATCCTAAAGTCAATAAAAACTGATTTTATTTAAAAAAAGTTATACGATTCAATAACAGGCCTGTGATTGTTAACGTCGCATAATAAAATGTTATCCTAAAATAAATAAATAAACACGTGTCGTAGTGCATACAGCAATTTCTTGGATATCTACAAAAAAGAGTACTGGAAATTGATTGATGATAAAGAAGGTTCTTACTCATTTCGTAAGTGCTGAACCATGAATATCATACAATAAACAAATGTTCAGGTGACTGTTAACGTTGCATTTTTTAATAAAGGATTACATTGCGTTTCAGTTCATACAATAGCTTATTAGTGATTGGACACGTTTTCTTTATTCAAAATGCCTTACCTATTTTCTTGTCAAGAGTATGCGGACATGCATTTTGTGTATGGCTACTATAACGGCAGTACATGTTAAGCAGTTATTGAATACCGACATCGGTTTCCCGATAGGTGCATTCCTCATTACATAACGTTTCTGGAAGTACACAGACAATTTCCGGAATGCGGACTGCGTGATTATCTTTTCGTCCGAGGAGCAAATTTGCTAGCAGACTTAGAGGAAGAAGCAGTAGCTATTGTTACAAGGGATCCAACTCTCAGTGTACGTCAAATCGCTAGACAACTAGGAGTGCCACGAACGACAGTTTGGCGAATTTTAAAACGTGAGGGCTTATATCCATATCACTATCGCAGGGGACACGGTTTGCTTGAGGCAGACCACTATGCTCGTCTAGTTTATTCTACCTGGATATTAAGCCAGTCACGGCTTCATTTTAATTTCTGCAAAACAGTGCTCAGGACAGATGAATCTACGTTCACGAGAAGTGGTGTTACAAATCTGAGAAACCCGCACAGATGGTCATCAGAAAATCCCAAAGCTATACGCCCATCTAAATTTCAACATGAATTTTCTATTAACGTTTGGGCGGCCCTAACCGATGACTTGTTAATTGGTCCTGTCGTTCTTCCTAGGAAGTTAAATGTGGACAATTACCTTTAATTAATTGACGAAACTGCCTTTAGAGGATGTCCCACTGCATGTTCGGCGAGACATGTGGTTTCACATGGATGGCGCACCACCACATTTCGGAATTGCTGTCCGAAATTGGGTTAACGTCGATTATCCAAGATGGATTGGTCGACGTGGTAATGTTGCATGGCCACCCAGATCACCCGATCTTAATCCCCTTGACTTTTATTTATGGGGGTACATGAAAAATTTAGTCTACGCGCAAGTTTCGAACACAAGAGAAGAGTTGTCGGATCGTATTCACCTGCTGCCGAGTAAATCCGACAAAGCAAGTATGAAATTAGGATAAGTACTTCTTCTGTTAGCTTGCGGGCACAAGCCTGCATTCAACAAGGACGTGGACATTTCGAAAATCTTATTAATTGAACTTTTTTAAATAAAATCAGTTTTTATTGACTTTAGGATTACATTTTTTTTCATGATCTGACAATCACATTCATAGATCTGTAACTTTGAAACAAATAAAAATGGATATACAAGTTTTGCGTTTTTGTTACTTGAAATGAAGTCTACTTTACACTCTTAAAATTTGAACATAATGATACGGGACACTTATATATACATGCTTAGATAAACCATTTTGAAATACTACACTAACTGTGACGCCTGAGTCAACTGAAAACGTCAGCGTTTTATTGTTATATCGTACGTAAATACGTTAAGTCCGCTGAGTTTGAAAATAAATGGTGTTTTTTCCATTTTTAGTAGACAGCTTTCCGAAAAAATTGGGCCGGTGTCTGCTTTTATTGTCAACGGTGGGTGTATTAGGATTTGCAGAAAAAAAAATTGTATTTCCGACGCGATTGTCATGTCTCGGGAAGTTCTTTTTATTGTTATAGTTTAGATTATTACCGGAATGGCTACTTTTCTGTCTGTAACTGTGCTTTCTCGATGGATATCATTTGTAGCGGTTATCCCTAGTTTGGGAATTTGTATGACGGTTTTTTAGTGAGGTGCAGAAGATGGTTATTATTTGGGTTAGTTAATTGTTCGTTCGCAGCTTCTTGAATGGCCGCGGCTAATCTGATGGGGTTGCGTGCTTTAAACAGGATTCTGAGATCCGCGTCGCGTAAACCCTTCGCAAAAATTTCGATAAATTTATCGATTACGGTGTCGTCACGGACTGTTTGCGCTGTCGTTAAGTTAGACAGCAATTCCTTGATTGTATCACCGTATTCTTGGATTGATTTTGATCCCTGTCTCGCATTGTCCATCGAATTATTCCAAACGAGTATGTTCAAACGAATATTGCGAATTTGTTAATAGCTTTAGTTGGATTTTAGAATTCAGATTTATTTCGAGAATGACGATTAGTTTCCCGGTATACTGTTGTTTTAACCCATTTAGGACCACTATTAGACAAATCAAGGAAAACGCAAATTCTTTAAGGAATAAACTTTTATTTAGGTATTTATAAACATCCTTTAAAGTAAAAAAAAAGACAAACCATTGATTCTTATATTTTTTTTGCATTGCGTTAACGCAACAATGGGACTATATGCACAAAAAATATTACAATTATTAATTACGGTAGGCTTTGAAGCAGTGTGAATGTAATGGCACTCCACATGTATTACACATAAATACGGTTGTACTTTTGCATACTCTACAACGTCTCCTCCAATTTGCACGATTTCTTTCAATTAGGTGACCCACATTATCTAAACGTCCACTGGATGATAGAGACGCACTGGAACCGCGTCCTCGAACAGATTGTGTTTTACATTTGTTAGCACTAATGAGGCTTCGTACAAGTTCAGACCTGAAATCCAGCTGCGAAATGGGTTTCTCTGTGTATACAAGTCTGTGCAGTTTCCAAGCATTCACCACAGTAGAATCTAACATATTTATAAATAACGGGCCACCACCATATTTTTCCACGAATATATATTCGGTAATTTGCAACTGCGTTATCGTTTAGATCAACGCCTTCCATATATTTGTTATATTTGGCATCATATTTGGTTGTGGTATAGAGATGTCTTTTTTTTCTCTACGATTGTACCGCTTCACAAACACATTAGGCAGTGCTGACTCACAATTGGTTGCTACTGTAACTACAGAATTGTCATTCCAACGGACCACGCTTATTTCATTTACGGGGTCGTAACGAGAATCCACTGTACCACGAGGTTTTTTTCCTATGGACTTACAAGTCTCTAAAGGGCATTTCAGCATTCTGTTCTCACGTACAGTTCCAGTAGCAAAGTATCCTTAACGTTTCAGATGAACTAATAGCTTGTAGCTGAAAAAGTGATCAAAGTATACCTTATGAGTCGACTTATTTTCTAATACGTTCAAAAGATTGATGACCACTGTTTCACCCAAACCAAATTCTCTTTTGGCATTTTGACCAGTTTTTCCAGCATAAGGTATAAATTAATATGAATACCCATCGCTAGATGCCAGACACCACATTTTGAACCCGAAACGTACCGGCTTCCCTTTCAAAAACATTTTCGCTGAATGGCGGCCGAAGTAGGGTACCATTTGCTCATCAATTGATAAGTGATGTCTAAAAACACCATACTTCAAGAAATAGCTGTTCAAGAGATCAACCAGCGGTCTTACTTTCGCAAATTTGTCTGTCTTGTCTAATTGATTGTTATCTGCAACATGAATGTTCAGCTTTATGTCGAAAAATCTGTTTCGAGACATCGCATTTTTCACAAATTGAACACCTTTATCTTCATCAGATGACCAGTAAAGTTTTACGTGTGGAAGAGTGTGATACCCACTCAAAATCAATATTCCCAAAAAAATTTCTAGATCATTTTGATCTAAAGCGAATTGAGTACGGTTATCTCTCGCATATTTTATTGAGTTTGAAATAATAAACTGGCCAACATTTTTATCAAACATTTGCATAAAGAAATCAAGCACAGACTTTCCATGTAGCGCCTCAACAATATTCTATACATTCCCTTCATCATTTGACGTAGCATCTTCCTCGTAGTCAACGGGCGTTTGACACCAAATAATGTCTTCAATTCTTGTCGTTTTGCTTGGTGTAGATAAAGCTGCCTCATGATGTATACCATCCTCTATCTCAATTTCGTTATTCTGACACACTATCTCAAAAGTTCCCGGTATATCTACATGCAAATTTTCTACTCCACCTATAACATTGTTATCAATGTCCTCCTCGTCCGTTATATCATCGACGTCGGGTGGTATATAACAAACATCAATTTCCTCATTCAGATCAAGGTCTTCATCAATTACCTCAAGTTCAACGGTCAAAGTCAACGGTCTGGTAGGATCATCGCGATATTTCACGTGACTCTAAAATACTTTTATTATCAACATCAACGACCGACACATACTTCAGAAACTGTTGTACTTACCATTGTATAATATTTCTGTAATCCTCAAGATAACACTATTATGAACTCTAACTTCTTCAACTTCTCTATCCCACAGCGTAAATGAACTGAATAAACTCGCATCACACAACGGATACCCAATAAACTTCCCCCAGACGTGAAAAAGCATGTTCAGACAGGAATATTACTCATGACTACAATTACACCATTTGTCCCAATGATGCGCTTTCGCAACGCTATGTTTCAAATCCGTTTGAGAAATATTTCCGGAAAAAAAGGGGATTGATTTTTTTTCCAAAATAATGTTACGTGAAGTATCTTTTATATAAAACCTCTTAATGATAAATGATAAAGTAAGCTGTATGTTATTATTTAAACTTAGATACGCAAGTTATTTTCTTGAAAATTCCATATTTTTATTTTATTTTTATTCAAAATTGAAAATTTTTTTGGTGTTGCGTTAACGCAACTATGGGAATAAATGGGTTAATTCCGTTGTATATATGTTTATGTTCTCATTTCTATCGAAGTCAAGGTATTTGTAAGTGTCTTGTTCTTCTATAAAGTCTCTTTCAACATTATTTAATGTTTTTTTTTTGGAACATTATTATCGTTATTTACCGCTGTGCAAAATCAAATCTTTCGACACTTGGTACTAGAGATGCACCTGTATCTACCTAACATGATGATTTTTGAAAGTTATTAATTTCAAGTAAGTGTAAGTGAAAAACTGTGGTTATTATTACTATATTCTATTTTTATTTCGGCTGACTATCACGATGAAATTAATAGCACTGTTTTTGAAGATTGGTTTGGAAAGATATTGCCAAAGTTACCAGATAATGTTGTAATAGTGATGGACAATACAACATATCATTCGCGTAGAGCTGAAAAGGTACCAACTTCATCCTGGTGAAAAGCTGCAATTCAAGTTGCTTTAAAAAAATAAAACGTTCAAAATAGGACATGTGCAAGAACGTTTAATGGAAGCGCAAATGTTACAGCGAACAAATGGAAAAATTGTATTGACCATGTAATTAAACATGAATTAATGGACGATATCTTAGAACAGGGATGCACAGACTTATAGGAAACAGGGGCCACTCGGGAAAATTATAAGCCAAGGACGGGCCACTACAAAGAATACTTATTAACACAAATATTTTTATTTTTAAATTGTATGAATTACTACAAATGATAAAAATAAAAGAACATTCAAAAATGTTTGTTGTAATTATGTAATCGTAATGTAATCTAATCATTACAATGTAATATTTCATGTTTTATTATTTTGATGCATGACATTGACCTAACAATTTTGTTTATGTTTGGCTCCACATTACTTGCCGTTACACGTAAAATTGCTTCCAGATTTTCATTTGCCAGACGGTTTCCATTTTTTGTTTTATTAAGTTTCGTCACTGAAAACGTTTGCTCACAAATATACGTCGATCCAAATAAGCTTGCGCATTTCAATGGATTTATTCGCAACTCTTTATAAGCGGTTTTGTCAACGCAACGGTAAAAGTTGAGTAAATTACCTTCATTAAACTTGTTTCGTAAATTATCATCATTTTGCATGTCTATCAATTCCAGCTGTATTGATTCCGGTGCATTTTCGGGTGAAATGTTGAAAGGATTGCTGAAAATGTCTAATAGAGGTTTAACTTTTTTGAAGTCTAGAAAACGATCATGAAAAGCTTGTATTAAAATATCAATTTTTTCAACATAAGCGAAATTGACATCAGTTTTATTGAATTTTTCCATAATTTTTTTGTAGTTCGGAAAATGGCTGTAATTGGCTGAATTGATTTGTGTCCTGAAAAGACTCAATTTACATTGAAACGACGAAACATGAGAGTATAACTGCGAAATCAATAGATCTTTGTCTTGGAGTCGCGTATTTAAGACATTCAAGTGATTTGTGATGTCTACAAGAAACGCTAAGTCACACAGCAAATCAGGGTTTATTTTCCGCCAGAAATATTTTGATTTCTTCAATCAAGTTAAGAAACCGCTCTAGTGACAACCCACGACTTAGCCACCTTACTTCAGTGTAAAACAGGAGATCACCATATTCGCTTTCAATATCCTCGAGAAATTGTGTGGATTGTCGATGATTCAGACCTCGTGATTTTATAAAGTTTACAGTAGGTACTACAACTTTCATCACATTTTCAAATCCCAATAATTTTGAACAGAGGGCCTCTTGATGTATAATGCAATGAAACTGCATTAATTCCTTGGTATCAATGTTTTTAGTTTGTAAATACTCTTTTAACATAGTTATTATCCCAGATTTACTTCCAACCATTGAAGGTGCTCCGTCAGTCGTAATTCCAGATAATTTAGTTAAATCCAAATCCATTATTGAACATTTTTCCAGAAGAGCTTTGAGCATGTCACTCCCTTTGGTTTGACTTGTCAAAGAACTCATACCAATCAGTTTTTCATTCACTTCAAAATTTTGCGTTACACCTCGTAAAAATATTAAGAGTTGAGCAGTGGAACTTATATCTGTAGATTCGTCGAGTGCTATAGAAAAATACTCAAAAACTTTTCGATTTCGTAGCTAATTGCTCTTATATATTAGCTGCTAATGTGGTAAGTCTTCTTTGAACAGTCATCCGATTTAGTTGAATTTTCTCAAACCTCTTTGCATCTTTTGGACACATTTTTCTTGCGGCGATATCTAAATACTGCTTAACAAACTCACCATCTTTAAAAAGCTGACAAGTTTTCGCTATTATTCGAGATATTTCAAAGCTAACTTCAGTAGCTGTTTCAGCATCTTGAATTGGTTTTCTAAACATAATTAGTTCCTTTTGTAAAGTGGAAACTTTTTGCGTTCGATTTTCGCAGGTTAATTTGGTAAAAGTATGATGCTGGGTTTCATAATGCCTTTTCACATTATATTCCTTTGGAATAGAAACACTACTCTTGCATATTAAACAGACACTTGTTATGCGATGAAATAAAAAAGTATTTTTCGGTCCAAATATCTTGAAACTGTCGATTTTCATCTTCAACCTTATGACTACGTTTTTTACTGGGGCCTGGTTTATCTATATCAAAATTGATATTATATTGTTACGTAGGTAGATGCCAAGTTCGAACGACGAAATATTTATTCTTCACAGATTACAATTCAAACAATATAACGTTCGCTTGTCCGTAGTTAAAACTTAAATGCCCCAATAGCGGGCGATGCGTTGTATTTATACGAGTTACCTAACATCGAGAACCTGCCACATTGTTCGAGGATAATACCGACGTGTTTCGCGAATCTTCGAGTAATCTAGTTGGTTCGACAGATTTCTAGTCTCGTAACAATATGCTTGGAACGACGAGGAGCATACATGTCCTAAGTAGTAAACCTGAAAAAGAAAGTAGTAGGTACTTAAAGATAGATATCTTACTAACAATTACAAAAGTTAGAATAAAATAAAAAGTTAAGAAATATTGAATTGAATGGATTTTTACCTACTTTTGTAGTTTTTCGAACAATTTTTAAAATTCGTTGACGGGCCGCATAAATATCGACAGTGGGCCGCATACGGCCCGAGGGTGTGCATCGCTGTCTTAGAACGATTTATTATTAATGTTGGAAACAGTGATAGTGGAAGTAAATCGTTAGAATCCAGAATGAGCGAAACTATTTCATTTTATTTTGATAATTTTATAATCTTATGTTGAATACAACATAAGATTACTAAGCTACCTCAAAAATATTTTTAGTAGTTTTGTAATAAATTCGAAATGTAGTTTTGGTCTTACTTTAAATTAGCAATATTTTGCAATTTTTAGCAATATGGATAACATAATGATACATATATGTATACTTACATCAAATACTTCTGTTTTTATTTTTTTATAATTTTAGGTTATATTTTTGAGGTAGTTTGGTAATAAATTCTAAATGTCGTTTTTGTTGTACTTTAAATTAGCAATATTTTTGAGAAATATGGGTGACGTAATGATCAGAGAGCGGACTGAAGTGATTGATTGATCAATTGCCCCGATAAAGCGCTGAGTAGAATTCTCGTAGGACAACCATGGTAGGGTGGATTAGAGGCCATACAGATTGGTTAAATATTCGTAATGATACCGAGATATATTGCAGTGCCTGTTCATTAAGTTTAAGGCGTCCACAAAAGTGTAATGTGTAGAAATATGTTTCGTCGAAAACTCATCTAGATAACATAAGTCCATCTGCACCTGACACTTTTAACGAAGAACTGTGTGAAGCTTTCATGGCGGACAATATCCCATTCAACAATCCAGTCCTCAAGAGATTTTTTACAAAATATACTGATCGTCATATACCAGATGAATCTACTTTACGTAAAGACCACTTACCAGAATGTTATTTGAGAACCATTGAAAAAATACGATCTAACCCATCTGGTAATTATCTTTGGGTGAGTGCAGACGAAACAACGGATGTAATGGGACGATATGTGTTAAATGTAGTTGTTGGTATTCATACTTAATTGCAACTAAAATAATGCCAGTGTAGTTGTTGGTATTCATACTTAATTGCAACTAAAATATTGCCAGTCGTAAATGGTGAAACAATTACCGAAGTAATTGATCAATGTATTCATAATATTCTGTCATCGGATAACAACTATAAAGAAAAGACAAGATGGTATTATTTTTGAGTGATGCGGCAGCTTATATGGTAAAAACAGGGAAATTATTAAAGAAATCTTATCCCAATATGCTATACGTTAACTGTGCAGCACATGCAGTACACAGAGTAGGTTGAACCAAACAAATTTCGAGAAAGACTTAAATTTAATTAAACAAATAGCTATCAACAATGGATATAAAAGTAATATAATACATAACATTTTAAATAAAAAACTCCTTACAAAAGCCATATCACAAGTTTACCCAATATTACATACCAATAACACCCAAAAATTTAAAATATAGGCTCTTCAAGCACAAAAATTTGTAAATATTTAAGAAAGTTTGACATTAATACAGCGTATGGAACTAACAACAATTTATCCAAATTTATAAAAAACAATAAAGATTTAACAAATAACAATAAAAAGTTGGGAGTCTATGACTTAACTTGCGGTAGTTGCCCCATGACGTATATCGGACAGACAGGCAGATCGTTTGAAATACGCATCAAAGAAAATTTTTCCTCATTTAGAAATAATAAAAGTGACTCTTCATATGCGTCTCATATTAATTTAACAAACCACAATTTTAACAAAGAATTTAAAATATTACACGTAGAAAATAAGGGCAAAAAACTTAATTTATTAGAGTCACTTGAAATTAATAAACTAAAGAAAACCGACAAGATCCTCAATGATCAATTAGAAACTAATAATTCACCCTTATTCAATTTATTTATTTGATATTCAGTAGGGCTGGGCGATACCGACGTTTTCGGTATCGGGTGCCGATACCAATCGAGGTATCGATACTTAGCGATGTATCGGGTCTGTGCACGGTATCGATTCTGAGTACTGGAATCGGTAAAGTATCGATAGGTATCGATGCTTTGGAATCGATATCTTGGAATCGATACCTTGGAATCGATACCTTGGAATCGATACCTTGGAATCGATACTTTGGAATCGATACCTTAATTCGATACCTAGAAATCAATATTCATAACCCGTTTTCTAGGTGTCGATTGTTTGATATCGGTTTCAAGAGATATAAAATTAATTTACTGATTCTACCATAAATACGGTATGAAATTGCAATATTGTGAGATTTTTTTTTGTAATAATTATAGTTATGTCATAATAAGGATATTTGCTACACACAATAATAGCATCCTTTTAAATATATATTATATAATATACGAGTATATAATGCATATATACTTAAAAATTCTTTACTTAAAAAGTTATTGCATCCTTTATGTACATTTAAGAAAATTCACAAAGGTAAGCTACCCGATACATGGCTACCCGATACATCGATACTTAGCGAGTACTGGAATCGGTAAAGTATCGATAGGTATCGATGCTTTGGAATCGATACTTTGGTATCGATACCTTGAAGCGATACATTGGAATCGATACTTTGGAATCGGTACCTTGGACTCGATACCTTGATTCGATACCTAGGAATCAGTATTCATAACCCGTTTTCTAGGTATCGTTTGTTTGATATCGGTTTCAAGAGATATAAAATTAATTTATCGATTCTATCTATCTACGGTATGAAATTTGCAATATTGTGATATTTTTTTTTGTAATAATTATAGTTATTATGTTTATGTTATAATATGGATATTTGCTACGCATAATATAAAATTCAACAACATCTTTTGAAATATATACTTTATAATATATAAAAAGCGTTCAAATAAGCTTTGCCTCTAGTAGGCCATTCCTTTAAAAACGTATGATTATTAATAATTTAAATTTGCATTAGTTGTCAATTAAACAGATGCATAGTTGACAAAAATTGCTTTGTAATTTAAAATTGATTTAACATGGTTGTTACTATACAACACAAATCATTCATGCTAGAATCTTATTTTCGAAACGGACGTAAGATTGACGGACAATGGCAGTATTCTCTTCAAGATTGTTTAGAAGAATTTAGAAATGAGTTCCCTAACGTCATCTTTGATTATGACAGTTTTCGGAACACAGTGACATATTCCGTTATGGTTTTCAGAGAAACTGGGAGTGTTAAACAAAAAGAAGGCGCAGGTCGGGCGAAAAAGCGTACAGAAGAGCTAGTTAATAATGTAAGAGAAATTATAAATAATGCACCAAGAACTTCCGTACGAGCATTATCACAACAAGTAGGTGTGTCAATTGGCACATGTCATACAATTTTGAAAAAGGACTTACATTTATTTCCATATCACATGACCTGTTATCAAGAAATCAAGGAAATCGACTATCCCAGAAGAATAACGTTTAGTCAGTGGTTCTTAAATAATTTTGATAATGACCTTCTTGACAAAACCTTTTTTTCTGATGAGTCATGGTTTTATCTGAATGGATATGTGAACTCACAAAATATGAGGATGTGGACTAATGAGAAACCACATAATCTTTTTGTTGAAACCGCACTTCATCCGCAGAAAATTGGTGTATGGCGTGCGATTAGTCGAAGGAGAATTATTGGCCCTATTTTTTTTAACGGAACCTTAACAGGAGACAGGTATCGACAAGAAATTATTATGCCATTTATCGAACAGCTTGACGACGAAGAAATAACACAGGGTTACTTTCAACAAGACGGAGCTAGAGCACACACAGCAGGTGAAACAATTAATATTCTGCAGCAATTTTTTCAAAATCGGTTGATAAGTTTAAACACTGAACATGAATTTCCACCAAGATCTTGTGACATTACCCCATGTGATTTCTTTTTATGGCCATTCTTAAAGAACTCAATTTATCAAGTACAGATACCTGATCTTGCAGGCCTTCAAATCAGAATTGCTGAAAGAATTAATGGAATTGACAATGCGATACTACAAAACACTTTTTCCTCCATTAGAAGAAGATGTGAGAAATGTTTCGAACAAGGTGGTGGACACTTTGAACAATTTTTATAAAATTTTGCTTGTTGCAAATAAACATATTTCATTCACTTCAAAATGTTTGTTTTATTATTTTGACATTTGTCATTTCAATCAACATAACCAACAAAATTCCTATTAAAATTAGTAACAAGCTAAGACATAATCATAATTTCCAAGGGCTACTTTGAGGTAAAATTTATTTGAATTCTTTGTATAATGCTATATATACTTAAAAATTCTTTACTTAAAAAGTTATTGCATCTTTTATGTACATTTAAAAAAATGCACAAAGGTAAGCTACCCGATACATGGTTACCCGATACATCGCTACCCGATACATCGATACTTAGCGAGTACTGGAATCGGTAAAGTATCGATAGGTATCGAGGCTTTGGAATCGATACCTTAGAATCGATACCTTCATTATATGAGGTATCGGGGAATCGATACCTTCGTTATATGAGGTATCGGGGAATCGATACCAGTTGTGGTATCGGGTATTGGACGATGTATCGATACTTCGCCCAGCCCTAATATTCAGACAGTCATATATTGTATTTTTCCATAGAACTTCTTTACCTCCCTGTAACATAATTTAGATTCTCAGTTTTATCACTTAAGAACAGTATTGTATAAACCGTAGTGAAAGTTTTGTGCATATACATTTTAGTAATAGAAAGTACTCATTCCTTCAACTATTCAAAACAAAACATGTGTTTGTTACGCTACATTTGTGTAAAAATTTGTACATAAGTTAGTTATATGTCTGATGAAGCTCAGGTTGGGGCGAAACGATCGTTACGGTGTAAAGTAAAAAGTGAAATTCATTAAATATGTTTGATTTTATCCTGATAATAGAATACATCAGGGGTTATTTTCCAAATGTTGATAAGTTAGTTTCATCATTTAAAGAGATATTTCTCAAAGCTGAGACAAAAAGTTGATGCCATATTTAGCAGAAATCCAGATTCGAATATATTATATCAAGTCTGCACAGAAACGATTGAAAAATCTGTACATTCGAAGTATAGTGCACTTTTGCAACATTTTAATCACGCACCCATTACCAGTTGTGATGTGGAACGCATATTTTCTATTTTTAAATACGTTTTAACATCTAAAAGAACTAATTTAAGACAGGAACACTTTGAACAAATTTTAGTTGTTCATAGTAATGTTTTACACTTCCAATGTTTCACAGAAATAAAGTTTTAAGTTTTGTTCTTCGTAAATTATTTTTATTCAAAATTCGATACGCAATTCGCTTGTCAGTATAACTTTTGTTTCAGCAGTAGTTGCTGCCGGTTACCAAACCGTTTATTACATTCGCTCTGTTGTGCATTGACAGATACATATTAACTGCATATTGCTATGAACTTTTCCTCACAAATATTTTGAAAAGTTTAATTATTATTTATGAGTGTATTATTATTTTGAATATTTATATATTTGACTTGCGCAGTTTGAGAATGCCGTTTGATCTGCTGTGGACGATATTTACAACTGTATTTTTTTTGAAGCGAAGCCTGCGTGCTAGATGTATGGAGACACAAGTGTTCAGTGAAGTAAGAAAGGTGTATTTATTTAAAGATAAATCTTTATCTTTGTTTTAGTAATTTCGGTTTTTGTTTTTTGATTTAATTGTGTTTTTGTGCTTGCTTATATCATTACCGATTTATTTACGAGTTTGTGAATCTCGTATTTGATTTTAACACTTTCTTACTCATGTGTCTCGGGTATATGAATATATTTTTTACGTAAGTAATATCTTTTATAAAAGATACCTTAATTTTATATTGAACGAATTGAATATTGTAATTTTCTACTGTATTATTATTAGAGTGGACCAATTCGGAGCGAAAGCAGAGGCGTGACTAACGAATTAGTTCCCGCGTGCCCCATCGCACATACGATTACTTAGTATCTTGTTCACGGTCATCATGTGTACACGTATAATAGCAGCAGGAAAGTGTATTCTGTGTATTTAATAATGTTGAAGGAGCGTACAGGAAAAAAACCGCTATCACCAAAGTTAGTCAATAGGTTTATTGAGAACCATTCTAGTTTATCTTACAATGGGGTAAATGTAAAATGTTTAGTGTGCAATATATATATAAACCATTTAACAAAATCAAATTTGCAACGCCACGTGCATAGCGCAAGACATAAAGATAGAGACACTGGTGCCGATACAAAATACGAAGTGTTCTTATTTGATTTGTGTACAATGATGAGAAATGACTTTGGAGACGCACCTTATGTTAACAATATTTCATCGCGCTTCTCCAGATTTTCAAGTCACGGAAAACGCATAAGACGGTAAGTTTTTTTTAATCATCTAATTACATACATTTTAGATTTTATTTTTTATATGTATCATCGAGAACGTTTCATAATCTAGAAAAACCGTCTTACATTTTTTTTGTATCTAACATAATAACAGCACCGTTCGTGATAGTATATCTCTAGATATTAATAATGTTTCGCATGCGGGAACCAATTCGTTAGTCACGCCTCTGCTTTCGCTCCGAATTGGTCCACTCTAATTATTATTATCGTTTTGAAATTTAATCTTAGTTATTTGGTATTAATGACAAAGAAGGTTTTTTTAAATTTCTAGTATAAAAAAATTTCTGTAACTGTAAAATTTTAGTACGCTTGGGATATCAAGGGCATTTTTTTTTACATGTGGTTGCACATGCGTTAGAGTTTGCTTCGGTCTGTCAAATAGTTTTTTATTTTGTTTTCTTGGGAGAAATTAAAAAGTTTCTTTGTAATTTATTAGTTTTAATTTTGATCGGCTGTCACAAGGGTTTTTGATCGCATGCTGTGGTCACTTCCATGCGTTATTTTTACCTTTAAAATATTGTTGAATGAGGCAATATTAATCTTTATACTTTATAAAGATTTTTTTTTTTTAATTCTTTTTTATTTTTGTATTAACGTTTCATTTAAATTTTATTGTGTTTATTATACTTTGACCTTTTCTTTTGTACTTATAAGTAACTCAAAGACTTTATTATTATTTTTCTCAAATAAATTTTGAGTGCGCCTAAATATTTTATTAATTTCAATGGTGTTTCCACTTTTCCGATTGGAAGCAGAGAGGAAAGCAGTCCCATTTTGAAAATAAACCGACTGAATATCCAAGCTGGATAGATTTGTTGTGAATAGTGGTATAACCGATTTCCAATCTACTATTCATAGCAATATGTAGGTATGTGCCACTTATGCAGTTAGCCACATGTATCAAATTGTTCGAAACTCACGGATCGCTTGCAGAAACAAACCTATTGCGAATACAAAGCAGACGTCTATGGGAATCATTAATCGCTCGAGTCCGCTCTCTGATAATGCTATACATGCTATACATCTGTGCTCGAGTTTTGGCGGAATATTCGAGTCACTCCTTCTCCATGGCATATTCTGAGAACTTTTTTTGTGGTTTACTATTTATTTTAAATTATGGCTCTTCATCAAGTAAAAGTCGAATCAATTCAATGAATAAAATAAAACTCTTTTTTAAGTATAATCTCATTTATTTTTACTAAATATAAACTGCCTACAACTATGAGTGAATGTGATAGGATTTGAAATTAATAAAGGGCAAGACGGGGCCTGAATCATGGGGCCTATCACATTTTACAATATAATACTTACATACCGCGACAGCCTGATAAGTTTGACTGTTATCTTTGGTACATTATCATACAGTTTCGTAAAATAAGTTAATTTCTCTGTGTTCTTTTAAATTTCCTTTTACAAAATAATACTCCGACAATAGAAAAAAAAAAGATAAATTTCCCCCCCCGTCTCGATCACTTGGTAATCAGGACGAAGTTTCTAATAAATAATTTTTTTTTATTTGTATATTTCAGTTAGTTCACGATCGAAACTATTTTATGTGCTATTAGAATTAAATCTGAAATATACAGATTATATATATATTTTTTTTAATTTGAATTTTCAAATTTAGGAAACACAATATAATTTTAAAATTAATCATGTTGTAATACGTATAGTTGTGACTAGCTGACAGATAATTAAGAATCTTTTTTTTTTGTAACGCTTCATAAAAATAAAATATACATAATATAGATGAAATTTACATTCTGCCAAGAACGATAAAGAAAATAATAATAAATCGGTGCAAAATATAATAGAATTATATATATATGTATATCGTAACATGTAAAAACTATAATAATCGATTTTTAAAAACAAAATATAAAAAAAAAATCATTATATTTTAATCAATTAAATTGCAAACAAATGAACAAAACGTATCATGATACAATAAAATGGACATAAGTGCACTAACATAAACTATATAAAACATTTCTTTGGTGTGACTTACAGTAGTACTAAAAAAAATATATATGTATATATATATATATATAAAATACAATAGAAAATCTGCAAAATGCATTCACATGAACAATAATAAACTCGGAATAGAATATTAGAAATATATTTTAGATGCTTTTTCTTCATACTTTGTGTAACACTACGACAGTTATTTTGTTTGTGACTTGTGTTTGTATACACTCTATTTACGATTCTAGACTAGGCACGTCATACTCAGTAATATCAGGCTAGAAACTTAAAGACCACAAGTTACCAGGGTGAACTAACTTTGCGCGATCGCCTAGAGTAGGCCGTGAAATAAAAAAAAAATACGCATCACATTTTGACAGCCCATGCCTGTTAGTGTTTGGTAAGTTTGTGACCAGGCGTGTTTCGTAGGTAATTTTTTTAATTTTACACCGCTACTAATTAAGTGTAAATCAATAATTTCGAACATCGCGCAGTTAATTTTATTAAATTCTTAAATCAAAAATAAATATTTACGTATTTAACTACAAAGCTTCGCTATTTATTATGATCCAAATATTTTAAAGAACTATGAGTAGAGTGGACCAATCCGAAGCGAAAGCAGAGGCGTGACTAACGAATTGGTTCACGATTACTTAGTATGTTGTTCACGGTCATCCTGTGTACACGTATAATAGCAGCAGGAAAGTATATTCTGTGTATTTAATAATGTTGCACAGCTATGTTCGATAGAAGACGCAAGAAATGAGTGTATTTTAAGTAAGTTTGAAAGTCACGCCTCTGCTTTCGCTCCGAATTGGTCCACTCTAACTATGAGTATGTACTTGGGAAGAATAAATAATTCATAAGTTTGTTTTTCTGCCCTTTTTTGCCATATTTAGATTCTCTGTGAGAATGGTGTTATAATAAAAAACTTCGAGATTTTATTATCACACCATTACCAAGGAGATATCTGGGTCTCAAGATATGTCTTTGATAATGTCATGACAGCTAAAGCGTATGTTTGAATTATCCTAAAATGTAGAACAAGTGAAATATAACCAAGTGTTTTATTGCAAAAAATAGATTGCATGTCGATGCGATAATTCACATCAAGCTTTGATACAAAATAATACAAATCTGTATAAAAACAAATTTGTATCTGTATATGCATGGACACACAGTACGTATTTACCAGCTATATGCGTATTTTTCTTCTTTATCAGTAATAGCTTCGCTATTCGAGAAGAACACTTTGCACCGGCGTGGTCGGTTTTGTCCGTCAGATGGCAAGAGGTTATCTGTTGTCTTCGGATAGGACAAAACTTGCTACATGACCGCAAGTGTACTACAGTCTTTTGCTTCGTAAATCTATCATTGACAAAGTGGTTACACAGAAACGCATGCGTCTGGTAGTTGAAGCAAAAGCTGGTAAATACGTACTGTGTGTCCATGCATATACAGATACAAATTTGTTTTTATACAGATTTATATTATTTTGTAAGTGTTTTATTCTTAATATTTAATTAAGGCAATTACTAAAATGTTTCACAAAGAAGTGTCTGCAATATTAATTAATGACTTCATATAAACGTGGCAAATGTTACAACCGGAAAGTGAAAACCAGGTCTTCATCCTATCGCATCCATGGTGAATTACCTTTGTGAAAAAATATGCTTAAGGATTTTAAAAATCATTTGACGGTCGAGCTATGTTTATTATTAATGTGAACGATATCTCCTCAGCCCCATAAAAATGTCTAAAGTCTGTAATACGTAGTGCCACAGATTTTTGCAACTCCTGTGTTATAGTTTCTCTTTATAATGCTTTTATGGGTAAGTAGATTGAAAAATTGATTTATTATTTGGTGACCGTGTTGTTCATCCTTAGACATTGTAAAAAATTCAAAGAAATTTGTTTAAATATTTTTGTTTTAAATAAGATCAAACTTATCCTGAAAGAAATACTGCGTATGGAGTTCTCTTTGAGCGGCATAGACTAGTTTCGTTGGAGGCAAGAAGGGTTAAAACAAGTTCCACTATCTATGTGCAAACTAGCGAAAAATGTGATTGACTGTTCTGGGCTTTTATAGAAAATGCATTTTCATATCCCGAGAATAAGTATTCCAAAACTGAGTGCTAAGGAACACCGTCAATGCTCCTTGGTATGTTCAGAATGAAGACCTTCACCGAGAACTACAGATGATGTTAAACGAAGAAATCAAGAAAATTGCCAGGAGTTATTAGGAGAGGCTCCACAAGCATCCACACATTGAAATGCTTCGACTCTTAGACAATCATGACCTAGTGCGACGGCTCAAGAGAACCAAACATTTTGAGCTTGAGTAATAGTGCAGTGATTAGGGAAAACCAGAGCACAGTGCTGTGTAGCTATATCAGTTAAGTGTGCTAATCGTATTAAAAACTAGGATGGACTGTTGGGAATGACTAAGAAGGAGGTGCGTTTTGATCATGATAATGTACCTGTGCATTCCAATACGGTTGCTGCAAAAGAAATTGAAGAATTAAGGTTCGAATTAGTACCGCACCCCTCATATTTGTCAGACAGAGCACCATCTATTTCCTAACTTAAAAGATTTTCTCGGTGGCAACAAATTCTGCACAAATTAAGAGCTAACTTCAACAGTGGACAATTATTTTGCAGGGTTAGAAGAAAATCGCGAAGTTGTCAGTGTTACACGTCATAACTGTTATTATTCGTATTGTTTTTTTTATGTTGTTTTCTGTCATTTAAATTTATAAACCATAAGCTAAAAGGCGTTCAATGGAAGAAGATAAACCAAATTTAGCAACACTGTGTGACACAAGTATGACGTACGCTTATGACATGCCTCGCTTTGAATCGTAAATAGACTATATATAGATATACCTATAATTAAGACTTTAATTAAATTCCTATTGATGTGGATTGAAAATTCATATTCATACAAGAATATAGAGGGTGTTAATTAAGTACATGCAATAACTTTAAGGGTCGATTCTTTGAGTGATTTTAAGACAAAATGTTTATATAAACATGGGTCCGCAAATGCAAGGTTGGCATTGGAAAATAATTCCAGCATTTGGTAAATAACTTGACAGTTGTCCAATTATTTATGTACGAGGTATTAATTTGAATTTCTTAGAAAGTATCTTTTGTTCAATATTACTCAATAGTACTCTAATAGTGAAATTTAATTAAAGGTTTCCCCAACGTGTCTTCATGCACGACTTTGTGAAACCGTAAGTTTCAGAAAGTCGTTAATTCATGTGAAATAATAACAAATACGTCAGGAATTTTCCAAAGAGTGTGTAATTCAATGATGGGGCGGCTAGATGGTTGTATTAAAGCTCACGGGGACCATTTCCTTGACTTAATTAAGTAAAATTGGTTAGTTTAGTAGTTACAAATATTACATTTATAATTTATTTGTTGTAGTTGCTATTATTATTAATTTAAAAAATGTAAATTTCCTAAAGAAAATTTTTTAAACGGATTTAAAGAAAAAACACTGTATCTTGAAAACGAAGCATTTAGGGACCCATGTTTATGTAAACATTTTGTATTAAAATCACTCAAAGAATCGACCCTTAAAGTTATTGCATGTAGTTAATTACCTCGGTGTATATAAGATGTAGATGTTTATTGCAGTAAATAATGAATTTAGTCAGCGTATCTTTTATCTATATTTTTGATTTTTTTTTAATTGAATATAAGAAAATGTATAATTTAGTAACAAAATAATAATAATAATAATAATTACTTTAGGATGCGTACCGAAAATACTAGATTTCAACCAGATTTCAATATAATTAACAGTTTTCCATTCCGTAAACATGAAGTTCCTAATAAAGTTTTTGTTCATAGCCTATGATTACCGAAATTTGTTTGTTTCAGTAATAACCATAATAATCAAAGACTGAAAACGATTTTTATTGGGTAATTTTATACCCACCCCACATTCTTTTCGAAAACGTTTGTTTTCCTATTTGAAATTAAATTACAGTTATGTATTAGTACTTGAAATGTTCTTGTAAAATAATCGAAGTCTTAAAGCACAGTTGCATATTTTGGATATGCACCTCAAGAGTGCGCTCTCAAATAGTTATTTATAAAGTCACTATATCTAATAGTTAGATATAGTGACTTTAGTTATTTACAAAGTAAGTGGGCGAAAACAATTTTTCAAGTATGCTCGTTTAAACTTTGCTTTATTTGCTTGAATGCTGGATAAAGCCTTGCACACGTACTTTATGCAATATTTTTTGTAACGGGTAATACTTTAGTAATGATTATTACGATTAATTATAGCGATCGATAAGAATATAAAATCAATTAAATTTTCAGACATTTCTATGTACAAATGATAGTAAATGCTATATTTACATTGGTAGTACTTTTTGGCGGAGTAATGGTAATAAAATGGAGGAAATAAACATATCCAAACTTCAAATTGACAAATTACTAATTACTTTTTGGAATGTATTCATTTTGTAGGTTATAATTTCGTATACCCATTTTATATTCAATTATTTAACTAATAGTTATAATTATGGATAATAGATGGTGTTATTGTTTGTTTAAATAGATTTTAATAAATTTTGTGGAATTTTTTATTGATCAAGTTTATTTCCAATTAATATTTTAACAATTGTACTTTAATTCAATAATATTTATTTATTCCTTTTATGATCTTTTTACTTTTTAACACTAGTGTTCATAATAAGATTTCGATAAGATCAAAAGGCATTTTGCGGTTAGAAAGCACGGGACGATTATTTATTATTAATTGAAACTTTTCAATATTTAGTAGCGGTTGTGAAATCTTTTCGGGGCATTTAAAAATAATCTAGGTATAGGCGACTTAGATTATTTTACAGAAACATTCAAGTGTGACATAACCTGTAATTTAATTTCATATATGAACATTTTTGACAAAAGTAGGAGGGGGGGGGGGGATAAAACTACCATTCAAAATCGTTTTCTTTGTTTAATTATAATTATTATGGTTATCGTTGAAGCAACCAATCGGCAATCGCAGCCTGTAAATATAAACTCTTTCAGGAATTTTATGAAAAACTAAGTCTTTCCGGTACGCCCCTTATTATAACGCCTTAAATTTTTAATAATAGTTTTCTACTAAATACATCAAATTTCTGACATATTATAGCAACATTTAAGATAGAAGTCCACACCCTACATACTTCTTGAAATAAATAAACTTAAAGACCGGAAATGAATTATGAAAGAACATAAAAAGAAAATAAATAATTTATGAATAAATAAAATACCCTAGAAAAACAATCACAGTTACTTTATAAAATGTTTATCTGACCTCAATGACACCATGGTAGTAACCATCTTAATTGACTCGATTAGTGTGTTGTCACAGACTAAACACATTACAAATTACATTACTTTTTCTTCCATACAAAACAAAGACACATAACCTTACTTTACATTACATTTCAAAACAAAATTTTTTAGTAAGCAATTTCGTCTTTAAAGTGTATCTTTTCAATCAGTGTACTCACGTACAATGCAAAATGTCAACGATTTTTAATTTTTTTCACAACCGTAACGTAATGAATGACTAATGGCCACAGGAAGAAAATGGTTATGAATCAGGTAATATTCAAAAACTGAATTATGCGGATTTTAGTCGAATTATTCAAGGCATTGTTAAAGCAAGTATGAAAAATATTTACTATAATGTTCAGGTAATCATGTAATATTTGTATGCATTTGTATTGCAATGTTATTTTCCAATAGCTACAATCCACTTATTCTTTTGATTTGTCTTTAGGGAATATAAAATATTTGCATTTCTCCTGCTCAATGTAATGTTTACACACGAAACATATTTTCAAAATAATTTTGGTCTTCACGATTAAAACTTTAAACAAAAATTGAGTGAGTTACAAAAAAGTCAATTTGACTTATGATTATTTACAAATGACACCGTCAATTCTCTAAGCTCAGCCGTGACTTATATTTCTATCTCAGTCGTTCATGGCTTACCTAGTATACAAATTCTGTGGCTCGCTTGATACAATCAAATCCCTCAATAGAAGAAGTACAATATAAAGAAAGGTTATGTCACTTTGTTTTGTTTGGGGAAAAATATATCTTGCGTTGCCATGTTTTTACGTCAGCACTAAACTTCCCAATTGCAATTATGGTTATTTATTTCTAATTAAACCCACTAATCGAATCATTGTTGGATTTAGATATTGTTATAATTGCATGTTATCTGATGTTAAACAATTTAATGAAACTATCATATTGGTTTTTCAACGATCGGTAAAGTAGATTATTTTAAGTATAAGCTATTAATAGCGCCAGTGAACCTGAACTAATCTTTGTAATCTATAGGTTTATTTAATAGAAAAATATACATATATTGATTTGATACAGGGGGTAAAGAATAGATAAAATCTTTTACAAGTTGCCTATACGTTAAGGTTAGAAATTTTGGAATTACTCATTTGAAAAAGCAATACACAGGTATGTTACTATTGAAAAGTTCTTCTGAAAGCCTCTTTGAAATATTTTTAAATTAATATTTGAATTGTTTGGTTTCTTTTTATAATTTTATAAAGTGTTTACATATTGTAACTACTTAATATTCATGATTGAGTGTCTTCTTAAGCCCGTTTTACATCTGTCAATTTATTGATCAATTTCTAGAACTTGGGTTCTTGGTTGTCAAGTTGGGATTTTACATCTATCAATTTCTAGTTCAATTTTAAGTTCAATTTCTAGTTCAAGTTGTCTTCAATTTTCAGCTTCAAGCTCACTACTTTACATTTATCAATAAATTGATCAATTTCTAGAACTTGGTCAAGTTCTAGAAATTGACCAAGACAAACATGTTCTATTTTTCCCTCAATTTTCTAGTAATTTGTTGGGGGATTTAGTTTATTGTATGTAGAGTGTATGTTTGTGTTTAATTTCCATATATGTCACCAAATTTCCCTATATGTCACCAAATTTCCTAGTACGAAAACGTTGCAAAAATAAATTCACTTTCATTTCAACGTTCCCCAGCAATTTATTGTCAGATGTAAAGCAGTAAGAAGTTCTTATTTTAGCACTAGAACTTGTTCAAGAACTAGATCTTGAAATGTAAGACAAATTTATTGACAAGTGTAATACGACAACAAGTTTCAAGTTAAGAACTAGAACTTGAACTATTTCAAGATCTAGAAATTGATCAATATCTTGACAGATGTAAAACGGGCTTTAGATGGAAAAAAAATAGGTGTGAATACTAATTTGAATTTTTTGCAATATTTTTCCAAATATTTGTTGTATACAGTGCCGAATTAACCAATAGACAGTGAACACAAGTGTTTAACAAAAATAAGTAACTAAATATACGAAATATATATATATATATAAATAATTTTTTTAATAAATCTTTTAAAAATGGGGAAAATTTAACGAAATATGTAGGTAGGTTTAGCAAACGCCAATTAAATTGGCGCGGGGAGGGGTAAGTTCGCGCAGGATTAAAAGTAGTGGGGAGATTTGTATTTGGTTTTACATCAAATGTCAGATAATTCTAACCTCTGAGCGTGTATCACTTTATGATCCCCTAACAAAGACATTATGTTCCGTCAAACGTCAATGACAAATGTATTCTGACAATTACTTGAGTAGTGGGCGTGGACGGCTTCTGCGCACCCCCTCCTCGCGCCAACTTAATTGGCGCTTGTTATACTTCAAATATCAGATTACGTGGATATGTGAAATAAAAAAGTTTGCTGCGATACTATAATGACATTAATGCTGAATAGCTAGATGATGAATTGTAATGGCAAGAAAAGGAAATGTGAGAACGAGAACCACGAACTAGTTCCAGTTTATAGAAAGCAGCAACTCTGCATCTTCTTTTTCTAATATCAAAATATTGTTAAGAATTTATTTACATAATAATGCCTGTAAGTAATGCAACAGGAACTAGATCTCCTCTGTTCTGAAACGAGTTAAGAAATTCAACGGGGCAGAAAAGTTTGAGGTCTTTAGATATGTGTTTTCATTCTCTATTATTAACCAAAATTTTAAAATATATTATTAAAAATATCTTTGGAAATAACTTATATAAATAGGGCTCCAATTTCAATTTTGTCTAAGGCTCATTAAATGATTAATCTGGTAGTGATTGTACAGGTATATACTTTTCGCATGTGCAAAACATATTAATAACTTCTGATATGGTAAAATAGAGATAGATTTATATAGTGAGCAAGTTTGAATGAAAATAATTTGATGAAATATGTACGACCATCTTTTAATTGAACTGCATTTGCATCCATTGTTATTAATAAATGCTTCTACTTCTTTAAATGTATTTGCCTAACAAATCATTTAATCAATTTATACTCATTATTCAATAAAAAAAAATAATTTTCATATGAATTTTGACTTAATTCTTGTGTTTCTTAAATAATCGAAGTATTTGGGAGGTGTATGGGAAGCTACGTTTCCGCTGGAGAAACATTGAGAAACGTGTTGCTGTTGCTTCGTCTTGCCGAAAATGTTTCATAAAGTTCCTGAAAGTTCGGCAACGACTGTCGATTGTTTATACTTCTCCCCGGTTACCATTTTGAGCAGTAAATTTCAAAAGAAAATCGGCAACATGGGGAAATAAGTACTAGTGAAAACGAACGATGCAACTTGATAAGTTGTTGTGTCTAGTCTAGTTGTTAGTATTTTGGGGTGCAGTGGATTCATAAGAAATAAACAATATTTTAAAACTTCTATAACCACTTTACGTAGTTCTGGTTTTATTCTACTTGTTCTTTGCATCGAAATTCTGAACATACAGGGTGCGGCAAAATAACCTCCCTATTTTCGATGCTCGGTAGTAAGTACCTGGAGACACTTAGAGTAGTGGGGATAGCAGCAGTCGACGCAGGAGAGTGGGAAGTTTACGTTGCATTCGGCACGTAGGTACCAGTCGCCATCATGGCGTGGATGAACGAGCACAGAGCTTATGCGGTCGAAGCGTTCATTCGCAACAATGAGTCGGTTGTCACGGCACAGCGTGCTTTTCGAACGCGATTTCAAATTCCTCCGCGTGAGTCGGTACCGGACAGAAAGTCTATTTTGTTGTGGGTAAAAAACTTTAGAGAGACTGGTTCTGTTGTTAAAAAACGGGGTGGAAGACCTCGTAGTGCCCGTACACCTGAAAACATCAATGCGGTTAGACAATCAGTTTTGCAGTCTCCTAAAAGATCAGCTCGTAAACATGCAGCCGCCCTTCGAATGTCTGACCGTAGTGTTCGTCGAATCCTACACAAGGATCTTCATTTCCATCCTTACAAGATGGATGTTGTGCAAGAACTATCACAACGTGATTGCCAGAGTCGCACGAAAGCATGTCAACTCATCTTGGAAAGTCTTCCACCAGACAGCATTGTTCAAACATCGTCCCGGAAACCTGCTAGACCTGAAAGAAGCAATTCGCGAGGAAATTCATCGCATACCTCAAACGATGCTTGAGAGAGTCCACGAGTGCTTCAATGTTCGCTTGCAGCAGTGTATCAACAGCCACGGCCACCATTTGTCAGATATTATTTTCAAAACCAAGTAAAAAAAATTCCCGTGTTAAAGAATAAGTTGGTAAAAATAAAATTGTTTTATCTGGAAAAATGCTTTTTTTATTTACCTAAAAAAATAGGGAGGTTATTTTGCCGCACCCTGTATATTGTATTATCATATCTTATTTGGTATTATCTATATGTTGTATGACATAGAGGCAGACAACCATCTTGTCATTCTAACCTTGTACTTGGTAACAGAAACTTGTCTAATTTGTAACAAACTTGTGTAACTTGTAACAGTTTATGTAATTATAAATAAATATATATTGATACAGTTAGAAACTGTTTTAATAATACACAATAAAATAATAAACAGATACATCAACGAAATGTAAGGGTATCTTATTGCAAGGAATCGCGGTTTGATAAGGAATCGTTACAATGTACTAAGTGTATTCAAAATACTTGATTAGCGTGCAGGAAGGATTAGCTAATGGTAGTTTTCAAAATTTTGGAAACATCAATCCGATATGGAATGGCTATTTTGTCAAGTTACTTTCTCAATTAAAAAAGGGAAAATTAATTATAAACAAACAGTTTCTTTATTCTTTTTTGTTACCATATTGTCATATTTTCATATCCTGTTTACATGAAGTGAAATTATTAGTTGCGCACTCAAGACAATGAGTGCGTAACTAGTACAATTTTAGAAGATTTTTAGATATATTGTCTAGCTAGTCATGAAAAAAATAAGTGATAATAGCGAGCTTTTGCTGTCAAATAGCTCTCACATTTGAATTTATACTGACCAAGTTTAGTTCAAATTCAGGGAGTTTTGCTGTTTTTAAAGCTTTATTCAACCAAAAATTATTGAAATTCATTTAGAAGATAGAAGTGTGACAAAATTAAATGTAGGTGTAGGTTTCCGTTTTAGTTCAAATTCAGGGAGTTTTGCTGTTTTTGAAGCTTTATTCAACCAAAAATTATTGAAATTCATTTAGAAGATAGAAGCGTGACAAAATTAAATGTAGGTGTAGGTTTCCGTGGTCGTTCTCTAGATGTAGATCTCGGTTTCCGGGTTGGAACCGCGTCGAGTTCGGCGTAATTGCCAACGTTTCGTCCACTGTTTCAAGGGACATCTTCAGGGCTGTACGGCACAACTTATATAGGGGGAACCGGGTCAGATGGTGGCTTGCTATTGGCTGGGGACAATGAGCCAATGGCATGCGTCGTATGGGCGTGGTATTTCGTAGTAGAGTTTGCCACGTTGGATGTAACGTATTATATAAGTATTATATAAACTGTGCTGGTCTCTGTCATAGCATTCTTCAAGCTACTGCGAAACGACGAACATCTACGTACAGCCCTGAAGATGTCCCTTGAAACAGTGGACGAAACGTTGGCAATTACGCCTAACTCGACGCGGTTCCAACCCGGAGACCGCGTGATAAAATTGTTGACGAAAGAAGGAAAAGGATCCAGAAATATTAATCAGAGCATGATTTTTATATATAGGGAAACGTCATATTTCACAGCAAAATTTTGGTCTAAGCAATTTCGATGGGATAGGGAATCAACTCAAGACGATCCAAGATGTGGAAGGACTATCAACCGAAGAACTTAGGAAAACATCAAGAAAGTGGAGGAAGAGGTCTTAACAAATCGAAGAAAGGAGATGTCAATTATTGCTCTTGTATTGGAGATATCAGAAGCCACAGTATTAGAAATTTTTCATGATGATTTAGGAATGAACAAATATGTCATCATTATAGATTAATAGATTCCTTAGTCCCGAACAAAAATTGTGTAGGTAACAAATTTGTGGGGAAAACTTTAAGTTTTTTTTTTATACATTCACAAGTTTGATATCTCAACGTAACCAGGAGAAAAAGTACATGTGTTTACCATACCATCCTATCACTAAAAACATTAATAGAGTTGTTAAAGAACAAAGTCTCCAATTTGCTTTTCGGTCCGAAAGCTCCAAATCAAAATAAAAAAAATCTGCTTGGTAATACCAAAGATAAAGTTAATTTGAATTCGAAATCAGGTATATTCGAAATAAATTGCGGCGATTCTAATTTGAAATATGGGTCAAAAGAAACTCTCAATAATAACCCATTTTATTAAATTTAATAGACCAGAAAAAGCGGGCGTCGCAAACCACGCACTGGACACGGATCATAACGTCACGATAAAAGGTTAAAACTTGTCAAAAATACCTACAATCCTAGAGATCTCAACGCATACGGAAGCATTCATATCGTTAAAAACAAAATTAATACGTACGATGGTCCTATCCCATACAGTTGCCTTTTTTCATTCTTAGAAAAGAGGCAGAGAAAGTTGAAGGCATGAGAATAAACACATGGTGTTACTGTTTTCTTAGGAGGTATAAGTTGACGTAATTTTAGTTTGTGCATTTGTTTTAAAGTCAGTGTATCGTAGACGCTGTATAAAGTTGTTGTGTTAGGTTTATTGGGCTTCATGTTCAAAACTTTGATTAGTTATTTTACCTGCTGATGATGACAACTTAGTTACCGAAATACATATTTAGGATACGATTATTAATTGTGGTTTTATACCTTTTATGAGTTATTATTTCTTTCTTAAATTGAAAAAGCATCTCTGTGGACGACATTTTTCTTCAGATGATTGCCTGGAAGAGGCGGTAGGGTGGTGTTTTGAACACTTAATAAAAGAATTTATTTTGGAAAGAGTAGCCTTATCAGGAAAAAATTATGTTGTCAAAAGTCTCTACTCATGGCAAGACGGAGAAATATTTAAGTAACAAAAAGTTCCTCAATTTTTCTCCGGTGGAAACAGTATATTTTTGAATTTGATGAATATGCTAATATGATGTGAAATTTTGGAATTAGTTCTAACTTCTTAATTAGTTCTGAAGTTCTAGCTAACTCCAACTTTTTCTAGTTACTGAACACATTTTTAGGAATAAATATAGAACCGGAATTTTATTCTAAAATATAAAAACGCTTTCCATGTCTAATAAAGTTAAAGATCAAGTTGGTTTTTACACCATAATACCTTAAAAATAAAATGGAATATTTAATCAATCAGTATTTTGCAAAATATTGTTTGTTTTTTAAAATATGTTTTAGTATTAGGTAATCTTATTTCATTGATTAGGAAATATTGCAACAAAGGAAGTTATATAAACATTATCATTAAAATTAATTTCGTTAATACTTTCTGAAAGCAAGATATAATATATATTTCTTGTTTTATTCTATTCCGAGCTCTAACAATAATAATAAATTAAGAACAAATATTTCGTAGTTTTTAGTGAGACCAAATTTATCTTACACATTACCACAGGCTTGGTGGAAATTTACAGTTCATTATCAGAACCGTTAAAACTCAACATTTCCCAATTTTTCATTTCTTATTTTTTTTATAGTTGTAACTGGTTTTATCTCTCTCTTACATAACTAAATATCTACAACACCTCTACACAAGGAAGTTTTCAGGGATGCTCATTTTTTAGTTTGAGAATTGGACACGCACTCACACATACACGCACGCAGAAGAAGGATTCTTTGTTTCGTTTCTTTTGTTAAAGTTAACGTTCGTATAGAATTCCTCTTCTTTCTTAACCTAGGTTTAAATCACTGGTGAAGATAATTTCGGGTTTTAGACAGGCGCTACCGCTCTCTGTTGGTGAATTGGCCGAAGCTAGTGAGTTGGCTCGCGTTGCCGCTAGAGGGGAGCGGCTGCTCTGTTCGGGATTTGTACACTGACCGCTGATGTGGGCAACTGCATTGTTGATCGGACCGTCGTTGTTCGTATAGTAATATGCGGAATCTGTAACAACATAATTTGTAAATTTGCGTTTATAGGAAAATATGTAATTTATTTAACAAAATCTAAGAAATAAAGTTTTTATATCGAATTTTACATATTTAAAAAATGTTATTTGAATGAATAGATACATTTAATTTTCTTTTTATATCACCACTTGATGTAGGCACGGTATGATTGTATGTTGTAAGTATATATACAGTTAATTTCGCCGATATTGATATCAGGTCATAATTTTTATTTATTGCCTAGACTAAACCGACACTTTTGATTCGAAATAAGTATTGTAATGTCTGTCAATCTGTCAGAATCGGAAATTATAAATAGTACCTATTGTGCATTTTAAAATGGTCTTTAATAACGTATTGCTATGAACTTTTCCCCGCAAATATTGTGAAAAGTTTTATTATTTATGTATGTATTTTTATTTTGAACTTAAATATATATTTGACTTGTGCAGTTGGAGCAAGCCGGATTTGATGTGGACGATTTCTTATAAGTGTATTTTTTTATACGAAGCCTACGTGCTTCATGTGGTTTAACCAGACACAAGTGTACTCTGGGTATAGAAAGACGTGTTTATAATAAGATAAATCTTTATCTTTGTTTTAGTAACTTCGTGATTTTTGTTTAATTAGTGGTTGGTGTTTGAATTCATTACCGATTTATACGAGGTTGTTGTTCTCGTTTTTTGTTAATTTTGTACGCTTTCTAACTCATGTGTCTCGAGAAAATATATGAATATATTTTTTTTACGTAAGTAAATTATATTAAAAGATATCTTATTATTATTATTATTATTATTATTATTATTATTATTATTATTTTGTATGAATTGAATTTTGTATCTTTCCATTGTGTTAATTTTGATATATATATATATATTATCTTAGTTATTTGATATAAATGACAAAGAAGATTTTTTAAAATTTCTAATACATATAGAAAATTTCTGTAACTTTAATATTTTAGTTCGCTTGGGATATCAAGGGCATATTTTTTTTTATGTGGTTGCACATGCGTTAGAGTTTGTTTTGGGCTGTCATATCAGTTTGTTTATTTTTGTTTCTTGTGGGAGAAATTAAAAAGCATCTTTGTAATTTATTAGTTTTAATTTTGATCGGCTGTCATAAAGGAAGTTTTTATCGTATGCTGCGGTCACTTCCATGCGATATTTTTACCTTAATAATATTGTTAATGAGGCAATATTAGTCTTTATACTTTATAAAGATTTTTTTTATTTTTTTAAATTTTTGTATTAAAGTTTCATTTAAAGCTTATTGTGTGTATTTTTTAAATTTGACCTTTTTTCTTTTGTGCTTATAAGTAACTCAAAGACATTATTACTATTTTTCTCAAATATATTTTGAGTGGCGCCTAAATATTTTATTAATTTCAATTGTGTTTCCACTTTTCCGATTGGAACCCTGAGAGAAAAGCAGTCCCATTTTGAGAATAAGCCGACTGAATACCCAAGCTGGACAGATTGGTTGTGAATTGTGAATAAGCAAATTTCAAAATCACAATTCATAGCAGTATGTAATGCATACGTAATAATGATATTAATAATATTAGACAAATAATAACTGATACTCCTAAAACTTGGATTTTGCTCAACAAACTGGGTTGTCAGCTAAGTTTTAAAACAAAATTTACAATTCTTTTCATATCGTATAACTTGCTTGCAAGAAATCCTTGATATTGATTATCCATGACGAGTAGTATTTTGTGAATGGTTTTCAAATCATTTTAATGATACACTCTAGACAAAACTTTCTTTTCGGACAAAGCATTGTTTCATGTTTGTGGATTTGTTAACTCACAAAGCATGAGAATGTGTAGTGTTAGGAAACCCAATAATTTGATTGAAGCCAATAATAATATTGAAGCTTCTCTACATCAAAAATTCGGTGCGCTATAAGTAGAACGATTATTGGTCCAAATTTTTTTTTAGGGGTTCTTTAATTGCCGAAAGATATCGTCAAGAAATACTCTTGGATTTCTTTAATTAGCTTCATGATGGTGAACTAGCGTTGGGATACTTTTAACAAGATGCTGCTACAGCTCACACAGTGGGTGAAGAAATAGATATGATGCGACACGTGTCTGGAAGTCGTATAATTAGTTTGAATAACAAATATGATTTTTTTTTCCTTGTGATTTTACACCGTGTGTATATCGGGGATACAGTCTGCGAAATTGGCATCTACGAAACATCTACGAATAGATTCTGCTACCAGATGTAAAGCATGGATTTTACACGTAATATGTAACAAGTTAGCACTTAACACTTGGTTTGTTGAAAGTTTTACAACTTATTTTACATTAACTCTGAAATTATTTCGCCAGTACATTGTTGTACTCTTCTCCATGCTAGTAAAATTGAAGATGGCGATTGATGTGGTTCAATTGCACCTACGTACTATAACATTAAAAACAATTTTTTTTTATAATTTGTTGTTTCGTCCGCAGATAACTACAGTCCTTCTTTTTCAATTTTGATTTAATCATATGTTCAATGCGTTCGTGGAAGGATGGCAGAAAATTTAGTAATATTTTCCGGCTAGGTTCCGTTCCTTTACCGTAGTGCTTCCAAAATGAACGAAATGATTCGTTGTTTACAAACTTAAACGATACATTACACAATATGAAAGTTATACATAAATGAAACAGACGTGTCTGGCTACTTTTTTTGCGATTATGCATTATACTATTGACGTGTCTTTCGCAGTGAATTTTTCTTGAACACATTGGCGGTATACTTACACTTTATTATACTGCCATTGCACATTAAATCCGGAAATCCTCTTATCAATTTATGAGCTACATCTTAAAACGGTCTCTTTCTGGCTATTATAAAATTATTATCTATCACTGTAAACCAGCGAACTGCACTGGATGGTGTTTGAACGGCGATTGACAAAATATATATACGCACTAAGACGAGCTGCCGCTGGAGCGTTACTCGAATGAACCTCTCTAACGATAAATAATGATGTTATTATTGTTATTATGGCGTCGACTTGTCTCGCACTTTCGTAGCCTATAGCAGGGAAACATTTTACTCAACCCACATAATCTATGGGCATGAACTAAAATCGTACTAAAACAATCTCCGTAAAAAGAGGTCCAAGTGTATTTCATTTAAAATTACTAATATACGTATTCACGATGTGTGAAATTCTTATATTGATTGAAGTATTATTGTCAGTATTTGTCTCTGAACGGTATATAAATTTGAGCCAATTTATTTTACTAATTTGCAAATACTTTCTAGTGAACCAGTAAATGTTATATTAATGTAACTTAAATACCTTGCGTTCTTCAAACATTTATTTATCAACTTGAAATTTTGAAGTGAGCGTTTGCATAAATAACACTGTTTGACTAGAACCTAAATGTTTCCGACGAATATATACTCACTGTTTACTTACTGAGCAACCCGCTGCTGGCGCTTCCATACCCATATGTACCGTAGGCGGCTCCGTATTGACTGTAGGCCGTGCTGTAAGCGTAATCTGAACCTGGAACGACCGTGCTGCCCGCTGAAAAACAATAACATAAAATCACTCTCATAAAATCACATTGAAGCTTTTTGTTTTCCCTTTTTGTCTAACATATAAGATAAACCATCACCAGGTCATCAATGAAATGTACCTGTCGAATAACCGAAACTCGGTAACATTGTTGAGTAGTGCTGCGAGGGTCCGTTTGAGGGCTGCAGTACAGTTAAACCGGAAGGATCGGGCGATCCCGTGTGCGATGTCGGTTGACTTCCTGGCTCTGCCGGCAAAGTGAGCGGCAGGCCAGGCGATGCTCCGTCTACTGTTGTCCCGAGACCAACTACGCCACTGTACGGCGAAGTGTTTTCTGTTATCATGCAAATAACACAAACAAAATATATAATAAAATACATACGTCAAACAAAAAAAAAATGTAACTAATTACTATTGGAAAGTAAATTCATGCAATTAAAAAATGCACATCTACAGGGAGTTTAACTAAAGTTAACTGCGAGTGTACGTAGTGTAAAATTTAATATGGGGTAAGCAACTACAAAGTTTATCGGTGTAAGAAGAAGAAGATCAGGGGAGAGAGGCAAGAATAAGATACATTATACAGCAGTGATGCACATACCGCGGCCCGCATGCGGCCCACTGTCGATATTTATGTGGCCCGCCAACGAATTTTAAAAATTGTTCTAAAAACTACAAAAGTAGGTAAAAATCCATTCAAATCAAAATTTCTTAATTTTTTATTTTATTCTAACTTTTGTAATTGTCAGTAAGATATGTATCTTTAAGTACCTACTACTTTCTTGTTCAGGTTTACTACGTAGGACAGGTATGCTCCTCGTCGTTCCAAGCATATTGTTACGAGACTAGAAATCTGTCGAACCAACTAGATTACTCGAAGATTCGCGAAACACGTCGGTATTATCCCCGAACAATGTGGTAAGTTTAACTCGTATAAATACAATCGTATAAATACATCGCCCGCTATCGGGGCAGTTAAGTTTTAACTACGGACAAGCGAACGTTATATTGTTTGAATTGTAATCTGTGAAGAATAAATATTTCGTCGTTCGAACTTCGCATCTACCTACGTAACAATATAATATCAATTTTGATATGGATAAACCAGACTGGGGTCTGGTTTATAAAAAACGTAGTCGTAAGGTTGAAGATGAAAATCGACAGTTTCAAGATATTTGGACCGAAAAATACCTTTTTATTTATTCGCATAACAAAAGTGTCTGTTTAATATGCAAGGGTAGTGTTTCTATTCCGAAGGAATAGAATGTGAAAAGGCATTATGAAACCCAACATCATACTTTTACCAAATTAACCGGCGAAAATCGAACGCAAGAAATTTCCACTTTACAAATGGAACTAATAGGCCAGCAAGCTATGTTTACAAAACCAATTCAAGATGCTGAAACAGCTACTGAAGTTAGCTTTGAAATATGTTAAATAATAGCGAAATCTTGACGGCGTTTTAAAGATGGTGAGTTTGCTAAGCAGTGTTTAGATATCGCCGCAAAAAAAAATGTGTCCGAAAGATGCTAAGAGGTTTGAGAAAATTCAACTAAATCGGATGACTGTTCAAAGAAGACTTACCACATTAGCAGCTAATATAAAAGAGCAATTAGCGACGAAATCGAAAAGTTTTGAGTATTTTTCTATAGCACTCGACGAATCTACAGATATAAGTTCCATTGCTCAACTCTTAATATTTTTACGAGGTATAACGCAAAATTTTGAAGTGAGTGAAGAACTGATTGGTATGAGTTCTTTGACAAGTCAAACCAAGGGGAGTGACATGCTCAAAGCTCTTCTGGAAAAATGTTCTATAATGGATTTGGATTTAACTAAATTATCTGGAATTACGACTGACGGAGCACCTTCAATGTTTGGAAGTAAATCTGTGATAGTAACTATGTTATAAGAGCATTTACAAACTAAAAACATAGATACCAAGGAATTAATGCAGTTTCATTGCATTATACATCAAGAGGCCCTCTGTTCAAAATTATTGGGATTTGAAAATTTGTATACATTGCTTCACTAGCTTAACTGAGGACGCCTAGATGGCAGCAACATATGTATTAAGCAGAAGTAAATGCTGAAAATACGAGGTGTATTGTCCATGCGCATAGTTACAGATATGTAAATTACTTACATGTTTGTTTCATATTGTACAAACGCTTTATACGTGCTTAACGTATTGTCATACTTAAACAAAACCTTTTTGTATTTGAAAATGTGATGAAAGTTGTAGTACCTACTGTAAACTTTATAAAATCACGAGGTCTCAATCACCGACAATCACACAATTTCTCGAGGATATTGAAAGCGAATATGGTGATCTCCTGTTTTACACTGAAGTAAGGTGGCTAAGTCGTGGGTTGTCACTAGAGCGGTTTCTTAACTTGATTGAAGAAATCAAAATATTTCTGGCGGAAAAGAAAAAGGACGTCTCCGAACTCGACAACCCTGATTGGCTGTGTGACTTAGCGTTTCTTGTAGACATCACAAATCACTTGAATGTCTTAAATATGCGACTCCAAGACAAAGATCTATTGATTTCGCAGTTATACTCTCATGTTTCGTCCTTTAAATGAAATTGAGTCTTTTCAGGACACAAATCAATTCAGCCAATCACAGCCATTTTCCGAACTACAAAAAAATTATGGAGAAATTCAATAAAACTGATGTCAATATCGCTTATGTTGAAAAAATTGATATTTTAATACAAACTTTTCATGATCGTTTTCTAGACTTCAAAAAAGTTAAACTTCTATTAGACATTTTCAGCAATCCTTTCAACATTTCACCCGAAAATGCACCGGAATCAATACAGCTGGAATTGATAGACATGCAAAATGATGATAATTTACGTTGCGTTGACAAAACCGCTTATAAAGAGTTGCGAATAAATGCATTGAAATGCGCAAGCTTATTTGGATCGACGTATATTAACAAACAAAACAAAAAATCGAAACCGTCTGGCAAATGAAAATCTGGAAGCAATTTTACGTGTGGTGACAAGTAATGTGGAGCCAAATATAAACAAAATTGTTAGGTAAATGCAATGTCATGCATCAAAATAATAAAACATGAAATATTACATTGTAATGATTAGATTACATTACGATTACATAATTACAACAAACATTTTTGAATGTTCTTTTATTTTTATAATTTGTAGTAATTCATACTATTTACAAATAAAAATATTTGTGTTAATAAGTATTCTTTGTAGTGGCCCGTCCTTGGCTTATAATTTTCCCAAGTGGCCCCTGATCCCTATAAGTCTGTGCATCCCTGTTATACAGGCCGTCCTTGAAATAACATATGAAAAATCGAAAGATGTAAATGTAATTATATAGAATATAAATCCAAAATATTTTGAGTCAATTACGACTCGAATCCCAAAATTAAGAACCCCTGAAAATAAAATTATGTGCGCCTATGGATAAGAATGTCTATAAAAAAGAACTCGATACAAACATACGCTGCAATGTTTATATTTATAAAAATTCTAAATGATAACAATAGTTAGACGGCTGTCGTTGTTATAAGAACACGAGAATGAAGCAGCTTTGGTTACTTAGGGTTAAGTAACCTCAATACGATTACATCAACTGTGAACCATTAACATCAATTGTACATACACCATAAGTGTACCAAAATGTCATATTTTTAAATAATACGAGAATCCTAGCAACGAATTGGATATTTTTTGACGGAATTATTCATTAACTACTACTAAGAGGTAGTAGTTAATGCTTACGTCAAAAAGTGACGATTTTATGACATGTGTTTTCTCATTTTTAAGAAATAAAAGCGTTTCCACTTTTTCATTATTATTTTTGTTTATTATTTACAACAAAGTTAGTTAGATACTGCAACGGATTTATAAATAAAAGAACATTAAATATACAAGCGCAGTTTTATATATATTAATATTTTATAATATCTGCTTCCTTAATGTAACTTAAGGCTTCCCAATGTATTCGGAACCGCAGTCGTTAATAGCTTAGTAGCAGAGCAATGGTCCGGCAAACCATTAATATTTTATAATATCTGCTTCCTTAATGTAACTTAAGGCTTCCCAATATATTCGGAACCACAGTCGTTAATAGCTTAGTAACAGAGCAATGGTCCGGCAAACCATGGACTTGGGTTCGAATTCTGCTTAAGCGTGAATTTTGTTAAAAGAAAAATTCGAATAATTAGCGTCGTAAAATGTAGAAAACAATATTATATTTAATACGTAGTAGATATCTTGGAATTAGATGCATTGTAATAAATATAGACCGATCTATTGTCCAAATAGCTTTACGGTATCAGGAGAAAAGCCGAAGAAAGATATTTTACTGATGAGTATATTGCGGTCAATCGTATCGAGCGCTTTAGTGAAATCTGTATATACCACATCTACCTATCCTTTTGTCCAAACATTGACTAACATACTGCGTAATTTCAACCAAGTTCGTTATTTCGATCTTCCTAGTTTAAAGCCACGCTTGTATGGGGAAATGTAAGGGGACGCACAAGTATATATTTTCAAGTATAGAAGTTGTTCGAAAACTTGGGAGCATGTAGATAAAATATTTATGAGTCGATAATTGTTCATAAAGTTCTTATCTCCATGTTTAAAAATTGGTATAATTCGACTTAGTTTCCAAAAATCCCGGAAAAGTAGACGTACTGACCGAATTGATCAGAACCCGTCCACAGTCTCTAGTGAAAAAGTTAGGAAGCCCATCGTGACGATTAGCTTTCACTTGCATCAAGACAGACGAAACCTCCTCAGTCGAAACCGCCGGAATATCAATACTGTGAAATGAAAGAATATTTACAGGAAAAGTATCAGATATAGTTAAACGTGGTACAAAAGTCGTGGAAAACATGTGTGCAAAAGCCCTAATAATTTTGTCCGTATCAGTTAACATATCGATTCCTGAATTCAAGCAGGCAGGAATCCAGATGGAAGCCTTTTGAATTTTCGTACACGTGGAGAACGACGATAATATATTGGCTGCCGCTTGTGTTCGGTGTCAAAATGATTAATACAAGAGTCGTCCCCGGTGGCATTGTTCATGAGAAAATAATCTCCTTGACTTCCTGGTTCAGAAGTTCTTAAAAAATGTTTTTTCTTTGTTCTTTTATGGCATTTGTTAATTGTCACGGGATCCATCTAGCGCAAATTCTGAACAATGCAGTGGATTATTTCTTCACTAATGCCTAATTGACGAGTAATATATTTTTGCCTAATCCGTCGATTTCCTTGAATCTGTGCATTCTTCGCTCTTGTCTTCTTCTCATGTGTCACTAGTACTGGTCGATCTGACCGTTTTTTGTTAAATACCTTCATTTCGCCTCTATGACAGTCGAACCCAATGGTGAATTTTCTTCAGATCCATACAATCGTTGCCATAAACAGCTTTCAAATGCCTGTAAATTTCGAAGGGCGCTCAACCTTGCAACGTTGCAAATTCTATCTTGGTAGAGTAAAATTACTTTCGGATGAGACTGAAGATGCGCGAGCGATGACATTACAAAAATACTGAACACCTTAAAAACAGTGAGCAGTCGCAGCAGTCGGCAGCGGGAGCAATGTACGTACAAGACCACTACGAAACACACAGATCAAATGCCTGGTATCGACTGACAAATAATCGATAAACGTTTGTGGCTCGTATAGTACACGGATTTATACTACTAGCTGTTTCTCTCATTTATGAGGTGGCTCTCTTTCTAATTACTAAAATGTGTTTCTGCGCCAGTCTCATCCGAAAGGAATTTTACTCTACGCATCTTAAAAATCGAACTGTTACCCAATCGAACTGTTACCCAACGACGATAGATAAGAAAATTAAACTTTGCATGCTAAGACGAGGTATTGGAAATCAGATTGGAATTTGTTTCTATCCCCGCAACTCACACAATGGCTTTGTTGGAGACCTTATATATCAATAGGCCCTCGTTAATATATTATTTTAATGCCTAGACTTTATTATATTCCTAATTGAATAAAATTATTTCTTTGTAATTAATTAGATAAATCTGCATAATTAAGCAAGTCATCCAAGCATATATTTTAACAGTAAATATTGCGTCGTTATGCAATTCAATCTATGATATGTTGGCAAGGTTAACGTAAAAATTATACTTTAGAGGCGAAAGAAATCTTTTGTGTGCCTGCCATGGAACAATATAGAAGCGAAAATATAATAAAAAAATTAAACCCGAAATCACTGTAAAGAATAAAATTACATGAGAACGCAGGAAGGACGATGAAGTGCAGATGATGCTAATGAGACAAGTTAATTAGTGAAGTCAATGCCAAGTGATGCAACACAGCTGTTTAACAATACAATGAATGTAATATCTACAACAAAAAAACATGCGAAAATAAGGTTTTTAGTAACATCATGCAGGATATATGGACAAATTTCATAGACATGCAAATATATACAGTTTAGTGGCGTAGGTAACGAATGAAGTGCTGATTTTGTTATTTAGGGTAAGAGTTATTTTGAAAATTTTGGAGATACGCACGTTAATTATGAAGTTTTGTTTTATATATATTAAAATACCCTGATTGCTTATATTGAATTACTCAGATAATGAATGGGCTGAAACTCATTAAATAAATTTTTTGCTATAATTTTTTGTTTCAAATTCTTTAAATACGGAATTCGGAAATAAATTATGAGTAAATTGACGATAGAACAACTCGTAAAATTTGTAGTTTTACTTTGAACATCATCGTACTCAGAGAGCATATATGCCACATTTTAAAGAAAGAAATCCTTCGTCAAAACCAGCAATATTGGTTTCACTCGGGGTTTTCAACAGAGGGGTGTTGTCCAGAATCTTCCACGGATCGGAAGATGCCACTCAGGTCGTTCACAGGAAAATACTGGACGGGTACGGCAGAGCAGTGATGAAGAGCATGGTACATCCACTCGACGGCCTTCTCAAGAGCTTGGAATCACCCACTTTGAGACGCATACGAGAGCTGCATAAGATTCTTAAGCACCCGACCGATAGCGTAGTGGTAAGATACTGGCTTATTGTGTCGGAGGTTCCAGAATCGAATGTGGGGCTTGCTGTTTAAGAAGGTTTTCGAGATTTCCTTCCTTATTTAAGGTGAACGCCGACAGCCAAATATTTTAAGTCGCTCCACGGGTATAGGTGTAACATTAACTCAGTGCTTTGATAATTAGCTTTAAGCTGTCGAGAGATGAAAATTCCTTCCTTATTCAAGGTGAATGCGGCAGCCAAATATTTTAAGTCGCTCCACGGGCATAGGCGTAATATTAACTTAGTGCTTTTGTAATTAGCTTCAAGCTGTTGGCAGATGCAAAGGTATGAAAAATGAAAATATCGTTGATTTGGTTAATTGGATTTTAATAAGATTTTCTATAATTAATTAAATGCAAATCGGGGATTCAATGAGTATATTTATATTCGAATCAGACGATGTTGATATTTAATTAATAATAATTAAATCTAATAATGCAAATTTTATTGAGAACAAGAAAGATGAACACGAAAATATAACCAAAATCAATATCAGTTAAGAAAGTTTTCGAAATGATGACCGTTCATTTCTTGACAATATGCACGTCTGTGAACAAATTCTTGAATGGCATTTGCCATAGCCTCCTCACGAATTAATTGCAGTTCCACAATCTCTGCCGTAACTTGTCTAGATTATGCGGTCGTCTAGTATAAACCACAGACTTTAAATGACCACAAAGGGAAAAAATAACTTCATTAGTTGCGACTTTTGGTCGTCCGATTTTCGGTAAATTTCTAACATTTCCGGTCAAGTTATACCATCTGAAAGTTTTACCAACGACAGTTCGTGATATTGGATGCCGATCCTGATGAAAATTGTTAAATAAATCGCATACTTCTTCATGAGTTCTGACGCGGCCACAAAAACCAATCATCATCAGAATTTAGATTTTTCCAGTTAATTGAACCATTATTAATTTTTGGAAGTCTAAAAAGTTAATTCTGACAGTTTAAGTCAAGGAGGGTAGAGGCACCACTTATGGCCACTTCACTGTAATTGGTGGAATAATAAGCATTGTGTCAATCCACTAATGCGTCTGCAACTGCTAAAATGTCATATTATTCAAGAGCAAGTGGGTATAGCGACAGAAGCTGTTATAACTTAACTTAACTTAGCAGTTAAAGTGATAATGTGTTGCACATAGCGAGAAAACTAACGGATTTGGTTAAGGAAGTAATCTCGTCTTGCTGTATCTGATATTTTATTCGCACGAAAGAATTAAGGCAAGTAGATAATCTATCAACCTATTATAACCTACATTTTTATTGTTGACCATAATTGACAGTATTATATTGTAAAAATGAAGGTGGCTATAAAGGAAATAAAAAACTTACTAGTTACCCACTTATTGCCATGCTGCTGGCTGGCCACAAGTAGGTAATTTAAAACGACTTTTGGCCAGTTTATTTTTTTTTTGTTTAAATCAAGAGCTTAACGTGTTTTACATAAATGGCTTTTATTTACTTCAGTAAATATGCTGAAAACACCGAATAAAGTCGATAAAAGCAGAGAGGAAAAGAAAAATTTCAGTATTGGTCTTCAAAAGTTACCCTAGCTTTGAATGCCATATCTGAAGGAATGGCTGTTGCCAAAGCGGACACGAGAGTCCAAGAAACACATGAAAGAACAAAAAAAAGGTCAACAACTAAAACAGAGGTCAGCAAAACCGAAAAAGCGGAGTTTGGAATCAAGCTCTTCTTCAGAAGAATTAGAAGACTGGGTGGAAAGTGGAAACAGTGAAGACGACGTTGACTACATAGTACGTAAGCAGGACGACAACGTAATGTTTGCTTCCAAAGATCTGAAATTGTGAGATTTCGTACTTGTCGGATTCAAGCTAATTGGTAAAAGTTTGACAACGTACAGATATGTTGCAAAGTTTTAGAAGTCCTATCTTCTGAAGAAGACAAGATACTGTGTTTTGCAAGTGTCAATGAAGAATAGACTGTATTCTATATCATAGAATAGGGTATTTTCAGCATAGATATATGCGACATTTTAGGAAAACTGCCCAACCCCACTGTAAAAGAAGAAGACAGAAATTGCAAGACAATTTTTCGTAGACATCTCTGAAAAGATGTAGTTTGTGGTGCACTGCTTATAAACTTCCATATATTTCTTGTTTGTGTTACCACAAAAGAATTTTGCTTTATTTACAATTAATTGTTTCAATAAATATGTATAAATAAATAACAAGTGTTCATTTGAAAAGTCAATCTAGTAGCATGTGATTTATTGAGAACATTTTGAAGTATGTCGTAAATTAAAATTTACTACTTAACCTACGAAGTCGTATATTTTGACAGTTTCATACATACAAATAAATAACAAATAATAGGTATTTATTGAAAACTATAACAAATATTGAAAATGTTGTCCTTCAAGATCAATGCACTTTAAAATCCTCCATTCAAAATTTCTGATGATATTCTGCAATATTACTGGATTGTTATTAATTTCCATGCATTTCTGTTCGATTCTCTGCAGCACATCATTCAAATTCGATATAGGTGTTTGAAATATGTTATTTTTTAGGTAAGGCCACAAAGAGAAGTCGCAAGGTGTTAAATCGCATTAACGTGCAGGCCAGGCAATTTCAGTATTTCGACTAATTATACGCTCATCAAAAAATTCTCTTAAATAATCCAAAGATTCTGCAGTACAGTGACAAGGTGCTCCGTCTTGTTGGAAATATGCATTTTATAGTTCATCATCATGCAACTGATTGACAAATGGTTGTAAAATTTCCGTACGGTACCTTTGAGCAGTTAACGTTCCCTGAAAAAATATTGGTCCAATGATTCGCCTTTGGCTTATCGCTGTCCAAACACCAATTTTCTCTGGATGTAGCGATTCTTCATTAATTACATGTGGATTTTCACTAATCCAAATTCTTGTATTTTGTGAATTTAGGTATCCCGTTTTATAAAACCATGCTTCATCAGTAAAGATGACTCCTTGCGAAAGTTCTCCATTATTGTTCATATTTACAAACCAATTACAAAACTGTAGTGTACGTGGGTAATCAATTTCTAACAATTCTTGTACTGCTGTAACACGGTATGGATAAAGTTGCATATCTTTTTTAATAACTTGTGAGTTGTACCAACAGATAGGTTTATTTGTTAACTCAAAAGTCGAACAGATGTTTGTGGTTCATTTTCCATTATTTCTTCAACACGATTGACAACTTGAGGTGTACGTTTCTTAACTGCTCCGCTGCCTGATTTTCTTAAGAGACTACCAGTTTCAGAAAAAATTTTAAAGTTCTATCCAAAGTATTCTTAAATTGTATATAATCTATTACAAAATGTGGAAACTCAACTTGAAATTCTACCATGCAATCTTGAACTGAATAAACCCATAAACCATCAATTTTATTACCACTTCGAAAATAAGCCTGGACTAAAAAAATTTTATGTTCTAAAGTGAAATCCATTTTAAAACTGAGAAGCAATTTATTTAAACCAGAATCGACGCACGATTATTTTATGCACTAACTTATATTTGTGATTGACATTATCAAATGTTATTTGGATTTACGTTTACGGAACAACAAACACATACTAATATATTTGCGTCTTATTCTATCAAAATTTCGAAGTAACCTAGATTGACTTTTCAAATGAACACTTGTTTTGTTATATTTAGAGTTTTAATTAATTTCCGAATGGCCAAAAGTAGGGAAAATATGTGGCCAAATATAGAAACAGGTGGCCATAAGTGGGGAATTTTGCAGTTCAAAATGTAAAGCATTATAACTTTTCAGGTTGCATTAAATCTTTAATATCAATTGGGTGGTGCGGTAAGTGGTGCCTCTACCCTACTGAATTTGATTCCATTGCTTACTCAACGTAAACATGGTTTTAAAATAACACTTTTAATTAAATATCTTTGTCGTTGTTGAACAAAGGGGTGCCAAATCTTACTGTTGCTGAACTCTCAGAACAGAGTTCTATTGAAATTCGTAAAAATATACAGATTGTTTTTTTTACAATAAAAACGTTAACATCGTAAGTTATATACTGAATTGTTTGTTATTGTTTTGAAATAAATTAAAAGTTTCAAGTAATTTTTTTATCAAAATACACTAGAATAATTAGAGTGTAATTTGTTAATTACAAAAGGTCTTGCATTAGATATGGTTGCTCAAGATCAAACTCAGATATAGAAAAAGATATATAAAAATTGAAAGTAAATAAATGCAGATGAAATTGTCAAAATTTTACACAGCATCTAAATGTAAGACTAATTAAAACAATGTTAAAACACTGTTATCAAACATGAGTAAGATATATCAGTTCTTTTTCTTATCATTCGTTAAGAGTGACATCACGGAAAATTTCATTTATAATAATGCTGCTCTTGACGTTTAATTAAAATTCATTTTAATGGATATACCTAATTCTAGCTAAACAATGAAAAATGTTATAAAATTTAGAATATTTAGGATATAAACATAATGTTAAAGCAGTTTACTTTTAAATACAATTCTATTTTATAAGTAATGAATTTGAGCCAGAAGTGTTGATACAAAGGTATTTTTAATAATATAAAATATTATTAAAAATCTGGTGTGAAGAACACAAATACAGGTTCACTATTAATATAAAATTTGTGAGCGTGTCCGAACATATCCCTCCCCAGAGACGTGGATACGTATTTCGCCTTTCTACAGGCTCGTCGGTACGCCCCTGCTGGAGAAAGGATCTTCTCAGACACATTCACAAAAAAGAACCACATCACCGAAATTATCCAGACCGGGCGTAGAAGTAAATTCAGGTTTACCTACTCATTTATGTTTCAATTATTCTGATACATTACACATGCGGTTAGTCCGTAGTATGAGTGAAGACACAAACAAAATGCAGTTTCTAGAGAGATTGGCGGTGGCACCTTTGGAAGGGCGTCGTTGCTTCACATTGGTTATGTGGACGGGGCGAGGTACTTCGGCTGTCTGACAACAGGCAGCGCTGAATTTACTTCTACGCCCGGTCTGGATAATTTCGGTGATGTGGTGATGTGGTTCTTTTTTGTAAATGTGTCTGAGAATATCCTTTCTCCAGCAGGCGCGTACCGACGAGCCAGTAGAAAGGCGAAATACGTATCTACGTCTCTGGGGAGGGATATGTTCGGACACGTTCACAAAAAATATTAATAGTGAACCTGTATTTGTGTTCTTCACACCAGATTTTTAATAATATTTTATATTATTAAAAATACCTTTGTATTATACAAAACTGGTGGGGTTTACCTACTCATGTATGTTTCAATTATTCTGATCCAGAAGTGTTGATTTGGTTCATATGGATGAAAATTAATGGCGTAAGTCAAAGCAATGGAATGGATTGATACTATGTATGTACTTTATATCTTTGCATCCCAACAGCTTAAAACAAATTACAAAGGAACTGAGTTAATATTACGCCTATGGTCACGGAGCGACTTAAATATTGTGTACATTGGGTGAATTACCTAATATACTCTTCAAGGCAACATTATGATTAGTGATTCGTTGAATGATTAGTAGGACAAACTCAATTTGGGTTCATTTTTCTGTGTTGTAACTGCGATAATATTGGAAAAAATTTCAAAATAAACCTTGGAAAGAAAATCTAGATTGCATTTACTGTGTTCCTCCGATACGCCTCCACCAATTTTGCGAAATTAGCATCATTCTTACCTGTATGATAAGGAGAAAGAGCGGGTTCCAATATTCTAGTCGTTTCAATTTTCATTTCGTGCATGGTTATCGGTGCCAATGGCGTTAATGAACTCGTGCCTATGTTTAAATGAATTGAAATTAAATATACAAAAAAAAAACGCAGGGCATGCTTGGAAAATAGGTTCTGAACAACGTTTTAAGAGTACGGGTAAAAAACAATGTCATGCAATACATTTCGAGAGAAACAAAATTAAGTTTTTCTTACCTAATGAACCAGCCAGCGGTGGCGTGTATAGATTTTGCGACGTCGCCTGGTTCATGGTGTTTATTGTGTCGTAGATATCCGCGGCGGAACTGGCAACGCCCAAGCCGGGGAAACCCGCGTGGGTGTCGTAGTAGCCGCCTTGACTTGTGGGGCCTCCGGAACCGCCTAATTCCGAGAGTAACTTGTGTTCGTCCTTTATACTCCACTTACTTGACCATAACTGTCAAAATTGGGGATATATAATGATTATGTCTTACAAAAATTTAATACTAGGCAGAATAAATAGCATAGATGCTATCAAACAACAATTCTTTAGATTTATGCTGACATCCTGATTTATAAACTTAAATTTGACAAAGTCATAAAACCTAATAGTGCCACCTTGCTCGAAATTCTTGTCATTCATTTAAGAACAAAACATGAAAAATTCGGTCTCGAAAAGATTAGATATTGACCACCAACTGATTTTAGCTAGTTAAAACTCGTACGTACTGAACACTATAGATGTCGCTGTACCGATGTTATTTTTTGACAGTTAAGAAAGCAAATTATTAAAATATTTTTCATAAGCTATAATGCAAATTTCTTGCAAGTTCTGGTTGTGTTGAGTATTATCGAATGGTGACATTTCTGTAGATTTTGGAGATATTTTTGTAATTTTCTACTCAAGTACTACTAAATGTGGTATGTTACAGTTTAAAATTGTTGTTGTCTGCTTTAATGTTGGGAAATTATCATCTTCGTTTATGCCTGTTAAAATTTTTGATACAAAAATGAATTGATAATTCTTATGACGATTTCTCATATTATTATCAATACTATCAATCCTTGATATTATTGATCTTTTTATAAGGCGTGGGTGAGTGGAAATTGCCTGGGCTGTGCTCTTTTAAAATACTATAAACACTTGATTGTGATTAGAGAAACAATCCCGAGCATGTTTCTCAAGCCAGAGATTACGGGATTTTTGAAGCGTAATCCCGAGATCCCGGGATTAGACTATGTGGTTTCTAATTAGGCTCAAATGAAAAAATTTTCTTTGGTGCATCTCTGTTTGTTTGAATAGTCGATAAAGTAGGTAATGTACAGTATATTGACATACGTCATTTTAACTCATCAGCTCTAGTTTACCTACTACCCTCATTGTGAATTGTTGTCGGTCTTGTTCGAACCTAGTCATTATTACAATATCATCGATAAAGTTTGTGTTTCTATTTCATTATGGCTAGTACGTCCAGCCGTTGTGTTAACGATCCTGATATATTTTGTTATGTTTGTGGTGAATACATACTGAAAAATCAGCGTAAATCGATTACAAACACAATGCGTCGTTTGTATTTTGCCTACTTCGGTATTGAAATTCTACACCAAGATAAAGTGTAGGTGCCTCATAGTGTTTGTAAAATATGCGTTGAACATTTGGGATAATGGGAGAGAGGGAAACGTAAGTCTTTGAAGTTTGGAGTGCCTATGATATGGCGAGAACAAAAAAATCATTATGACGACTGTTACTTTTGTATGATTAATATAGTGGGCATCAACAAAAACAATCGCCATAAATGGAAATACCCCAATATTTCTTCAGTACAAAGACCTGTTCCTCATTCAGAAAATGTTCCAATACCAACTTTTCACCAGGTAGTGCAGCAATCTCAGGAGGATGAAGCTGAAATACCTATTTCTTCCCAAGTAGATGATGACTTTCAATACTGCGGAATAACATCACATCATAAGCCATTTTCGCAGAATGAGCTTAGTGACCTCATCAGAGACTTATATCTTTCGAAGGAACGTGCTAAGTTACTAGCGTCAAGATTAAAAGAAAAAAATTGTCTTTCCTCAGATGTTCGAGTGTCTACATATCGCACGAGAGAGGGAAAGTTATTGAAGTTTTTTTCATCTGATGAAAATTTTGTGTATTGCTCTAATGTGATTGGTTTGCTGGCTTTCAGGGGTTTAACGATCTATCAGCCCAATGAATGGCGTCTCTCAATTTGTTAAGGCTCTCGATAGAAATGGTCAATGTTTCCAGTTTATTTCTCACAAATTTCCTGGTTTAAGTACTGAAAAACTAAAAGCAGGTATCTTTGATGGACCTCAAATACGTAAATTGATGAAAGACACAACTAATTTTGAGACTTGTATGAATGATGTGGAGAGGCTTGCCTGGCAATCTTTTGTAGCAGTTGCACAAAATTTCCTCGGAAATCATAAGGCTGACAACTATGTAAAACTAGTAGAGGAAGTGCTGGTGCGATTCAAAGATTTAGGCTGTAATATGAGCATAAAATTACACCATCTAAATAGTCATCTACATAATTTCCAACACAATTTAGGGGATCTAAGCGAAGAACAACGGGAACGTTTCCACCAAGACCTAAAAACAATGGAGAATAGATACCAAGGAAGGTGGGACAGTCATATGATGGCTGACTATTGCTGGGGAATCATGCGAGATTGCCCGAGTCAGTTTCATTCTAGAAAATCACTCAAAAGACAATTTCTTGATGTTTAATGTCAATAAAATATATATTTTTTCGTGAATTGTGTTTTTTTTTGTCTCGGGAACTAGAGCTGACAGAAGAGAACGGGTAACATTTTTGATATCGCCATGTAAGACTTAAAATCGGGTCTAAAATCTCCAGCACCAAAATGGTTGTAGGCCAGTGTTATTTATTAATATTGTTGCACAACACAATACACAATATACTAAAATAAGGAACAAAAAATACAATACAAAAAACTATTTAGAATTTCGAAAATACAATCGCAGAAATATCAAAGCATCCAATGTGTGACTTCCAAGCCTGCTCCGTAGTTTATTGCCAACATAAGCAGCAGCTGAAAACGCTCGCTCAGGTTGTACACTTGTTGGAGGAATAGATATTTATATGCTAATTCTAAGTGATATCCACGAACTCCTCCATTTTCGAACAGGCTCATTTCGCGTCTAATACTATTTACCAACCCCGATTCATTTTGTACTTCAGTAACTTGGTAAGTTTGCTGTAACGTTGTATCTTTTCCTTTAGTGTCAATTGGGGTTGGGAGGTTTGTTGCCTTGGTTCATCATTTGTTTGTGATCCTGACCTTTCTTCCTCTTCCGTGTCATCTCGACTATTTAGTCGTTTAACAATACTCTTTATTTGCGCCCTCACTAAAGCCTGTGTAGGAACTGGCCATTCCAAACGCGATCATAACTGATTTTCATCATCTTTTCGTGGATTTTGTAAATAATTCAACACACCAGTTAAATCATCATTTCGTCGTTACTTTATACATTCCACTAAGGATGTTTTCATTTTATTGGCGAGTGCTGAGTTTTTGCTAGACAATTGCTTTATAAGAAATTTCATAGCGGCATCAGCTGTGCATAAATTAGCATCTCGTCGACAGATTGCTTCTACTGTTAATTTAATTGTGGTCAGCACATCAACAATTTTATTTACCAAGTCAAAATCAGCATCTTATAAACGGATTGGATGATTGAGATCTATAAGAGCTTTTTGAAAGCAGGTTTTTGAAACAGAAAATCGTTCCAGCATTGTTAAAAGACTATTCCACCTGGTTTTACAGTCCAAAAGTGGCAGCTCTTTTTCATGTTCAACCTTCAGATATTTTTGAAGTACTGTCTCATTTTTCAATTGTGATCTTTTGAAATACACTACAACTTTGCGGATTTTATTTATCAGCTCATTAATGTCTTCATCTTTGATTAACTCTGGTATGTGTTCTTGCGCAAGTTCATTTTGTGACATTAAGATTAAACCTGATTCTGGACAGTCTAAGTCTTCTAAATTGTCATCATCATTGCTATCGTTCATATAATCAGCAGTCACAGTTGGTTCATTTATAGCATCACCTTAGTCCGAGGTAGGGCTGTCTTGCCCGTCTTGAAAATAACTCTTTATTTTATAAAGCACATCACAGACGGCCAAATTGATACCATGTGCGAGACACAGTTGTTGTTCAGTGCAACAAGCTGTCCCACCTTTATCATAACGTTCGGTCCATCGGTTACAGTAGCCACGATATCAGTTTCCAGGGAAATATAAAATTTACTTAGATGCTCTTTTAATATACGAAGACAATTTTCAGCCGTCATTCTCCCATGAATAGGAACGAGTCCTAAGTTCTAATTTTTTTTTTATGAATGAACGTTGACAGACATGTATCGTTTATTGGACGATGATGTACACTCGTCGAAAGATAGACTGAATCTTTCACCTGCACTTTTCAAATGTTTTAATTCTGCAGCTACTTGCTTTCTGATTTTTTCACTGTAATTTGAATTGTGACGGCTGATTTTGGTAAATCCGTGTATTTCGCTAAGAGCAATTTTCTGAAATCGTCTGAAGTTATGAATACACTGGATGGAAATCCATCTAATGCAATCATTCTTGCCAAAAGATCATCCAGGCTATCGTCGGCACTTTTAGTAAAATAATCTTCTAACTTTCGTTTAGCTGGCGGCGGTGCTGTGTTCAGATTTTCAGAATCTTGACTTGTTGAAACTGTTAAACGATTAACGTCAGCGAAAATCTTAATTTTATGTTTTGATGACAAATGTGTATGTAATCCCTTAGTCGATCCACCCAAAGTCTTGAGAATGGCAGGGCAACGCTTACATGTAGCACTGTTCCCGTCTTTCGCAATTAAACTTCACGTTGACGACGTATCACTGTTTTTTTTTTTTATGTTGAACAAAGTCTCCCGCCATTTGAAATAAGTTTTTCAAATAATTGACTTTTAAATTTAAATGATTAAACCTGCGTAACCTTGTCGCTGGTAGAATAATAAACGAAAAAAGTAAATCCTAATAAGCGTATTTATACTTTCGTACAGGAAATCCCCGACGGGGAATCTCTCGCAACAATATTATGATACATCACATGAAGTGATCGGCTGATTCCCCTGTTGGTCCGTTGGGGAATTACTTTAACAGTATTGTATTGAAGTATGCCGGGCGGGGAAGTCCCTTCTATGTTACATATTATTTGGGATGTACCTGTGTAGTTCTCTTATCGTACGGCGTACCTAAGGTTGATTTTTTGTCTTTATGTAATAAGTGCCCTTAATATAATGTAGGTAAGGTCATTGTCAAGGCGCAACGGATTACGGAATGCAAACTGGCAATCCTGAAAATTCCGAGATTAGCCAAGTACAGCCCCGGGATTTACGGGATTAAAATCCGGCCGGGATCCCGGGATTGTATTCTCTAATTGTGATATCTCTGCTGCTTTTGCTGTTTATTCAACAATTCTTGTTTTCTGTTTATCTGGTTGTTGTAATTTGCGTATTTTGTATATATTTAATACGGATTGTTTTGCCCGACCAAGCCCGACGCGCCCCGATCATTAGAGCCAATCCTTATTTTTATTTGCAGAAAAGGCTTGCTTTACGCTTTTCCGGTAGTAAAATTAATTTAAACTAAGTACCGCTATGTGCTACCTACAGCAAGACTAATTTTACAATAAGAAATAAAATGCAAATAGTTTCAAGATTCTAAATAAACAACGTAGCTGACAGCTGATAAAGTTAGGTTATGTCGCTAAATCGCTGAAATTTCAATCGTTTGTAACTGGCTTTTCTTTAATTTAGCCAGCCAATCAAAAAGCTAGTTTTTATTATCACGAATTTTTTGCACTTTTTCTGTTGGCTGGATATAGTTTCATTACTTTATTTACATACCTCGTATGTATGTACTATACTGTACCATTGCAGTTTGAATAAAAGAAAAATAAATGTTTAATAAAATGTGGAATATATAATAGTAGAACAGCCATCTACTTACATTGGAGTAGAGTTGATCACCATTATATTGCGTCCTTTGTCTTTTAATATCATCATCGGGGTGTCCGTTGATATCCCTATTTTCATCTGAAAGAAAAAGAATATTATTACTATGCTGAAGTGTACAATAAATTCTTTCAGTTATTGTTAAAAGTCCAAATGATTATTTCCTCAGTAAATAATAAGTATTTTTCTTTGAATTCCAGAAACAGTTTGTGGTTGTAGTTAAGCTAGTGGCGCCCAACGTGGTAAATTTTTTTAGGATATTTATATTATAATACTGATAGCACAGATTTATAAGGGTGGTTTTAAAAATACAACAGGACGCGATATTTTTTGAATTTTTCTTACATTCATTTAAAATATTCTAATAACTCAGCGGAAAACTATGAACTTATTACGGTCTCTGGTGCGAATCCGAGCGATACAATCTCCTGGTTATATTTTCTTTTTGCTTCAGTAACCTGACTCGACCTGATTCGACTGTTACTTTTTTTCGGACTCACATGAAAATATCAAACTTTCATCCTCTCTTAGAACTTTATAAATCAGCCCAATAGAAAAAGTGTGCTAAAGTAATTTTGCACGAATTAGTGCAATGTTTAAATATGTACAATGTAAATCAGTCCATGAAGTGTTATACTAGGTAACCTAAAAGGAATGGTTGGATTTTGAAGGTTAATAAGGCATCATTAATTACAGATATTTGAAGAAGGAATTTATTATGTGAAAGTACGTTGACAACAAGCTTTTACAATTACGTTTTAAGCACAATATCTTGTAAAGTTGCCATAGTTTCGATCTATGCAATGCTGAAGAAGATTTTAGAAGGCTGTCCGAACTTACTGAAACAAATCCGGAGAAATCGCGGTGATTTCATAAGGGTTTAAGACCAATTTGGGTAAACTATTAACTTAAGATAGTACCACAAAAAATATTCACACTGTGGCAAATCTAGTGATCGCTGTAGCCACCTAACCGGGCTGGAAGACTAAACATCCAGGAAACTTCCTTCGCAGAAACTTTAAGGTTCTTCTAGCGCTGCGAGTCATCGCCCTGTCGTATTGAAATCAAGCATTTCTAATGGCAAGATTATCTATCTGTTGCTGCAGAAAATTTTGTCAAGGATGTGCAAATAAGGTTTGGAATTCATGGTAACTGTAACCCTTCTGGTCTACAATACCAAAACTGGCAACCGCAGACCACACTATTAGCCTGTTATTATGCAATGGTCTTTCATGGATATCACGTCGATTCTGTGCAGACTGATATCTAAGATTCGTATGAACACAACCGAGAAGATAAATATGTGCCCCATTATTACTCAGCAAAACTCTACTTTTCGGTACAGTTTGAAGAATTTCTTCACACAAAGTCAATCGCGTTCACTGAGCTGTTGCCCAACAACTATTTTCTAGTGATGGAATCGTATTTCGTATAAAATTCGCATGCCCGACTCTCTTGACAACCCCATAGCAGCAACGTGTTTACGCGCATAGAACGTCTTGGAGATTGCAAGACAGATTGCCTTATAGTTTCAATGTTGTCAGTTGTTCTGACACATTGAGGTCGTCCTGGCGATTCTTTTAGTTATGGCGATGCTGTAACTATAAAATTTGCACACCATTGCGAAATGGTTTTCCTATCGGGCACATTTTGTGTACGGAAAATGCTGGGCCTTGCAGCTTACAGCCTCAGCACTCTAAAGTCGTCCTGGAGATTTTTTTTGGTTACGACAATGCTGTTACTCTAAAATTCGCAAACCATCGCGAAATAGTTTTCCTCTTGGGCACATTTTGAGTATGGAAAATGCTAATCCCTACAGCTTCCATATTTTCAGTAGTTCTGATACTTCTGAGGTCGTCCTGGAGATCTTCTTTTGGTATGACGATGCTGTAACTCTAAAATTCGCAAACCAGAGCAAAATGGTTTTCATATCGGGAATATTTTAAATACGGAAAATGCTAAGCCTTACAGCTTCTATGTTTTCAGTGGTTCTGTCACTCTGAGGTCATCTTGGAAATTGTTTTAGTTATGACGATGCTGTAACTCTAAAATTCGCAAACCATTGTGAAATGGTTTTCCTATTGGGCACATTTTGAAAAATGCTAAGACTTACAGCTTCCATGTTTTCAGTAGTTCTGATACTTCTGAGGTCGTCCTGGGAATTTTTTTGGGTATTACGATGCTGTAACTCTAAAATTCGCAAACCAGAGCAAAATGGTTTTCATATCGGGAACATTTTATGTACGGAAAATTCTAAGCCTTACAGCTTCCATGTTTTCAGTGGTTCTGTCACTCTGGGGTCATCTTGGAAATTGTTTTAGTTATGACGATACTGTAATTCTAAAATTCGCAAACCATCGTGAAATGGTTTTTCTATCGCGCGCATTCTGAGTACGCAAAATTCTAACCCTCAAACTAAACACTCGTTGAGTTGCGATTGAAGAGCTCTTGTTGGAAAGCGTTTGCATTGCGAACGCGCGATGCTCATTCTACCAACGCAGGTTAGCTATTGACTCGGAATCTACAAACCTATCGAATCCATGTCGTCCCGGCTCTCTAACCCTTACTTATACCTAACGGCAGTTCTGGGAAACCCGACTATTCTTTTTGGGTCACTTGATATAACTGGATGAAGCATGGATCCTTTATTTCTTGTCAGAAAGAAAAGGGCAGTCAAAGCAATTGACGTTGGCAAAGGAACATAAAAGAACGATTACAGGACCGTATTAGAGTAACCTATTGAACCATTGTAATACCGAATTACTCGTAAAGTGAAAACAATCACATTTGGCGAAGAAGAAAGTGTTGTTTCATCATGATAATACACTAACTCATTCGTCTGTAATTGCTAAATTGCTAAAAGTGCTAAATTATTTGAATTACATTCGAATTGCAGCCTCAACCCCGATATTCGCCTGGTCTGACCGCTTGTGATTTTGTTTATATTCCCGAACCGGAAGAAATGATTCAGCTTGCAAAGATTCGCATCAAACGAGTAGTTCCTCGCTGAAACATATGTTTTGCAGAGAGAGACTAAAGATGTACTTCTTTACTTTTTACTTCCTGTGATTATACAGAAAAATTAATTTTGTATCCAAAATAATTTTTCGTTTAAAAGTCCCATTCCCGTCAAATATACCTCGTCGTTAAATAGCACATATTTCCGCAAAGTATGTCAATCCAGTTCGAGGACGATTTTTACGTCAGATTGCAGCAGGAAAGCCGGGTAGTGGTCGAACATTCGTAACTACCGGATGATTTTAATTGGTTCGCCGTCGACCTGCCAGAGTGCGCTGCATTCGCGCACGTTTACAACACAAAGACTGAAAACTCAAGGGACACATTCCAATCTATTGAGAGTACGAGTGACGACCGATCCAATAATATACCACGTTAATCGAATATCCCCACTTTGCCTGATTTCAGAATTAAATTCAAATCACACCTTGTGATACAAAAACTGACCTTGTCATTGAATGTATCTGCATTGGTAAATGACAACATATTTTTTTTTGTTTTTAATTAGAAATTAATTGCTATCCAAACAGTAAATTTACTTGAATTTGATGCAGGCAATATGCTTTCGAGGTAACGTTAAAATCGACCGATGAACAATTCGATTCGATAAATATCACACTACGTCAATAAAAATAAATATTAATTTTAGGATGTGAAGGCCAAGAAAGAAGAAACTTGTATGTCCTGCGTCAGAGGATAAAAAATATTGTAATTTTGATTATCACTTGTATATCCGGCTTGTATTTTTGTGTCCGATGGCGCAGTGATAAGTTACTGGCTTTTTGTGCCGGGGCTATCAGGATCGAATCCAGCGCTTGCTCGTTGGGTAGATTTTCGAGGTTTTCCTTCTCATTTAAGGCGAATGCCGACAGCGTAATATGTTAAGTAGTTTCACAGGTACAGGCCTAATAATAACTCATGGACTGCCAATGACCCTATAATAATTGCAGTGACGTTTGTAAAATCAGTCTATATGCGTTTGATAAAACCACACATTCGCATCAAGGGAAATTGAAAAGGCTATAAAACATGATTACATAATCGGTGATTTGATCACTCTATCTAAGAAAGCACTGTGTTAAGAGTGGTTGAAGATGATCAAAATGAAGAACTTTTAGAAAAGGTAATTAAGTGGCATTTGGAAGTGTTAAAATGCATATCGTTGTATCGTTACACCACATGACTAATTTATTAAGATGGTGTTGTATCGATTTTAGAACTAATACACTGGTACAGTTTCAAATCATACGCGTATGCCAGAAAATGACTATCTGTGAATGAATCATTTACAAATAGCGAGAGTAGAGTCGGTGCAAGATGATTGCCCTAAAGAAGACCAGAAGAAACACGAATTGGATGAGATAGTCTTACTATCCGCAGTAACTTACTATCCCAGGTAGGAGCGGATCCACATTAACAATAGGCCATTAATCCCATATAGAGAGAGCTTTAGGAAAATCTGAGTAAAGTGCGTCCATTTGTTTGCCAAATTGTATGTACAATAATATTAATATATAAAAAATATATTTACTCACGATCGGTTAGTAAACTGGACATTTGTAACCTTCAAACCGGTTGAAAAATGCGCTATTACTTCAAACCCAATTTTAATCATTAGGTCTCTAAATCCCGATAGCCCCCCCCTCCCTAACTTTTCCACGCTACGATAAAAAAACTATACAAATTATTTATGTTATATATGCTATATATTATGTCACTTTTCCCGCTAGGAAATGTCATTTCAGTATTTATGAAACGTCAGTGTTATTTAAATAAATTTACAATAAAATTATTCACAAATCATTATTAATTAAATAACAAGACAACGTTGTAGTGCAAAATTTATGCGCTTTTGGAATGAATATTAATTGCTACATTAGAATTTTTATTACGGTTTACTGTTAGAGAAAGAGAATGCTTAAAATCGAAAGATAATAATTTAATAATCTGTCAGAAAATATCAGTATTAATTGTTACGTTACTTAGTAACAGTACTTATCAAAAGCATTTATCAAAATATCATGAAATTTAGTACTATTATATTTTTGAAATTTAATGATTTAATAGTTTATATAATAATGAATTACTAACCGAACCGATCGTGAGTAAAATAGTATACAAACCTCAGCGGAAAGATTCATTTCCGTCTCGAGATTAAGTTCATCGTCTCGGTGAACTTGCTAATCTCTTGACGGTAGTGAACCACTTTCCGCCTCGGTATGTAATATACTATTATGTCAAGTAATACAAACAATCAATGGATATTTATACATATACAGGTGTCCCAAAAATATATGACAAACTTTAAGGGGTTATAGAGGACATCAAAACAAACATTTTTTGTTTAATAAACATATGTCCGCAAATCGGCCGTTTTAGCATAAAAAAGAAAAGATTGTCTTGGTATTATTTTACAAAAAATGTTTAGGAGGACATTAATAAATAACTTTTTGTTCATGTTGGACTTTGTTTTGTTGACAAATAAATGATAGTTTACAAAAATTAATGAAAATGTTGACCATTTGCTTTAATACACAAAGATTGCATCGTCGGATCATTGGCTTGCGGACCCTATGGAATATTTCGGTAATAGCTTCTACATCTGTACAACTCGCCATTAATCTTGCTAAGAGATCTTCTTCATTAATAAAGACCGGATTATATGCAAAATATGATTTTTTTAATTGCCTCATTTTATTCAAAAAACATAAAATAAAGCTAGAAAACTAATAATTTTGTTGTTAAAAGGTATATCAACAAAATTATTAGCTTCCTGGGTTTATCTAATGTTTCATTGAGTAAAATAAGGCAAATTGATTAAATTTTATTGTCCTGGTACGTCACGTTTATTATTTTTTTGAACTCTACATTTTCATCTCCGAAAGAAGCAACAAAGTTGTTGCGAAATATAGGGATAATTAATAAATGACAGACCGCTTGCCTGCTTATAATTTATTTTATTTAATATATTACGGTCGATAATTTCGTTTAAATTATATATATAGATAGATAATAACTTCTTGACCTTATTATGTTATGGTAGATTCAATTAGCGGGCGATTTAAGGTCCGGTTTTACTTCAAAATGTATATATTTAAAACAATCTTACATGTTTCGGCATATGACGCCTTTTTCAAAGAAATTTGAAATATAAATGACAGTATATTAATGTCATACAATATATCTGTAGTTGTCATGCATAAAATATTCAATGATACATTCAAGTTTAATAATAATAAATCATGCCCTTGGTATTCTCTAAACAGTAAGACAACAAAAACGGGGAATGGCAAGCTATGAGTTATTATTATGTCTGCGCCCGTAGAGCGGCTTAAGAAGTTAAGCTGTCGGCATTTGCCTTAAACGAGGAGGAATACCACGAAAACCTACTCGGATAGCCAGTCAGGGATCTAGATACGGAACTGCCAGCATGATAAGCAAATGTACATATATTTAAATAACATATAATATATATTTATATAGCAGCAACATATATTATGATGGTAAATTGCAGATCATTACATAATTAGGTTATAATATATACTGGCTATATTTTTTATTTCACTTCTGTTGTTAATTGAATTTCTTTCCTGTTTAATATTAATAATTTCTTTAATTTCCCTTCTCATTGTGTGTTGTTCTTTATCGATTATCTGTGTGTTTTCAAAATCGAAATGGTGATTGCGTTGTAGTTTGTGTGTAAATAAAGCAGTTTTGTCTGTTTCAGGGTATTTGTGGGCTTGTATCATTGAATATTTTATCCATGACAACTATAAATATATTGTATGACATTAATATACTGTCATTTCATATTTCAAATTTCTTTGAAAAGGGCATCATATACCGAAACATGTAAGATTGTTTTAAATATATACCATATATACCATATATATATATATATGGTAGATTCAATTAGTTGGCGATTTAAGCTCTGGTTTTATTTCAAAACGTATATATTTAAAACAATCTTACATGTTTCGGCATATGATGCCTTATGCATATATATATATATATATATATATATATATCGTAGTTAAATGAAGAATTAGTACTGTGTCTTTTAGTATTTACAGCTTTTTCTACTTTATCAAATTGTCTTTTTATGGAGAAATACAGAATCTATTGACTTGCTTAAGTTTTATAATTTCTTAACGAGAGAATTTCAAAATATGTAGATGGCTGACCACCCAAAATATCTTATTTTGTTGGCATTTAAAATGACATTTCACGTAACTTTTTCTTATAATTTATAAATAATAATTTTTATTTGAAAATAACATTTTAATATTATTTATTGTAGTTTTATATCTCACTAATGAATTTTGTTTTCTATATTGGAAACGATATCGCCAATCATTTACTGATTGTTCCTCGTATATTAAACTTTTAATTTATAGCCAGTTTCTCATTGTTTTACACACACGCTGTCTATGGTGAATCAGATTTTATATAAACCTACGGGATACCAGACAAAGCTACAACCTACGTATTATGAATATGTGCTAGTTTCCTTATTCGAGCGACAGGTTCATAAATATTTCCGAGATTCCGTCCTCTGCTCGACGTTGGCCGGGTCTATTCACGTATGTATCTCCATTCGGTGCGTGCCATTCATTACGCCAATCCTCTCTCTTTATTATAATAACAATGTCCATCGGAGCGCATTAATCAAATCGAAGAGAGATTTGTCAACGGAGAGCAGCGTATATCTTGTGCCCTGAAGGATCACATTTCACAGCATGTTGCTAATGTGCGAGCTACTGGACCGTACGGCCAGATACAATGGCGGCTAAGTTAGTGATTAGCCATCACTCATCCCGTGACACTATTGTCCTGCAGATTAATTGATTAACATGGTAATTATGAGAGACTTCCTGTTGACAGATTAGACTCCAGTTGTCTGACGGTTTTGAACAAGAAAATTCCTGGAGATTTGATTGTATTTACAGTTAGGGTGTGATTAAATAAAAATTAATTAATATCCTCTTGAAAAATAGAAGTGTAACATAAAATCCAATTACTTATCACTTACCATTGGAAATTAATTAATTATTAAAAATTGATAATGAAAATAATCCTATATGAAGGCATGAGGAAGATTAGATTAGATTACTCGAGGTGTCCATAAAACCTATTCTACTGGGACTTTTCTAGACCTATTGTGGTTCTCATGCCTTATTTTCTCATCTTCTAGCTTCGTAAGAATACTTCTTTTAATTAAGATTTAGCAGGTTTGAGAACAATTATTAAAAACATCGGAAATGCAAATTTTACGGTCTATAGGAGTGAAATAAAGACTTGACTGCATCAGAAACCAAAATATAAGAGAGCAATATCAAATACAAGACATCCTAAGATGAGGGGGAGAAAAAAGGGGACAATGGAATCAACACATCTCAAGGATGGGCAACGAAAGGTTAGCCAAAATGCCAATTGAAGGAAAACCAGAAGGATTCAGACCATCAGGAAGACCCCTGGAAAAATTCCGAGACAACTTGGTCATTAATCTCTCAAGAATAGGGGGGCTAAACTCCAGTAAAATCACAGGTCACTGAACTAACGCAGGAAGAAGACAACAGTTAAATGAAGTTCCGCTTTAGAATATTGATCTCCGATTAGTAAGAACCGCGTTCTTGTTAAACCTTTGCATTGGCATACGACATATGAATCGCGATTTCCTCTTCCTCTTGGCAGAATTTACATACCGTTTCTTTTGTCAAGCCCATATTATTGATATGTTCGTTAAACTTATAATTTGCCATCTGAACATAATGTATGTCTCTATTCAGTAGGTCCGTTGTACGAAGGACGTCCTTTTAGTGTTAGATATAGGCATAAAATCAAACAGTGGATCAACTCAAAGTGCTTTATTGCTTTTCAAAATATTTTCCACAAAAATTGATATACTTCTGCATTCGTTCAAACTAATTGTTAAAGCACTTATTGCAATCTTCAGTTGGGTCAGTCAAAATTGCCGTTCTGAAGGCATCTACTGCTTCTTCCGGCGACTGAAATCCTCGACCACGCATTCCATTCTTGATCTTTGACAACGTAGTAAAATCGTTGGGACAAACTCGCATTGTCATGGGCGTATGTAGCGTTTCACGCTATTTTCCAAGTTTTTACCGCCCTATAGATAAATTTATATCCAAATTTAGTTCATTATTTCGTGTGAGACGTGCAACAGTAAAGAATTGTTTCTTGGTGCTCCGAAAAAGCGAGCTAAACCCTAATTTGTTATTGTAAATTTTCGCTGTAGCGGATTCAAAAAAGGTACTAGAATGCCTACTATCGTTAGTGAATTTGGATGTCTTATTGCGAACCAATTAGACGTAATTAGGCTCAGGCTCTCTTTGTCCGACATACGGGATATATACATATATATTTCGCAACGAGGAAGTCAGACTACTGAGTAAACAACTGAGACAGATATAACAAAATTAACTGAGTGGCTTTCAATTCACGTAGTAATACAATGACAAATGAAAATGAAAACTCGGTATATTATGACCATAAAACAACAATATAATTTAAAAATTTTACATGAAATTGTAATGAATTAGCAAATTGTTCCAAGAATAAAATAAAAATAAATTGAATTAAACTGCAGAATGCACCAAAAATATGACAAATTAAATATTCAAGTGATATCAAAATCTAGTTCTACCTCAGATCTGTAGCGGAACCTTACAATGGAATTACACACAGTATATTACCTAAGCATTAGTAAAATGGTATCAAGGAATGCGTGAAAAATGAATGTAACACATGATGCAGAATGATTTGCATTTCTCGGAGTACGGCGATTATTTCTGACAAACAAACGGTTGTGTATCAATCCGCATTAACCGTTCTTCGATGTTGCAGAGAAATTGTAGCTATATCACCTGAGTTTGAGACAAACGTTGCGACCATCTTTTTTAACACACTTCGCAAATGGATAATCCTTGTCGGATTCTCCTCATCTTGAAACATCCAAACAGCGGGCTGACGTTTATTTTCGAGTTCATTTTGAGTTTCCGTTTTTCGGCACAAATTAACGCGTGCCGATATTTTCTCTCCAGTTAAAAGATGCGGAATCCATCGGGAAATGAGTTTTCTTACACCCATTTCATCATGTAGGATCGTTTGGATTCAGGTCTTTGAATTACCCATGGCCGTCTCAATTTCACGATATATGACATGTCTATCTTTCTTAATCAGGCAGCGCACAGCTTCGATGTTTTTCTGGGTGACTGCTGTTCTTGGCGGACCTACCTTGAGATCGTAGTTGATATTGGTGCGTCCACGTTGTAATTCACCGTACCAACGTAAAATTGTCGATTGATGTGGCGCTTTATCTTCAAAAAGAGAAACCAACTCAGCAAGACATTGTTGTTGAGTTAATCCTCTCCGAAGGTTGTAAAAAATTATTGCGTGAAAATATTCTCGACTCAATTCTATTTTTCGGTCAACTTATAAACATTAAAAATTCACAATGCCTAAATCACTTGCCCTGATGAAACTTTAGATTTAGGGTAACGAAAGGTTGAGATTAATTTTGACACCTGACGTTTTGTTACTGGTGCCTTTTATGAGGCTATATGCAACACTAAAAAGACGGAAATTAAGGCGAATATTCTCTAAAGAACACCATTGATTGTCTTTGACCTGAGCAGTTCTTTCCAGGTCTATTTTCAGCCCATTTTTTCGTGTCTGTATTAATAATTCTTTCTGTAATACCAAAGGAAGGCTTCGGTTCTATGAAGGCTGTAGATTAGGCCTGGACAGGCCTCGTCAAATTCGTCCGCCATTAGGTTACATCTTTATCAATCTCTTTTGTCTGTTTAATGATCGTCTTTAAAGTAATTGATCTATACAGGGCATTTGACTTCATGTTATTCCTTCAATTTGTCATCAACTTCAAAAACTATTTTTGGCAAATATTCTACTGGCTTAATATACTAGGTGCGGCATAAATCAGGCAACGGATGTACATTTTAATAATAAAAAGAATCACCACTGTCATTTATTCTAAATACACATTGTATTTAGAATAAGTCTTTTTTATGATTAAACAGAAATACAATTTTACTCTTAATGTTTATGCTCAAAATGACCTGCATTCTACGAAAGTTTCAGTCATTAATTGTATGTTATCTTCTGTTCTCACAGACCTCAGACGATCACTTACAGATTTATTAATAACAGATTGTGTTGTTTGAAATTTTCTATGAATTTGGTAAACACATTTGGATTGCGGTACTGGTGAACTTTTCGCTAAACTGAGTACACATTTCTTAGTAAACCACATTGCATTTGTAATAGGTAATTACCAAAAACACACGTTCTTCTAAACTGTATTGTTATTCCATTAGAATTTAACGATGAGCACACGCTCGAATTCGAATGATTACACAATGAAACGATGCCGTCTCGTTTTCCGTCTAATGGCGACCATTGGCGGAATAACACGAATAGTGAAGAGTGTGTACAGCGTTGCCTGACTTATGCTGCGTCAGATATAGTGCACAATCAAATAATTGTGATAAACTTGTTAAAATTAAATTTATTTTAAAATATAATTACTATAGTTTCGGATTCAATGTAATATTTTTCAATAATTAGTGAACAATAGCGGACCTAGATTAAGACCCTTTGCAGACCACATTTTTAAAATCTATACTAAAGATGTTTTCCATTTTAATGAGAAAATTTTAAGATGTATTAGAATAGTATATTAAAAAACAAGTTTCATAAGGCACATTTTGCCGCATGAGATTAAAGAGCGAGTGCGGCAAAAGGCCTTATGAAACGAGTTTTTTATACTACTTTTTCTATTTCGCGTTTTTTACATTAATAAATTGCTTAAATTGGAATTATTTAATTTAGAAATTCAGAGTTTAATTTTTATATAAAGCATGCAGTTGGTCACATTGATACTTGACATTGTCAAATTTAAATCTTGCTATCCGCGAAGTATATTATATTACATATTATTTATTAATTTTCGTTAACATTACTTGATATTTCATTTAAAAATATACACATGAGTTACATAGAAACATATATATGTTGTTGTCAATTGTATACAACATACGTTGTTTGTGTAAAATACGGGCATATATCATATCTGTCAAATGTACATAAATTCTCAAAATCAAATGACAGCAATGATATTTATTTCTGTATTCGAACAACGCCAACATTGAAAAATGAAAAAAAGTGTATCGAAATGAAGCTCATTTCGATACTGTTTTGGGTTTCATAATGAGTTCATTTCGAACGCAAAATAGAAAAAATAAGTTTATTTCAAATAAATATAGAGAAATTTTTTAAAACTTTCGGTTATTCGATTTTAAATTGGAATACTTACTATAAATCTCTAACATTTACAAATTATCGTTATTAAGAACGTGATATCATTCAGTATAAGCGTCCAGAATATTTACTCGTCATTCTGTATTTTATTAAAAGTATCTGCAGATTATATTTTAAAGAATTTCCGATGGCAAGGCTTCGGTTTATAAAATAGTGAAATCAATAATTGAAAATATTGTAATAACTAATAGATTAATGTTCTTTAATGCACCTTTATAAACTTAATATAAACTCGATTTCACATTCATTCTCACGAAGAGGAACTTTCACTAGAGAAATATTTTCAAAATAAAAGAAAATGAAGTTTTGATAACGTTCTTATAAGCTGGCGTTTTCAGTATTTTCTCACGCTTCGTATGTATGTCACATAAAATATTATTTTGCAGTTAATTCGATACAATACATAATAAAAAGTAATAAATCAAATCAAAGCTAATTACAGGGAATATTGATATGTCTGGTGTAATTAATTAATTAATTTATCAATATTACAAAGAAATAATCAATAAAAGTAGCTATACTTTAACAACTAGCCAGTAAATATTTACAGGCATAATATGTCTTTAACATAATATGTCTTTAACAAAGTTATCATAATTCTGATTTTTTTCTATGATGGATTCACAAAATTGCATTCTCCTAAACATATTATCGTGAAGTAATTCTTGATGTTTCGACAACTTGTAAATATTGTATCCGTTATTTTTAGGGCTTTTAATACAGAATAATTAGATATGCCTCAAATCTGAAGTAACAGTCCGTGAAGGCGAGGTAGAATCGTTTACTATAGAAGCACGTATTAATGTAGATACTTCCTGTGATATTTTATAAATACGGTAAGATATTTTTACATTTTCCGTAGATCCGTTTTTGTTCCATTTTTTTAATTAAACTAAAAATCTTTGCTTTTGATTGAGTTGATCTGTTAGGATACTTTGCGGCAAAGAAATCATTAACTTTTTGATAACAATTTCCACCATGGATTGGGTTTACTGATACAGTTTTAGCCATTTTTGTGTATCGTGACATTTCAAAATAAATTATTTTAATCGATGGATCAAACGACACTCTACCACGGATAAAGTTAGATTGCCTCTCATGGCGTAACTTTAACTAATGCTCGCCCTACGAAAGGAGAAAAAGCTGAAGTAGGTGGGATATCAGCACCGGCCACATCGTTCAGTTTGCTAGATTTTAGGATGTTTAATAATCAAGTGAAAGAAATTTAGGAAGCAGAGAAGGATCACAATAAAAGCTTGGAAACTCCGTGACTTGGAGACCCCAAGTGGTGGCCATCAAGAAAAAATATGTTAGAGCGAGGAACTCTTTCTTACCACTTCGTCCAGGGCGTCAGAGTCTGTTTTCCATAGGGGCAAAACTACAAATATATGACGATCCTGAAGCCATAGCTTACGAATTTGGGAAGCAGAGTGGCATCACAACAAAAGTCTTGGAAACCCCGTGACTTGGAGACCTCATGTGGAGACCATCAAGAAAAAATACTTTAGAGCGAGGAACTTTTTATTACCGCTCCTGAGGCATCAGAGTCTGCTCTTTATAGGGGTAAAACTACAAATTTATATGGCGATCCTGAAGCCGCAGCCTACTCATGACGCCCTGGATGGACAAACATCGCCAAATCACACGTGAAGACCCTGGAAACCCTCCAGAATCAAATATTGGGACTGATTACGGAGGTCACCTGGTCTATACGAGACTCCCTACTGAGGGCCGAACTGAACACGAAGAGCATCGAAGATCATCTTTGCAAATTGGCCCAGGGCCCGTAGAGGCGATGTGCGGTTTCAAATAACACCTTGTTGAGAGACTCACGTTGAGAATCAACGAACGTCCCACGCCCAAAAATGTCGGTTAGATGCTTGGGGGATCTACGACGGCCCCCACATGATATTACTTCCTCCAAGGTGGGATTGAATAAAACGGGGCTATAATACAATCCCAACCTTCCAAGATACTTCCGTGACTGAGCCAAGCTCAAACAAAACCCAGTAACCCAAAGCATTCCGCAAATATAATTCAACAGTCCGAGACATTGGGGGCTCTATCGGAGATAGAGGCGCTGAAGAACAATTGTTCAGCCCTAGGTGAGAGGACAGACCTACATATAACAAAAGCCGAGGACGATCTAAAAGAATTTAGAATCAATTATGTCAGGGAACTTTAAGGGCTAGCGCCACAGTAACGGAAAGCAAGTTATTTTTATAAAGCCAAACATTCCTCAACACTTAACGATAACGGAAATAGAGCAAAAGCGATATCTACAGATTACGAAGAATAATTACAAACGGGTTTAATATTTCAGGAGCTCATTTCATTGATTATTCTTATCACACATGTTCTCGATTGACTAGTCCACCAGTTTGATTAATGGATGCTTAAGGTAAATTCCAATTATGAAAGTAATAACCGTTTCATATTACCAGTATCCATAAGCAAAAGAAAAATACAAAATATTAATATATAACCTCAATTTAATCGATATCCAAACGTGTATTTTAGAAAATTTATCTTTTTATGTAAATTATACGCCAATTAGTTTTGCGTTAATAAAATCGTAATTGAGTGCTCCTGCATGTATCTTTACCATCTCTTTACATAATTTTTATTAAAACTTTTTATCGTGTGTATAATGAAAACTTATCAAAAGGATGATCTTGGCTTCAAAAGCACCGTCCCTGCATGCATGTTGATGCCAATGGGAGAATTAGTGTCAAATATGTACCTATATAAGTAACCGATGTGTTGGGATGTACACCTGTTCATCTCTTCCTCGGAGGAGTTTATTAAGTTTGTACACTGATCGTTAGTGTCAAATTATTTTAATAAATTGCCACATCGAATTAATTGAACGAGAACACGGCAAATTATACGGACGATTAACTAATCCGTCCACATGGTTAGCATTCATACCTTCATTTTTAGTATTCGTATTAAGATAAGAGAATGCGTTTGTGAGATAATTGTATTTAAATTATATATTCAGGTGTATACAAGGTCTATAAAAAGTATCGTTCGAATATTTAAACGATATACTCATCTATTTCTGTATTTAGTAATCTGAAGTTAATTGGACATCCCGTACTATCTCGGATATGCATGGTATTTATTATTATTATTAGACAAGGTATCTGACCTTTAACTCTACTAGGATTATTCAGTAGAAATATGTTTTGATTGTACAGTTGTAATTAATCACCATGACAACGAAATTCATCTGTTTATGTTGATTACACAGGTCTACAGTGATTTTGATGTTTGAAAGCTGTTTGCTAATTTGTATATGTTTGGGGGCCCTTATTCCAAAAAACACCATATTTTTGCTCTATCACGTAAATTTTTTTCTATAGCGCGCTATATCTTAAAAATGTTAATTTATTAATATACATACCTATGACAAGAATATGTTTGTTCCATTTTAGGCATGATTTTTAAATGAATTGATTTTTATGAAATTAAATGTGATTTGGCGACACTGGTTAATATTAGATTTCTCAGCAAAGCAACAGAGTCGGCGCAGAAGCGTCAATACAACGTTGAAACCTGCTTATGTGCAGTTTGGTTCTGTTAGTCGTCGTGCTACTGTGTCCGCGCGCTTGTTGTGTTCGTTGTTGCGTATTTTAAGTGTTCTAGAACGTACAAATATGGAAAGAAGACATTGTGTGAACAATCCGAATAACTTTTGATATATCTGTGATAGTTATGTCGTAGTAAAGCAGAGGCAAACTATAACTTAGTTTGTGAAAAATGTATACCACGCTTATTTTGGTGTAAAAATTGGCGACCAAGACAAGTCCTGGGCTCCTCATACTGTTTGTTCCGTTTGCGTTGAAGCATTAAGAAACTGGCAAAAAGGTAGGAAGAAATTATTAAGCTTTGGTGTTCCTATGGTATGGCGAGAGCCTAGAAATCACAGTGATTGTTATTTTTGTTCGTGTAATGTTCAAGGATTCAACAGAAAAAATAAGAAACAAATTGTGTATCCCAATCTTGACTCTGCTATTCGACCAGTTCCTCATGGACCAGATGCACCGATACCTACCGCCCCAAAAGCACTAGAAAACGTCATATCGTCAGAATCAGAGGAATCTAATTGCGACCCAGATGACTCAGATTTCACACCAGATTTCAGAGAGCCCGAAGTGTTTAACCAGAGCGAACTAAATGATTTAATTAGAGATTTGCACCTTCTAAAGGATGCATCCGAATTGTTAGCCTCCCGACTTCGTGAGAAACATTTACTGACACCTGGCGTCACATCAAGCTTTTACCGGGATCGCGAAAAAGAGTTATGTCAATATTTTACTCAAGACGGACTGCTAGTGAATTGCAACATTTGAAACATTTTTCTCAATTCATGATAGATGGCGCTGTAATCGATGAAATTCAATTTTTTGAGGTTCCTATTTAAGATTTAAAAGTTACCCCCACCCCACCTACATGTAGGGAGAGAGAGGAATTAATTCTAGCACTCATGTATTTCCTACATTGAATTATTAAATTTTAGATCTAGGCATTTTTTGGTGAACTGCATATTTTTCGAGATATTTGAAAATTGCACATTAAAAATACACCCGGTATATGTATTTGCACATACATATATTTCCTTATTTCTAATAAGTATGCCATTTTTATATTTTCTCCACGTGCCCGATAATGTAGCCTTCGAACATTATTTATGTGTGGCAAAGTGCGTTGTAAGAGTTCTACATTGATATTGTTGGTAACGCGGGAATATTGGCTGAATCGGCATAGAGGATTTTCTGTAAAGACTGTTGGACGATACTGTAATTAGTGGAAGTAGGACCAGCAGAGTGAGCGATCCTAAATAAGATGACGTCGGACCAGCGTAGATAGTGGTCCTATACACATCGGCCTTCTAGCCCTAAGATCGCTCGCAAATAAAACAGCGAATCAACCTAAAGAAAGCGGTGAACTACCCCAAAGAGCGGTTCCAAAAGCGTCCACCCACCATAATATAATTCGGTCGGCACAAAGAAGTATAAATTCGTACCTGTACGACGGTGCAACTATGTTAGTTTCTGTGTAAAATATGCAACTCAAAAAGGTTTTAAGTATATCAATACGTTATGCACGTATTACGCATTTGTTACAAATGAAACAGAGATGCAATATATATATCTGTAACTGTACATATGGACAATACACCTCGTATTTTCAGCATTTACTTCTGCTTAAGACACGTGTTTCTGCCATCTATAGGCGTCATCAGATAAGACCACCTGATAAGACGAAATTTGCTATGTATTGTAGGCGATTTCAGCTTAAATGTATATACAGATACAAATCCGTTTTTTAAATAGATTTGTATTGTTTTGTATACATTGCTTCACTAGCTTGACTGATGACGCCTATAGATGGCAGAAACACGTGTCTTACGCAGAAGTAAATGCTGAAAATACGAGGTGTATTGTCCATGTTTACAGTTACAGATATGTATGTTGCATGTCTGTTTCATTTGTATGCAACTCTGTAAATGAAAATATTTAAAGTTCTTAAAAAATAAGAATCAACTAGTGAAGTGCACTTACTTTTCTCAAAAATAGAAAAATATATCAGTGTATTTTGCGCAGGCGATTACTTCGAAAAAGAAAAAGATACCCTAAACTGCATCTACAAGACAATGTCCGACGTCGAGGTTAGTTTATAGGAGCTATTCACACCACATTTATTTCGCATGAGAAGCGATATAAATGTACGTAAGTTTAAAGTAGGATTGTCTCGATTGATCCTCCTTGGAAACGTGGGTCTTCTGCTGGCAGAGAACACCCAGTTTTTCGTTAACTTCCAAGCGATATACATAGATATCGTGCAAGCCACGCAGTATTTGTAGAATCAACAGGAATGTTGGTCTGTGCAATACCAATAAATTACGATTTTTTATGGCTTTTTCTATATCCTCAATCTTCATTTCGAATTTTAAACAATCTTCTCGGTTTGTTTATAATCTCAAATATTTGTATGACATGGTAACATAGGTAACACGAATCACTATAAGTCACACGAAATGTATCGTCTATTAACATTCTCGCCAGGCAACAAGTTTCGGCTGCGCCTCAGCTTATACTTGCCTACCTCGAATGTAAATACGTTCTTACATTTCTTGTGATTTAAATAGCTAATAGTGAAACATTGTCTTTGTACTTTCAACTAATGCATCCACCTTTGGATAACCTCTACGAATAGTTTCTGCGACAAGATGTAAAGCATGAATTTTACGTGTAACATGTAAGAAGTTACCACAGCCTTCTTTAAGATACCGACCTACATCCGTCATAAACACTAAGAGTTAGGTTCTAGAAAGTTAAAATTTTTTCAATGTATTGAACACCACTATTGATATTACTTCGGCAGATCATTTTTCTAGTTTTTTATTAACTAATAGGATTGAAGATGATGGTTGATGTGGTTCCATTGTACGTACTATATCGTTAACTCCAGAATTTTTTTTAGAATCGCTTGTGTCGTTTTTACATAACCACCGTTCTTTATTTTTCAATTCCGATTTCATTCTATTTTGAATGCGTTCACGAGTAAATGGTACACAATTTTGTAACGTTCTCCGACTAGAGCTACAGCCGTTCTGACACCGAATTTGACATTTCAGAAGGCCCCTGGTGAGCACCAAGAGGCCTTCGAAAAGTTTCATAAGGTAAAATTACAAATGAAACAAACATGCAATATACGTATCTGACTGTACACATGGACAATACACCTCGTATTTTCAGCATTTACTTCTGCTTAAGACACGTGTTTCTGCCATCTAGGCGTCGTCAGTCAAGCTAGTGAAGCAATGTAATACAAATGAAACAAATCTTTATGAATATATTTGTATCTGTATATACATTTCATTGCTTCACTAGCTTGACTGACGACGCCTAGATGGCAGAAACACGTATCTTAAGCAGAAGTAAATGCTGAAAATACGAGGTGTATTGTCCATGTGTACAGCTTCAGATATGTATATTGCATGTCTGTTTCATTTGTAACAAATGCCAAATACGTGTATAACGTATTGATATACTTAACTTTTTGTATATTTACCGCCATCTGGCTCGTGTTAATGGACTACACCTATACGTATTTTTTGGCTTATGTAATAGCTTAGCTATTCAAGCGAAAGGTCGCCTTTTTCGGCAAAGTCTCTCTCGTCCGTCATATGTCGCTTATGAAATAAGTGCCACCTTATAGGATGAAATTTGCTTTATCTTGTAGGCGATTTCTATGAAATGTATATACAGATACAAATCTATTCATAAAGATTTGTTTCATTTGTATTACATTGCTTCACTAGCTTGACTGACGACGCCTAGATGGCAGAAACACGTGTCTTAAGCAGAAGTAAATGCTGAAAATACGAGGTGTATTGTCCATGTGTACAGTTACAGATATGTATATTGCATGTCTGTTTCATTTGTAATAAATGCCTAATACGTGCATAACTTATTGATATACTTAACCTTTTTGTATACAAGGTAAAATGTTTATGTGTACGCTTTCTTGAGAACCAAATTGCGGTATTTCCCATTCACTCTCCGAATCAGGGCCTACGCCAAGGTCTTCATGTAAATAGTCCCCTCATGTAAATATAGTTTTAGGCGGGCTTTTGGTGTTCATCAGGGACCATTCGAAATGTCATATCCAGTGTCAAACCGGCTCTAGCTCTATTGTTTTTCAAGAAAGCTCAGGGATGAGTCACCGCCGACCAACGCGTCGTGTCGGAATATGTCTATAGACGCTCTTGATTTCTACCGCATTAATTCGATTTAAGAATGCATACACATCTAATGATTGAAATATTTAACAGATGTTATCCCATTTGTGACTTCACGGAAGACTCGTAAAACGTTAAGTGTTTCTACGTGTTTAATTAGTTCTTACTATTTATTTGCTGCTCTATTAATAACAAACACAAAAACTACTTTTAAAAATAGAGAACTACTTCTTCTTGTATGAAAAGAAATATTCTTGAAAACTAAATTTTACACAAAAACTATAAATTTTTCTTATAGCTATCATACCACTAAATCGTAAGATATCGTAGATACACTTGAAAAGCTACTTATAAATTACATTTTTAATATAGTGCCGTACATACCATAAATAAAGCAGTTAGTTACTGGACTATATTTCATGAAGAAGCACAGTTCTAACAATATATTATGCCGGAAATGCTTAATTCGACCGGATAGTCCTCACTCAGACTCGGTCTTTGTCTTAAGATCATGATCTTGTCATCGGTCTTGAGAAACTGCCCTTATCCCTTGAAAATGTCTGACCACCAGGGTATTGTTCGCGAATATACCCTCTCCTTGAGACACAAACTCCCTGCTTGAAACGTCCAGAAAGTGTCAAGTACATTGTAAGTACATTGTTTTCGTATAAACAATGGAATTGTATTACGTAGTTGTACGCGTTAAATTGCAAAGAAATCAAGTCAAATTCTCAACCTACGATTTTATTTCAAATTTGTTTTGGATTTCCATCTTAAAGTTTGTTATAAATGTGACCGATTTCGTAAATAACAATTTTAAAAGGTTAAAACTCTTATTAACTGTAAGCTGTAATTTTGTGTAATATTTCATGATAAAAATAAAATACGATTTGCTTGACCAAAATACGATTTGCCTTTGTAGAAAACGGACCAGACTGGTAGCAATCGTTGGTTTTAGTTTTGCGCTTGAACTATGACGGGGAAATATGGAGATGTCGCTACCAAAATAGAATCGATTGTAGAAAATTTGCACTTACATCAAACATCAATTCATTTGAAAATCAACCAGTCAAGACCTTAATTGACAGTACCAATGACCAATATTGATAGTAAGCTCTTATTTGACCAACATAGATACGAGGGATAAGCTGAATTTATTGAGAATAAGAATCAATCATACAGTGTTTATTTAGAGCAGCGATGCACATACCGCGGGCCGCATGCGGCCCACTGTCGATATTTATGCGGCCCATCAACGAATTTTAAAAATTGTTCGAAAAGCTACTTATTTTTTAAAAGTAAAAGACAAAGGAATTAACCAGCAATTTTGAATAATAATTTATTATAATTTTAAAAGAGATTTAAGCGCTTATGAGTGCAAAAAGAGTTTAGATTCAGTTTTTAGTGAATAAGCTACAACCTACAGATGGTTTAAGGAATTTGAATGCGAAAGGAGTTCTGTTCGGCATCAAAAAGGAGCAATTACCGATAAAAACATTGGTGTTGTTAAAAAATAATTCAGGAGGACAATAAAGCCATATATGGGGTAATAGAGCATCAACTCAAGATTGAATCCTCAACTGTTAAAACAATAATACACGATCAACTGCATTTTAAAAAAGTGGTTTTGTGCTCTGACTTCTAAAAAGCAGAGCGTGTAGAATTTGCCATGGAATTTTAAATTTCTTAAATAATGGCGGGTACTAAATTTTTTCCAAAAAAAATTGTGACAGGTGACGAAACTTATATTCCTTTTTTTTACCTTTTTACCCGCCAAGAGAGTATGTGTGTGGATTCATGAAGATGGAGAAACTCCTACAATGACTAGCAGGGAGCTATGGAAAATATTATGTATGCGGTATTCTTCAGAAGTATGGGCTTAGTAAATGCAATTAAGCTAGATGGATAAAAGACAGTTACAGCTAAGTGGTACACTGAAAAATGTTTGTCTGAAGTGTTCAGTAGAGTTCCAAATATGTGAATTATGCTTCATAATGATAATATGTTCTTTCGTAAATAATAATTTTAAAAGGTTAATACTCATACTAACCTGTAATTTTGTGTAAAATTTTATGATGAAAATAAAATAAAATATGATTTACTTGACCAACTTGGTCATTAACTACCGTCAGTGATATTAAGAAGAAACTGATTGTTTGACCGAACTGGTAGCAGTGCGTTGGCTTTTGTTATAATGGCGCCCGAGCTATGACGGAGAAATATGGAGATGGTGCACCAAAATAGAATCGATTGTAGAAAATTTTCATTTACATCGTTGATTACCAAAAACAAAACCGGAGGTGGTTGTCTCTTTTGGTTCTCGAAATATTCAAGAAACGGTTGACAGGTCACAACCGTAAAAAACAAATCGGAAATTTTCAGCGGATAATCGTTCTGATAGTCTGTATTAGCGCCCCCAAATATCCCTGAGTGGTTTTTGCATAGAAAATTGACATCAAAAATTTTTGGAAATTGCTAGAATTTCGCTGAAACACGACATTCAATTTTGTCTCTGTATCTTTGAAGCTAGATGTGTTTAAACTAGCTATCTTACACTACCAGGCAGACGGAAAGCTATGCGATGCCTACATCTTGAATCATTCCTGGAAAACAGCAAATTTTAAATTCGAAAATAGCGCTTTTCTCAAAATTCATATCGCCATTGCAGCCAAACGGTTAGTTTTAATGTGATATAGTTATAGTTGTTTTAATCCTTTCAATAAATGCTTTAAGTCGACGGGAAGTTCGCGACAATCGAAGGAAAAATGAAGGAGTTATGGCGTTTTGAAAGTGTTTGAAAATAATATTAGATAATTGTGGCGCCCAGCAGGGGCAATATTTTTAATTTTACATAAATGCTTAAAAGTATTCTAATTACGTGAATTAAATTCAGTACTAAACCATTGTTAATATATAAATTATTCGACAGAAAGATACTGGACAAAATAAACGCAAACAGCAACGAACATCCCGAAATTCGATCAAATGACATTTTCCCGCGAGACCGAAACGAAACAACGGCTGGATTTTACAACGACCCTAAATGAAGTGGACAGGGCCCTCTTCATTATCTCAACACAGACCATTCTAATCGCGACCACTGTCCAATTTCGATCCGTAAATGAATGCCGCCGTTTATTTCTGTTGGAGGCGAACGCGTACACTCCCACTGATACACATAAGCGCGCACCCGAGAGAGAAAGAGCCGGGCCGCTGTTACAGCGCCTCATAACGTTGTCCGCTCGTATCGAATGGCGATCGAAGTTGCATAGAATGATGATGTTATTTACTTGGTTATTTTAGAACCGGGTCCACAATGTGCATTGTTTTATTAACAAGTATTTGAATGGGGCCGTCATAATTGAAATTAATAGAGAATTCCCGATAGATTTCATTATGATTTAAATTCGTTTAACTTTATATTGAAATTTGAACAATGCACCGCGCAGCGCTCGATTTATGTATGTGCCAATCTATTTCAAAAATTGGTTTTCGCTCTGTATTCTACAGAATGTGCCGATTTTAATTAATGCGTTTTGATCAAATTTATTTCTATTTTTGTTGGATGAGATTTGAAATAAATGTATTGGTTTTTATGACCAACATATACAAGGTGTCACGTCATCAACATAACGATATGTTCAACTTTTAGGAGTGTAAAGTAGACTTCATTTCAAGTAGCAAAAACGCAAAACTTGTATATTCATTTTTATTTGTTTCAAAGTTACAGATGTATGAATGTGATTGTCAGATCATGGAAAAAATGTAATCCTAAAGTAAATACAAACTGATTTTATTTAAAAAAAGTTATACGATTCAATAACAGGCCTGTGATTGTTAACGTCGCATAATAACATGTTATCCAAAATAAATAAACACGTGTCGTAGTGCATACAGTAATTTCTTGGAGATCTACAAAAAAGAGTACTGGAAATTGATTTATGATAAAGAAGGTTCTTACTTATTTCGTAAGTGCTGAACCATGAATATCATACAATAAACAAATGTTCAGATGACTGTTAACGTTGCATGTTTTAATAAAGGATTACATTACGTTTCAGTTCATACAACAGCTTATTAGTGAGTCGAAACGTTTTCTTTATTCAAAATGCCTTACCGATTTTCTTCTCGAGGGTATGCGGACATGTATTTTGTAGTATGGCTACTGTAACGGCAGTGCACGTCAAGCAGTTATTGAATACCGACATCGGTATCCCGATGGGCGCATTCCTCATTACAGAACGTTTCTGGAAGTACACAGACAATTTCGGGAATGCGGACTGCGTGATTATCTTTTCGACCGAGGAGTAAATTTGCCAGCAGACTTAGAGGAAAAAGTAGTAGCTATTGTTGCAAGGAATCTAATTCTCAGTGTACGTCGAATCGCTAGATAACTAGGAGTGCCACAAACGACAGTTTGGCTAATTTTAAAACGTGAGGGCTTATATCCATATCAGTGATATGGATATAAGCCCTCAGTGATATGATATCAGTATCGCAGGGGACACGGTTTGCTTGAGGCAGCCCACTATGCTCGTCTATTTTATTCTACCTGGATATTAAGACAGTCACGGCTTCATTATAATATCTGCAGAACAGTCCTCTGGACAGATGAATCTACGTTCAGGAGAAGTGGTGGTACAAATCTGAGAAACCTGCACAGGTCTTCCCAGGTTCTAGGTTGCTACAGCTTTCGTTTTAATATTTGGAGACTGCCGACATGAAGAGTTGCATGACTTATATATTTAAGATGTGGCAGGTGCTGAAGGATCGGTCATGTTAGCGAAAATTCGTAGGACCAAAACTTACATTTCCAGGCAGTTTATGATTGCCCCAAACAATAATTTTGTGGATTATATTGTCCCGTATAACAAATATGTTGAAATACGTGCTAAGAACATTAAAATTGACAGTAGTTTGCTGAATTTCTTCATTTCTTAAATCACCAAATGCAGGTAAATACACAAGGCGTTGTCTTTACAGAAGTGATGTAACGATACTATCTGAAAGCGGCGGTCACACAAGAATGTTGAAGCAATTGACAAAAACAAAGGTAGCCGCATTCTATACAGAAAATTCTCTAGCAGCGCAAGATTAACAGTTCAAAAAAGAATATCTGTGCGGGAGCTTTGGTAAGCATACCACAAGCAATTAAAGGATCAGTTAGCTTAGCTGTTGGTTTGTGTCATGTGTCATGTTACAATTTCAAATTCAATCGGTTGTACTTTTAATTTTTGTATTATTTTCCTTGATATTAACCTGACATTGTTTAAATTGTAAAACCAATTGCTGCTTAAATTTTTATTATTAATCTGAGCCATAAAGACTAATTTATGCCTGCGTTTGGGTGCTTACAACAAAGATTATTATCCTCAAATAGAATAAATATTCTTTATGAAACCATTCAATGATTTTGCAACAGTTTGCGACTATTTAATATATTTTAAGTTCCCTCCAGCTACTTAATCATAATAATACACCAAATAAAAACGTATTTGATTTACATTAGCTAACCTACGACAAACGAATCACTTTTAATGATCGTTTTCCAGTTGTTAGAAAAAAAAGACTTCAATGAATGCGTTGCGCGCTGACTGCAACGCATTATATGCCCTGATACAATTCGAATGATCACAGAAGAGGGGAATCGAAATGGATTTATTTCATAATCCCGGTCAATAACGCATACAAGTCGCGAACACATGCAATGTTATTAAACTTCACGGCCGGTGAGCATCTATGGGCACAGTCGGTGCCCCCCCGACCGTGGACCGTGTTATTTATATAAATTTATATTTTGACAATTCCGTAGGATAATTTAGGGTTGTTATTTATGATGAGCTTGTCTCAGATCAAGAGATCTGACTTGATATCCGTATAGCATTTCATTGTTTCGTTTAAAGTAATTATTAAAGATATTAAAATCTTAATTTCGATAATAATTTTAAGTAGTTTAAGTGACGGCCATGGTGTAGTATTGTATCATTAATAGAGAGCGGACACGCTTACCACCCAGTGCAGTACTGGCGAAAGGCTGTATTTCTAAAATATTTAATTTTATTTATATAATTGGAAAACGAACGGGTGGTGATCTATAAAATTACGAAATACATATTTGTTTGTTGAAAAGTTGTATTTTTAAAGTTTTTAATTTTATTTCTATAATTGGAACATTTTTATTTGTTCATTTTGTCGTTCAAGTTGAGTAAAGGAGTATTAATATTGACTAGCAATAGTTTCTCAAGGTTTTCTTCTGTCTATTTTGTTCTCTTTGAATTAAGTACATCCTTATAAATAGAAAACGTCCTTTCTACATCGCAACTGGTTATAGGTGCATACTGGAAATATTCTTTAATTCTTGATATTTAGCCGTTAGATTTTGTGGAATTGTCTCCATACATAATTGCTGCAATGTAATTAAATCTGGATTTCTATTAAGAATTGCTTCAAACTTTTGCCGAAGGCCACATCCGAAGTCACTTGGAATACTTTTCAAATTATTAACAGCCACATCTAATGTAGTTAATCCGTCATTTAATTTAAGATTTCGATTTTCAAAATAAGTGATTAGTTTTGGCAATTTTCCAAAGTGTTCGTGAAGAAAGTACAACTGATTTTTTAAATTTGGGATTTGTGTGAGCTCCTTGCACTCACCAATACTTCTAGTATCCTCCTTTAGCAGTGTTACGAAATGTTTTAGACTATCGAAATTCTCAGCATAATAACTAGTAGCTTCCAGCCATGTTCCCCATCTAGTTATTACTGGAGTGGGAGGCAGTGACAGAGATGGAAATTTTTCCCTGAAAAGAGCTACTTTCAATGGTGCCTTTCTGAAAACTTTTTTAAAAGCTGATACAAGTCTATCAACTTCCGGAAAAGTGTCTTTGATATATTCACAGATTCTGTGGAGAGCATGTGCTACACAAGTAATATGCAGCATATTAGGATATGTTTTCTTCAATAGTCTGCCTGTTTTTAACATATACGCAGCACTATCACTGACAAATAAAAGTATTTTTTCTTTGTACGTTGCGTCCGAATGAAGCATTTTTTGCATATTCTCCTTAATGGTTTCAGCAAATGTTTCCGCATCAACTCTATTTATAACACTTGTTACTATTACATATGAGTTATAGGGAATAGTTGGATGTAGTACACCAGCTACAACATTTACCACACAGCGTCCTAACATATCCACCGTTTTGTCGCCGCTTATCCATATGTATTGATTTAAAGGATGGCTTCTAATGCGTTCTACTGTTCTCGTATAGCACCTAGAAACATAATATTTGCGTAAAATTGATTCATCGGGAACATTTCGACCAGTATATTTTTTCAGAAATATTTTTAAAGTGGGATTGCTAAGTTTATTTAATGGAATATTAGCCGCCATAAAAGTTTTACAGAGTTCAGATGTGTTTGTGATCCTAAGTGACGAATTTTTGACGATATTTTACGGATTTTTTAATAAATCTCGGAATCACTAACAATGGACATACAATCAGTATGACCGTCAATCCAAGTCGCCATTGTTTCACAATGCCGTTCTCGACATTCTTCCATATCATGTCTGAAAAAGTAACTTAAACAATGCTCTAGATCTAAATAAATGAAAACTAAAAATGTGTGCGTAAGTTATTGAAACTGAACGAAATTTAATGCACACTCTTACGTCGAAATAATTGGTAGAAATAGATTCAATCAAACGATATTAAACAGGATCTATCACAAAAATTACGATGTAATTAACAGTTAAAATTATGAAAACAAGAAACTTACTCACTTACTAAAATACATTATAAAAACCCCGCTTCTATCTACGCTCATGAAAACACTTTAAAAAACACTATATTCTCCGAATACAATAGCTGGCTTGTCCATGGTTATCGCGGCGAGACCAGGTGTCCGAGTAAGTCAAACAAATACTTCATTGAATTACGCCGGGATGTACTGAGCGACTTTATACACAATTCCAATTGCCGATTGCGTTTTATGGAAATTGCGTCCGTTCTCTAATCATAATACAGTTCCAAAAATATTTCAAATTTCTCTCCCTAAACTAGAAGATTGAACAAGGAAATGGCGTATAGATGTCAATGAATTACTATCGGTACATATCACATAGCGCACACTAGCCCTAAGGAATGGTGTCCATTCGTTTCACTAAAATTGAATTGATTCGGCTTATACTAACTGAAGATCCATAATTTAAAGTGGAAATAAACTAAAGGGTAAACCCGGGTCCGATTACATATAGGGTTGGCATCAAAACAGACTTGCAATATACATATCTGTAACTGTACACATGGACAAAACACCTCGTATTTTCAAAATTTACTTCTGCTTAAGACACGTGTTTCTGCCATCTAGGCGTCGTCAGTCAAGCTAGTGAAGCAATGTCAATACAAATGAAACAAATCTTTATGAATAGATTTGTATCTGTATATACATTTCATTGAAATCGCCTACAAGATAAAGAAAATTTCATCCTATAAGGTGGCACTTATTTCATAAGTGACATCTGACGGACGAAAGAGACTTTGCCGAAAAAGGCGACCTTTCGCTTGAATGAAATAGGTGCCACCTTATAGATGAAATTTGCAGATATGTATATTGCATGTCTGTTTCATTTGTAAGAAATTTAATAAACTAAATTTTCATTTTAATAGAGTAACTCAATAATGATGTTAAGTATTTGTGGATACATCTGAAAATATATTTACAAATGAAAAATATATCTCACGAAACTTAAGCTTAGGGATATGTACTGACTGATTGGCAGAAAATCCCAATTGTCTGAGCGTAATAAATTGTTAATTTACAAAGTCATTCGAAAACCCATCAAATATATGATTGAGGGAGTGTGCACCTAATTCGAATATTGAAATATTTAAAGTGTTAATAATAATTGTGAATGCCTTCTGGCTTGTCTCAAATCACAGGTGTACATATAATTAAACTAATTACAGAACCAGCAATGCCACGTAGGCTTAAATGTTAGATTGCCTATGATTTTACCACCAAGTTTTAGTGTATTTAACTATAATTTATAGGAACTAACTACTGCACTAATTTCATGCATGTTATTATTATTTTTTTACCCACAGCTTGTCAATGTTATTTATTTAATTAATTAAAATTTACTACTCGTCCAAAGGCGAATCGTTAAATGTTACTTCATAAAGCCAGACTGATGACGTCGTAAGACAGAAACGAATGGTTCTTTGGTTGATGTGAACGCTGTTTAAATACGAGGTGTATGTTAATCTGTACAGATACAGATATGTGTATGCATATTTGTATCATTTGTAACAAAATCTTAGTACGTGCTTAATCAGCGATATGCTAAATTTCTTTGGTGTGCTACATTAGTAGGATTATCTAAAGCTTCAAATGCTTGCAGTTGAATTACGAAAGAGTTTTGACCATATATTTATAAGACATTTTTAACTTGAAATTGCTTCAGTCACACATAATTAAGCTGTGGCTGTCATGTCATGGGACACCCGATATAACTACTTGTAATATTTAATAACGAAAATTTAATTAGAATTCTTTCATAAAATAATTTGAGCAAGTTATCAAAACTATTATTATTTATATTTCTAGGTTCAGCGAATAAATCCAATGTTTACACGTCGAATAACAGCTTGATCTATCCCCAGTTAGAGCGCAGAGGTTGGGAATAACCATAATGGCGTATTAGCTATTATTTCGACTGCATTGTTCGGTAATGGTACAGTGTTCTTGAACGTCGTACTCGACAATACGCTTTGCTATGGGTAACTTTGCCAAACCGGAACACTATTTCCGTATCTATGAACTCGAAATTTCTAGAGATGTATAAGGGAGCCCCTAAATAATGTAGTTATTATTACAATAAAATATTATTTCAATTTTGTATTTGTACTTTGTTTGCTAAATAGAATGATTTAATATTTTCAATACGAAAAGGTTTTAGCGAGTAATTAGAAGGATTAATATTAACTAGGCTTAGGATAATTATGTACTAAAAAACTGGTGTCTCTTGATAAAGTATGACTGTTATGTTGATCTTTAATGTAGGACTGTGTGTCTTGTGCTGTTGTTGAGTTGATACTTTGGCTGAAAATGTTGTTGCTTGTCATGATGTTACTAATGAGACTGTTGCGTTAAGATTGTATGGTTTGACGTCATAACGGGGAATTTATCTGTGTTATTAATTCGTGGAAATTGTACCTACTGACAACAATACCCAAGGTTTACGATAGAATCTTAAAAATTCAATCTTAACTAATAAATAATAAAATATCATTATTAATTAAGTATTGGTGTTATAAATCTAAAGTATTTACTTCCGGATCGTTCCTTGTTAAAATAATAAAATTTATTATACATATTTAGAAACCGTGATCTTAAGAATGGGTATTCAGATTAAACCCTTTGTTTACTATAACCCAATGTAATAAAACAGCTGTCTAATGTATAAAGCAATAAATAAATGTGTAAATGTAAAAGATGCCGTGCTTCTTAGAATTTAAAGAAAGTTTTATAACTTGAATAGTATAGTAAAATTATGTTATACAGTGATTTAAACTTGAAAATGCACATTGAATATTTATAAAATTGGAAATGTTATGTTTGAATTGTATATTCTAGATTTACTTATATTTAAAATAAAAAATGTTTTATATTAAAATATTACAAAAGGATATTAAATGTATTCTAACAGCATTAATTACATTTCACGCCGGACTAAAAATAACCTTAAACTTCTTGCTATAACTGTGATTTATTTTACGAACTAAATACTTTCAATGAAAAACATTTTATCATATCCTCCCTGAGTAGATAGTTTTGTGAATTATTTTGTTATATATAATCCGAGCGGTATAATTATTGTTAATCGCGCCTGGGATACATTTAATATAAATTTAGTTTCATGTTTATTTTTATTATTTCCCTGTACATTTCACATCTTTAGCAGTTCTTGTAAATAAATGTCCGTACATTGTCTTAGTAATATAAAGTAAACTTCATTTAATACGATTGATGTACAAACAACGGAATTAATTGATCTCCGTCAAGGCGTGACGTAAGAAAAAGGAAAAGAGTATAATTGTCAATGCAGTTACACTTAAAGGAGGAAGTTAAAAACCTATTTTTTGCCGTTGAATATTGCGTAAATGTACAGAGTACGACTAGACGAACACATTTTACATAAAAGCAAAACAATGAGATTATTTTACAGTTTAAAATTAGATATTTTTTGTGAGCGTTGTTTTCCAGGATATTTTTTAGAGAAAGTTGAAGAAAGTAAATTAGAAACGCAGAGTAAATAAAGGTAATAGTGTAAAAATAAATTTTGAAATTTATCGTTAAACTTCCATGGTTTTGTATGCATATTTTAGTATTTCTTTATCGCAGTTTAAGTAACGTGTGTTCATTTGAAAAGTTAATCTAGGTTACTTTGAAATTTTGATAGAATAAGACGCAAATATATTAATATGTGTTTGTTGTTCCGTAAACGTAAATCCAAATGACATTTGATAATGTCAATCACAAATATCAGTTAGTGCATAAAATAATCGTGCGTCAATTCTGGTTTAAATATATTGCTTCTCAGTTTTAAAATGGCTTTCACTTTAGAACATAAAATTTTTTTAGTCCAGGCTTATTTTCGAAGTGGTAATAAAATTGATGGTTTATGGGTTTATTCAGTTCAAGATTGCATGGTAGAATTTCAAGTTGAGTTTCCACATTTTGTAATAGATTATATACAATTTAAGAATACTTTGGATAGAACTTTAAAACTTTTTTCTGAAACTTGTAGTCTCTTAAGAAAATCAGGCAGCGAAGCAGTTAAGAAACGTACACCTCAAGTTGTCAATCGTGTTGAAGAAATAATGGAAAATGAACCACAAACATCTGTTCGACATTTGAGTCATCAAATAAACCTTTTTGTTGGTACAACTCACAAGTTATTAAAAAAAGATATGCAACTTTATCCATACCGTGTCACAGCAGTATAAGAATTGTTAGAAATTGATTACCCACGTAGGCTACAGTTTCGTAATTGGTTTGTAAATATGAATAATAATGGAGAACTTTCGCAAAGAGTCATCTTTACTGATGAAGCATGGTTTTCTAAAACGGGATACCTAAATTCACAAAATACAAGAATTTGGAGTAGTGAAAATCCACATGTAATTAATGAAGAATCGCTACATCCAGAGAAAATTTGTGTTTGGGCAGCGATAAGCCAAAGGCGAATCATTGGACCAATATTTTTTCAGGGAACGTTAAATGCTCAAAGGTACCGTACGGAAATTTTACAACCATTTGTCAATCAGTTGCATGATGATGAACTTCAAAATGCATATTTCCAACAAGACGGAGCACCTTGTCACTGTACTGCAGAATCTTTGGATTATTTAAGAGAATTTTTTGATGAGCGTATAATTAGTTGAAATACTGAAATTGCCTGGCCTGCACGTTCATGTGATTTAACACCTTGCGACTTCTTTTTGTGGCCTTATCTTAAAAATAACATATTTCGAACACCTATATTGCGCTCGGACCAACTCTGGAAGCAGTTATTCAACTCGTTTGTTAGTACAGTCAAAATTGCGTTTTTGAAGGCATCGACTGCTCCTTTTGGTGAGAGGAATCTTTGACCACGCAGTCCGTCCTCGATTTTCCGAAAGGTAAAGAAATAGTTTGGACTTAGGTCGGGACTGTATGGAGGATGACCTAACAATTCAACGTTTTGTTGCGTTAAAAATTCAATTATCTTGCGAGCTGTATGCGAATTTGCATTTCTTGGAGGAGGATGATTCGTCGTTGTGGGTTGGCTTCTCGGAGCTCACTAACTTGCCGCAAGTAAATGGTTGTATACCAATCACCAATAACAGTTCTTTGATCTTGTAAAAAAATTGTTGCTACATGATGATCTGCTTTCGAGACAAATTTCGCGACCATCTTTTTGGAGACACTTCGAGAACGCATGATTTTTGTCGGCTTTTCTTCACCCACTACATTATGCATATTGAGTTGAGAGTTGTGACGCTGTCAACATTCCACACGGCAAAACGGATAATAAATAGATGTTCAAACACAGTCAACTAGCACCTTAGTCGTATTTCGAAATGAAACCATACAACTCAATATGTATAATGTAGTTAGGCATAGGTTTAAATGCGATATAGTACAATATAATGTAAGTACATTTAATTTAACATTACTCTTACCACTTTGACATTTTAATAAATATTACCGTTGCGAAGAAGGTTCTAGATAATGTGTTTATATAATCGGCAGATATATTGTCGATAGGTTGTTTATGTCTGTTCTGTCAGTCATAGAATTTTGTTTTTTTTTTGTATTGGATGCTTTCTAATATATTTCTTGCTTTGTTATTATTTTCTGATGTAATAATTAAGGTTTTATCGGAATGTGTTATATGTTTTATTAGGGCTGTACTGTTGCTTGAACATTTGTGTCCATTTAAGCGTTCTTGTAGATATTGCGTTGTTTGGCCGATGTATACTCCTTTTACTCGTTGGATGGAATTTCATAAATAACGTGTTTTCTTTAATGATGGTATTTTGTCTTTTAATTTTGAGTGTAGGTTTTTGAGATTATTGGAGTTTTCATGGGCAACTTTTATATTGTATGCAGTGATGGTAACCCTACCGATTTTTCGGTAGATCTACCGAATTTAGGTATAATCTACCGATGTACCGAAGTACTATGGAATTCAAACGAAATATTTCAATTCTTAAATGGCTAATCTACACAACAAATAAATAAATTAGAATAACCAATCTGACGGATGTTAGCTACCTGTAAACAGATAGGCAGTTACTTTAGGTGTTACTATTTTTACTAATATTAGTATTTTTAACGAAAAACTGTTTCTCATTTTCCTTGGCTTACTCTAATAATTTATTTACCTAAAACTGATAATAAAGAAAGAAAAGGAAATAAAAATAGATAGATAGCAATTGTTATTCATTAAATTCCTTCAATATAAGGGTATTCACTGATGGTTTTATAGGAAAACCACCAGCCAAAACTATATATATATATATATATATATATATATATATATATATATATATATATACGTTTAACTTCCTATTCGATGTTATTTATTGAATTCACTTCAAAATAAGGGTATTCACCTAAATACATTTATATAGGGAAATCACCAAGCAAACACTATATATACGTACAACTTCCTATTCCCTTATTTTATTTTAGCAGATTGAATGTAGAAATCTAGTCGTGCTTTCTTATTAATTAACTAAAACAAATGAGACATAGTGATAGTAGCAATGAAGGTAGTAGCTTCGGCGTTATTAAAAAAAGGAAATACAACCAAACTTATAAAAAAGAGTGGGAAACGATAGATGCTTTTAAAGGCTGGTTAAAAAAAAAGTGAAAAGGGGTTCCAGTACGCAAAATGCAGTTCATGCGACAAAAATATAAATATAATTAGTGGAAAGGATGCTCTCATGAAGCATAATAATTCAGCTATTCATCAAATAAAACTAAAAGCGATTTCGAAACAACCCACATTAGAAGCGTTTGAAACTGCTGCTCCTTCTATATTAGCGGAAGAAGTTAAAAAGGGTAATTACTTTATTTAAACATAACTTTAGCTTTTATTTTTTTATGTACATGTTATAGGTGAAATACGTGTATCTGCTTTCATCGCCGAACATAATTTACCACTTACTACTATGGATCACTTGACCAAGGTAGTTGCCGCAGTATGCCATGATTCAAAAATTGCCCAAAGACTAGCCTGTGCAAGAAGGAAAACTACTGCAATAGTTAAAAATGTACTGGGATACGAAAATATGCAAGTATTATGTGATCATCTCCGGACGAACAAATTTTCCCTTATTGTTGATGAGTCGACTGATACGAGCAATATTAAACATCTTTCTATATGCGTAAGAATAAATAACAGTAACACCATTTGTGATAATTTTTTAGCTTTAATTGAAATAAAAGCAGCGAATTAAATTAAAGACGAATTAAAGACGCGAATAGTATATATAACCATATTGTCACTTTTTGTGAAAAACACGAAATTCCGTATAAAAGAAATCTGGTCGGTTTTGCATGTGATGGGGCAAATGTTATGGCAGGACAGCATCGCTCAGTAATGACTTTATTGCAAAATGACATTCCAAAGCTTTTTGTAATGAAATGTATATGTCATTCCTTCCATTTGTTCGCTTCATATGCATGTGAAAAGCTACCTCCGTATATAGAGAAGCTCCCAAGAGATATCTATAATTACCTTGCTCATAGTCCCAAACGAATTAGCGAATATACCGAGTTTCAAGTATTTTGTAATACAAAAATCCATAAAATTTTACGCCCATGTCGAACCCGACATAACCCGGTTATTAGAACAGTATGGACCTCTACAGTTATATTTGACCGATGTCGATAGTACCAATGATATCATGTCTGTAGATAACATATAGAAAACTTTAAATGATCCTGAGATTTTTTTAAAAAATTGGTTTTCAAATTTTATATTCTATTTAATGTATATGTTACTTATATCAAATTTTATATTCTATTTAATGTATGTTACTTATATATTGTTGTAAATAATAAATAAAAGAAGATATTCCTAAAAAAGCTGTAATAAAAAATTTACAGCTTTTTTAGGAATATCTTCTTTTATTTATTATTTACAACAATATATAAGTAACATACATTAAATAGAATATAAAAGTGAAAAGGGGTTCCACCGACATTTTCTATAATCTACCGAATATTGCCGACCTTTCTACCGAACTAGTAAGAGTCAGGGTTACCATCACTGATTGTACGGTGTTAAGATTTTCTTTATTTATTGAAACATATTTATAAATAGTTTGGGGGTTGTTTTCTTTGGTTTTGGTGATATTTGTTTTATTTGTGTTGTAGTGTTGATATAATTTTTGTCTTATATTTTTGTTAATGAATGAGAGGGGATAATTATTTTTTTCTAGAAAATCTTTTGTTTGTGCTAGAATTTCTGGTCTGAAGTCTATGCTTGTTAGTTTAATCGCTCTATTAATTAATTAATCCCCTTTTTTATTTTTTTTAGTGACATTGATTGATATGAAGTTCAAAAAACCATCAGATGCACTTGGTTTGTGGCATAATTTTGTTAGGATCTTTTTTTCGGTGCGTATTAATGTTAAATCTAAGAAATTAATTTTTGAATTATTTTCTTTTTCTATAGTGAACTGTAGTTTTGAATTAAATTAATTAAATTTCTTTAGTATGTATTCTGTTTTATCAGAGGGGTTGCAAGCGATGCAATCGTACACGTATCTTTTTAAAAAATGTGGGTTTAAAATTTAATTTTTAAATGATGTTTTGTTCTAGTAGACACAAATTTTCAAGCAATAGTACATCCCTAAAAAACATATAACACAAACAAAACACTTTCAATTTCGATAAAATCTCAACATATACTATAGTACATATAGTATATACTATAACCTAATTATGTAACGATATGCAATTTACCATCATAATATATGTTGCTGTTATATAGTTATATATCTTATGTTATTTAAATATCTGTAGATTTGCTTATCATGTTGACAGTTCCGTGTTTAGATCCCTGACTGACTGTTTGAGAAGGTTTTCGCGATTTTCCTTCTCGTTTAAGGCGAATAGCGACAGCTTAAGATCTTTAGCTGCTCCACAGGCACAGACATAATAATAACTCATGGATTGCCATTCCCCCTTTTGTTGTCTAACTATTTTTGGAATGCTAAGGTATGATTTATTATTTGTTTTATTTTATCCTGATAATAAATGATTTAATATTATTAAACTGGAATCTATCTTAGAATAATTTTATCCATGACAACTACACATGTATAAGTATGACATTAATATTCTGTCATTTATATTTTAAATTATTTCAAAAAGACATCACATACCGAAACATGTAAGATTGTTTTAAATATATACATTTTGAAGTAAAACCAGACCTTAAATCGCCAACTAATTGAATCTACCATATATATATAGCAATCTTCAATTATTTTTAATAGTTTAATAGAATTTTGTTGGGTTTGGGTTTTAGATTATATTGTTTATTTGTTAATTTTACCATATTGTTTTATTTATCACATATACCGTCATTTTCTAACATATTTTCTTGTTCACTTTAACAGTTTCAAGTGCACATAGAACCTATTCATAAAAGCGAAAATTTAAATTTTCTAATTTTACTGTTCCAACACATGTTTGCAACGTAACGTAAAAATTGTTTTGTTTTAAATATTATTTGTGTTTCTAAGAAGCGTTTATATTTCATATAAGTTACCTAAAGTTATTTTTATTGTGTAACCTATGGAGAAATAAATATAAAGTATTCCTAATCCTTAATAACGCATACATTTCCACTATAACTAGACGAAAACCGGATACTTTTTAAATTCAAATTGAAACAATTTTTTTTCTGTTGTTCTGTTTGTTGCCGTCGAATCAAGGGAATTTATACATGGAATACATGGACATATACACTTACACACACATACACAAGCATAGATTTCCATTAAAAGCTTTTAAAAAGCTACCAAACTAATTACAATAATAATTGGGGTAGTTTTAACTGTAAATGTCGCCAGTCGACGTGGAATATGGGAAAGTATCGGATCATGTCGGATCGGTAGTTCAGTAAATGTCTGGTCGAGTGTTCACTGGGGCTGTGTTATTGCGATTATATTGACTGGTCCATGGGGAAAAGCCAAGGGAGAAGGGTACATTCGAAATAAATCGACTAGTGTTGTAGTGAAGTCAAGTATTGTTATGCTAGTGTTGACCATTTCTCGACCCTCCGAAGCGAATTTGATTCCATATACTTCATTTAATATCTGAAAGGGATTGATATACACATTATGTTCGGTACCTTAAATATCGTGTACGGGCTCGAAACTTTTCTATAAGAATCTGTAATGTTTGTATGACGTTATGTTTGCTTAATGGATTTTAATAAAGACTATATTGAAAATAATAAAATAAAATAAAACAATAACTTTGTTTACCACTTTATTCACATGTAATAGTGACCGCGGTTTCGACATACAATGTCATTATCGAACTGCAAAAGTTACAGGCCTACATAGATCTTATAAATGACACAAAAATATATGGGGGGTGGTTTATTATGTTATTTTAAAATTACTACTATATACGTAACTATTATATACAACATTGGAAAAGAGGTGTATATATAAGATCAAACTGGTCGCTAAGAACAATATCTATTGTGTTATTTCCGCTTTTAAAAATTTCAATTGACTCTAAAAAGATTTATTTTACGACCCTTCTCGGCCAAATGCAATATTTTATGATGATCAAATGTATGCCTTTCTGTAATAAGATGGTTTGCGAATGTAGAATCTGTCTTCTTTAGTTTATATGTCCTCATGTGTTCTTTTACCCATAATAAAACTTCGACCAGTCTGACCTATATATACACTTTTACAATCATTACAATATAATTTGTACACTCCTGATTTATTATTGATATCCGTTTTTGGTTTTGCGTTAAAAATGAAATTACCTGTTTTTACATATGGTTTGTAGGCTATACTAACATTACTATTATTTTTTGAAATTATATTTCCAATTTGCTCGCTTATTTTACCGAAGTAAGTCAACGAGACAAATTGTTTCAAATTAGCACTATCTTTAGGATATACTAAACTAAGGGCCACTTGTAACTGTTTTTTTTTGAGTATATTGTCAATTACGCTACTTTTATAACTATTGTTTACCGCTATTTGTTTTATAGTATTGATTTCACGAACAAAAGATTCATTAGACAAAGGAATATTTAATGCTCTATGTATCATAGAATTAAAAAAATGAATGTTTGTGTGTCTTAGGGTGTAGCGAATCTTTGGGAATAATGCAGTCAGTGAAAGTAGGTTTACGATATATATCAAATTTTAAACTCTGATCTAATTTGTTTAATTTTAAATCCAGGAAGTTAATACTGTTATTCTCTTCTATTTCTACTGTAAAATTGATATTAGAATGGATTGAATTTATGTAGTTCAGAAATGTTTGTAGTTGTCTATGATAAGTTGGTGTTACATAGCCATTGCAGTGTCGCTTCTTTATCGATGTATGCATTGTATGCAGCGTGTATGTACCTGCCGTGTAGTTCTTTGTTTCTCCACGCGTCAATTTTTTCGTTGTCGTGTACAATCTTTTCTTTAATATTGTTTAATATTGTTTATTATTATCTATTATTATTATTATTATTATTATTATTATTATCATTATTATTATTATAATGTATTGAATTCACGGTTGGCTCTTGGTGAAACATGATTAATAATTTACTAAATAAAACACTTGGTATATTTGTTTCACAAAATGTATTTAAAATATCTCTGACATATGTTTCGACTTATACAGTCATTCTCGAAGAGTCATGTAAACTAAGTGAAAAGTGTACTCCTACCAATATTTATGAGTTATTTTTTAAGAGGTTTATTACAGCATCGATTGTGGGGGTGTTTGAAAAATCCAACTGCGTGTTTGTGACCTGTCTGTTGAGATTTATGGCTTCTTTAATTTCTAAAATTTCTAAGAAGTCAAGCCTTTTACCCTTATTACAAGAGTGTAAAAGTTTGAAATTATTAGCATTAAACAGATGAGAATTTTGAATACAGTGTTCCGCGAATCCCGTGACCATATTGCCATGTAGAATAGAACTTCTATGTTCTTTGATACGTTCTTTTATAGAGCGTCCTGATTGGCCAATGTATACCGCGTCACAATCACTGCAAGTTAATTCATACACCCCTGACTTATCACGCAATTCTGTTTTTCCTTTATTGTTAACTAGAATATTTCCTAAATTGCATTTATTTACTAGGATGACATTTAAACCTAAGTTTGGTTTACATGACTCTTCGAGAATGACTGTATAAGTCGAAACATATGTCAGAGATATTTTAAATACATTTTGTGGGAACAAATATACCAAGTGTTTTATTTAGTAAATTATAATTATTATTATTATTATCATTATTATTATTATTATTATTATTATAATTATATTATTAAATCGCAGGCCTACTTTGAAATTGGCCGCAATTCGGAATAATTGTTTTGCTTGTAATTGATTTATGTAATTAGAAGAATATTTCAATATTTTTGTTTGTTTTAAATGTAGACTATCTGCTTATAATACCAAAAAATATGATTAAATATAAGTGACGTATTCATTCAGAACTGGGTCGAACAAACCATAACGAATTTATTAGCGTGTGAATAACGACTTTCTTGTTTATTATAGACAGAGTAATTGCTGATTCATAACCATTCCATCTCTCAAATAAAATAAATGCTATCAGAAGTGACTTTAATAACGAACACGGTTGTCGCAAGAAGAATTAACCGCATAATTTCGTTCTTTTATACTCACGTACAGTAGGTATACTTTCTGGCAATGTTAAGAACCGCTAGCGCTAACTATTTATAACGCAGCCAACGTTACGGTTTCGCAAAAGGACAACGTTTGCTCCTGTTCTATCGTTCGAGGTTATACGGCTAAATTAACGCGAGGCGCTTCCACATTACTCTTATTACGCCTACTAATTCCGCAGAATTAGTTTACTAATTGGTCCGTGTGAGTGGATGGAGCTGGCTGGATGCGCTCTGTTGTAGATGTATGACCTGCTACAGACGAACATACCAACACACACAGACACGATTCCGTTCGAGTTAATTTCGCTGGCAAATGCACAAAGTGATTCTGAAGTGCGTGCAAGTAAATGATTTTAAAAGATGTGTATCGTCCGCTACGGGAATCTTAAGGAATGCGAATTAAATTTAAACAAGAAAAATCGATGACGTTGAAGGAAGTTCAACTCATCAGTATATTCGTTTAAGGTATAGGCCACAAAGCTTAATTTGTAACTCGTTGAGATAAAAGGGTGAGCAACGGGAAGCCGATGTTTTTCAGGAAAGCATAACTCTGTAGATTTTTGGAAACGTAATATTTTATTTCCATCGAAACAATCACTAAACTATTCCATTTTGGAATGCTTATGAGCGAAAAATTATGTCGGGCAAATGATGGTCATTTTCACGAGCACAAATTTGAAGCCGCTCTCGAAAGTTAGCATCCACTCTTGCCAAAGTTTCTTCGTTGCTTTCTGCGATTTTGGCACATATTGAAAATCTTCAATTCTTCGAGCGTGTGTGGTTCTTGTTCACAGACCCGAGATTTTATGAATTCCCACAGAGAAAAATCGCACATGGGAAGAACGGGTGAACGTGGAGGCCATGGAAGACCTCCAAAGCGTGAAATTGATTATTAGGGAAAGCAGTTCGAACAGCAGTCATGGAAGTTCTCTTTTTTCTCTTCTGTATCGGAGGTGAACCCATCCAGTTGAAACCACATTGATGCCCTATTGATTCCTCGTCTACGAAGCTTAGGTAAGAAACAGATTACAAACATGTTGACATAGCGGTCAGAAGTAATCGTTACTGTCACACCTTCTTCAAAAAGAAAAGCCAGAAAATTCCGGATTTCCCAATACCGCATCAAACAGTCACTTTTAAGCTTTGTAGTGGTCGCTGATGTAATCCATGAGGATTTTCTGAAGCCCCGAATCGACGGTTGTGTTTATTTACTGTACCTTAGAGATAAAAGTGGACTTCATCGCTCATTAGGATGCTCAAATCCTCATTTTCTTAAAAAATGTCAAGCAATGTTTGATAAAAAGTTAGACGTTGTTGGTGTCCAGAAATCTGGACAATTAATTATTCGATTTTTTTCGATTCAAATATTGAATTTTGTTTAGGCGTTATTTTTCCTTATATAATTTCAAATTTATACACTTTATTCAGCAGGAACACAGCATTCCCCGATATTTATGTTGATGGCAGTGTCAAACAAAATTTTGTGACGTACTTTTAACTTAGTTTATCCAACAAGTATTTTTCAAAGCACGGCCTGTATTAACCGTTCATCTCACTATTATATTTTGGGTCTCCCTTCCTGGAAATGTACTTCGAAATACGTATTTATCATTTTTGTTTGCAGTTATTTATTCAGGCCTTCTATTTACATTGTTTTTACTCTAAGGTGTAGCCGCTATGATCACCAAATGTTCAGACACATCAGTTAAGCATTCTAATGTTTAAATAGAAGACTTGCCGCTTGTTGTTATAATCACGTAGTTGCCCATGTATCATAGTATTTCGGACACACAATTTAGCCAAGGTCGAGTCTGGGTAAAACCGTATGTACCTATCCCATGTATCTATTCGATACAATGCAGCGCTGTCAAGTTTATGTAAACTTATGTATCTATCCTGCTCCGACCAATCATAAGATATAGGGTGTACGTCTTATGACTGCGTTTTCATTGTCTGACTAATATTTTCGAATTAAAAGTTTAAGTTTGCTAAGATCTATCAACGACATCACACGGGCCATTTCGAGCAGCTTCAAGAGTTTTTAGATTAACAAATGTAACCAAGTTTTATAAGAATATGTTCTGCTTGGGGCTTATGTAACATTGTTTTCTTGTATTTAATAATTGAAGAGTGTTTTGCTTTCAACAAGTGTTGTTATTTTGCGAATCACTGAGCTAGAGAAGCCCTTCTATTCACAACTTGAATCAACGACGATTCAACAAAAACCAGTTGTCACGGATTTACGACCTGCGATTCGAAGAAGTGTTAAATTCAGCCACATACGCCCTAATTGTTGGTATTTCCGCTCTTTCAACTATTGGACTACCATAATTTTATATGGGTGAAACCCTAGGTCTTTGTATAAAATTCGCTGCGCAATGCTTTGCGACATTCGCAGCTCTGCAGAGCGACCGGGATTTCGCATCATTGCCTCTATTACTCGATCCACATTACCTGGTGTTCTAGCGGTTCTGGCAGGACCGCGCGGTTTCCTCTTCAATATTGAACCAGTCGTTCGCAGTGCATTAAACCACTTGAGCTGGGTACATAACTATGACGACCGATGTGGAATTTTCGCCTGAAGAGACGTCGCGTAGTGATCATTGATTCACTATTTTTCACGTACGTGTCGTAAGCAAGCACATAGTGCTCTCGAATCCACAGCGGCATGATGGATACTGAATGGCAACTCAAGCGGAGTTGAAGGCCAGCTCCGCACCTCCAAATCTCTTCCACGAGCTCAGTGCAGCGCGTTCAAAAAACATCTGTTTTCCGTGAGTCACCTTGTGCAAAATTGTTGGCGAAGCAAATTTAGATATCTATTAAAGTTAGAACATAAATCTGGTTACACATCTTAAGGTATACAAGGCGTCCTTGAAAGAAATAGACAACGTACGGAACGTGGAAAGATGTAATTTTATAGAATATGAATCCAAATTCCAAAAATTCCTACTCATATGCGAGAAAAAAAAATTACGAAAATATTTATGAAATATTTGTCCCGCCACTGCCTTTAAAAAGTGCATGAAGAGTAGGTACCCCTACTCTATAATAAATAGATAAATAAATTACGGTGAGCTAGTTCCTTTTTTTCATTGTTTTAACTGTTAATAATATACTTCGTAATTTTTGTAATAGATCCTGTTTAATATCGTTTCATCGAATCTACTTCTACCAATTATTTTGACGTAAGTATCCAGTGAATTGCATTAAGTTTCAATAATTGACGCATACATTTTTAGTTTTCATTTATTTAGAGCTAGAACATTGTTTAAGTTACTTTTTTAGATATGATATGGAACAACGTCGAAAATGGCATCGTTAAACAATAGAGAGTTGGATTAAGGGTCAAACTGATTGTATGTCCATTGCCAGTGATTCCGAAATGTGTTGCAAAGTCTGTAAAATATTAAAATCGCACGTAAAACGTCACTTAGCATCGCAAACACACACAGAAATTAGAAATCTTCCTATTATGTGAGTAAATCAAAACATTCCAAACCTAAGAAGGCACCTGTTCAAGAGTCTAAAGAAGAGGAACCATCCTATGTTCCAGAATATAATGTTAAGCGCACAGAAGCGCCTAAAATAGACGATGCTCCTTACAAGAAATATGTGTTTTATTACACTAAACCTAAACCAACTGAGGCCCCTTACAAACCCTACGTATCATTCAGCGTTCCGGCTCCTAGTAGCACAGGTGCTAGAAATGATAAAGTGCAAGGACAAGCTAGTGAAACTATCGGCAATATTGGCGATTGTCAAGAAGTAAAGAAAGGTTCGAATGGTAAAGGTCCCGAAATGAAATGCATCGTTTGTAAAAACCCGAAAACAGGATGAAAATCCGAACAATGCAGTTTCCCTTCAGCGCCAGAACCAGAAGCGTATTTTGTAAGCAAAAGTGAGAAATACTCACAGCCCCAAAAGACTGTAAATCAAAGATTTAAGAGATATACTCCTCGTGAAGACGACAACAGTCGTGAAGAGTTCGATCCGTACGAGCAATTCAAAGCAGAATCTCAGAAATATTCCGTCATTGACGAAGAAGAATTCTTCAAAGAATTTAAATTTCCAGCCGGTTCTACGGGAGGTGGTGATAATCTAGAAATGAGTGAATCCGAGAACCAAGCCGAAAAGATGTTGAAGGATGGTGGTACGTGTAAGGAGATCAAGACGAATGGTATGGATTGCAAGGTTTGCAAGAACGAAAAGACAGGAGGAAACTTTGAAACGTGTAGTTACAGCTCCGCACCAAATGAAAAGAAATATGCTTTCGTTTCGATGGAAACAGTGAACCTACAGAGAAAATTATCGAAAGCAAAGGCTCCAATATGGTACAGAAAAAATAGGAACCCAAAGTCAGTGAATCTCAGCAAGATGAGGTAAGCTTTTCAAAATTTATTCTAAGATAATTTGTGTTATAACGGAATAGTGAAATCGAAATATTCATTACACGAGCGGATCCGAAGTAGCGATTACCTATTTGAAAATGTAATCGTTACTTTGGTATTTGATTACTTTTGGTACATATCGTTACACGCGTATTTAATTACTTTCGGTATATATCGTATTTGATTACTTTCGGTACAAATCGTTACAATCGTATTTGATTACTTTTATACATATCGTTACGTTCGTACAAAAGTATTATATGCATATAGCATAAATCTATTTGTACAAGATATTATATTCATTGCTTATCTATAGTCTGTATAGCATAGTCGTTAAAATCTGTCAATTTGAACGAAGAACTCTGTGAAACTTGAATGGCGGCAAATATTCCATTAAATAAATTTAACAATCCCACTTTCAAAACATTTCTCCAAAAATATATTGGTCGAAATGTTCCTGATGAATCCACCTTAGGCAAATATTATGTTTCTAAGTGCTACACAAAAGCAGTAGAACGCATTAGAAGCCATCTTTCAAACCAGTACCTGTGGATAAGCGCCGACAAAACTGTCGCTATATTAAGACGCAGTGTGGTAAGTGTTGTAGCTGGTGTACTACATCCAACTATTCCATATAACGCATATGTAATAGCAACAAAAGTTATAAATAAAGTTGATGCCGAAAACAGTAGTTAAAACCATTTACGAGAATATGCATCAAATGCTTCATTCAGACGACAGGTGCATATATGTTAAAGACAAAGAGACTGTTAAAGGAAACAAATCAAACAAAGGAAAAATATCTTAATATGCTGCATATTACTTGTGTAGCACATGCTCTCCACAGAATCTATGAAAATATCAGAGATACCTTTCCGGAAGTTGATAGACTTGTATTCGCTTTTAAAAAATTTTCAGAAACGCACCATCTCTTTACAGGGATAAACTTCCATCTTTGTCATTGCCTCCCTCTCAAGTAATAACTAGATGGGGATCATGGTTGGAAGCTACTAGTTTTTATGCAGAGAATTTCGATAGTTTACAAAATTTCGTTACATGTTTAAATAACGATGCTCGAAGTATTTCTGAGTCAAGGAACAAATACAAATTTAAAATTAAAAAAATCAGTTGTACTTTCTTCAGGAACACTTTGTAAATTTGCCAAAACTAATCACTTATTTTGAAAATGAAAATCTCAAATTAAATGATGGTTTAAACACATTAGATATGGCTATTAATGATTTGAAAAATATTCCAATTGACTGCGGATGGGGCCTTCAGCAAGAGTTAGGCGCAGTTTTTAATAGAAATCCAGATTTAATAACATTGTGACAATTGTGTATGGGGTCAATGCCTCAAAATCTAACTGCTAAATACACTGAAATAAAAGAATTTTTTAGTATGCACCTATAATCTGTTGCGATGTAGACAGGACGTTTTCTATCTACAAGGGTGTATTTAATTCAAAAAGAACAAATTTTACAGAAGAGAACCTAGTTAATATTAATACTCTTTTACTCAACTTGAACTACAAAATGAATAAATAAAAATGTATTTCATATTTTATAGATCACCACCCGTTTGCTTTCCAATTATATAAATAAAATTAGAAACTATTTAAAAATACAAATTTTCAATAGTACGCCCGTGGGCGATTAGTCATCGGCCGCTCGGGTCCGTTCCCTAGTTATTACATTAAATAATTTTGTTTTACAACAACGGACCTTCTTTTTTAAAGAATATCTTAGAAGTTTGTGCATTAAACAAATACTTTGCGAAAGAAATCTGTTTTCTTTTAAATTGAAAATCTTAAAAACTTATGAAATCATATCGAATATTTTCCAATGGGAAATCATTTACATATGGAAATATTTACACACATGAACGAACATACAAAAAGGAAGGAAAACTTTTTACACGTGGGCTTGCGGAAGTACCTCTTTCAATCGTTATACAAAAAGAAACAAGATATACCTATAAAAATAGGCATACAAGAATTCGAAATCGAAGAATCTACAAGTTGACGTTACTGGATGCCGTCTCGTCGTCATCGTCGTTGTAGTTGTTGTTGGCGTAACAATCGGCGTTTCGAGAGAATCGAAATCGTATCGGCATGAAACAAGCAAAGTGCAGCCCTCCGTATCCTCCCCCGACCAATCAGCGTGGGTGGTGGATTATGAAGACATCACGCGCGTTGCTACGCAACCGCGAAACCCCCACAATCAACCAGATAAACCGCCGCCACGCGGTGATCCGCTGCCGATGTAGCCGCTACCGTCGGATCCGTCAAGAGAACCACTCTTGTATGGCACGGGTGATAAGTCGTCGATCCGATTCGGTCGGGATTATTGACGGCAAATGTGGCTTAATCTTAAAAAGAGATATATTGGACTGACGAGTGCTTAGGAGTTCATTTTCAATAGGATAAGAGTTTAACTTTCTTGATCAATGGACCGTTACATATATCAATTGGATATACATTATACACATGTTTTAACTTAAATATTAAACAACTTGAGTAATAGTTATAACCCACATAATATCTTATATATACGAGGTGCTATCCAAAAACTTCCGGAATTTCTAAAAGCAAGATAAAATCAGACATTGATTATAAAACATACCACATTTCAGAACCGAGTTGACAAAAAAATAAAACAAAATAGCATATAACACATATCGAATTCTTATCAAGGCAATTCATATACGTTTCTACCATAAAAAAGACACTTGTTTTATGGTTACTTGGATTCCTATATAATAGTGTTTACCGTCAGAATTTAAACGAGTATTAATCAGTTTTTAAGGTTACTTAGAATACCAGGGTCACCTTTTTATATTTCTACAAAATCTCGGAAGAAAACAAAATTTTTGGGAACGAACTATTTTATTGTTTTTAAAAATATTCGCCTTTATGGTCCATACACTTTTGCATGCGTACGAACTACTTCTCAAAACATTTTTTCCACTCTGAAGGTTGTATCCCAGAAACATGGTTTTCAAAAGCTTCGACTGCTTTTTGAGGGTTGAAAATCGCTGTCCACTAGGGTGGCCCACGCTTGTATGGAAAAGTAAAAGTATAGTCCAATACTTTCTCCACAAGCTTGATTTTGTTTGTTTTACTAAAATATATGTGTATACCAAAAATTGGCTCAAAGGGACAATATTTAGAGGTCGCGATGAATGGCGACTTTTATGTTTCACATCTTTTATTGGATGCATTTACTACTGGCTTATCATTATTGTACTTGTCTATGTATTGGAGATACTTTTTCACACTTTTCTTTGATCTTTACTAGATTTACATTCGTTAAAATTCAAATATATTGATCCCTTTATATAATTATTTAACTTATTTTGAATGCAGAATTACAAGAAACGAGTTTATGTTAGCAAATTTCAGAATTTCTTATTTTTCTTTCATGCACTTACTTTCCTCGTATCAAAACAAAATACTGTATTAATAAGGGACATCCCCTGATTGTTGTTTCAAAAGTAAAAAAAAGAGCGAAGTTCATTGATAATAAATACATTAAACGAGAAGGTTGTGCCTGATTGTTGGTTGTGCGCGATTTTTTTTTCAAAGTACAAGCCATTTTGAATGTAAGTTTTGTAAAATTTCAGTGATTTCTAATAATGTAAGTATTGCAAAACAATAATAATTTTTTTAATCGTTTATTCACTTTCGTGCTATATTGGTTTAGCTAACATAAGAAATGTCTGCCACTAAATCCTCGAGATTAATGAGAAGCTCACCAGGAACGTGGCTAATTGGGAATCAAATTGAACGTTTTTGTCCGGCAAGACTTCCATCAAAAAGCGATGTGAGAATTCAATATTATGAGTTCTCATTAGCATTACGTTTATCATCATTAGTATATATAGACCCAGTATAGAAATGAAAGTCGTATCTATTTCTGGGTAAGGTGTATTGACAATTAGTAATAACTATGAAACGTCGACGTCTGCACATCCCGGATGGATACGGCTTTCACACATTTTTTTCATTTTTTTCATTGCATGTAATGTGGGAATTTAATAGTTATTAATTCTCATTAACATCGCGTTTTTCATCATTTGTATATATACACGCAGTATAGAAATGAAAGTCGTATCTATTCTCGGATAATGTGTACTGAAGATTAGTAAAAACTATGAAATATCGGTATCTGCACATTCCAGGTGGATATGGCTTTCACACATTTTTCTTATATACCGCCTAATTCTGAGCAAACGCAACGATGCGAATGTATGAATATTTCTCCCGCTCTGAATAGAATTCCCCTGAATGCTGTAGGCGCGTCAACATCGATGTCATACATATAGCAAGCGCCAATTAAGTTGGCGCGAGGAGGGGGTTTAGCAACAGACTGTTTTGTGATTGGCTTACCATCGATGTCATACATATAGCAAGCGCCAATTAAATTGGCGCGAGGAGGGGGTTTAGCAACAGACTGTTTTGTGATTGGCTTAACGCGTTCAGGGGATTTGTATTTGGAGCGGGAGAAATATTCATACATTCGCATCGTTGCGTTTGCTCAGAATTAGGCGATATATATATATATATATATATATATGAACTTCTTCATGTGTACGAGAATTAATAATTATTAAATCTCATTTTACATGCGATTTTCGCTATAATTTGTTGCATTAAATTCTACAATCCGGAAAATCACTTTTGCCCTAGATTGTAGACGCAACAAGCCGCCACGCCAACTGTACCAGTTGTCAGTACAAATGAAAAATTTGGGAAAAACTTATCTGCGCGGAATGTACAAATATCGACATTTCACTGTTTTTACAGATCATCAGTGCACCTTATCCGAAGACAGACATGGTATTCACTTCTATACTACGTGTATATATACGAACTGTAATGAACTTCATGTGTATGAGAATTAATAATTATTAAATCTCATTTTACATGCGATTTTCGCTATAATTTGTTGCATTAAATTGTACTGACAACTTGTACAGTTGACGTCGCGGCTTGTTGCGTCTACAATCTAGGGCAAAAGTGATTTGCCGGATTGTAGAATTTAATGCAACAAATTATAGCGAAAATCGCATGTAAAATGAGATTTAATAATTATTAATTCTCATACACATGAAGTTCATTACAGTTCGTATATATATATACAGGTAGTATAGAAGTGAATATCATGTCTGTCTTAGGATAAGGTGCACTGATGATCTGTAAAAACAGTGAAATGTCGATATTTGCACATTCCGCGCAGATAAGTTGTTCACAAATTTTTCATATATATATATATATATATATATATATATATATATATATATATTTAGATAATTTCTTATCCGTTCATTTAATATATCAATTGATAAATTCTTGGACTTTTTGGCTCTTATATAAAATATTTATAAATATTATCAAATTAGTATGTAATTATGAAGTAAATGTGAATGTAAACATTGCTGTCTACAAATTACAACGCAAGTCATACTCAATATATATATTGAGAACGAGGGTTTGATATATAAAGACATTCATCGAATTTTGTTTTTGTTATATTGTGCGTTCAAAAAATTGCTGCCTCAGTATTGGCCATGCAATTTTCTTGTACATATATCTTAATTCGATAACAAAATGTTACTATTGTCGCTAGTATATGTCATTTTTATTTACACGTGTAGTAAATTAGTAAAGAATCTAAATTAAAATTAAAGTTAGTTTTTAATTTATGTGGATATTTGAATTGAGGTAATGCTTTGAACACGTCCAATTAAATTTTGTCAAGTATACTGGTCTATAGGCAACTTTCTAATGCATGTTGATTAAAATTAGATTTTGTTTCAGGTTCGGGCACAACGCGAGGGAAACTTTTTCAGAACTTCACCACGCGACATCTCAGTCAACAAGCGACTAACAGAAAAATGTTATAGAAAAACCCACATTATTTTAGCGTGTTACCTTAAGACGAATCGTTTTGAAGCATAAATGAGATGCTCGGTATAAATCAATTACTAATTGCTAGTTACAAAAGTTATGGTGAAAATTAAAAAAATATATCTCAAATTGATTAGAGAATGTTACTTGTATTTGTAATAAGACATGTATTAAAGTAATTAATGAAATCCAGGCAATCAAAGTTCTCTCTATTGCCTTGTGTCGACGTTTGACACCTATTTCGCCACTGCCAATGTTACCATACCAAATAACTTATTAAACACGATAATATTAAGCACATGTATGTTTATAGCTAGCATGCTATTTACCGTATATTTCCTTCTGAATAAGTTAATTAGCTCATTGGAGTGTATCAAGAGCATGACATAAATCTCTCGACCCGATAAATAATCGTTTTAATGGGAAGGCCGCTCTGCATAAAATGATGTATGAATATTATTATTGCACGTGTTAAAGTCGTGATTTTTCTCGTTTCTGATACGCTTTTGTCAGTAAGAGTTTAAGCAAAAACGAGAAAATAGTTCATTTTTGTTAGTTTAAAGTACGTTCGTGTTCGTTATTTGCATGGAAAATAAGTAGGCCATGTAAAATAGATATTTATATATCATAAAATAGGTATAATTAAAAATAGATTTTACGAAATGCAATTAGAAAGAAAATATAAGCTAAATATTTTTTTAGTACATTTTAGTTCGAATCTTTCATAAAAACAAAAAAAAAAAAATTACAACTATTATTTTTATTTGTTAATCAATATTGGTATTAAAAATGCTGTAACTCCCAAATTTTTTCTATTGAAAACTTAATTTGCCTAAAGTTCAAGACATGTGTAAACATAACAAGTTCAGGTAACCAAATAAGTTCGTGCGGTTTTTGTATACAGTAGAGGGCCATGAATATTTTTTAAGTTGTTGATCGATAGCACTTGTTTATTATCTGTCATCTACTTTAGTATGAATCCTTCTTTTGTCGGATACATGCACGTTTGGTGACAATTGTTTAATTCTTAGTTTTAAATCATTGAAATTGGCAACGAATAAAACCTAAATTCGAGATGAGTACAAACTTGGAACCAATGCATATCCATATGTTATTTTTTGGTATATCTGGCCATCTGGCTACGAGTTAAGTCAGTTTATTGAAAAGTCGTCTTATCAATTAGATTACACAGGCCTGCATTTTTCAACACTTTGAAAGTTGATTTAAAAATTTTAACTGTTTTCTAGTAATTGGGTAGTGCTGATTTCAAATCTGCTTTCATTTTTTTTTTGTATCACGTAAGGTTATTTTTCAAACCAGTAAAATCAAAAAATATAGAAAAAACACGATTTATTTCATTTATAAGCTAGTTTTATATTATATTTAAAAAAATCCAAAATTATACACATAGAAACTATTAGAAATAGTTATTTATACTTTATGCTTCTTAAAAAAACGTTTTCGTTTTTCAGAGAAGCTTCGTTTGGTTGTTTTTTCATATTCAGCTAAAGGAAGATCTGAAGGTAGTTTCTGGGGCAAACAAATTTTTTTGTTTCAACCTAGACTCCAGTACTTCAGAAAGATCTTTTGAAAGTCCCAAATCTCTTACTAAATCATTCAGTTCGGCTTGTGATAGCTGAGGTTGGTTTTGACCTGAGGTTGATGGTTCAAAATCACTATCCATCTGTACGGATCCGGAAGTTGAAGAGGTTTCAATATCTTCTTGTAGTACTTTGGGGGGTATAGGTCTAGGTACATGATCACTGTGAGGAACTGGTCTGATAGCTGATTTAATATTGTTTGGGTACAAAATATGTTTCAAAGTTTTTCTATTATGCCCCTTAATATCACAAAGACAAAAGTAGCAATCTTCATGATGATTTTGTGGTTCTCTCCAAACCATCGGTATTCCAAAAGGAAGGCTTTTTCTATTCCCTTTGGTCCAATGTCTTAAACTTTCTTCACATACCTTACAAACAACGTGCGGTGCCCAATCTTTATCTTGATCTCCTAATTTGATTTTGAAATAAGCATAATATGCATTTTTCACAAATTCACCAATTGGTCTCTTAAACTTTTTCAAGACGAAATATCCACAAATATAACAGAAATCATCTGGTTTGTTTTTGCAACACCGGCTAGACATATTTTTAAGCAATGTTTATTTATCAAATACCACGCACAACACTAAAGACAAATTAATTTTACTTGTTTACTGATCGACACTCAGAGCTATAATGAAGTAAATGACATTAAAATATACATTTTGTTTGGAGTGATAAACTTGAAATCCTTCTTCGCAGTACTAATAAAGTGAAAGCATAATAAATAGGATTTAGCAGGTAAAAATTTCCGGAAATCTTGTCCAAAATTAATACATGTAATAAAAGATTTACATCAGGTAATGAGAGCCTATTAAACAAATTTCTTTAAAACCACAACAGAAAATAATTTTTGATTTAATACCTAGAATTTGAAGTAGTACATTCATTTTAAAATGTATTAAAACGCCTATTATAAGATTTTTTTTACATTTTTTCCTTTTTCTTTTATGCAAAAAAAAAATCTGTGGGTGGTAGAGACCAGCTGTATTTTAATTAGTTATTGCTAGAGCTGAGGATGTTTGCGGTATAACCATGGTTATATCATGTAACCATAGTAATTTACTATGGTTACATGATATAACCATGGTTATACCGCAAACATCCTCAGCTCTAGTTATTGCTATATAAAAACTGAGCTTAACAAACAAAAATCACGTCATCACAAATTTTATGCAGGCCTGTGTTATCTATTGTCATGTTGGAAATACAACGCACAGTTTTTATTGTTGAAAGTTATTTTAGAATTAGTAGATTAGTAAATGGACCGTGAGTTTATGCAATTACTCAATATATACAGGATTCTCTAGAACAGTTCCCTAATCTTGCAATCACGTATAAACAACTGGCTAGTCAAATTCATGGTTGTGTTGACAGATTTCGTGAACCCAGGACAGCATTTCGTAAATCCGTGAGTGGAGAACCTAAGAAAACGACTGCTGATTGCATTGAAGATGTTCGATATCGAATGGAAAATTTACCAGAAAAATCCATTGCGAAACGGTCGCAGGAAGTTCAGTTATCAGTTGGAATATGCCACACTATTCTTTAGAAAAAAGATTTAAAAGTATATCCATACAAAATTCAAGCTGTTCATGAAGACGGTCCCGTTGATTATGATAGAAGAACGAAGTACTGCCAATGGTTCCTGAATAACTTGAATAATGATTATGTTCTTAATAAATGTTTCTTTACTGATGAGACCTGGTTTCATTTTTCGGGATATTTAAACGAACAAAATAGGAAAATATGGTCGGTAGAAAATCCTCATGAATTTGTGGAAATACCATCAGATAAAATTGGTGTTTGACTGGCGGTGTCAAAAGACGGCGAATCATTGGATCAATATCTTTTAATGGAAGAATAAATGCTGAAAGATACCGAAATTCGTTATTAGAACTCTTTATTAAACAGTTACATGAAATTACAGAGAGATTTTTGCAACAAGATAATGTTTCACCACATACGGCTCAACAAACACATGTTCATTTGGAAGAGTTCTTTGATAATCAAATAGTGAATTTTCCTCCAAGATCTCCAGATTTCGCAATTCTGGATTACTTCATTTTTCCGCACACGAAGAACGCAATTTTTAGATCGCCACAACATGCAATTGAAGAAATTCGCAATAGAATTAGAGAAGTTTGTGATAATATAATTTCTCATTGGAAAACATGAAACGCAGATTTCGTGTGTGCTTCGAGACTAGAGGGCAACATTTCGAGCATCTTCTTTAACGTAGTATTTTTACAACAAACGCATTTCTGTAAATAAATGTCTTTTATTTAAAACATTTCACAAGAAATAAGATTAAGTTGTAAACACAACTAAATTGTAATCTGTCAGATGACAGTTGTTAAAGTTTGACTTTCGAAAAACCTACTGTTCCACAATGTTCCCAAATTTATATTGAAATCACAGGCTACTCTATATGAAAATTTAATTGAAAGCGTGGTAGATACATACCTTTTAAAAACTAATTTGGAAAACTTAACAAACTTTTTATTTTATTATTAATTATTACATTACTCATTGTTCATTTGAAAAGTCAATCTAGGTTACTTTGAAATTTTGATAGAATAAGACGCATATATATTAGTATGTGTTTGTTGTTCCGTAAACGTAAATCCAAATGACATTTGACAATGTCAATCACTTTTGTTATTTATTTGTATGTATGAAACTGTCAAAATATACGACTTCGTAGGTTAAGTAGTAAATTTTAATTTACGACATACTTCAAAATGTTCTCAGTAAATCACATGCTACTAGATTGACTTTCAAAATGAACACTTGTTACTCAAGAAAACTAGTGTGAGTTCATTGAAAATGTTTTTAATAATACTAACGTCTCTAATTGATAAAAAATAGCATTCCATTAAAAATATGCGTATGACGTCACAGCTCTGAAAGAGATGACCTCACTAATAGGTGCAGTAATTTAATACCAGTGTAATTTAAAATAAAATAAAATCTACACGTCGCGACGCCACCTACCTGGTTATTAGATGCTATATATACGCGAAGTATAGAAGTGGAAGTCATATCTGTCTCCAGGGTACTGTGTGTTGACAAGCCCAATAAAAGCAAAATGCATCCACACGTTCTGAGATATATGTGACTTTTCACGAACTTATTCTAACAACCAAAAATAATACATACAACATCGACGAAGGTCCAGTTACCGTTACCTGTTTGTTCGACTTTTTCGAATAGATAGGATGTTGTAGATATGAAAAGAGGGTGTGAGAACAAACAGATGTGTGTCATTACTGAAGAGGGTTAAGTGATCCTAATTTTAATTTCCTAAAACTTATTGTATATCTGGACGTCTTGTAAAGTGCAAAGCTTGTAAAGATTCTTTGTGTAGATTTACTGTGCCCCGTGTTCAACACTGGAATTATTAATTTTACCTACTGAGGATGACAACTTAGTTGTCGAAAGATGGGGTTAGGATACGAGTATTGTGGTAAAGGATTTTATAACTTTTTTAAGCTTTTACTTAACAACAGTCTCCAAAGAAAAACTTTTGTGTGAATATGTTTACGATAACATAAACTGTAATAAATAAAATTGTTTATTTATTTTTGGTAGTTTTGATTTTTACCCTAACAAAAGTTAAAGAAAAGTTATTGAAATATCATTCTGGTTTTAGGCTATAACAAGTGTTCATTTGAAAAGTCAATCTAGGTTACCTTGAAATTTTGATAGAATAAGACGCAAATATATTAGTATGAGTTTGTTGTTCCGTAAACGTAAATCCAAATGACATTTGATAATGTCAATCACAAATATCAGTTAGTGCATAAAATAATCGTATGTCGATTCTGGTTTAAATAAATTGCTTCTCAGTTTTAAAATGGCTTTCACTTTAGAACATAATTTTTTTTTAGTCCAGGGTTATTTTCGAAGTGGTAATAAAATTGATCGTTTATGGGTTTATTCAGTTCAAGATTGCATGGTAGAATTTCAAGTTGAGTTTCCACATTTTGTAATAGATTATATACAATTTAAGAATACTTTGGATAGAACTTTAAAACTTTTGTTATTTATTTGTATGTATGAAACTGTCAAAATATACGACTTCGTAGGTTAAGTAGTAAATTTTAATTTACGACATACTTCAAAATGTTCTCACTAAATCACATGCTACTAGATTGACTTTTTAAATGAACACCCGTTATTTAGACAAAGCGTGTTTACATACGAGGAATACATCCGCATCAAATGAAATAATTGTCATTACTTTAGGTCTAATAGAATAGTCAATAGTGCAACAGTGAAGGTTTCCACACGCATCTCTATGAGCTCGTCAGTTGTCAACTCCTCTCTATGTGAATCCAACGCTCGTTGACATTATCACCACTGACTTCCAAATCTAATTGCCTAGCAAGATTAACAAGTTTCTCTATCACATGACCGACCTGATCAATTTCTGGTGCTGTATCCACTTCGTTTTAAAAAAAATGGACAAAGTTTCTTCTACAGACTGCTCAATGTGTTTTTTTTGGGGGAAATTTCATCCCAAGACTCTACAATGACTCTTACGGCATCTAAAACATTGGATTATTGCTGAAAGTCTTTAACAGATGTCTCATTGTTTTGTTTCATAGCTTCATTCAGATGTGCAAACGAACGCTTCGTGTAGTAAGCTTTGAATATTTTGATGACTCCCTTGTCCATCGATTGAAGCAAGCTGGTTGTGTTGTTGGGAGGAGAAAACATAACTTTCGCTCGTGTGTTGAAATCAATTAAGTTTTTAGAAGAGTGAGGGGGTGCATTGTCAATAAGAGGCATTACTTTAAATAAACTACTCAAAAATGAATAGGGAATTAGATCTTTTTTTAGCAGATCAAATTAATTCGATTAAATTTAACGTATTTTCTCAAACTATAGATAAATTAGAAAGCCCACAGTCGTTTGTGGACATTTTATTTGGTAAATGTCTTTTCTGTGTGATAAAATATTGAATCTTGTATTTTAACCTTAAATTAATTTAGAATACAAAATTATAAAAATCGCATTTTTTGGTAAGTATTATTCATTTTAAACGTCATTTCACATTTTCACGATGCCAAGACGTCATTTAAATAAAGAAACTTTTGATTTAATTGCGTCATTGCATCAGTGAGCAATCTGGAGCAGAAATTGCCGCAATTTTTAATGTGTCTCCAAGTGTTGTTAGTAGGGCTCTAACAAGATTCCAACAGGTAGGATCTGCAAGGAGAAGACCCGGTAGTGGATCTGAGAGGAAAACAAATCAGAGACAAGACCGCTACATACGAATTCAGACAAGGATGAATCCGTTTAGAAGTGCTGTATGGTTGCAAACACAGTTACTTGCCGCCACTGGAGTTAGAGTTTCAGATCAAACCATCAGAAACCGTCTGAGGGAAATGGATCTTCATAGATGCAGGCCTGTGAGACGCCCAAAATTAACTAATGTCAATAGAATGGCTAGAAGAACTTGGATTAAACAACGACTAGCAGCAAATTTTCAATGGGAGCATGGTTTATAGACCGATGAATCCAGATTCTGCTTATTTAGTGACAATCGTAGAGTAAGGGTCTGGAGAACTCGAGGAGACCGTTATAGACGCGAGTTTACAAAAGCTGTGGTGCCTTTTGGCGGCAGTGGTATCATGGTGTGTGCGGGCATTAGTTTGAATGGACGTACAAACCTCCATCTCTTTGAAAACAATGTCAATGGAACACATATACCTAGATGACATAATTCAGCAATATGTGGCCGACTTTCGTGAGGCTGTGGATGAAAACATGGTTTTTATTGATGATAATGCAAGACCCCATCGCGCACAAATTGTAATGCAAGCAATAAATGACCTCCATATTAACCAACTACCTTTACCACCAACGTCTCCCGACTTGAATCCAATTGAGCACATTTGGGACTTCAAGAACAGCTCAACGAACATAATCCACCCTAGTTAACGTGCAACACTTGCGGGAAATTTTACCGCTGTGTTGGAGAAGAGTGTCACAAGAACACATTAATAATTGCATTATGAGTATACCCCGAAGATGTACAGCTGTGAGAGATGTCCGTGGCCATTATACACGATTTTAGAATTAATTGTTACAGAAAAATGTTTATTTTAGCTATTGATAAAAATGTTGCTTATTTCATTTTTGATAATTTCTTAGTAATCTAACGATTTTTCTGAATAAATATACTTGAAAATTTTAAATTGTTGTGTACAATTATGTATCTAATATAATACACTACAAATATTTACCCATACTATCTAAAAAATACAAAAAAGTAAAAATTTCTTATTCATTTTTGAGTAGTTTAGAATCTCGAGTATGAAGTGGTGATCAAACCAGTCCTCAAAAACGGAAGTTGTCACTCAACCTTTATGATTTGGTAAAGTAGCCTTAGGTATATTTTTTAAGGCTCTTGTGTTTTCGGAGCGGTAAATTAAGAGAGGCTTAACTTGCAGCCACCAGCTGAATTCCCACCAAACATCACCGTCAATCGGTCTTTAGAAACCTTAAATTCTGGAAAGTTTTTTTCTTCACGTGCAGTAAAAGTTCTTTTTGACAAACCGATTCGATGAACACGTGTTTACATACGGGCAATACATCTGCACCAAACGAAATAAATGTGAAATAATTTTCATTGCTTTATGTCTAATAGAATAGTTAATAGTGCAATATTACATTTTCGTTCAAGTTTCGTTCAAAATGAAAATGAGTTAAATCGTTATGTATTACCTTCTTATATTACATGATTTACCGCAGTGCAATAGACCATTAAAATTGTGTTCACTTTTTAAACTTCATGTATAAATCGAAACTTAACATGCTGTATAGAAACTGTGAATATTATTAATAAAAGATGGGTATTTCAATGTTTTGTCTTACCGTGATCTTCTATTCGTTTCCTTTTGATACTATTGCCGTTGGGATCGTGCTGAAGACCTAAGATGCCGTTAATGCTGTAGGCTCCGGATCGTGGTTCAGAAAGTTGGGTAGCAGGTGCGTGTGCTATTACAGAGACCGGTCCGCCAGCAGCCGTTCCCGTCACGCTACCGCCCCCGCTTGTCGCTATTTGGTGGGCGTGCTTCGCTTTTTCTGCAGCCTTGTTTCTCACAATCCTGAAAGGAAAAAAAAAGAAAATTTAATGTGACAAATTGACGCAAATGGATTTGCAATTTATCTACCAAAAAATTTAAGTTAATCGTCATTTAAATCTGTTGCCATTTAAAACTATTTCTGAGTAATAATGTTAAAGCTATTTCTTTACTATAAAACATAAATTAAAATCAGTTGGCGAAGCTACATTTTTATAAATAAATCTTGAATTTTAAAGCAATATTTTAACCGAAAACGCACATGTTCAAATTTTTCTGGACGGTGAGTTGGCAGAGGAGGCCTTGTATTATGGCCTGCGCGTTCTCCTGACCTTTCGCTCTTGAACTTTTTCATTTGGAGTTGTCTAAAAAATCGTGTTTAGTATAACGGTAAGCGAAACACTGGAGAGGAATTGGTCGAAAGAGTAGTTGCAAGTGTAGACTTACGAAATGAACTTATATGTACTAACTGGAAACAGAATATGGGCCAAAGACTAGCAACATGTTTAAAAAGAAGAGGCGCACATTTCGAGCAACTGTTATAATATTTGTTTATTTGTTTGTTATGTAATTTCATGATTAAATACATTACTGAAACAGTTAAAAAAATTAAGTTAAGTGCATATGAACTTTTTTGTTCAGAATCACCTCTAGATCGCAGTCTGTAAGTTTGTCGGTTACCCCAGGGAACACCCTGTATATATATATATATATATATTGTTACGCTCGAAAAATCACTTTGAGTTCATTCAGGAATTTTTAATGAATTATTTCATTATTGACCTACGTTAAGTCAACTTAGACCTTTCATATTTCGTCGTTTTCGATTATTTGTATTTTATTCATTTTTGTTATTAATTATCATTCGTTTTGGGCTTCTTCAAACTTGGTTTATTCTTAAAAATTTACTCATGTTCAAATATTTTGGATGCCGCTATATCCGTATTCCTCTTTTTCGGTTGTCTGCTTACATTTCGGACGCGGTCCGACATCTTGGAAATTTTTAATATACCTAGTCATGGTCATTTTATTTTGTCTTTAATTCTATGTTTGGGAAAATACAGTATGTTTACAATGGGGAAAAAAAAATAAAAAATAAAAAATGTTTTTTTGTGTGGGTGGGGTTGCCTTCTATTGTTTAATGAGCGGATAATACAGTTTTGAAAGTCCATCAATCTCGTTACGGTCGTTGATTGTTTTGTTATTTTTGAAAATATCAATCATTTCTAATACCTCCCTAGCCTTTGTATTTTTTTCCTTGGTTATTATTTTTGTATTTTCAAAATCAAAATTGTGTTTTAATGTTATCTGATGTTTTTTTTAAAGCTGTCTGATTTTTTGCGTATCTGTGTGCTTTTAATCTTTCCTGTAGTAACTGTTTTGTTTGGCCTATGTATACTTTGTCACATAAAATAAATAAGAAAAAAATTTTAATTCTTATATATATATATATATATATATATATATATATATACCGGGTTTTTCTTTTGTCATTACACATAGGTATAATGCATTGACTGAATTATATTCATTTCCAATTACACATAGGAATAAATATATGGTGGCGTAGGCAACCAGTTATACACTAGTCACATTTTCAAACTGTCAAAAATTTATGTTTTTCGTTCATACTTAAATCTTAAATTAAATACATTTTATTGAAAAAACCATAATTTAAAACAGTTAATTGTCCCAACAGGCGGTATAACTTGTGCGAAGACAATTTTAAATATTTTTAACAAATTTAAAGAATATGGATAGTATTTCTTTAAGGTTGAAATACCTATATCTATTTCTTTAATGATCAGAATAACATTTGGACTGTACAATTATTTGACAGCATCACCGATTGAGGGAGGAAAACAAGGCTATTTTCATATGAAGGAGGATCAGTTACTTGAGTTCAGTTACAGTTTCGCTGTACTGAAAATGCTACCGGGGTTACTTCTTTTCTAGATCAAGAAATGTTTAATATTATGAAGAAAGAAGATCCTGAAAATAAAGAACAAATGTCTGTAATCGAAACAGACATTAGTCCCATCAAAAGTCAGTGTATATATATATATATATATATATATATATATATATATATATATATATGTGTAAATGGGATTTTAGTAAAACACTTATATTAATTTCCAGTATATATTACACTTTATTATATATTAATAAATAGATAACATGTTTCGCTACGATGTAGCTTCTTCGGATCTTATATTACTACTGAACACGCTCTTCACAAATGTATGGCTTTTTTCTAAACTATTTCAATGGGTTGCACTTGTCTACATTAGAATCGTCTCTTACCGATATATCGTCTAAAATTATTGTTATTTTAATATTTAATGAAACCAGTTTAAAAGTGGGGAATTATTAAGGTCTAATTGGTCATTTAACAATATATCTGCATATTTAAGTTTATTTATTTCTAAGGATTCCAGTAAATTTAACTTTAATCCTTTTTGTTGTGACTGTAAAATTTCGAAATCTTTATTGAAACTATGATTATTTTCCAACAAATGAATTGCATAATTGCCAATTATGCAACTCATTTTACTTAAATCCCATTTACATATAATGGATTTCCAGCAAGTATCGGCCGATTCAATTAAATTTAAAATATATATATATATATATATATATATACATATTTTGTATTCTCTTGATAAAGGCGTATACAGCCGAAACATGTAGAGTTTTTTAAATACATATATTTTGAAGTAATATACAGACCTTTAATCGCCTACTGATTAGGTTTACCATATATATATATATATATATATATATATATATATATATATACATATATCAGTTTTTCTACGATTACATATTTCTATTTTATACGCTGGTCGCTAAAATACTGACTGTTTTTGACTAGACTGTGTATAATACCTTCACGAGTGGTAATTTTAATCTGCCTTTGTTATATTATCATAATGTTAATATGTCTTACATAATACAAAAATATCGAATTTATTTAAAGTATCGCCATGAGATATAACTTCATTAAGGTAAAATTAACATCAGAACACTATAAATGGAATGGTTTTGTAACACGTTAAAGGTTAAACGAACCCAATGAACAATCCACGGTGAGGTTTGTATAGCTCGACGTACAACATTAGAACTTTCCAAATTCCCATAAAAACCCGGCGACTTCATGGATATCGGGCCCCAAAGTGACTCGTAAATCCGTCTCTCTCGATAAAATTACATTTTACGGCCGCTTTAATTATTTTACCGTAAGTGAAATGGGAGTTTCTCGGAAATGCACTTATAAACAATGGTCGTGTAAAAATCGCGTAACGTACGACGTATTGAAACGGGCATAGAATTAGTTTCAACTGTCTCTTCGGTTCTCTCTCGGCACCGTACGGGTAATATCACGGGTGTTGCGAAGCGTAGGTGTGCGGGGTGTTTGCCGTAAGCGAACGTGTGCTTAGTGCGCCGCGGATTATACAGGCTTAATTATGATATACAGGCACTTATTTAACACTAACTGCGTACTAAATCGGGGCAGCTCATTATGTAACTGGATACATAAGTCGTCGCTTACGCGCTGGGCGCATAAATACGATACAGTGTCTATAACGAGACGCGCCCATGCTCGATACGTATCGCCTAAAAGAATAGTGTTTTGGTGCAATAAATACACTAAATGGATGTTATGCATAGTTGAAATTAGATATGCAAAATGCGAATGGGGGAGAAAAGAAATTTGTATCCATCATCGTTAAATTGAACATTAAAATCACTGATTAACATAGTTTTTGGTTCTCGAACAAAACTAGGTAATTCTTCCGATACGTAACATTTCATTCTGAATCCAAATGTGCTTACAGATTCTTTCTATAACGTGGAGTTTTAGAAATATATGCGCTTGAAACTCCATTGGATACGAGGGGACGGTGTAATAATTAGGGTACATGAAAGGCCCATGAGTCATCGCCCACGGGCGTACTATTGAAAATTTGTATTATTAAAGAGTTTTGAATTTTTTTATTTATATAATTGGAAAACAAACGGGTGGTGATCTATGAAATACGAAATACATTTTCATTTGTTCATTTTGTAGTTTACACGTTGAGTAAAGGAGTATTAATATTAACTAGCAATACTTTCTCAAGGTTCTCTTCTGTAAAATATCTTCTCTTTGAATGAAATACATTCTAGTAGATAGAAAACGTCCTTTCTACATTGCAACTGGTTATAGGTGCATACTGGAAATATTCTTTTATTTGAGCATATTTAGCAGTTAGATTTTGAGGCATTGTCCCCATACACAATTGCCGCAATGTTATTAAATTTGAATTTCTATTAAAAACTGCCGGAACAATAGCAGTTGATGAACGACCTTTGCGAAAATCGTCACTGGGGCCCGTATGACACGATGCGAAATTTTGCAATAAATGTGCATGCAAATTTTTATGACAATTTACTAGCAAATTTCGCAACGTGTAAAATAAAAGAATACGTGCTAAATTTTCTGCGAAATTTAGCAGCGAAATTATTAGAATCGGTTCTAAATTTTTTGCCAAGTCTGCGCGAAAAAGTGCGCTAAGGGATATAAGTGGCAAGGTTACATGTTGTGATGATCATAACTTGTGAGGCTGTAAGCATAACCAACATCCACAATGGTGTATGTCGTCTAGAGCTGTAGTTGAATTGTTTAATATTTTTGACTAAATTATTCAAATGAATTCTAAATTTAATGGGTATATGAACAGCTAATCAAAGAATTTGACAATTTAATTTACCAAGGACCGCCAACATTTACCACGAAAAACTATGAAATTGTTAGAATATTTTTCAAGAAAATTTTCACAAAAATTTACATGTAAATTTATTGCAAAATTTCGCATCGTGTCATACGAGCCTGACATATTAGTATGTCCTCGCTTAAATTTTGTAAACCATTCTTAAACTGTTGTTTCGATATAGTACTTTATCACGAAAGGCAAAATGAAGTCGATAGATACATTGTTGTTGAGTTAGGTCACATCTAAAATCGCAAAAATTATCGCACGAAAATGTTCACGGGAAATGTCCATTTTTTTCACCAAATTGATTTTTTGAAACGCTATTAATACAAAACTACTAGGGATAAAAAGTTTTGGAAATTATGTAATTGCATTGCGCATATATTAGACATAATATTATGTCAACTTTCCACAAGTTTTATCATCTTGAGGGTCAGTATTGTTTTGTTGAGTGAGCGAAGGTTTATAAATATGCATTTTTATTGCTTAACAAAGAAAATTTCTTATTGTAAAATATTTGTCTTTCTGGGGTTTTTTTAGATAAAATTAGCGGTAATTTAAACACACACTACATTAACAACAAAACGCACTAAATAACAATTTAAAAACTAATAACTAATAATAAGAATATTTATTACACAATAAGTACTTATTTACATTTATATATTATCAGGCGGCGACGATTGCTCCTTGAATGAATCATAATCCCTTCTGAGCAGTTCTTATATAGTGTATAGCAGCCCATTTGAGGGCCTTCCAGAAACTCTTTTCTAGGAGGTCCGTGAGACTTGATGACGTATTCGGCGCGTGATACCGCTCGCCTGACGTATCGTCGGATGACTCACACCACATTATGTTTTGAGTGATAACTATAGACACATTAATCCTGACGTGTAAATGTAGGAATGATTCGGTCCCAAAATAATATTTTACTGCGCTAGTAAGGAGAGCTTATAAGATCAACTATTCTTAATTATGAAAGATTTTATTTATAGAACGGTGAAGAGTTGTAATAAATAGGAATAGTTATTTATGCACCAAGGGCGTTATGGGTATTATGTTGCTCCGAGGTTGACGTTAATTCAGCCCGAGGACAATATAATTGCCATATAATTAAGGCGTTATTGCAATATAATTGCCAGTGGTTTATACAAGATTTTATTTTTCACGAAGAATTAATTTCTTAAGCGGAAAATTCAAATTATATTGGAAAAGTTCCGAGATTTCTGTCAACTGTCATGTAGTTGATAGTAGTTACGCAACATTACGCATTTAACATGACTCTTTGAATTAACGATTTAACCTTAATTTTATTTTAAATGACAGTCAATGTTTAGATACTCTTAATTTTAATAAAGAAAAAAAAAAATTAGAGAGATAACGTATGAATAATTTTAAAATTCTTAGCTATTTTTTTCGATGTTGAACGGCGGGCACTGGTCTTCTACAGCGAAAAACGATGTTGACGGGTAAACGCCGGCCTAATAGGGCAGGAAAAGATAGTCGTCAAACAAAGGTTTTCTAGTTTTTGTCCGCCTGACCCTAACACCATCTAGATAAAGAAATAACAAAGGCAAATAAGGAAAAAGATAATTACATAAAACTCTACATACCAATAACGCTTGATGGAAATCGAAAATTAACGTAGGTTGAGAACGCAACTCGGAAGGCAACTTTTCCCACCTTTTTATAACCTCCAGCGGAGTTTTCCGCAACAGGCGAATAAAAGACTCAATCAATATATATCCCTGTACTTAGGACCGTAGTTAACAACAGTAAGAAAACAATACGGCTGCATTGATTGAGATCAAAGGTACGGAAGCACGTTTCACAGTACCCGTTTCTAGTGATTTTCAAACCAAAAGTAAAAGTGAAAATGTGTGCGTTCTGGCAACAGGAAAAAACTAAGGTCAAACGGATTAAAGAAGGAGGGAACATAAAGAAATAAAATTTGAATGGAAATGGCCCATATGATAATTATACCGGTGGATTCGTGGAAAATAATACAAAATATATTAACGAGATAATGAATTTGATCGAAAATATAACAATAAAATGCGGGTCGTTACAGACACGTAACAATTCCCCTAACACTCCCTATAAAAAAAAAAGGAAAGAAGTTACTTTTTTTTTTGTTGAAGGGAAATTTTGAAGAGAAGTTTTATATACTAAATTTTTTTTTTTTTGAGATAGGAACTCAAACAAAACTAAATGAAATCGTAAATAAGTTAACATAGGCGTAAACGCCAGGTAACTCACAAAGTTCCTGCTTGGCATAAGAACTCAACAAAACTCGAGATAAGATATACTCAAGAGAGAGATAACAAAAGAGAAAGGTAACGGTAAGGTAATGAGCTATACCTTATTCCAGAGTAATGTCGAAGTTCAATGGTCCAAAAGAAAGAGATACACGATAAGGAAGGTAGAAACGAACCAAGCAGGACTCCTTGGTGTCGCCTCTTACGACATGGCAGATGTACCAGACTGAGTATTCGTCTAGCCCCCAGACAGGCCACAAAACACGGTTCAAGATGGAAGGAAACACAAAAGCAAACGGACTCCGTTTAGTCGCCTTCTAAGACATGGTGGATTACACCAGACTGGGTATTCGGGAGCCCCCAGACAGGCCACAAAGGTATTCCTAAAGACAGACAACCAGCAAACGAAATGTCAGAAAACAAGACCAAAAGGATTCCAACAGAATCCCAAACAATAGCACAACAACAACCAGGTAATTTCAAATAATCTTCGTTCAAAAACTGCAAAAGAAAACTACAGATAGGTTCCAACGTAAGAGTGAGCGATAGAAAATTAATGTGCGTGGATGATGGAACAAAACCAGCTAGTAATTCCTTTACTCCTAAAAGCAGAATTCGCAGAACAGCGATCTCAATGAACGATTCGATAAATGTTACAAATCCGGCCACGCCGATGAAGAGATCAACAAAACTCAAGGTTGACACAACTCTCCGTTACAACCAGAAGCCGTTACAAATCCGAAACGAATCCGATGTCCACACATCTGACATATAAAAACGCCCTTCTGTCCGAAACGCAAAAAGGACTGAACTAAATGAAACGCAAGAAGAAGCAAATAGAACGGAACCTTGCACGTACGCAAGGGCTGAACTGAACCACAAATATAAAACTGCAATGAAAAGCGTTGATGTTGAAAAAAACAAACTCACAAAAGTCTAAGGCATAAGAAAAGAACCAACCTTAATACGCGAGAACCTATTGTCATGTAGTTGATACATTATGAAACAGACATGTAAATAATTTACATATCTGTAACTGTATACTTGGAATATACCTCGTATTTTCAGCATTTACTTCTGCTTAAGATATATGTTTCTGCCATTTATAGGCGTCGTCAGTTAAGCTAATGAAGCAATGTATACAAATGATACAAATCTTTATAAATAGATCTGTATCTGTATCATATACAGATACAGATCTATTTATAAAGATTTGTATCATTTGTATACATTGCTTCTTTAGCTTAACTGACGACGCCTATAAATGGCAGAAACATATGTCTTAAGCAGAAGTAAATGCTGAAAATACGAGTTATTGTCCAAGTATACAGTTACAGGTATGTAAATTATTTACATGTCTGTTTCATAATGAAACAAAAGCCTTATACGTGCATTTAACGTATTGATATATTTCTCCCTCTCCCTCTCCCTCTCCCTCTCCCTCTCCCTCTCCCTCTCCCTCTCCCTCTCCCTCTCAAAAACCTTTTTGTATATGTAGTTGATAGTAGTTATGCATCATTACGCATTTAACATGACTCTTTGAATTAACGATTTAACCTTAATTTTATTTTAAATGACAGTTGTTGACACTTTGAAGTTTTCAAGTTGTCAATGTTTAGATACTCTTAATTTTAATAAAGTATGCTAAAGTTCTGTTTCTTTCTTTAGACTTTCTTATAAATTCAAACTATTAGTTCTGTAAAATGTATATTCTTTCTTCTCGGGCGTTATTTATATTCAGACAACATTAAAAACTGTGAAAAAATTAGCGGGCGTTATGAGCCATATCGCCCGGTTATAACGCTCACGGGTGATATGACCGTGTTTATGGTAACCGTATTCAAGGTGAAATGAACAAATACTAGTGAAAAATAAACTCTTTTGTTTCACTTGATACAAATATATTTCTATGCATCTGTGGATTAGAAATCAATAGATTATATACACATTTTTTCAGAGATATAAGATTGTGCATTAGGACATTATTATGTGAAAATTGACAAATAAATTATTTTCATTTTCAAATTACGAACTGTGAAATTTCAGTCTAACAACAATGATCTGCCACAATTGTTGATCCTCCTGTGTCATTACGAAATTATTATGGCTAGAGTCACAGAATTTTTCCCTTATTTCGTCGGTAAAGATTAATACAGTTTATTAATCTCCAAGGGTAGAATTCGTGCCGTAGCGAATCGCGAGCGTCGTTCGCAAGTAAAAGTTCTTCGTATCCAGCGTACCAATAGCGACGTGCATTTTCGGTTTTGTTCTAATGGCCTTCCGAACTCCGCGCGCATAACGCGGGCACGTGTCGTCACGCCTGGCACGTGCTGCTTTAATTCACGAACGTGGGTGTAACGTTTCATCTCCGCACAGTATTTGACCAATAATAAATCGATTCTAAAAAGTCGAACGCTCTTCAAGAAATTATATATTTCAGTAGGGAAGAACTCATCATTTTGATAGTTTTGTAAAACGAATTTTGTTTATTAAGAAATGTGATGGTGATTAAAAATTAATGTATTATCATAAACTTCATTAAAAAGAGCAGCTGATAAGCTTTGATGACATTTGGATAGACATGAGTAGGTAAAACTCATCAAGTTCATATATTTGTGAAAGTATCTCTCCAGAAACGTAAACATATGTTTCATCTTTTTACAGAATCATCGGTACCTCGCTGGAGAAATACGTTCACAATACAACAATCTCACAGAAGTTATTAAGACAGAGCGAAGAAGAACATTCAGTGCTTCTCATTGACAAACGCCGAAACAACTAAACACTGTCGCAATAACAAATCTTTGTCGAAAACTTCTCTCTGAATTATGGGTTCCTCATAAGTACGAGTACATATTACATGAAGTCTGATTTCATCCTGTTTTTCCTTTATCAGGACTCGCTGACCAGCCTGGCCCTGGTCAGTAAAATGCCGTAAATGTCAGTGTTCTGACATTTGTAATATCGTGTAATCATCCTGTATGTGCTAATTTTATTTGAGAAAATAAGCAAATAAAAATAAAATTTGACGGATTCGAACGTCTTTCCCTCAAGCTTTTCCTTCAATTTTGACCGAATTTATCCACTACTTCATGAAAGCAGTTTATATTGATGAATATTTTACTAATAGAAAAAGAAACGTATGAAAATGGCAAGATGTAATTATGTAGAATATACATTCAAAATATTTTTCCAAAATTCCCTCTTATAAATGAGAGAAAAAAATTCAAAAAGATTAAAAAAAATTGTTACGCCACTGTGCAACTGATTATATTATAAAAACTTCAGAGACGATCTTAAAGTTGACCAGAATAGTTTTGTTATTGTCCACCGGCTTTAAGTTTTGTCTACTATTCAGTACGTTTGATATCTTACGTCTTCGATTAAAGATGAGAGTATTACCAAATAAGACGTTAAATGCCCGCAGAGAATAGATCCTATATGTTCTTTTAATACATCCACTTTAAAAATTCAATGCATAAATTTTTAGCAGCTGAATTTTGTACTAGGTTACCGAACCTTTACCATAACAAAACTTAGACACAATGTTATCCTTTCTATAAACTTAAAGATTGCCGCCTTTAAATACAATAGCGGAATTCTGAATCGATATTCATATTTTATATATCTTACTCCTCCTAACAAAAAAAAAACATTATCGTAATATACAAAAAAGGTTTAAGTATATCAATACGTTAAGCACGTATTACGCATTTGTTACAAATGAAGCAGACATGCAATATACACATCTGTAACTGTACACATGGACAACTGTAAAAAGCTGTAAAATACGAGGTGTATTGTCTTAACGTATTGATATACTTAAAGCTTTTTTGTATATTTGCTGCCATCTGGCATCGTGTTAATGGACTTACACCTACATACGTATTTTCTTCCCTTCTGTACCGGCATAGCCGGTCAAGGGAAGGGTTGCCTTTTTCGGCATAGTCTCTTTCGTCCGTCAGATGTCACTAGATTATATAGTGCTACCTGATAGGACGAAATTTTCTGTCTTGTAGGCGATTTAAGCTTTAATTACTTCACTAGCTTAACTGATGACGCCTAATAGTAGAAGGCAGAAACACGTGTCTTAAGCAGAAGTAATTGCTGTAAAATACGAGGTGTATTGTCCATGTGTATAGTTACAGATGTGTATATTGCATGTCTGTTTCATTTGTAATTATCGTAATACACATGAAATAGTTTGTCTGTGAGGCATGAATTGGAAAGAGTGCATTACTGGTGGTGAATCTCATAAATAACAGAGTCGACACAGCATCGCTGTTAGCGCAAATAACTTTACTGGTACCACGCATTGCAGCCAGATACTCCTAATGTTTTGCATTTCAAGAAATGCAAATGAATTATTTAGTGATGAGTTTATTTTCTTATGGAATTAATCGATTTATTTATTTATTTATGTATTGTCGCAGGTGTAAAAATTTGGTTGTCCTATTTGGATTAGTCTATTGACCAAAATAAATTATTATTATTATTATTATTATTATTATTATTATTAAATGATGTCAGTACTTAAGTCCACAAATTATTTTTAGTATGATTTTTAAAATTGGTTTGTAAATTAATATAACACATCTTAATTTCTAATAATTTACGTAAATGTATAAAAAGCTGATTTTGTACGAGGTATTGAGCTTAGTATACAGGATGTTATAGTTTTCATAACATCAACAGCCGCTAAAACAATTTTATCCTTTGGAGTTCTTATAAACATAAACAATGCAACGTGTAAATTCAATAACGGCATTCTGAATCCATATATTTATTACTTCTCGTAACGAAAAAAAAAATCATTCACATAATACTTAATAATTCACTTGAATGTATAGTTTGCTGATTTTATATAAGGTTATTGACTTTAACATGCAAAAATGTTTTTATAACATCGACAGCTGTAAACATGCGCTGCAGCGTGTATGTGAAAATTCAATAGAGGTATTTACTATTTATACACATTCTGAATATTTTGAATTCATAGGTGGAACATGATACAATTTTCAGGAGTCTTTTAATTTTGAAGTTCGCGTCGTTAAGTGACAATATATTGGATATATATTTCCATTTTTTGTACGTTGTCTTTTTATTTTATGGACATCCCGTATAGAGTTCTTGATTATTAATTTATGTTAATTAAATCGCCATCTATATATGTTTGAGGTGTTTAGAAATTAAATTCATAATTAATTTATTTATTAAAAAATAATTATTGCTGTTATTATTATCTCATTATTGTACAACAAAACACGGGAGCTTACATCTTTTTAACATCGATCGGTCACGTGTCTATCACAGCACAAACAAACCATTAATCCCGGGCAGCAGTTAAATTCAAATATTGTTCATGAAAAAGCATTTTTCAACACTTCTTTCTCAATCACGCACTCGAAAACCACCTCCGCGATTGCCATCGCATGGAGGCTCAGTTATTAAAATGTACGATTTCTGTTGACAAGTTGATTGAAGAGTAACAGTTGTTGTGAGCTTATTACACGCTTGACTAAGTGATAAGTAAATATAAACAGTAGTGTTGATACAGGCGCAATGACGGTATAATAAGTAATCATGTCGATTGTGCGGTTGCGATAAGCCGACAGATACACCGATCATTTCCAATTATCCATCGATTGTTATCGTATGAATTTATCCTATGTGTGTATATTGTATGTATCCTGTGAGCGACGTGTTTCATACATTTTTCGATTATATTTTTTTTTGTGTGTACGCTCGTGATGTGATAGGTATTAATATCAAGAATTGTTAGAACTTTCACTTACTGTGGATATTGATCAAAAGGAAAACAAATCAAAGTTTCTGTAGAATTGATTTCAAAAGTCAATAGGAATAAAGAACTTAATTGTTGTATTATTTAGAGAATTATATGTTTGAATTTTATAAGAACTCGTTTTTCTTAATATTTGTAATATGTAGAGTTGAAACTGTAAGAAAACTAAAATAAATGGATTTTACTTAATCAGAATCAATATACGAGGACTCTCCGTAAAGTCCTTTATAGTCCTTTAAAAGATGCCGGTTTTAAACAGAATTGTATGCATTTATGGCCGTAGAGACGATTTTGAGATAGCCCTAAAAATTTGCCATGCCTTCCATAATGGTAGCATTGTTAGGATAAAGATATTGCACTTCAAAGGGACTATTTAGAACGTAATAAAAGTATTATTGTTTAACAAACGCAATATCTGCAAATGGTTAATGCTGAGATAGGACTTTTAGGGAACTCTATCATTGAACGTTTTGCCATTGACGGAAATCTAAATTCACAAAGATAATATACTTCTTTTGCAAAGTCATACCTTGCCTGCAAAGTATACCAGATATTTGCATAAATTACGTTTGGTTTCAGCAGAATGGATGCCTTGCTTATACTTCTGCAATAGTCCGACAATATGTAAACATTGTATTCGATACCAGATTGATAACTGGATAACTGCTAAGTTGTTTAATTTAGTCCCAAACGATTTTTTTGAAATTGGGGACAAATAATTTTCCTAATGTAATTTTGCTCGGTGCCAGTGGTTACTCATTGCAAAGTTATTTACAAATAAATCAGCTATAAATCGACGAATACAGACAGACGAAAGTTATAACTTTTCTCACATTAGGGCTCGAAATATTGTAGAACGGTTCATTTTTTTTATGTATTTTATCTATCTAATATATTTATTTTGAGGATATTATTCATTCGCTATCTTCGAATGAAGGCGATAATAGCCTATAGGAAGGGTTATTGTATATAAAACAGCATCTTATATTAAAGACACGAGTATCAGAAGTACTGTAATAAGTAATTACTTACGTAATAAGTAATGTAAAAGCTTTAATCAATATTCGCATTTAGTACAATTATTTTCGGTTTGTAAAGGAAGAAGCAGAAGAAAGATTGCCCTTTCAAGCCAAATTAAGATATCGCAAAAGACGTGGTGGTGGTGGTTTTGTAAACCAATAACTGTTAACAGAATGAATTTGATGTTTATAATGTGGCAAAAGCAATTCAAGCAATGTATTTTAGTATCGGATGCATGCTTTGAAAAAGATCATGTACAAAACCACCTGAATGAATAAATACTTCTTGAATAATGCATGTAACCTTATTACTATTTAATATCGCCTCGTAATAGGAACTATCTTGTTGTTCGAAATGTTTCCCAATATACACGGTATGCATTATACTCATGTAAATTCCAAAGCAGACAAATCGCCATCTAATTTATAATTACAATAAAACGTAGAAAGGCCTTTATATTATTTAAATATGTCCAAAGCGTTTCTTGGTAACGAAATAAATATATTCGTTATAAGACCGGGATGAACGCGTCTTCCCACAAACGGAAAGATGTGGAAACCTTTCACGATCAATTGAATTCACACGAGAACACGTCCGTAGCATCATCAACACACAGAGACCAGCTACACTAAATATAACAAACTGCACTCTCCAGAACCCAATCAGATTTTTAAAGACCTCCCGCCGACATATTCACCTATCGCATAAACATTTTAATGAACTCTACCACTTCCAGTATAATGGCCAGAGAAGAGAGTCTATTTTAATAGACATAACATCATAGAGGAGAACCCGGGTTATTGTGTTGTTGCCTTCCCCAAGACCAGCTGCTGTTCTGAACTCAGTATCGAGAGAGATAATATTATGCATGCTGGAACGGAACGGAAAAGGACGATGCGATAAAGTTCGGTGTGGCACACGGTGGCAAAATATTTGCCGTATTGAAGTGTCAAGCATTGTTTGGAGTCCATTGTGTCGCCCGGTTAGATTTGTTAGGAATATATATGTATACACCGGAGTGCTACTGCTGCTGCTGTTAATGCGGCGGTGGGTTAAGCTAGGAAGTTTGTGCCTCCGCTATCCGGCGTTTGCCTGTTTGTGCGGTGGTAGATGTTGCATTTACTAGGGATTTTCGTACGTAATTCGAAAATAATTCCAGGATTAAATTGTTATACCTTTTGAGACCGGTTTCAGTTCTATTGTGTGCTGTTTTGAATTAGGAATTCGACTTAAATCTATATATTAAGGTATTTTTGTCAAACGAACGATAGAGTTTTGCTCGTAATTCCTTGATAATTGAGTTAATACTGACGAAGAACTATGTATTGTGTTTATGTGGTGGTTTAAAACATGATCAAAATAGAAAATTATTTTCTATTAATGTTTGATTAATAATTCTTTCAATTCAAATGATGCAGTAAGTATATACGAGGGGATATTTCTATATTATCTACTTAGCCACGAAAAATTAAGTGACAATAGCAAGCATTTGTAGTCAAATATCTATACTTAGATTTATAGTGACCGTGTTTAGTTTAAACCCAGAGAGCTTCGCTGCTTTTCAGAAGTTTATTTAATCAAGTTCGATCCAGTTACAACATAGAAGCGTGATAAAATTCCTGACGGAAGAAGAAGGAAATGGACCCAAAAATATTCATCAGAAGGCAGAGAATCAATTTAAGACAATCCAAAATGCGGAAAGCGTATCATGAGTCAGTTATTGATGTTGAAGTGGAGTTATCAGAAGCCACAAAATTAAAAATTTACATATTTACATGATGAGTTAGGAATGAACAGTGTCAGCACGATTGATTTCCAAATTGCTTACGTTTAAACAAAAATTGTGTCGGTAACTCTGTGAGGAAGACTTGAGGATTTTAGCTGACGACGAAAACCTTTTTCGAAAACCATAACACGTAGGTGTATTACTGGGACCCAACGATAAAATTAGAAACCAAGCACTGGGTCCGTAAGAGATCCCCATCACCAGAAAAGGCAAGGACCCAAAATTTATATGGAAAATTGATGCTAATGGTGTTTTAGGATACTGTAGGAATCTTGTTAACTGTATACACGAAGAAAGATTCTACAATTACAGGAGAAATATATAAGGAGACAATCCGAAATTTGAAAACTGCCATATAGTAAGGAAGACCTCAAAAACTTTACTCAAAAGATTATGCTGTTTCATTCAACATTTCTTTTTCCCTTTCATCTGAATAACCATTTCCTCTAATATTAGAATTATAATAATTTTTAACCTTAGCCCAAATCATTTCAATTGTGTTGAAATCACAATAGTAGGGCGGTAACGTTAAAACTTCATGTCCAGTTTCTCTTATTATTTTATCTGTAATAATTATCTTATCTTCTTTATGATATTTTACTAATTGTATTAAATCATTCTTAATAATTGCAGGTGAATAGCTTATATCTTTTTTCTCAACAATTCCATAATTTCTGTTTTTTTTTGAGGTATTTGGTTGTTTATTTTGAATAGCACTATGATAAGGGGCATTAGCCACTATTATAAGTGATGGTACCTCAAGATTTGGTATAAGCTGATAATTTACCCATTGCTTAAAGGGGTCACCATTAATTTTTCCATGGTAATCACCAGTGATTGTTTTTGATGGATAAATCAGAGTAGCTCCTTTATTGAAGCCATTTTCTGGGCCAGCATGTATGATAATAACTTGTTTACCATCATAGCCTTCGGGTTTCCTAACACTTTTTACATTATCATCTTGCCATGATTTAATTCTATTCCCTGACGACCTGACGTAAAGTTGAATTTAAGTTGTTCATACCGTGTGTCCCAATTTCGATGCTCACCATTGGTATCTCGGTTATTAGAAGATATAGAACAACGGTTAAATGGGGAATGTTTTGCAGAATTCAATACTCGGGGCAAATCCCATTTCAAATTAGACCTAACTTTTTAATTTTTTAAAATATTTTGAAAAATAAAAAATTTGCCGATTTCGTTATTCCTCAATAACTCTTTTAAAGTTTTACATTGTTGAGACTCTTTTTTAAAACAAATTATTTGATACAATCAGAAACCCCCCATTGTCATTTGTTTTTAAGTTATTACCACTATCTTTTGTTTTTCATATGGCGGCCATATTTGATTTTGGGTTTTTTAGGCAGTCCTCAAAATGTGCTTTTCAACGATGTATAACATGCCTGAAAAATTTTTATTTATAAGGAAAATATTAATAAAAACGTAAATTAATCTTTAATATGAAATTAGTAGGCTGAAAAATTAAACACCAATATCAAATGAAAGTGAAAAGATATTCTAAGTATAGCAAACGCCAATTAATTTGGCGCGAGGAGGGGTAAGTTCGCGCAGGATAAAAAGTAGTGGGGAGATTTGTATTTGGTTTTACATCAAATGTCAGATAATTCTAACCTCTGAGCGTGTATCACTAGCAAAGACATTATGTTCCGTCAAGCGTCAATGACAAATGTATTCTGACAATGAAACAAAACGATAACCTGTCAAAGTACAATTAGTGCTGCAGAGATAAGTTAATTAAAACTACTTGTAGTTAGTGATAAGTAATTATTGTCAAGTATTAAGATTTATAAGTATTGATAATGGCACATACATATTCAAACGAAGAAAAAGTTGATATGTTGGAAGTGTATTTCAAAGCAAATAGAAACACTGAAAATGCGTGCACGAGTTATGCAGAGCGTTTTCCAGAAAGACAACAGCCACACAGGACAATTTTTAGAAGACTAGTTAGCAAATTAAAAAACTTTGGAAGCTTCGAACAAAAACGAGCTAACTATGAAGTTAATGATGCTGATACACGTCGAAATAATATTTTGCAGAACGTTAGGAACAATCCCAGCACATCAGTTTGTCGTGTGACACGAGAAACAGGGATTTCAAAATCTACTGTTCACAGAACGTTGACGAAAATCAAGTATCACCCTTACAAACCAACAATTGTACAAGGTTTAAGTGATAATGACAATCACCGACGATTACAGTTTAGCAGGTGGTACCTTCAAAAATGTGAATATGACGCTAATTTTCCTAGGAAAATACTATGGACAGATGAACATGCAAAACATCTGGTTCCAGCAAGATGGTTGCCCGGCCCATAACACTCGTAACGTGCAACATTTTTTGAGAGAAAACTTTAATGAGAGAGTGATTTCAAATAATGGACCCGTGCAATGGCCTGCGAGATCACCCGACCTTACTCCGCTTGACTATTATTTATGGGGTGCCACTAAAAACGAAGTATTTGATTTTGAACCGCCAGAAACTCGGGAAATTTTAGAACAAAGAGTACTAGATGTGCTACGATCAGTAAACGGAAACGCGCTACGTAGAGTTTGTAACTCTACTCGAACAAGGTGTCAAAATTGTGTGGAACAGAATGGTCGTCATATTGAACAATTTCTTTAAGTGAATGTGAACTTTATCTTTACTTTTTATTTCTATAATTTTTTTATCGTTTCGTTTGTTTACAGTATTACTTAGAATATCTTTTCACTTTCATTTGACATTGGTGTTTAATTTTTCAGCCTACTAATTTCATATTAAAGATTAATTTACGTTTTTATTAATATTTTCCTCATAAATAAAAATTTTTCAGGCATGTTATACATCGTTGAAAAGCACATTTTGAGGACTACCTAATGAACCCAAAATCAAATATGGCCGCCATATGTAAAACAAAAGATAGTGGTAATAACTTAAAAACAAATGACAATCGGGGGTTACTGTTTGTATCAAATAATTTGTTTTAAAAAAGTTTCTGAACAATGTAAAACTTTAAAAGAGGTCAGACTAAGCGTTATCGAGTTATTGAGGAATATCGAAATCGGCAAATTTTTTATTTTTCAAAATATTTTAAAAAATTAAAAAGTTAGGTCTAATTTGAAATGGGTTTTGCCCCGAGTATTGAATTCTGCAAAACATTCCCCATTTAACCGTTGTTCTATATCTTCTAATAACCGAGATACCAATGGTGAGCATCGAAATTGGGACACATTTCTTTATTATAAAAGCCAGACGTGCAGACTATATTTAATTTCCCTGTGAGCGCTCTCCTGTTATACTCTTTCTTATATTTAAAACCAATATCTTTAAGCAATATTGCTAAAGAAGTTGTAAGATGTTTTTCTGAGAAATTTGAACATGTAGCATACTTTCTTTATACATGTCATAAACAGTATTTCGAACTTTCATTTTAGTTGCTTCTGGTAAGTCCTTAGTTTTTGGCTTTTTACAAGACTTTTTTTTTGCCAGGAGACTGTAATATAATACTGTATTCTGAATGTTACGATGTTTAATAGTGCAGACCGTTTTACTAGAAATATTAAGGGCTTCTGCTACCCTCGAAAATAAAACTTATTTTATAACATTGCCTTATTTAACTGATTACGTACATTACCTCATGAACACGATCTATGGACATAAATGGTCCACCATTACCTTTTTCTCGTTCAAAATATGCTGTAAGATTTAATATAAGCTGTTGAGCTTGAGAACCAAGAGGTTTACCAGGAATCTAAGAAATATTCTGTAAAATAAATAGGTTTGAAATGTCAAAGTGATAATAAAACAATTTCGTACTTATTGCCACTGATTGATATTAATATTTATTATCAGTATTGTTCTTAAACGAATAGATTTTGTAACTTTTGATGACAAATTAAATATTCAAATTAGAAGAATGCTTAACCTAGTCAGAATAGCGGAAACAAAGTCATTAAACAACAATATTGCAATAATTTGACAGCAAGCCGAATATCATAAGACTATCTCTTGGACAACTTATCATTTTTATTTAATATAATATTTCAAAGACGTAAGTTTTAACTTAAAATGACAAACGTGTGTAGTATTACAGGGCTATTCACGTGTGTTAGAAAGAGATAGAGTACAATTTGCTGTTCGCACTTGGGCAGTTCGAACAGAAAACTTATACTTTATGAATTGTAGTTATTTCACACGTTCTGGATCTTTAATGCAATTTCACTACCAATTATTTAACTTAAATAATTTCTTTTTAACACGTTTAACACTATTTTTATTTTTCAGATTGTTCTACTTAGTTGTTGAAATACGTATTTAGAGTTTATTTATTGATTTTGTGTTTAGGGATTTTTCTTGTGTCTTTTTGTTTCAGATTTCAAGCCATAATCTCCGCCAATTCGGAGTCTCCACCAATGCGAATTTGATATGATTTGTGTATCCACTTATGCTCATACAAATATGTTCGAACGTATTTGTATTATTGTACTTAAAATTAATGGTTAATTAGTAAAAGTTAACGCAAATAGTTAATTTCAACTAACAAATCGGAGACTGTGGCTTATAATTTATTAGTTTACCGTTTCACGAAACTACGAAAAATTTAAGTAAAACCTTTAAACAGTATAATGTTCAAGTAGCATTTCGGTCGAATAAGTCCCTAAAATATCTCTTAGGCAACGCGAAAGACAAAGTTGAGGTAAACAACAAATCTGGAATCTATGAAATAAATTGTAAGGATTGTGATAAAAAATATGTCGGCCAAACAAAACGTTCGATTCTAACTCGTTATAAAGAACATGTTTCGCATATTAGATTCAATAGACCGGAAAAATCAAGTGTTGCCCGACATATTCTTGAATCAGATCACAACGTAACATCTGACTGTCTGAGATTAATAAAAAACGTCACACGCCCCCGCGAATTAGATAGTTTTGAGAGCATTTTTATCTTTAAAAATAGGAATAACGTAATTAACGCAGATTTGGGTCCTATACCAGGTTCTTATTTATTTGAGTTAATTGAGAGTTACATGTTATTAAAGCAAGAAAAATAGGAAAACCATTAAAAAATATTCGAATTCATGGAATTTATTTTTAAATTCGTTTCATTACAATATTTGCCATTAAAATATTCTGACTCAACATTAATTTCCAAATTTATATTTCAACATAATTTAAGGATTAGTTTCATAAATGTATTCTTAATATATGTTAAATTACGGCTTTTATAATATTTCTAAACGGTTTTTCTATAGAATTTACAAATAATGGGTTAATGCTCTTGCATGAATAGGTGGGGTTTACCAAAATGCAGGTAATTTTTGTAGCATTTAAGATTGAAGATTTTAGTGTTAAACTAGAAGACGTTCAGAACAATCCTTCTGAGAGTGTTTTTGTTTGTTCAAGTGTTACACTATTTTTTCTAATGAAGATGACAACGTGGTTGTAGAAATACGTATTTAGTAGCATTAAATTCTATTGTGGTAAGGGTTTTTAATTTTATTTTATTCAGTTAATTTCAACATTATCAGAGCTGTCATAATCTTGTATAAGTTATTTAATTTCGAATGGATATATTAAAAGTTAAAAAAACACTTATTAAAAATACGCAAAAGGAAAAGTAAACATCCGTAAATATGATGGGGAAAACTGAAAGCGCCTTCCTATCTCAACAGTTCGTTCCTATTCGGTCGGATTTAGTTATTTTCCAGCAGGGCGCCTCCGCGAGCCGATAAAAACTCGCATGATGAAATTACGGTCTCCGACGGGAGTGTAAAGCGAAAAGGAAAAAAAAATCGGGTAATATACGGAACATATGAAGGCGCTGGTGCGCTGGGGCTGCAGGCGATGGAACGTAAGTAATGTGTCGAGCATCTGGCGGCCCACGAGAAAGCATTCGGCGAGATAATACGTTTAAAGATGCCGCACACGCCCACCCCAGGCGCTCCACTTGGGGACGCTAATATTCCTTCCACAATATCGTTCCTTTTGCTTGACAGCAATGTACATATTTGTATGTACATAGTTGTGAACTCGAAGATTCTATTAAATATCTTGAAGCTTTATTTGGAAATATATCAATATATATATAATAGATTAATAGCGTCTAATTATTATGGTAAATACACTTGGCAGTCCATTTCTTTGTTCCATTAGGTATACGATAATAATAACGCGATCTATTAGATCAATCCCAACCATACATTCGTTCTAGCGTTTCACAATGTTTGGTCTTGTAACATTTAGATATCTTTTTTCCTTTTTAGACCACCTCCAACATTCGTCAATAGGATCCTTTGCTAAACTTGCAGAAGCTAGAATAACAGACTTTTGATCGTACCACTGAACAATACTGATCTTTTGATCTTTTCAGTCAATTCACTAAACCTTCTAGGTAATTTTTGTAAAATTTTGATCGTACCACTTAACAATACTGATCTTTTGATCTTCTCGTCAATTCACTAAACCTTCTAGGTAATTTTTATAAAATTTTCGCTTGGGTCAAATGTACTGCCGCTGGAATTCTAGATTTCATAATTGTTCTAGTTCACAAATTTTTTTCTAATAAAAATTCCACGTTTTGGTTTTCTACTTGTTGCCACTGACTGTCTTCCGCGGGAAGAAATTCGTCATCGGCTTGATCATCTGAACATCCTTCCCACTCCGAATTGTCAACTTCTAATTATTGTAATAATCTATCGGCCATCTTTGCCTAGGTGAAGATATTGATTTTTACCAAATATTGCTAAAATTAAGATAACATTAAATAACGCGTGTTTTTCACGACAAAAAAATAACGTAGTGAAGATGACCTCATGTTCCTGTAAATAGACAGTACGTATTTTTCCAAATTAAACTGTCAAGCACTTAATCAAATAATATATCCCAATTATGTCAGAAACATTATTAACTATTTTAATGGTTTTAATAACATTTTCGCTTAAATCTATAATTAAAGCAACTAATACCATGTAAAATAAAACAAAACAATTAATTTGTTTAATCTTCACTATATAAAACGTATATTTACTAAACGTTTACAAAAATGTGACGCGTTTCGCTAACACTGTAGCTTTATCAAACGATGATGGAATAATGATTATTCTACAAATGAAATGAGTGAATGCACATAAATTTGGTAATTACAGGTATATAATGATAGAAACGATAAGCTGTTAACAAAGAAAGGAAGAGATTAGGCACTCAAACACAATAATCACATGGAAAACCCCTATTTAAATAAGTTTAACGACTAATAATTACAACAAAGAATTAAATATTATTCAACAAATAGCTGTCAATAATAACTATGACCCAAATTTAATTGATAATATTATATCTAAGAAAATGTACAAGCAAACGTTAGAACAAGTATCTTCTGATAAGAGTAAAAATAAAAATAATCAATTTAAAAGTTTAACGTACATAGGAAAACCTTTAATTACAATTAAAAAATGTTTAGAAACTTCAAACCTAAATACATGCTTTAAAACAGACAACAATTTAGCCAAGTTCATTAAAAACAATAAGTCCAAATCTTCAAAAGTTAATAAATCAGGGGTATATAAATTAAAATGTGGCAGTAATTGTGACAAAATTTATATTGGTAGAACTTTCAGAAATTTCAAAACTAGAATTTCAGAACATAAACGTAGTTATGATTACAAAAAACTAGATTCTAATTACTCAAATCACTTATTATCTGAAAACCATTCATTCGATCCGGAGTTTGAAATCTTACATGTACAAAATAAATCGCATAAATTAGACCTCTTAGAAGCCCTGGAAATAAATAAAAATAAAAAGTCTGGGAATTTACTGAATAACCAACTAGATATAAATAGTTCTCCTTTACTAAACTTATTTAATTAGGGGTTTTCCATGTGATTATTGTGTTTGAATGCCTAATCTCTTCCTTTCTTTGCTAACTTTCTTTATATACCTGTAATTACCAAATTTATGTGCATATACTCATTTCATTTGTAGAATAATCATCGTCGTTTGATAAAGCTACAGTGTTAGCGAAACGCGTCACCTTTTGTAAATGTTAAGTAAATATACGTTTTATATAGTGAAGATTAAACAAATTAATTGTTTTGTTTTATTTTACATCGTAGTAATATGGATCTTCATCAGTAACAGCCTCATCTATTCAATTTTCAAAAGCAACTAAAATCAACAATAACTTATCATCCAACCTAGCAAGTCCCCCTGTCGCCATTTCAACCTTACGAATTGACAGAAAGTCACACATAGTTCACTGAATTTGACACAGATGGCGAGACATATTGCTATGGATTTTTCCCTGCAACATTGTGTAGAAAACACTATTTTTGATTAAACCATAATTTTTGATGACTCTGTATGTTTTGTGAAATTATTTATGATTACAGATTTTGTATTGAACTGTTTTATTTTGATTTAGTTTTGATTAGGGTTGTAGTTCGGCGTTTGGCCATGCTATATCTGCAGACACGTCTTGATATCCAAGTAAGAGAGTCGCATATTTGAAGATAAAACTCTTTTATTTTTATTTCAAGTAATTTCGGTTTTTGTTTTTGAATTAATAGTGTTTGTGCTTGCTTAATTCATTACCGAAATTATACGAGTTTGTATACCTCGTAATTTTGATTTTTTAGTAATCTCTTACTTAACGTATTCTCAAGGTTATTAAAATAAAAACTACGTAAGTTTTATTTTACATTATATTAAATCATATTATTTCTTTATTGTATGCATTTATCATTGTATATTGATTGTATGAATTTTTATATATTTTAATATTAGTTAAAATAGATGACAAAGATAGTTTTTCGTTTCTAGTAAATTTTTTTTGTAAAGTTAAATTCTAGAACGTTTCAGTTTTTCAAGGTTGGAGTTTTTGTACGTGTGGTATCTGCACATGCGTTAGAGATTTGTTCGGTTTGACAGATTCATCTGTTTACGTTGGAGTTTGTTTGTCAGGGGTGAAAGAATAAAAGTATCTTTGGAATTTATTAGTATTAATTTTGTTCGCGTTTCATTAGAGGACGTTTGAATTTGCTTAGCTGTTAATATCAGCAAATTATTTTACCACTTTGTGTAATTGATATACACAGTTCTTTATGCTTTATAAAGAACATTTTTTTTCTTTTTTCTTTTTAAAAATATACGATTCATTTGAGTAAAATTGTGCATATTATTTTATTAACCTTTCAACTTCAGTAAAACTAACAATTTTCTCAAACAAGTTTTGAGTGGCGTCCAATATAAGAATAGTCAACTAACATTATTGTGTTTTCCACGTTTTCCATTGGAAACCCGGAGAGGAAAGCTGTCTCATTAAAGAAGTCAACCGATTGAGCATCAAAGTTGTACAGTATCGTGGTGAATAGTGGTTCATTTTCATTCTAACCCACTATTCATAGCAATATGTATCCAAAATTTTGTAAATTGGTTCTTAGGTCAACTATTTTACAAACAACAAAACCATGTTATGAAAACCAAATGTCCATTCAAATGGACGCAAGTTCTCAGGAGGATATGTACTTGTGAGGAATTGAGGTGACTTAGACGGAACCTTTTCGGAAGAAATCTATTAGTTCCTACAAGTGTACTCAAATTTCTTCTGATGAGAATAATGGGTTTTGTCGAATAGACATGACTAACAGAGCGGAACTGAGGGATCTGTTGGGGGTGGTACAAAGAACACTGTACCGGACTTACTGGCGTTCAATCCTAAAGAATTAGAAAAGAATAGAATAGATGCTTAAAAGTATCAGGCCGAGAACGGTTCACGCTTCCGTTGAATCAATAAATTTCGATCACTGCATATTTAACATTCAAAGAAAAATGTGAAACAGACAAGAAGAATAAAAATATTTTAGCCAAAATATGTAAGCTTTCACATCGAAAACGAAGAATATGATGGTCAGTCAATAGATAAAAAGATTCCAGGTAATGGGAAATGAGAACAAGAAGATATTTATGGAAGAAGAATATATTTATGCGATAGTACTTACTTATTATTATAAATAATGTTTACTAACTCCTGCGGCTGTTACCATTTATAAATTATTACAACAAATTGTTATATTTGTTGTAAATAATTGAGCAATATATCGATACATTTATTATATGAGTTATTACATGTAAATAATATCTTAGAATGCACATCTATAATTGCTCACGCAATATTTCCTATTTGCATTCGATACCATCTAGTAGGCAAACTGTTCGCATTATTATTATATCTCAACAAGTTCGCAATCTCTTACATATCGAATGCACGCATCAACACATACATGTCATCCAATTAACAATGCATAAAATAATTCTCTCACCAGCACCATTTATAATCCAATGGAACATATGAACATGCATGCACTTAACTCTGCACCTAACGACAACATCTCAATGAGTAGCGACAATTCCAATTCCCAGTGCACAACGGGCGAACAGAAAGAGATGTACGCGTTCGTTCGGCGTAGACGGGGTCATACAAACACCGTATGTCGCCTTGTTTGTTGAAAAGAACCATCCGACTGATAATAATCTGGTTTTGCTTACCTCCCGGGACACCAGGAGCAGACATTTAATGTCTCCCGAAAACTTTTATTTTGCCTGTCCTGTTTGATTAATCGCGTAATGGGAGTATTATGTGCATTAGAGTGATTGATTTTTTTCTCGAACAATTAATAAAGTTATTGTTGGGGATGTTGTATCTGTTGTATTTATATAATAAAAAATTAACAATTTTGAATAATTTGCACATGTTATCTGCACTAGCGATACTAATTACAGGAAGAGAGATAGAGCAGACTAAAATTACTTAGAAACAATAATTATGAGGGTGGGAGACGACGCAATGAAGTTATGAGAGGAATAGAGGCTATTGCAAGGTTTAACAGTATAAAATCGTTAAAAAAATAGTCATCCCCATAGTGACTTATGATTCAGGTCTGGTTCGATATATTGTACGCCACACAGAACACAGGACAAATAAGTGTCAGACTTGCAATGCTTGTTGATAAGGAGGCGTATTAAATTTTCTTTAGGCGTAGAGAAAAACTAAATATTGTAATAACATAATCTAATATTCATTGTGGCTTTAATAAAATTAAAAATTACGTAAAACAGAAATAAGAAAAACACCCTAACCACAAAATATATCAATAAATACTATATACGTATTTCGGCAACTAAGTTGCCATCTTCAGTAGAATAACCTTAAAACTGATGGCATGTATAAAATGGGATTGGAAAATATTTTTGAAGAACAAAGGTAAGTTTAAATAATAAACTTATAAATTAATTTGAAGTCTATAAAAATTTAATCGTAAATTTTGAGCAATTATATGGACGGCTAGTTTTGAAATTATTAAAGATAAATTCAACATTTTAAACAACTATTTATGTAAGATATCTGATGTTTACAGCGAAGGGTCGATATTCATAAATGTAACCCAGAAAATGTAATAATTGCAATTTATGTACGAAGTCAATTAACATCACTTTCAACTATTGTTTAACGTTTGGAGAGCAAACATCCTCTAAGCAAAATGAGATCCTAAAGTCAGTTTGTTTTAGGAAAATTTTATTAAGCATTAAACAAAAGGCTTCAAATATATAAGTTTATTTCATATTTTTCATGTCAGATTATGACGAAACAACTATAATAAAGTTTATGAAAAGCCTTTCTTTGGACACTGTGGTTACACTGAGTGTATACGTGGAGTGTATACGTGGACGCCGCGTAAAGTTGTTGCGTGATCAGTTGTGCTAACTTTACTGTGCGCGATGTGCGACATTTTGATTAGTGGTTTTGCCTGCTGATGATGACAACTTAATTGTCGAAATACGTATTTAGGATACGATTAATAATTGTGGTAAGGGGTTATATACCTTTTTTAAGAAATCAAGTTTATCATTAAGAAGTTTCAAAATATTTTAAGAATAAATGTATTATAAATATAATTTCTTTTTCAATAAACAAATTTGAAACAATTACCAAAAATTTGTATAATTTCTCTTAAACATTTACACTATGAACGCTAAGTCTAGTAGAAATGGACCTTAATACCCTAAATTTCAGATTTATAACATAAATAACGCAGCAGTATGTATATATAAAAGTTCTTTTAAATCGTTTCCCCTGTATATACACAGCGAAGTTTTATTTTTCTGGAAACCTTTTAAGCAGCCCTCTTATCCTCTTTCACGTGGTACATAAGAATAAAGAAACTATCACACACTATGGAAAAAAAGAACAAAAACCCGAAAACAAAACGAGGGAAGTCAGGAGAATTACCGTCAGGATAAAGAAGAATTATTAATCGGGATATCAGCGTTTCAGTGTGCTTCATAAACAAGCGCGACTCCCGCAACTCAAACTAATAAGTCTCATTGCAAATTAGATTACGGAATCCAGAGCTTTGTGCTTTGCTAATACGCAGCAGAAAGCTCAGTCGGTCAGATCGAGCAGTCGGTTCCGTTCTTTGGAGTTATACGCACTGTTCGACTGGTCCACAGGCGAGAGCGCGGAGCAGCTACTTAACTTGCGGCTTCCTCTGTGCGGTAATTGTTCCGCAAATTATATTTGTGGATAGAACTACGCGAAGCTCTTTCTCTCGCAAATGTAAATATGGTTATTTTAATGTACCCTGGCCCTATTTTTCCGACTAACGTAACGCAAGGGTTTTACATTAAAAGCATTGCATTCCGAAACTCATTCTGATGTATATATGTAAATATATATTCAAATACTCGTCAATTATGCACACGTCTGGTAGTTGTATTGGTATCACATCTAATGGTACGAACGCTTGAAAATAAAGTCCTTATTTCTATATAATTCGATTGCAGGAAGTAGGTAAAAAACTTAAAAATAATTCGTAATGACATTTGAACATGATGAAATTTGGAATAGAAATAAAACTAATATCAGAAGTGAGGAAAGAAATATCAGAATTTTCTTGGTCGTTAAATCAATAAAAGAAGTGCAATTGATTGGCCAGCTAGGTCATCGGATTGAACCTAACTGGATATTAGTTACTGTTGCGAGCAATAAATTCTGGTCGTCAATGTCACTTCAAAGTTTGATTACGTTAAGTTAGATTGTCATGAATTCTAAATTTCCCCCGCTTTATAATGCCTATGGCAATGAATTGTCAACATAAATGGGATTTGACAAAGAAAAAATGACAATTATTGTTATGTAACATGATTATAGGTTAGGAGCATTTGCAATTGTGTCAAAGCATGACTTTGGCGACCAGAATTTATTGTTCGCGACTGTACATTAGGGTGGAGCGAAAAATTTTTTTTTTAAATTTAGTTTTTCCTGTATTAAACATCGATGCTCTAAGTACTTAAAAGTGCAGAGAAAAAATCTTATCTTCCTAGGTCAACGTCTTGAGGTGGCGCACAAGACTTTAATTTGTGGAACTTTATCATTTATAAAAAAGTAAACAGTGTGGTTTAAATTTGTTTTTATTCAATAAATTCAACAGTTACAGTCTTTTATTTACTCACATAAAGCATATTTAATACAAAAACAAAAATCATTCGTTAGCAAATTGTAAAGGATCTCGTTGTTGAAAAAATTCAGATTTCGACTCAAACAGTGGTATGTATGTCTTGCCTTGCTTTAATTCTAGAGCCAATGAAACCGTCTCTTGCTTCTGATCCACAAACAGATATTGAAGCTTCAGTGACGAGCTTGACACACCTCTCTACTGCTTGGGTATGACAAGGAAACATCCCAAATTGACTGAAATTATTTCCCGAACGAATCAGGTTTGAAATTTCTGTATTAGAACATTTCATAGTCATTGGTGGTTCAGTTATTCTCACATTCGACCAATTTATTAACTCATAGTAATTCGTCGCATTTACTTGAAGTTGTGGAAGGCGGAACTCGCGAACTTTCTTGCTTTTAATACACACATTTTCTTTTCTTGCTTCTAATACTCTTCGGAGAGCCAATTCTCTAATTTTTGAAGTATCATCTTGAAGCATGGCCAACAGCATATTTTCTGGGTGTGCGAAGAATGAATTTCTGTTTATAGTTTTTAAAACAATACTCTTAAGGTCAGCTCTTAAATATAAACTTCTCTAGACTGAGTGGTTCAGTAGAGTCTATACGTGGACGCGGTGTAAAGTAGTTGTTGCGTAAGCGGTTTTCTAGCTTTACTGTGCCCCATGTGCGACTTTTTGATTAGTGGTTTTTGCCTACTGATGATGACAACTTCGTTGTCGAAATGCGTATTTAGGATACGATTAATAATTGTGGTAAAGGGTTATATACCTTTTTTAAGTTTTTACTTAACCACAGTGTCCAAAGAAAGAATTTTTATATAATCTAAAGTTTAGCGCCGTTTAAAGGTTTATAAAATTTAGTATGAAGATGCACAGATGCTGCAGAGCTCTTGAAAATTTCAATAAACGTTTATATAACTGCACGGAAGTTATTGTTAGACATTTTGAATAATTTGTAACATAATGGTTCGTGTATAAAGGTTGATTTGATTTATAATTGGTTCCATTCCTTGTATCAAATTAAAATATTCACTCTCTTGAATATCTCGAATACGAATATGTTGAAATAAAAGGTATAGAGAAATTATCTTAGATAAAACAGCTTTCAAATTATGTACTCAGTCGTTCCATAATCACAATCGAAACTTTTTTCTTTACATCAAAGACGAATCTGGAAACAGGAATAATACAAAGACGAATAATAAATGGTTTTGTTGCGATTTGGGAATTTCAAAATGGCGAGAGATATACCACCGGAATCTTGATGATAATTTTATGTCACAAATGAATCTCTTGAAAGAAATATTGATCTGTCTCAGCACTTGTCTCAGCCATGATATTGAATGACCCACAAAAAAGTTTTCAGACTATGCCATGGATTAGATCAGTTATGTCTTAGATTTTTTAAGTGATCTAACCTACATGTCGTATTATTTGTAATAGGTTAAATCGTAACTTGTCAATTTGACCTATGATTATTTACAAATGACAATTCGTCAATTCTCTAAGCTCAGACGTGACTTATATGTCTATCTCAGTCGTTCACGGCCTACTTAAGACAAAAATTTTGTGGCTCGCTTGATATCATTATGCCAAAAGTTATTTCAGGTATTAAATTTTAATAAAGTGTATGTTTCAAAAGTGCATTCTAGTAATTAAATAAATTGTCACTTCTTGAATTTAAAAAATTTAAATTTGAGAATCGACTCATGTGTAATTAATCTCCATCTTTAGTTAGTCTGAATCCAAAGTTTCAGTGCGATACATGTAGTGTTGTAGCTACAACGAACTGTAAAAGTTGACAATTTAGTCGATTATCTCTGCTTCGCCGAGTTGGTTACTGTTTCCGGTAATGAAGCACAACATCAGTCAATAATTTCTCATTGGTATGGAGAATTTAAACGTGGACGGATTAGTCTTAGCGACGATGCACGCAGGAAAACGTCGATTCTGTGCGCTAGCTCATCAACGAACATTGACTTGTGACATATCGCGAAATTGAGGTGTCATTGGGGATTTCAAAGACTTCAATTCAAAAGATTTTGCTTGAAGAATTGTGTGTAAAAAATTAATTTCCCGTTGGATACCGTATCTGTTGACCGAAGAACAGACAACTGCTAGGGTGAATTGGTGCCAAGAAACTCTATATCGCTTCAACGCAGAAAACTTTAAAAACGTGTACGACATCGTGAGTGGTGATAAGATTCATCACCACTCATGATGTTGTACACGTTTTTAGAGTTTCCTGCGTTGAAGCGGTATAGAGTTTCTTGTCACCACTTCACCCTAGCTGTTTTCTGTTCTTCGATCAACAGATGCGGTATCCAACGAAATTTATTCATACGAGCTAAAAAATAAACGCCGGTCGCCTGTTTGAGTGTTCCAAGGTGACGAGAAGCCGATAAAAGTTATCCGTTCTCGAAGGGTCTCCAAAAAGATGGCCGCGACATTATTCTCGAAAGCAGGTTATGTGGCAACAATTTCTCTACAAGATCGAAGAACTGTTACTGGCGATTGCTACACAACCATTTGTTTGCCGCAATTCGCCGCCGTGCTTTGAGAAACCAATCCACAACGACGAATCATCCTCCACCAAGACAATGCATGTCAGACCATCCTCCGTGCAGTCTCGACTTAAGTCCCAATGATTTCTTTACTTTTCCGAAAATCGAGGACGGACTGTGTGGTCAAAGGTCGTCAGTTTCCTAATTAGATTATGAAATATTATAAAAATATATCTGCAACTTTTAAATCGTAACAAAGAAAAGTGAACAATGAAAAAATATAATAAATTTTAGACATACTGCTATGAACTGTGGTGTTGATTAATTATTTGAATTGGCCCACAATACACAACAGCTTGCTCGGTCTAACTCAAGTCGGTTCAGCCTTCCAGGAGCTCTTGTATCTTCAGGTTACCCACAATGGGTTATGTGTTAAATAAAAAAAGGTATTAGGAATAAAACAACACAAACATATAATTTTTCAAAAAAAAATAAAAAGAAAAAAAATCGACTTTATAGAGTATAAAGAAGCAAAAATATTCTAATGAATTTTATGATAAAGATCCGCATTAAAACCTGTACCAATTATTGTTCATTATTGCTAATTACAGTTCAATAATTGTCTACACTAGAGTAACCATATTATATTTAGTAACAACTCTAACGTCCTTACACGGGTACATTAAGAGCTATATAAAATTCCAAAGCTAAAATGAAACCAAAGTTGCCTAAATCGACGTAAAAATATATCATAATTTTTAATTAATTTTTAAATCAACATAGAAAATTAATATGATGAAACTTTCAGTTTAATTAACAAGAGGATAATTATTTAAGAATAAATTTAAGAAATCGAAGATTATAAAAATATTCGCGAAAATATCACCATATACAGGTTCGTTCAAAAATTATCGAATAAAGGACTAAAAATGATCCAGATTATTATGCAGAAAAAGAACAAATAAAAAATGTGCTAAATCCGCCAGCTTTACAATAAAAAATAATTTTGTGTGAAAACACCTTTTTTCTTTCTATCCTTTTATTCCACATAGCCACAGCAACACAAGGCAGGGTATTGAATTGAATGATGTGTTTTCTCGGTGAATTAATGTTCGTTACAATAATTTTATTTATATTCCTATTCATTTCATATCAGACTAAGCCATAGCGAAGCGTGGCCGGGTTTAGGTAGTAAAATATAAATTTTCATATAAGGCTTTCGTTCATAGCTAGGTTGAGAGCGTAGAGTAAAGAAAAGAAGAAGATATACAAAAATGTTTTAAATATGTCTATACGTTATATGCACGTATAAAGCTTTTGTTTCATTATGAAACAGTATTGTTATCCAAGTATACAGTTACAGATATGTAAATTTATTTACATGTCTGTTTCATAATGAAACAAAAGCTTTATACGTGAATATAACGTATAGACATATTTCAAACATTTTTGTATATCTACCGCCACATGGCTCGTTTTAGAAGGTCTACCCGTATTCCTTTCGGTTCGTATGAGCATAGCTTGTCAATCGAAAGATCGCTTTCTTTGGTATAGTCTCTTTCGTCCGTAAGATGTCACTCGTAAATAAGTGCCACCTTATAGAATGAAACTTGCTATATCTAATGAGCGGTTCGGCTTAATGTCATATACAGATACAGATTTATAAAGATTTGTGTCATTTGTATACATTGCTTCATTAGCTTAGCTAACGACGCCTATAAATGGCAGAAACATATGTCTTAAGCAGAAGTAAATGCCGAAAATACGAGGTATTGTCCAATTATACAGTTACAGATATATAAATTTATTTACATGTCTCTTTCATAATGAAAAGAAGAAGACTATAGTGAAAAATGATCTCATGTATTTTCTAAGTTAGTGAATAGTGTTCTTCGCTATTTTAATTTCTCTGTTGTTTTCTAGGAAGCCCTTTCCATTTTCTCGTTATATTAAATTTTTCTGGTATGTTTTTTGTTGTTATTTTGAATCTTATAGGATTGCTACTCAACTTTACAACTTGCTTACTTAATTATACACGCTTCATTATAGAATTGACGATAGTACAAGGAAATACATGTATATTTAGATACACAAAATTTCCTCGATTTTTCATGAAATAAGTGTTTGACCTAGATCATTGTTCTCGAAGAGTGGTAAATGTGAGACGTTCATTCCAGGAGAAACACAAAAGAACGATAAAAAAAGATGCTTCTAAGCAAATGCTACACATTATTATTATAAGAGGTCGTAACGGCAGCGATCGGCGGATAGCAGAAAAGCCAACCATTCCGTCGACCGCACGTGTGTGTTTGCAGTACGTACGTATAGGTGAAATGTGTGTGTGTCGGTGTGGATGTGTGTATGTGCGAGCTTGAAAGCTCCGCGCAGTAAAGCGAGTGGCGCATTAAGCCCGTTCATTGAGCTTTAGATTATGGCCGCTTGTCCTATAGCGTTCCGCGACCGACTCTGATGCACTTTTATGCCTCCTTTACGAGCGGCCATCTTAAGGGGAGAGCTTTTTATTGGGTTTTAGTTTTAAGGTTATGTCCTTCGGCGAAGAGAACGTATTGTCTCGGAAAATCAGCGCCATCGACTGAACGTCGTTGCGTCATGATCGTTGCTGGGAACGACTTCTAAATAGTAAAAGGAACAATATGGAAAAATCGTTCCATTCAAATTATTATCAAGTCATACTTGTCATAGGTTCATTGTTACTTAAGTGGAATAATCGAGTATAATAGAAACTACATTTTCACATTTCTGCTATCCAGTACTACACTGCTATGGTAAACGACACGAAATATTTCCGAAAGTTATCAATTCTTGTACATCTTTACAAGGAAGATTCAGTAATTCGTTCGCTACGATAAAAAAGCTAACTCTATGATAAAAATTACTTTATTTTTCAACCTATTCTCTTTGTAACTCATTACATTTACTGCACAGATATCCAAATCTTTTCATTTCTTCAGAAAGGTAAGTTTTATCCAACTGTTCCAACTATGTGCATCAGTTTGTCCTCGTTTGAGCCAGCAGGACACGTTTTCAGGTTGGGAAAAAGGGTGAGTAATTTCTCATTTGCCGGTGGGACACGTTTTCAGTCTGGGAAAAAGGAAAACGGATGAGTGGGCTAAATCTGGCGAATAATCTGGATTAGGAAGCAGTTCAAAATATAACTTCAGAATTATTGACATTGAAATAGTCGAAATGTGAACATGTGTATTATCCTGAAGAGGCCTCACTTAAAGAAGAAACGAGTGTTTCTTCTTTAAGTGAAGCCTTTTGCATTGTATTATATCGGGCAGTTGGTCTGAAAGGGATATTTAATATGCGTTTGTAATCGTTTTAACTTTTTGAAGATAATCGATAAGAAGAATCACACTACAGTCCCAGAAGACAGTAGCCATAACCTTTCCGGTCGTGTGTATGGTCTTTGCCCTCTTCGGAGCATATGTACAGTGGGTTTCTTATTTTCTTTTTGTAAGTTTTTTTGTTTAGACAAAGCTTAGAGTCATAAGAATAGATGAAGACTATATTGAAGAAAGATAATGTAAATATTAGCTTCTTTAGTATTTCCCAGGATACTTCTGACTTTTTGTATTTTGCATTTTTCTTCCCTATTTTCCATCTCAATTATACTGGCCCTACCTTCAATTCTCTTGGCGTATTTTATTGTTGTTTCTGTTTTTAACTTGTGTTTTAAGAATCTTTCGAATTCATTTTTCAGGCCACTGTTATTCTTCGAGTCTGGGTCAAATCCATTTATAATAAGATTATTTTTCTTTTTGTTCGAGTTTCTCAATTTTCTTATTTAATTAATTTACTTTTGACTGTTCATTAAATTTGTTGCATTAGAAGCCCTATTACGATGCAAAATGAGACCATATTTCGATGTACTGTTGGAAAACCAGTTTCAAAAGAAGTTGCGATTAATTCTTATTTTAAATTAGCAAAAATCCGACATGCGTTACTACGTTACATTAGTTGATTCGTTATATGTCTGGCTAGTGCTTTGTCAGTTAATGAAACCTGTACGAATGTTGAAATTTAGGTCTTTTTTCATAATTGTTTTGTTCATACTTCGAAAAGTTCACTCTATTGAACAGGCATCTGCGGAGAATTTCTCGAAATTTGCTCGTATAGTATAAAGCTATTCAGCAGTTCGTTCTGGCTCTACCATAATCGAAGCACCTTCTAAATTTACTCTAGAGTGAATGTTAACACTAAGCATAACGTTCTCCTGGTCTTCTGTAAGCCTTTACACCATTCTCAGATGAAATAAACAAAATTTGGATTCATTTGTAAAAAGAACTTTGCCTCATTCATTAAGTTCCCAATGAACATGTTGTTCGGCAAATTCTAAACGTAATCTACGGTGGTACCCTGGTAAGGAGAGGACCTTTGGCTGGCACTTGTGGTGTCAATTGATATTCTTTCAACATATTCCTGACAGTCTAAACGTGAATGTGTCGATTATGTACGTTGGCTAACACAATCTGGAGTTTCGTGCAATAACAAACACAATCTCACGATATTTATTGACCGTTTCTTGCTTTGTCTAGGTCGCCTTTTGTAAGTATGCGCTTCGTTAAATCTTTGAATATATCTACTGATGGTTGAAGGATGGATAATTTAGATTTCTGATAATATTCCTAACACCTTGACCACTGTTGATTAAAGCGATTACTTGAGCAACTTCTTCACTGTTCAAATGACGAGTTGGACTTTCTTGACGATTCATTTTAACCAATATTAAAGTAAAGTGTAAGAAAATTTCACAAAACTTCCCAAAATTTAACAGAATGATCTAATCCGTCAGATTTTTTTTCATCCGACAGAATTTTTTTTTTATATTATCGAAAAAAAATAATGCAGTCTATAATAGTCATATAATAATACAGTGATGACATTTTTTTTAGTTTCAATGGGTGTAATATCTTATCGACGCATTTTTTGTCCGAAATTTATGAAGCATTTTGCAAATAAAACAGAAATAAGTAAGTGTTGCGATAATTTTTTGGCGCAGTGTATTAGAACGTGTATTAGTAGACGAATTTAAATATTTAGGAGTAGTAACAAATAACGAAGGAACACTAGAGGAAGAAATAACGAGAGAATAGCGAAAACTGGCAGGCTGTACAATAGCATAAAGAACAACTTTTCAGGTAAAAAAGTATCCTATGAAATTAAAACAGAATCTGTTAAAAGAATCGTAAAGAAATACGCGTGTGAATCTTGGACAACACCACAACGACACAAAAAATGACTGACCAGTACAGAAATGAGATTCTTGAGCAGAATAGAAAGAAAAATAAGAATGGATAAAATTATAAACCATGTGTTCTGGGGGAACCTTAACATACTTCCTGTCAAAACATCAATCAAACAACGTCAATTAAGGAGTTAGGCCATGCAATGAGAAGAGATGAAACCAGCAGACTGATAAGAGAATTATTCGACGTTAAAGAAAGAGGAAAAAAAAGATAGGCGACCAAGAAGAACGTGGAGAGAAAAACGGGGAGTAAAGTGGGAAGATGTAGAAAGGTTAGATTATGACATGAAGAAGTGGTAGAAATTATCTGAAGACTTAACTACAACATAATTCGACAGCAAAAGGTACAACAGTTTCCAGGACTAAATAAGTAAGATTTCTACCCAAATACTACTCCAATAGTACGAGGGACGTCCGGAGAGTGATACCCGTTTTAAAATAGAACAGTAACTGATTATTTTTTTAAAACTTTTTATTTTACTCTTTCATACCGTATGGTACGTTTCTACATCGTTCCCATTTAAATTCAAATATTTTTTGAGCTTTCGAATACCAGCATCATTTAATTATTCCGCCATTCCATTAAGAAAAGTTCTGACTTCTTCTTTAAGCACTTAATCGTTTTGATAACATTTTTCTTGCAAAAACTCTTTCGGTTTGGTAAATGGTAGGCACTAGGGGCCAAGTCAGGGCAATATGAGAAGATTTATAATTTCCCAACGAAACTTTTCAAGAACTTGTTTCGTTTTTACGGCAACATAAGCCCGTGTATTGTTGTGCAAAATCACCAAATCACTGGACAGCATTCCGCGTTTTAGGTTCTGAATCAACCGCCGCAGTTTCTTCAGTGTCTCGCAGTATACATCTGCATTTATGGTGGCCATTTGCTGCATGAACTCAATATGCAATACTCCTTGGCGGTCCCACAACACTGTTACCATTAGCTTTCGTGTCGAGATCGTTTGCTTAATTTTTTTTTGTCTAGTCAATGAACCATCATAACTGTCGTTTAGTTTCAGGTGTACCATAAGAAACCCAAGTTTCATCCCATGTCACAATTTAAGAAAGAAAGTCATCTCCTTCATTTGAATGGCACTCTAAAAAGCTTGAAGTAGAAGTTATGTTTTTCTGTTTATGCTCATCTGGAACCCACCCGGCACAAATTTTTCTATATTTCAGATGAATTGTGACAAATTCGTGGATAATAGTGGAAAATCCTCAGTAATATCATCGAAACTCAAACGTCGATCTTGCTTAATCGGTTCGTCGACAGACTGCAACAAATCCGTAATGATGGAGATATATATTTTCTCTTCCAGCATTAAAACTTCGACACCAACGACGCAGAGATGACTCACACATCACATTACCATAAATGACTTTCATTTGCGTAAAAAATTAAATTGGACACACATTTTTAGCGTTCATATAGTGAATTACAGCCCTCTTTTCGCAAGCGGCGGCACGCTCAATTCCTTTTAACATATCTATCGCCTACCAAAATAACACTGACTATCAGAATGCGACCTAAATGTGTACGTAGTTAGCAGACGACTGACTGAAACAAGTTAACGAAGACTCAGATACTCGCCGCGATAAAAATAACGTGCATGCGCAAAGGGGTATCAGTTTCCGGACGACCCTCGTATATTAAAATACAAGTTTCATAAGACATGATTTTTGCGCACGAGTTCAAGGTTTAGAAAACGAGCCGTAGGCGAGTTTTCTAATGAACGAGTGCGCAAAAATGTCTTATGAAACATATATTTTATAATATTTTTTCAATTCCGCCTTTTAAATATTAAAAAATGTTTAAAATAATAGTCATGTTCAATACGAATATTTTAGATATTTTATTTTTTGACGTTGGTTACACTGACTTATAATTTGAACATTTCAAATATTTGAAATATTGTTATGTGTTTTGAAATTTAAATCTTATACTAATTTATGTAACTATCTAACATCAAAATGGACGAAATAAGTAATTGCACGCCGCCAGAGCTTCGGAAAATTGCAGAAGACAATTTGGAAAATCTTCTGCCAAAAAAATCTCAACACATTTATGAAAAGGAATATAGCCAATTTATAACTTGGTGTAAAGAAAATAACATCGTGATTATTACAGAAAACATTATGATTGCCTATTCTGACAAAGAAAGGAAAATAGAAAAGGCGCCTTTCTTGTGGTCCAAATATTCGATGTTAAAAAGTTGTTTGAATATTTATAAAAATACAAATATCTCGAAATTTTCTAAACTAATAGCATATTTAAAAAGCTCGTCTGAAGGCTATGAGCCTAAGAAATCGAAGATTTTAGAAATAGAGCACATTAACCGATTTATAATAGAAGCCGATGATAAAACATATTTAGCAATGAAAGTAAGTAATAGAAACATAATTATAGTAGTATTTTACTAATTAATAGATTATTTTCCTATAGTAGTCATATTAAAATTATATTAGGTCATTCTTATAATGGGCTTTAATGGAGCTTGCCGTCGTGAAGAAATAACAAACATGATTATAGATGATATAGAGTTTAAAAATGATGTCATAATGGTTGACGTGTTAAAAACTAACATTTATGTTCCTAGACAATTTATTATAACTCAAAGGTTATGGATTGATTTGGTGAAAAAATATTATCATCTTCGTCCCAGTCATGTTACACATAGGCATTTTTTCCTGCAATATAGAAATGGCTTGTGTGTAAATATTCCAATAAGTATTAATACAATAGGAAAAGTACCAAAAAGTATTGCTACTTACTTGAAATTAACTAATCCTGAACTCTTCAGTGGACATTACTTTAGACGATTCAATGTAGCACATTTGGCTAATAGTGGAGGAGATTTCAACACAATTAAGCGCCATGGAGGATGGAAATCTTCGGCTGTGGCTGAAGGTTACATTGATAATTTCATCAAGAAAAACTTAGACGTTGCTGAAATACTATCTAACACTGCACCTAATACGTCTACTAAAATCACAGAGATCCATCAACTTCTAATTCAATGGACAGTGATTTATTAGTTAATGTTAATCAGCGGGGATTCAAACAAAATATAATGTGTTCCCAGAATCTGCCTGGAATATCTATTAATGCCCACGAATCTTCTAGTGTTACAGTAAAAGTATATAACAATTGCAGTATTCACAATGATAAGTAATCTCAATAGAAGTATTTATAGCGTCTAGCTTTGTTAACGAATTTATATATACACTCCTAGCAAGAGTCTGTCGAACGCGTTTTATTATGTATAATTAGTACTAATAAAGTTTTAGCAAATGTCTGTACTATTCTCTGTATAATTTTTATTTACATTTTTATCACTGTCAAACGTTCATATCTAACCATATCTAACTTTTAAAACGATTTAGTTCTATGATTTAGTTACTTATTACATTTGTGGCCAACTTAGAAAAAAAAGATTAGAGTGCGGTAAAGTAATACATTACGATACTGTGTAACCAAGCAACGGGGTATTGTAATTAGCACTTTACGACACCGGAATAGAAAATAGTATATTAAAAAACAAGTTTCATAAGGCATCATTTTGCCGCACGAGATCAGTTTAGAAAACGAGCCGCGATAGCGGCGAGTTATCTAAAGAGCGAGTGCGGCAAAAGGCCTTATGAAACGAGTTTTTTATACTATTTTTTCTATTTTGCGTTTTTTACATTAATAAATTGCTTAAATTGGAATTATTTAATTTGAAAGTTCAGAGTTTAATTTTTATATAAAGCATGCAGTTGGTCACATTGATACTTGACATTTTCAAATTTAAATCTTGCTATCCGCGAAGTATATTGTATTACATATTATTTATTAATTTTCCTTAATATTACTTGATATTTCATTTAAAAATATAAACATGAGTGACATAGAAACATATATATGTTGTTGTCAATTGTATACAACATACGTTGTTTGTGTAAAATACGGACATATATCATATCTGTCAAATGTACATACATTCTTAAAATCAAATGACAGCAATGATATTTATTTCTGTATTCGAACAACGCAACATTGAAAAATGAAAAAAAGCGTATCGAAATGAAGCTCATTTCGATACTGTTTTGGGTTTCATAATGAGTTCATTTCGAACGCAAAATAGAAAAAATATTTTTTAGTTCGGCTAGAACTTCTTGCTTCCTCTCTCTATTTTGATGCAGTACAGCGGTGCTTTTAATAAGGTTCGTTTTTCTTCTATACAGGCTGATTCATTTTCGGCCCTCACCATGGGGATCTCTCTTATTATTGGAGATAGAGTATAGGTTTAAATTTGGCAAAGTTGTGATTTAAGAAATTTCTAACAACAGCTGCATTGTGTGCTGGTGCGCCATCTTGTTGCCACCATAAATATTGTAATTGATTTAATGGGATATTGTCGTCAGGATAGTCAGATACGTATGTACGTAAAATATTTAAATATCTTTCTCCATTTAAATGTTCTTCATACATAACTGGTCCTAAGACACGATTTGCCAAAATACCCATCCAACCGTTTATTCCAAAACGATGTTGTGGTCTTCTAGCCCTGTTTTGTCGGGGATTTTGTACTGCCCAATAGTGCTCCGTATTTCTGTTGAACATTCCAGAATTTGTAAATTTTGTTTCATCTGACCAGATGATTTTGCTTAAAAAATTTTCGTCATTTTCTATCCTTCCCATTAACCAATTACAATATTCTAGCCATCTCAAATTATCTCCAGGCAGTAAAGAGTGACTAACATGGATCCTGTATGGTTTAAACCTACTTTTATGTAAAGTTCTCCAAACTCTGGACTGGCACAAATTTAATTCTGACGCTACTTCGCGTGTAGAAATTGATGGATTATTATTTATCTATAAAAATACAAGATTTACATGAAATTTGAAAACACGCTTTTAATTTACCATTTGTAAAATATCTTGTCGATTTTCATTTAAATTCCTGTTGTCTTGACCATTACGCGGCTTAGTAAACGATCCATTCTCGATCAAATTTCTGTCGAGATCTAGAAAAATGGTACGATGAGGCTGTTGTCGTTCTAGATATAATTGTGGATATTTTGTACTCGCTACTATTGAATTTCGGTTCGAAGAATAAAAAATACTTATTATATCTCGTTTCTCTTCGTTAGTGTATGACATTTTTGTATTATTAATGAACAATAAATGCAATGTTTGACAGATTGAAATTTCATGGCTACCTTATTTAATCTTATAATTTATTCTTTCAAATAAAACCTAATGTCAAAAGCTTTAGTCAGCATATGGTACATAGTTGAAATCAAAAAAAAAAACTCTTTCTGAAGATGTCTAAATCCAATATGGCGCCTATAAGAAATTAGATAGTTGATGATGGCCAGAAAGAAACGAAATATATATATATATATAAAAATTTAGAGTACACCACAGGATAGAGGTTTAGAAATGGCCACAAGGACGTGTTTTTATTTTTTCTCTACATGTCCAAATGTCGGTGCTACAGGTAAAAGAAGAAAATGGGGTTTTCGCGTTTTTTTTTTTAAATAACGAAGGTCATTTGTCACAGGTCTATTTTCTTTACGGATTTATAACAAACACAAAATTTAACAACTTTGCCAAATTTAAACCTATACTCTATAATAAGCGCAATCCCCATGGTGAGGGCCGAAAATGAATCAGCCTGTATATACCTGAATAACATGTATTTGACAATATCTCTTTTTGAACGATATATCGGTTTGCCTATTTTGTGGAAACGCTGTGTTCGTGAGCGTGTTGAATACCAACATGCTTACGAACACGACCATACACACATACGTATCCGTTACCATATCTCAATACGTGCATAGATCGAACTTTATACACCGTGCAACTGGAAAGTGGGAAAAGCAGAAAAAATTTCGAGAAGAGTTCAGTCTTCTGTCGTTTGGGTATGTAGATGTGTTTGTGCGCGCGGAGGCATGCATCGATTTGAATGCCGCGACTTCTTCTCTTCTCTTCAATGATGTAAATCCGACAGTTGGCCAAACAAACAGAGTTCCTTTCCATTTTGCGGCATCGTCAAGCAGAGCGGATATCGGTTCGAGCTCGATTTCACGAATCTGAGAGTCAGCCGAGCGTTCCGGAACCGGCTTTCTTCTGTTATTGATTTTCCCCATGCTCTCCTCCACCATCTTCGTTCGTATATACGGCCACGACCCCTGTACTCGAAGGGGGTGGTGTCGGTGGCAGCGGTGGTGGTGGTGTCGGTGTGCTGGTAGTGTAGTTTCTTACGTCCGCCGTCGACGTCTTATCCGTATAGTTATCTCTCTTTCACTTTTATACGCCGCGCTTTTATATCTTTCTCTATCTTGTTTTCTTTTATATTTTTCCAGAGGCGTCCGGGCGCAGGCGATAGCGAAAAAGTATTCTTAGGAAACTTACCTGTGTTCTTAAAGTAAATATCTTAATAAAACTTAAATTTTTAGTAATTTTCGTAGACTTTTTTCTATGAAATGAGGTGTGAATGTTTGGTCAAATACTATACTAATAACATAGGTCTACAGTGATTTTGATGTGCGAAAGCTGTTTGCTAATTTGTATATGTTTCCCCAAACATATACAAATTAGCCCTTATTCCAAAAAAACGCCATACTTTTGCTCTATCACGTAAATTTTTTTTATAGCGCTCTATATCTTAAAAATGTTAATTTATTAATATACATACCTATGACAAGAATATGTTTGTTCCATGTTAGGCATGATTTTTAAATGAATTGATTTTTATGAAATTAAATGTGATTTGGCAACACTGGTTAATATTAGATTTCTCTGCAAAGCAACAGAGTCGGCGCAGAAGCGTTAATACAACGTTGAAACCTGCTTATGTGCAGTTTGGTTGTGTTAGTCGTCGTGCTACTGTGTTGTCTTGTTGTCTTCGTTGTTGCGTATTTTAAGTGTTCTAGAACGTATAAATATAGAAAGAAGACATTGTGTGAACAATCCGAATAACTTTTGTTATATCTGTGGTAGTTATGTCGTAGTAAAGCAGAGGCAAACTATAACTTCGTTTGTGAAAAATACATACCACGCTTATTTTGGTGTAAAAATTGGCGACCAAGACAAGTCCTGGGCTCCTCATACTGTTTGTTCCGTTTGCGTTGAAGCATTAAGAAACTGGCAAAAAGGTAGGAAGAAATGTTTAAGCTTTGGTGTTCCTATGGTATGGCGAGAGCCTAGAAATCACAGTGATGATTGTTATTTTTGTTCGTGTAATGTTCAAGGATTCAAGAGAAAAAATTACAAACAAATTGTGTATCCCAATCTTGGCTCTGCTGTTCGACCAGTTCCTCATGAACCAGATGTACCTATACCTACCGCCCCAAAAGCACTAGAAAACGTCATATCGTCAGAATCAGAGGAATCTAATTGCGACCCAGATGACTCAGATTTCACACCGGATTTCAGAGAGCCCGAAGTGTTTAACCAGAGCGAACTAAATGATTTAATTAGAGATTTGCACCTTCCAAAGGATGCATCCGAATTGTTGGCCTCCCAATTTCGTGATAAACATTTACTGGCACCTGGCGTCACATCAAGCTTTTACCGGGATCGCGAAAAAGAGTTATGTCAATATTTTACTCAAGACGGACCGCTAGTGTATTGCAACAATATTCCTGAATTAATTTCAAAATTAGGAAATGTGCCGTATGTAAAGAAGAATGGCGGCTGTTTATTGACTCAAGTAAGCGTAGTTTAAAAGGCGTTTTATTGCACAATGGTAACGAGCTGGCCTCGGTTCCCGTTGCCCATTCGGTACATTTAATGGAAACCTATGAAAATTTTGAACTTCTTTTAAAGAAAATAAACTACCAAGAACATCAGTGGATGCTTTGTGGTGACCTTAAAGTGCTGTGCATGCTACTAGGACAACAAGGAGGTTATACAAAATTTCCATGCTTTATTTGTGAGTGGGATAGTCGAGCAAGGGATAGACATTGGACTCAAATAGAATGGCCCTCTAGAACAAGCCTTACACCTGGTAGCAAAGATGTATTAAGAGATAGCTTGGTTGACCCCAAAAAAGTTTTACCGCCTCCTCTCCATATCAAACTTGGCTTGATGAAGCAGTTTGTTAAAGCCCTAGACAAAAATGGACAGTGTTTTAAATATTTGTGCGAGACATTTCCAGCCTTATCCGATGCCAAGTTAAAAGAAGGTATTTTTGTTGGGCCGCAGATAAGAACATTATGCAAAGACAAGGATTTTCAAAACACAATGACCAATGTCGAGAAAAACGCCTGGGTTTCATTTAAAGAAGTAATTGATAAGTTTCTTGGGAACTCTAAGGACGAAAACTACGAAAATATTGTTCAAAATATGTTACAACACTTTCGTCGTCTAGGTTGTAATATAAGTTTGAAAGGGCATTTCCTGTTTTCACACTTGAACTATTTTCCTGAAAATCTTGGAGCAGTTAGCGAAGAACAGGGAGAGAGGTTTCACCAAGACATTAAGGAAATGGAACGGCGATACCAAGGCAGATGGAGCATAACGATGATGGCGAATTACTGCTGGATGTAAAAACGGGATATGCCCATAAAAACATACAACCGAATGTCCGGACAACGCAGCTTTCTGGCAAAAAGACAAAGATTTCACTTAAAAAAGACAGTAAAGTATTTTTTTCCACTTTTTTAACTTGTATTCCACCTTTTTACTCAATAAACAAATAAATTTTTTTTAGAAATATCGTTTTTTTTTTCATTTAATATTTGCAAAAAAACCTTACGTGATGCAAATAAATGCATAGAATTTTTGAAATCAGCCTACCAAAATTATATAAAATCAGTTTTCAAAATAAAAACATCTGTCAAAAAGTTTAATTTTGTAGACCTGTGTAATCTAATAATATAATACAACTGAGCTCATTACCCATAGAGTGGGTTGAGTAAAATGTTTCCCGGCGATAAGTTGAGCTAGTGCGAGATAAGTTGACGCTATAAAATAATAATTTCATTATGTATGCTCAACAGAACACGTTCTAATTGTAGGACATGGCAAGCGGAAGAGATCGGTGAACGTTCTTTCTCAATTACTGTGATTTTAAATGGTGACTGAATCACTGCTTGCTTCTTACAACGGAGCGATAATTCACCGCATAACTCCACTGAAATATTTCGGAATCAAATATTACTTGTTGTAAAACAGTGAACTGGTATCTTCAGGAGGCGAATCGGTGACTTGCTCACATTATCAATAAGTTTCACTCTTTCACTACATCTAATACGCCTAAGTAAATTAATAAATTAAAAAAATGACTAATATTGTAAAACATTTTAAGCAAGAACCTCCAAATTTCACTAGTTCTCTCTTTTTTTTTAATTTTCATTTATATAAATTAAATGTTGGATTTGGAAACTTGTAAGTGGTCTTAGATTCGTACTGTCACGACATAATTTGGAAATGTCCGTAAAACCACATAGTTTTATAGATCTCCATAAGTTCAACCCTTTTTCAAAATCCCCCAATTTTAAAATACCCGTTGCTTTAATTGGTGAGATAGTATGTTCCTTTACAGGCTCACAAAGGTATAAAACCTCCTACCACAATTAATAATCGTATCCTAAATACAATTTCGACAACAAAGTTGTCATCATCAGTAGGTGAAACCACTAATCACATGGGGCACAGTAAAGCTAACACACAGAATAGCAAACAATTTCTGTGTGTTAGCTTTACTGTGCCCCATGTGCAACTCTTTGATTAGTGGTTTTACCTACTGATGATGACAAATTAGTTATCGAAACACGTATTTAAGGATACGATTATTAATTATGGTAATGGGTTACCTTTTTTGAGTTTTTACTTAACCACAGTCTCCAAAGAAAGACTCTTTCTTTACAGGCTTTATAATGAATTTCCCAGCAGGGACGATGTGTTTTTAAAACGTCATGGCAGCCATATTTAAAATGTTAGAAATGTCACTAGCTGTCGTTTGTGTTTGACAATTCGTCATTGCGAAATGTAAGTTTCAACCACGTTAGGTTATTATCCAGCCTTATGCATAGTCGTTTTAGTGGCTACTAACACGCTACTAAGATCATTTTAACATCCTACTAAGAATTCCCGTATTCATAGTCGCGTTTGATGCGTACTAACAACGTTTTAACGTTAGTAGGCTACTAAATCCCTAATAGCGTTTGAGACCGTGTTTAAAATGTCTGTTAAAGCTAACCTACAAAAAGAAAAAGCGCAAACTGGCAAAACATAACGAAATGATACAAAATTGAGAGTAAAAATCATAACAATGAATTCATTAACTGTAAGTATACGGATAATCGGCATACAACAATTTTAATAATAATGGAAGTGCATGGTGTCTCATTATAATTTCACTATCAACAAAATTTTAATCATTTTTATTATTATTTTTTGAATGCTGTTTCTAAATACCCATGAGATGCAATGAAGCAAACTCATGAGAAAAAGTCTGTTGAATATGTATTTATGGTATGATGTGGGTTTTATAATTTTATTTGCAAATATTACTTCTGTAGCAGGTGGATGGTGTGCTATAAATGTTAGCTTGTATAATTAATAAATATATATAGTCTCCATTTCTTCCAACTGTCGCTTTGCTGGTTATAAATGAATCATTTAACTTAAGTAATATGATATATTTATTACAGGATTTGTTAGAGATGCAAAGCGCCTTCGAGAACATTGGCAACAGATGAAGATGCAAGCAAAGAAAAATATCAGTCAGTATTAAAAAAAGTTTACTTGAAACTGGAGCTGAAGTTATTGAGTGAAAATGATAATTGAATATGTTTATTATATGATATTAGATAAGTATGACAATAGGATGATGTAATTTAAAATATAGGATAAAGTAGGTATAATTATATCTAAGTGAGGTACGTGTAAATACTGCATCATGTATAAAGTAGGTATGAATATTTGTTACGTGTGGATACTTATAAATGTATATATTATATTTAATACTAATAAAAATTATATCAAAATATCCCTAAAGTATTTCAATAAATAATAAATTATGTATTAACATTGTTAAAGTCTACTAATTAAAATATCTTCATATATAATTGTTGACGGAATAAATTGCTGTGGATATTGTCATGTGAATCCATGTTGTTCCGCTAAAATAAATTCAGTAATAAATATGTTACAAAGCCAGTTAAATATTTTATATGTCATATATGTAGTTATATGTCTGATGAAGCTCAGGTTGGAGCGAAATGATCGTTGCAGTGTTTATTAAAAAGTGAAATTCATTAAAATTTGTTTTATTTTATCCTGATAATAGTTAAATATGTATATACTTATATCATCACCATAAGCTCCTTTCGCTAAATATCTGATTGTTGCAAGAAATTGTATCTGAGGAGTTACTGGTAATCCACAGTTATTGTTTGTTAAAAGTTGCTCTAGTATTAAATTGAGAATTCTTAGAACTACTTCTTTTCTCATGCGATATTTTGTATGAAATTGACCATTATCATATACTTCTAATGGATTCAATCGTTCCAGATATACTTTTGGATTTCGTATGATATCTACCTGTGCTTCCAACTCCGCTTGTACATCAACTAAATCTTCCATACTTTCAAAATTATATAATTTCAGTAATACAAATTTTAAGTAAGATTATATATTTTACTTACATTTTTCTTATATCAAATTTAAAAGCAAAAAATCAAAAAATTTATCAAAACAAATAAGATTATTCAAAACGTATTTAAAATAACCAACAATTCCAATAGGTAAACAATTTTAAATGTCTCCTTCATGCAAAATGCGCATGCCTGCGAACTTCGTTTTCACGGTTGCCATATATTTTTTTCCACTAAGATCCTATTAGTTAGTAGCCACCAAGTATGATGAAAAACGCGACTATGAATACGAAAAGATAAAAGCATCTTATTACGCTCTTAGTAGCTACTAACTAATAGCGTACTAACACCCTATTAACTTCACGACTATGCATAAGGCGGAATGTGATTTTCGCGAAGATTATGGTCCACATAATTGACCTTCCGTGCTTGCTATTCGTCGAATCGTTGAAAAATTAGAAACAAATTTCAATTTACACGATACCAGAACACCAATAAGACCATAAAACGAAAAAAAAACAAGAGAATATTGACGCGGTATAGAGCTTTTGACACCAATTCACCTTAGCTGTTTTCTGTTCTTCCGTCAACAGATGCGGTATCCAACGGAAAACAAATTTTTTTACGCACAATTCTTCATGCTAAATTTTTTGAATTGAGATCTTGGAAGTCCCCAATGATGCCACAATTTCGCGCTATGACACATGTCGATCTTCATTGATTAGCCTGCGCACAGCATCGACGTTTTCCTGAGTGACAGCCGGTTTTGGTGCACCTGCCTTTGGATCGTAGCTAAGACTAATCCGTCCACGTTTGAATTCTCCACGCCAACGAGAAATCGTTGACTGATATGGTGCTTTACTACCGAAAACAGAAATCGGCAAGGCATTTTTTTTTAATAGTAATAAAGAAAAGAAGAAAACAGATTAAACTTTCGCAAATCATTGTTTAGATATTAATCATAGATTTAATATAGATTTCAAAATTTTACATATTTAAGATAAAAGAAAAAAACTTAACTTGTTAGAAAATTCAGGATTAGTTTTAAATGACAAATAAGAATTAGAACAACTCCCTCTATTAATGTAGATCTCGGTTTCCGAGTTGGAACTGCGTCGAGTTAGGCGTAATTGCCAACGTTTCGTCCACTGTTTCAAGGGACATCTTCAGGGCTGTATATAGATGTTCGTCGTTTCGCAGTAGCTTGAAGAATGCTATGACAGAAACCGGCACAACTTATATAGGGGGGACCGGGTCAGATGGTGGTCTGCTATTGGCTGGGGATAATGAGCCAATCGCATGCGTCATGTGAGCGTGGTATTTTGTAGTAGAGTTTGCCACGTTGGACGTAACGTATAGCCATCTAACGTATAGTTTCTATTGAGATTGCGGGGATGTTTGTAAATTTCAATAGATTCACGGATTTTCCTAGAGAAATAATGCGATTCACGGGACAGAAGCTTGACATCTTTGAATAGAATTTGACGACCGGAGTTGAGTTTGTGTTCTGCCAGCGCTGAACCGGCTATATGTAACAGTATAGTACAACGTTCATGTTCGGACACACGCACACCCTTGAAACGTCCCTTGAAACAGTGGACGAAACGTTGGCAATTACGCCTAACTCGACGCGGTTCCAACCCAGAAACTGAGATCTACATCTAGAGAACGACCGCGGAAACCTACACCTACATGCCCTTTACTAAATTTAAGATTGTAAAAATTTTTCCACCACCATTTCTTCTCAATAATTTATATAGAAATATTCAATCTTATATTTTAAATATTCAGCTTTTCATCCACCTGACGAGGCCATTGTATGGCGAAACAATATTGTAGTGGATTTACAATAAAATTTTTGAAACTAGAAGTTTAGAACTTATTTCTTATCGCTATAAGGAAGCTTTAAAATATAATTTTAATCTATTAATTAACTGGTCTAATACAAATATGAAAATTGATTTTAAATTTTAATAATGCAATATCACGATCACTATTAGGAGAGATTAGTTCATGTTATTTTCGTATTTGGTTAGCAACTATCAAATCAATAACATGGATGAAATAAAGCAGAATTTAAAGCATCATTTGGCTTAGTGTTGTCATTAAATTGACGTATTTAAAGTATATTTATGTTTCTTGTCTGCTGTACAAAGGTTAGGATTCCGAATGAGAACTTTTACACTTGAACGGTTTACTCGGAAAGGTGTCCTTGAGGAAACATATGCTAATATGCTGCATATTACTTGTCTAGCACATGCTCTCCACACAATCTGTGAATATATTAGAGACACAATTCCGGACGTTGATAGAGTTTCATCCGCTTTTAAAAAAGTTTTCAGAAAAGCACCACTGAGAATCGCTCTTTACAAATAAAAACTTCCTTATTTGCCACTGCCCCCCTCTACAGTAATAACTAGATGCGGAACCATGGCTGGAAGCTACTAGTTTTTATGCAGAGAATTTTGATAGTTTACAAAATTTCGTTACATGTTTAAATGACGATGCTGGAAGTATTTCTGAGTGCAAGGCACTAATGCAAATTCTAAATTAAAAAATTAGTTGTACATTCTTGAGGAATACTTTGGAAATTTGCCAAAACTAATCATTTATTTTGAAAATAAAAATCTCAAATTAAATGATGGTTTAACCACATTAAATGTGGCTATTAATAATTTGAAAAATATTCCAAGTAACTTTGGATATAGCCTTCGGCAAGCGTAGACGCAGTTTTTAATAGAAATCCAGATTCAGTAACATTGCGGCAATTATGTATGGGGAAAATGCCTCAAAATCTAACTGCTAAATACGCTGAAACAAAAGAATATTTCCAGTGTGCACCTATAACCAGTTGCGATGTAGAAAGGACGTTTTATATTTACGAGGATGTATTTCATTTAAAGAGAACAAATTTTACAGAGGAGAATTTGGAGAAAGTATTGCTAGTAAATATTAATACTCCTTTACTCATCTTGAACTACAAAATGAATAAATAAAATTAAAAACTATTTAAAAATACGACTTTTCAATAGTACGCCCGTGGGCGGTGAGTTATCGGCCTCTCATGTCCGGTCCCTAATTATAATAGTTAAATTCATAAAAGTGAGCTGATAAATATACAAAATAGATGCTGTTTATATTGGCATATTCGAAAGCAAGATAAGAAATGCGCAAAGTTGTATGTATTGAGACGTTCCGTAATAATTTTACAATTATTATAGCACGATATATTAGAATGTCGCGCGCCACTGACTTCCTTCTTCCGCCGGCATTATTCCACTACCTTAAGTAACAGAGACGAAGCGACGGTGGCGCGGAGGCATTACGAGATCTCCACTTGATCGGAACCCCTCGTGAATGCCGCAAGAGAGAAAGAACAAGGGCGCGACGAAACCGACGGAGAAAGAGGAGCTCGTCTCGGCGGCCGGAAAGAGACGGACGGTGATCGCCTGCTTTTGAGGGTAGCCGACCGGCCCACCCCCCGAGAACTACTCGAGCGAATCGCGATACGCCGCCGCTCCGATTGTGTGGATCATGGGGTGAATTTCTTGGCTATTTAAAGTTTTTTAAAAGTTGGATTACGTTACGCGCGCGGTCCGGGGTAATTGGGGATTAAGTCAAAGATGGAGGAGATGATGATGATGATCTTCATCATCGTCGATAGTAGTTGTGGAGAAAATGGAGATGGTACGGATGAGATATGATGATGTGGTGCGATGAAGTTTTGATTGCTTTTCTTCGATAGATTGATGAATGAAATGAATTCATATAACATATTACGGCGATATAATTAAATGGACATAAATGATTCTTTGTTACGAGTACCTTAATGCAATTATATTTTGAATTAGTTATATATTAGATATATTAGTAATATACATTTAGTATCCACGTATTACAATAAACATAAATTGTTTCTACTATATCTCGTCATACTATCTGCAGTAGATATGTATTGTAACGCTTTTTATCTTTACAAATGAAACAGACATGCAATATACATATCTGTAACTGTACACATGGACAATACACCTCATATTTTCAGCATTTACTTCTGCTTAAGACACGTGTTTCTGCCATCTATAGGCGTCATCAGTCAAGCTAGTGAAGCAATGTAATACAAATGATACAAATCTTTTTAAGAACAGATTTGTATCTGTATATACATTTACGCTGAAATCGCCTACAAGATATAGCAAATTTCGTCCTATAAGGTGGCACTATTTAATAAGTGACATCTGACGGACGAAAGAGACTATGCCGAAAAAGGCGACCTTTCGCTTGACCAGCTATGCTGATACATAAACGAAAAAATACGTATAAGTGTAGTCCATTAACACGAGCCAGATGGCGGTAAATATACAAAAAGGTTTAAGTATATCAATACGTTATGCACGTATTACGCATTTGTTACAAATGAAACAGACATGCAATATACATATCTGTAACTGTACACACGGACAATACACCTCGTATTTTCAGCATTTACTTCTGAAGCATAATTAAAAACAACTGATGGCAAAATATTTGCAATGTTTATGCCTCCTAACGTAACACCATTGATACAGCCGATGGATCAGAACGTCTTACGGCTCACTAAGCTTTATTATAGGAAAAGTTTCCTGGCCTCTTTATTTTCCGGAACAGAAAATATTCAGGAAGCTTTTAAAAATCTGTCGTTAAAGGATGCTGTATTGAATCAAGCCGCTGCATGGGATAAATTGGAGCAATCTGTTATCTCTAAATGTTGGCATAATATATAATCAGACAGTGACAATACTGAATATGACGAAGAAGACACTCTCCCCTTAAGTGTTTTACAACGACAATGGAATGAAGAAACTTCCGAAATTGTAGCTGAAACAATCACTTTATTGAATAATCTTGAAAGTGAACCGACCATAGACCAATACACAAAGACTCATATTGATGAATGGAATAAAGACACAGTTACATATGAAAGCGAACATGAAGATGAAGATGATGAAGACGATAAATTATTAAAAAATCAAGAACTTGCAATTCCTAAAGTACCGCATTCGGATGGCGTGAAAGCATTAAATATGGCGTTAGATTGGGCGCGTACAAACAATTTGGATGCTGAAGACATTATAAACTTAAAACGATTGCAAGAGAAAGCAATTTTGCTCAGCATTTCTAGCAAACAAATTCAATCAAATATCACTAGCTATTTTATGTAATGTTGTATATTATTAAATAAGCGATATATATATATATATATATATATATATATATATATATATATATATATAACAATTGATAAATTATTGGAGTTTTTCGGCTTTTATGTGAAATATTTACAAATATCAAATTAGAATGTATGTAATTGCAGAGTAAGTGGGGATGTAAACATTGCTGTCTACAAATTACAAAGCAAATCATACGAAATTTTTTTATTTGAAAAATATGGTCTACGTTGGGACTCGAACCCAAGTCTACAGCTATCCGGGCTGTCGCTTTTACCACTAAGCCACAATAGACCCAGGTTCAAGCTATTGTGGCTTAGTGGTAAAAGCGACAGCCCGGATAGCTGTAGACTTGGGTTCGAGTCCCAACGTTGACCATATTTTTCAAATAAAAAAATTTCGTATGATTTGCTTTGTAATTTGTAGATAGCAATGTTTACATCCCCACTTACTCTGCAATTATATACATTCTAATTTGATATTTGTAAATATTTCATATAAAAGCCGAAAAACTCCAATTATTTATCAATTGTTATATTTAATAAACGGCTAAGAAATTATCTAAACACTTATATATATATATATATAAGTAAAACTGTGTATGTTTAGTATCTACTCGCTAACGTGAACAAATTCCATGACGTGAAAAGTCTCGGATTTTTTGTGTTCATGGTTTCGAGATTCTACTGTAGATTGAAAGATTTACACGGTTGCCCAAAAAATATTTGTGTATATCTTGTCTGCAAAAACCTTTGACGTACTCGAGATTGTACTATTACACTACGTCAGCCGTAAGTGGCCTCGGGCTTCGTACGTGTGTTTTCACGGCCTTGATACAAAAATAATTATTAAAACCAATTCTTGTTTGATTTTCTAAAAATTTGCCTCGAATTACTGCGAATACCTTAACAATTTAAACCCTATTAACACTGGACTTACACATAACGAACTTAAGGAAATAAAAATCACAATTAATCATTACCCTTATAATTACGGCAATTTTATTTTCAGTTCAGCGATTCAACGAAAACAAATTTCACATCTGTTATTTTATTAATCGTATAAAAGGGGCGGGGAATCCGGTTCTCCTTGCAATATCGACTAAATCTCGCGGGACGACCGGTCAAATTAAATGTGTCAAATCAGCCCCGGGGACGTGGACGGAACGACCATACAGCAGTGCACTAGATGTTATCTGCCTTTCGTAAACGCGGGGCGGTTATGATTGAGCAATTGTTTCAAATGGATCGTGCCGACTGCAGTATTATATTCTCTCTGCGATAATTTTATTTAATCATTATGGTGTTGCATTTCGTTAACGTAGTATTTGATCGCATAACTCTAGGGCGAAGAATCGTAAAAATGTCTTTTTAATTTTAATTAAATGTAAATAAATAAAAGTTTATTATTTTTAATATTACTCCAACTCCCTTCCGCCCCCTTGGTAATAAAATATCGTGTTTAAGGGATGTATAAAGGTCAAACAAAATGTCAGTAGGGACAGGTCTAATTAAATATTTTGTATAGACACTGCCTCCTATATAAAGCTCCCGTTTTATACAAACCATGGTAGCATGATTATTCATAAAATTTATTTTGTATTTGATTTAATATAACGACAATTCATTGTTTGTATTTCTGCCATACAAATTTATTTTACTTTTAAGCGAGCGAGAAATATTTTCCTTTAAATAAACCGGAGTATATTGATCGATTTTGGCAGAGATTCCGTGGTGTTTTTCTGCTCCGTCAGTTCAGAGAACAAAAACGTCGAGACTCTTCACTCAACTTAAAAACTAATCGTTAATCTGACATTCTTCAAAGTCATGGTAACGAAATTTTAATGTAGCCATTAATTTTTCAAGTCAAAAATAGACTGGTTAATGCTTTCAATATTTACATATGAAAATATTGCATTATAAAGTTTGGATTTTATAAACTTTACTGTTGCTTTCTGATTGTAAATGTAGGGTTTAGTTTCATATATTTATTTATAGAAGTCCAGCAATATAGTAAGTTTGCATCAATGATGTAAGGTTCTTTTTCTTACTTAAACAACTCCTATTTTATTTCTTGATTCTTTAACACGTTCGCTGCCACGTCCACCCATATGGGTAGACATCGAACTTGCAAATTATGCCAGCTTCAGATTTGTAGTTTATTCCATATTTGCAAAGCCTATATCTCCAATTCTAGAAATGATACGGTAATCCTGTTTACACACACGGGCAGCGCTTGCCCAAGAGAATTATTTGAAATAAATAAATTTGTAGGTCCAAATGGTTGGACAGTTTCATTTTTATTCAGGAAAAGTATGCTGTCTACCCATTTGGGTAGACAACGAAATATTAAAAAAAATATTTATTAAACACATATTTTGTATTTTAACATTGAATTTGGGTTAGTTTATTTACGTATAGAAGTGTGTGCTGTTTCGAAGCAGTCTATACATAAAAACGGCCTATCTTAACATGACTTGCAAAAAGTAGTGACCTTTTTTGCCTTGCTTTTCGCTTCTTTTCTTCCAAATCTCGCTGCAATTCTTTCGTAACAATACTTGCAGTTACGTCGAAGTAACCTAAAATTATTTGATAAGGCCTGAAGTAATTACATCTCTTATACATACCGTTTCTGTTTACTTCCGGAGTAGGCTTTCGATTATTCTAAATAATGGTTTGTGGGTTTAGCTAATCTTGGGGTACGCACCCTTTCCTCTTCTACTGGAATATTTAGTAAGGAATAAATTAGTTTTATGTGAAAGTTCAGGTTTGCTTTTGGATTTTCGTTTGCGTAGAGAAGATAAGCATTAACTACTGCGGTGTCAAATATAACATCATCGGCAACTTTATGATACCATCGTATGGATTTTCTTATTACGGAATGATAGGACGAAAGTTGATCAGAAATATCTATTCCTTCTTTCATCGTATTATATTGCATAATCATTTCTGGTTTAACAATTTCTTCACCTTGACGCTTTTTCTTTCCTGTTGGTAACAGGTTTGCTGAAAATTTTGAAGAGGCAGCATATACTTCTCTCTTGTCTTTCCACTTCATAGCAGCTATTCCTTTAGCATTTTCTAATGCTTTTATTTCTCCACGCTTTAGTTTTGCAGAAACTACTTCTTTAGGGAAATACTTTCTATTTTTCCGGAAGGTACCGACGAATGATGTTTTTTTGGACAATAGTGTGTGTATTAGCGGAATACTTGTGTAGAAGTTGTCCATACATACTGTCCTCCCGGAATCTAAGTAAGAATTTAGTAGGGACATCACTACATTGGTGGCAAGACTGGCAGCTCCACTACTTGAATTTTCATTTCTTTTGCCTGCATAGATTTGAGTTTTGTATGTATAGCCAGTTTGGTCACAAAGCTTGAAGACTTTTATACCGTACTTGTGACTTTTTCCGGAAATATACTGTCTAAAATTGAGCCTGCCGCGAAAAGGCACCATTGATTCATCAATTACTAAGTTTTCCCCTGGAGATTTAACCCGTTAACTAGGTATCTGTAAACTGCTACCAACACGTGATGATAACTTGCCTTCTATTGAATTATACTGGAGCGATGCCAAACTATTCAAAAATGAAGTATCGTTGTTTATGACTAGAAATAGGTTCCAGCTAATCCTAAGGCTTTGGCACTTTGGAGAAGAAGTTGAGGGTGACAGACTGTGCAAAATAAAACCGATAGTTGACCTAATCGAAAAAAAATTGCAAGAGAATTAATTTGTACACCAAAAAAGGTGGACACGGTAATTACAGAAGTCTGTTTTAAAACCATGTAAGCTTATTTCAACCTGTAGTGAGTAGATGTCGTTCAAAACAGAGTTTTAAAAAACCCTTGCTGTCCACCCAAATGGGTGGACAAAAGCAAAAACTTGAGAACTTGTGTCAACCCATATGGATGGACATGGCGTTATTGGCAAGACTAACAAATTTGCCTTGGCAGCGAACGTGTTAAGTGGTAAATAACTGTTTTCTTAATTGCTTTTGTATATTTTATATAGACTTATACAATTATTTTTACTGAATTTGAAACGTATTTTAACATTAACTCATGGTTTCCTTATCGAAAGACTGTTCTTTCTTTTAAATCATATGTTATTTTGATACTAACAGCTTTTCTGCGCACAAAATATTGACAGAAACTCAATTACGAAATGAACGCACTTACGCTTGAATAACGTGGGAAATACTGAAAACTTATTTACAAAGTGGTTGCGGTGTTGCCCAAATGCAGTACGCAAATTCGAGCAGAAACTTACTGAGACGGGTATGTTAGTGGACAACAGAAGTGGTTTTCGTACGCTCAGCGTGTGTGCGAGCTCATTCAACAAACTCGCCACAGATAGCAACAATTAGTCGCACATCATTGACGAGGATACTGCACAAAGATCTCGGATTATTCGCTCACAAGGTCCCAAATCATCTTTCTAAGCTTTCAAGTAAATTTAATTTTTGCCTTTATTGTCTTTGTGGAATTTGAAAGTTATTATTGGATGTATAGGGAATATTAAAGAAAGGTATATAACCCCTTACCACAATTATTAATCGTATCCTAAATACGTAGTTCGACAATTAAGTTGTCATCATCACTAGGTAGAAACCACTAATCAAGGTGTCGCACATGGGACACAGTAAAGCTAGCACAACTAATCACGCAACAACTTTGCACGGCGGCCACGTATACACTAACATAAAAATACAAATATATCGACTAAAAATTACGACAAAATTACCTCTCTTAAGGAAACGTCACCCACATGTGTTTATTCTCTTTTCGAACCGTCTACAACCTTTTTACCTCCTTTTCTAAGAATGAAAAGAGATAACTGTAGGCGATCGGTCCCTTGTCTCCGTTCATCGTGCTCTGTTTGAGGGAATGTTGTTTTATTATCAAATAATCTATTTGTTTGACCAATATATATTTTACCGTATCCACACGTTAACTTATATCCTGCAGGTTTCTTATTTTGATCTGTTCTAGATTTATTGTTTTTAATGAGGCACACTTTCATCTTGGCGGCTATGTAAACTAGCAAAACCGCCGTATTTATGGCTTGGAAACTCCATACGAGATCGTAGAGTCAATGCATCCTCAGCGTGGAATTGTTTGGTGGGGCTTGTGGAGTGGTGTCATCATTGGCCCATTTTCCTTCGAAAATGATCCTGGAAACGGCATTTCGGTAAACGGGGAACGCTACACAGGCGTGATAATCGACTTTTTGTGATCATAAATTGAAGACATGAACTTAAGCGACCTTTACTTTCAGCAGGATGCCGGTACATGCCACACAATACATCAAACAATCGATCTTTTACGCGCTAAGTTCGGTAATCGTATAATTTTTCGTTAAGGTGATGTTAATTGGCCTCCACAGAGCTGCGATTTTCCGCCGTTGGACCATTTTTTTTGTGGAGTGACCTTAATGACCGATGTTATATGTCAGGTGCCTAAGCACAATATTAGTCATGCTATTCGTGAGTGAGAGCTCGAAATCATCGACAACGTAATGAGAAATTAAGTTGACAGGTTGGGCTTCTGCTGTTACACTTCATATATATTAAGAATGTTTTAATTTCATTTTAAATTATATTTCTTCAAATATTTCGCATTAAAAAATAGGAATTCAAGCTTAGATATTTGCAAATAGAAAGCTATTTTTGTTTATCATTCTGGTCAGTTGATCCTTCCAAGAAATCTACTTGATTGAATGTTCAACTCAAGTGACTAAGGTTCGGTTACAATTCCTACAATACACTTAATTTTAAAACTTAGTTATTTAATTATTACGAGCTCTTCTTTATAATTATGTCATGTCGCATATCATTTTAAAGCTTTATTCACAAGGAATATTTTAATGATATTTGTTTAATCGATATCGCAACTCCTAGCTCGCGTTTTTAATTAATTCTTAATTTAAAACATTGTCGGCTTCATTCCTCTCTCCACTCTAGGACATAAAATAAACCTACCCATTTACAACCACGAGTGTTCTCTTAGATCAAACTCATTCTTCTTCTAAATCTAGCTGCCATGCTGTAAACATCGTCTTCGTCGTACTGTTCAAGTACCTATCAGCCATGAAGAACGTGCCTACGTGTCTACGTGGGCACGTTTAACTTGAATGAATTTCAATGAATTTCTTCGTCATCCTGCCAAACATCGCTCTTCATACTTGTCCAAGTACCTGCCGCGAACCACGTGGCCGACCAACACACGCTTCCACAGGTGAATCTGCACTGTTCGATGCAGAGATTATTTTATGTTAATCACATTTAATTCCCGTTTAATTTACGACATAATTTCAATTCCTTTTCAGGGTATTGTTTGTGTGTTAATTTTTAATTACTTATTTTCCGCTCTTTGCATACATTATTACTTTTATTTAATTACTTTAAATTATATCAATGCTCAGTTTCTTTCTTGCAGATATTAAATAAAATCGTTAAGCACTTTTATTTAGTTAATAAAGTTGTAATATATTTATTTCAGAACACACGTCCTGGAACTTTGATGAAACTTCACCACCAACTATTTACTTTAAACAGTGAGGTCCTAAAGTAACGGATGAATTCATTTTCTATGTAATTATTAATACAAAAGGAAAATCCTGAAACAGGTCAATTTTTATATATGAAACTACACTTTTTGAATAAAATTATCTATGTGCCCCTTCAACCCCCTCGAAGTAATAACTACCCCTTTAAAAAATTTAATTGAAAAGGGGTAGCGTCTGTTACTGCGTTTAAAAGGGATTTTAATTCTCTATTCAGCAGTATATGCCTTTTTGATTTTTGGACGTCGATAATCAAGAAAATAGTAATTTTATGACATACAAACAAGTAGGCGTAGAACCAAATACCTGTCACGAGTGACTAGTCTATTAGTTACCTTTATGTCAAAAAAGTAAATTTGTTTCTTTTTATGACATTTACTTCACAAATTTGTTTTAGTTCGTTAGACGTCGTTAACAATTGTTAGGTATTAAACGTTTTTTTAGAGATTTCTAAGCGTTAATTTAAATTGTTTAACAATGAGCCTTTCCGAGACCCAAAGAATTGACGTATTAATATTAATTGAAGTGGGTGATAAAACACGAACGCATTCTGAAGTATGCAGAATATTTAATGATAAGTATCCTGACCGTCACATTTCCCAGTCTACGGTGAGTAGAGTCGAACAAAAATTCCGTCAATTAGGAACTGTCAAAGATCTTCCAAAATCTGGTAGATCAAAACTGAATGACGAAAAAAAATTGGATGTATTATTACATGTTGAGGAAAACCCACATAAACCTACAAGAGAAGTAGCCGGTGATTGCGATGTAAGTAAATCGTCTGTCTTGCGTGTTTTGAAAAAAGAAAAATACCATCCGTATAAAATTCAAATGGTGCAGGAATTAAATGACGATGATCCTGATCGTCGATTACAATTTTGTAAAATTGTTACAAATAGATGTCAACAGGATCCGATGTTTCCCAAAAACATTCTTTTTTCTGATGAGGCAACGTTTACCCTACATGGAACAGTCAACAAGCAAAATTGTCGATATTGGAGTAAACAAAATTCGCACTGAATGAGGGAAGGTCATACTCAGTATCCTATTAAAGTGAACGTTTGGGCTGGCATAATAAATAACAGAATTATTGGACCATATTTTTTTGAGGGGACATTAACTGGGGCGATTTACTTGGAGTTTTTACAAACATTTTTAATACCTGAATTAAGAAGACTTTTTCCTGATACTGTTAACCCTACATAAATTAATAGAAGCATATGGTTTCAACAAGATGGAGCTATACCACATTATGCAGCAGTAGTACGAGCTTACTTTAATCAAGTTTTTCCGCATCGGGGGATCGGTAAACGTGGTGAAATTGAATGGCCAGCCCGTTCTCCCGATATGACTCCACTGGATTATTTTTTGTGGGGTTATTTAAAATCAAAAATTTACTCGAATAAACCAATCAACATTAATGATTTAAAAAACCGAATAATGCATGAAATTAATCAAATCAGCGCTGAAATGTTGCAAAACGTTTTGGAAGAATTACAACATCGTCTATTTAAACTATTTTTAGTTATCGTAAATAATGTTAAATATTTTAAAATTTATTTCGTTCTGCGACATAATTAATTATACAATTTAAACAATTTAACATTGATTTTTCCTATTATCGACGTCCAAAAATCAAAAAGGCATATACTGCTGAATAGAGAATTAAAATCCCTTTTAAACGCAGTAACACACGCTACCCCTTTTCATTTAAATTTTTTAAAGGGGTAGTTATTACTTCGAGGGGGTTGAAGGGGCACATAGATAATTTTATTAAAAAAGTGTAGTTTCATATATAAAAATTGACCTGTTTCAGGATTTTCCTTTTGTATTAATAATTACGTAGAAAATGAATTTATCCGTTACTTTAGGACCTCACTGAATAACTTTCTTTATTGTTAGCACGTCTCCTCAACCGAACTAGAGTGTTGGTAACACTGCCATGCCAGCCGAAGGAGCCACATAAACGAAATTGCATTCTAGCATTAATGGGAAGGATTGCTCCCGCTAACAAATTAATAAAATAAATGCATTAAGTAACTTGTTTATTTAGTGCTGTCTATGAGCATACGTTACAGTGAAATGGGCAAATGACATTTGATGATGTTGCTATGGTAGATATGTTCAACAAGAGCTTTAATATTTCATTCTGGTTAAGATGTTTCTTCGTGTTAAGTAGACCCAAATTTGACAATAAAACTTATATTATGGAGAGTTATCCATAAAAAATGTTGCTTTGAAGTTATGAAAAATGTTGCATTGAAGATAGCTAGAATAAACCATTCGTCGACACTAAAAACCATCTCTCTTGATGGGATCACGTCGATTGTCTTGGAATCGAATCCGGGTCTTGCAATTCGACAATGTTTTAGTGGCTTTCCTTCTAGTTTCAGGCGAATGCCAACATACAAATATCCTAATTCGCTTTACAGACGCGGACGTAATAATAATTAATGGCTTGAATGCATCTCCTGTAATTGACGTTAAGCTGTTGGGAATGCTAAAAATTTTTAATCGAATTCTACAGAATTATATTATTTTAAAGACTTTCCAAAGTAATTAAGTGAAAAGCAAGCTGTTACAGTTTTTTTAAGGGAAATGAGAAACAAACAAACTAAAGGTGTATGCATAGCTCGGTTAACATCTGATTGCACTTGCGTGGACAACAATTTTAAGGCAAAAAAGGAGAACGCATCACGAAACGAGAGAGACTAACATATTTTAGCCACGCCTTGCGCATCCTGGGTGCTTTCAGATATTAACTGAGCTATATACGACGAACTCAATTGCTCCAAAGCTATGTCTAATTTATCTGGAGTGAAGTTTGATTATAATAACAACGTAATAAGAACAGTTTTTTTTTTAATGATCCTAATTGCTTGCATTATCAAAATATGCCAACGATTTAACAGGTATTTTCTTGGTTTCTACGTAAATTAGTTAATGTCTGCGAGAATATAAATTCTTTAAAGATTTATCTTAATTTATTGTTTTTGTAAATTATCCTGCTTTTAGCGAACTTTTGCATTAACAAAATATATCAACGATTTAGCAGGCAGTATTTGCTTGGCTTGTACGTAAGTTAGTCAACGTCTGCGAGAACATAAATCTTTAAAAAGATTTAATTTTTTTTCCGTTGTATTCGACAGGGCGATTTCGTTTTTGATCATCGCCAAAATCACGTTAAAAATCTGTTTTACGTAGAGAAAGACAGAGACCGAAAGAGAGCTACACATAGTACTTGATGAATAGTCGATTTCGGGTCCCAGAAGGCGAGTCAGTATAACAACCCCACTGATATACCCCAGGGTAATTCTCCTATGTACCTTTTACTGCCTTTTTTGTTCCCCTCAATTCGGGATTACCGGCAACATACAGCTACTTACTGCCACCCTTTGTCACTTTAGTCCTTCATGTACGTATGGCAAGCTTCGATAAAATCATCGTCTATACACACACACATATGTATATATATATATATATATATATATAAAGTAATTGACATATATTGGTGATATAATACACAAAAATTCGATTAATTTTCTTTTATTATTATGTCAGACATCGCTTTTCATTTCTATTATAAATTCCATTTTGAAAAATAAATCCTGTATAAAATAGCAATAATAAGAATAATATACAAGCTGTCCCGTATCGTTAAGGTTCAAATTTTAGGAGTGTAAAGTAGACTTCATTTCAAATAACAAAACCGCAAAACTTGTATATCCATTTTTATTTGTTTCTAAGTTACAGATCTATGAATGTGATCGTCAGATCATGAAAAAAAATGTAATCCTAAAGTCAATACAAACTGATTTTATTTAAAACAGTGCAATTAATAATATTTTCGAAATGCCCACCTCCTTGTTGAATGCGGGCTTGTGCCCGTAAGCCAACAGAAGAAGTACTTATCCGAATTTCATATTTGTTTTGTCGGAATTGCTCGACAGCCAGATGAATACGATCCAACAACTCTTCTCTTGTGTTCGAAATTTGCTAGTAGACTAAATTTTTCATGTACCCCCATAAATGAAAGTCAAGGGGATTAAGATCGGGTGATCTGGGTGGCCATGCAACAGGACCACCTCGACCAATCCATCTTGGATAATTGACGTTAACCCAATTTCGGACAGCAATTCCGAAATGTAGTGGTGCCCCATCCATGTGAAACCATAAGTCTCGTCGCACACTCAGTTGGACATCCTCTAAAAGACCTGGCAGTTCGTCAATAAGAAATTGAAGGTAATTGTCCGCATTTAACCTCCCAGGAAGAAAGACAGGACCAATCAACAAGTCATCGATTAGGGCCGCCCAAACATTAATTTCTTCTTCGAGTTGCATGGGTCCTTTGTAAAAAGCTCTTCCAACGTGAAATAATATCAGGAGCAATAGTATTACAAGAGCTGCGACAAAAAATTGATGAAGTTTTTGTTGCAGCTCTGGTAATATAGTTGGTCAGTGATTGTTATAAATTTGACTTTTAATATATCCCCAAAGGAAGAAATCAAGAGGTGACAAATCCGGAGGTCTTGCAGGCCATCGAATACTGCCACATCTGGAAATTAATTTATGTTGAAATAGATTTTCCAAATACTGTTGGATATTTCTGTGTTCATGTGCTAGACTTTGTTCTCATTGTATGAATTCCCTTGAAAATACCAAGATACAATATCAGCTTTTTCGTTTACTAAAAACATATCCATTTTAAGTTGAGTGTGCTTCTATTTCCAGCATTTAGATGACTACCCATTTGCACAAGAACCAGCAGTGGGTTAGCATCTTAATTGGAAAAACGTAGCAGTCTAAACCGTATCCAAACGTTGCTGCCGACTCTAAGTGCGAAGACGGAGAAATACAGAACATGAAACCCCATGATTTGTCGGGACTGCCCTAACACGTTGACCCAGGAGGAATTATGGGTCACTAATGAAGACGCTATTGACGTTGCCCGGGATTGGGTTGAGCATATTTAGAAACACATTCGGACAAGTTCATTCGTGTCCCAGATATATTCCTAAACATGTTCAACCCTAACATTTCTTTGTACATTTTTCTTCTTTGATAACTTTGAAGTTATGTAAATTTACCTCTTGTCCACGAGTTCCTTTTTCTTATTTCTAATTAATTTAAGAAGAAAAATCCCTAAAAATGTTTTAGTTTAATAAGAATTAAGGAAATTACAATTAACACAGAAGAGAAGCTTTATCTAAAAATCCCTTAACCAATTTTTCTTTTTAAAGAAATATTTCTCTATCGTTTTTTTGCCTTTTTTTAAAATTAAGTCGACTATAGAACCACTTAATCTCCGCATCTAAAGTAAAAAGTCGAGTTAATGATGTTTGTGTGTGTATTTGTGGCGGTGGTAGTTGAGAGACGGGCCGGGCCGTAGCGTGCAAAAAGCAAAACAAGATCGTTATAACTTGGAAAAACATTCTGAATCTCCGTCGTTCTAATTGCGATGACATAAAAACACAGCGCTCCGAGCCATTGTTTGGAGTAGTCTTCCGCTGTTTCTACTCAGCATGGCGTCATGTCCGTTTCCTGTGCCGCCGCTGCCCCTCAGATGTCGCTCCCCGACTCCTTTGCCCCGCCGACACTCGCAGAATTCGTATTTATCATTTGTTTTATCGGAGAAAATAAGTCGGCAATTACGGGTGAGCTTCGCAAAGAATTATGTGCGGTGGCTGTCTGCGGTGTATTTGAACAAGGCCGTTTGTTAGATTTGGAGACGGATTTAATGGTTTTGGGTTTCGATTAACAGATTTTATATTGTCAACAACTTCATTAGAATAATTACGGTGAGATAAAACAAGTGTTATTCATATTTTCGATTTTTAATCTAAATTTTTAAAGATTGTTCCACTTTTTCGAATTAATTTTCTTTTGTGAAACTTATGCTAAACATCCTAATTGAAATTAGAGAAACTGACTTTAACATTTATAATTTTAAAGGACTTCATTTCCTTAAAGTATGGAGAATGTGTCTAATATAAATGCATGTTAAGTAATGTCGATTTACTTATGTTGGTTTATAAGAGGTTTGGGAATTTAATTCCTGAAAGAAGTCTTATATGAAGATGCATTCCAGGATCAGAAGCTAGGCGCGTTGTCACCATGCCATAAGAGAAGCCATTGAATCACTTTTCTGGTCTCCTTCTCCGTACATGGTTTCGCAAACGCTGCATGACATTTATGTTCGACTTTGACTGACGTGCCTTCTAGGCACGTCACTCTTGGTAAGGAGAGCCACTAGTTTTCCATTGACAACTCATTTTTGTCTCAGGACCATACACCAAACTTTCACCTCCAGTTGTAATTTTTGCCATGACGTCAGAATCTGCATCAAGACGATCCTTCGATCCCATGTAAACTGACACACAATATCCCTTCTGTTCGTCTGTCAAAAGTATGGGAACAAATTTCGCATTCAGTCGTTTAATTAGCAAATTATCGGTTAAAATGCTTTGCAGGGACTCGTACAAGATATTCAGTTCTCTGGAAAGCTTTTAAATAGTCAATCCCCTGTTCGGACGAACCATTTTTGACACGTTTCTGTCTGCTTTTGAGGTCGAAAGATCCCAACCGTTGCTCGCCTATACTTCAAGCAGTATATACGCTAGAAGTTCCTAGTTTCTTCATAGAATTTTCCTTATATCTATGCATCGACTTAAACCAGTGGCGGCTCGGGGTGGTTCACATAGGGAGTGCATAATTTCAAAATTAAAAAGTGTAATACAAAAACGCTTACCCAATCCTTATAAATTTCACCGACGTACTGTTCCAGACAGGTACTGTTCATTGTAGAGTTTGTTTTGAGGGAATAGTAAATATTACACTACACAGTTTAATTACATCTGACGATAAACGAAGTCCATTTTACGTGTCTTTGACTTGCAGAACAGTTCTATCACTTTTTCATTAAAGTTTGGGAAATCATTTATACATTCTTTTTCACAAGATAACATAGTAAGGGCATTTAATCTCTCTTCTTTCATTGTATTTCTCAGGAAAGTTTTTATTCTCTTTAGCCGTGAAAACTGGCGATCCGCTTCGGACGTTGTCATTGGGATTGTAATGACAATTTTTAAAAGCGTAACAACTTCATTAAAGGTGTCGCTTAATCCATCCAGCAGAAGACCTAGCAGACCTACAGCACCGACTTCTATATTTTAAGACAATCTTCCGGAAATTTTTTTTGAAAGAAGGAGAACTGTTTAAAAGAAATTAAGTTTGCTAATATTAAGTGCCCTGTATACCGAAATCTAGTTTTTATTTCTAGCAAAATAATATCGCACACTTCAATGGGTTCCCTTCTTCTTTGGCTACCATCAGTTACTCTTCGCCGCTTTGATGGTCGAGGAGTCAGTTCTGGGTCATTTTGTTTAACCAACTGATTATCTGTGTCAGCGATTTCGGTTCGAATTTTTCCAATAGCGCGTTCAAAATTATCTAAATTATTCTTGATTTTTAATGCATCTGTATTGACATTTTGTAATTGATTAAACAATATGTCCACTTGTGGCATAATTTTATGAAAGAAAGTTAACCAATAGATAAAATTTTCCTCCTCTAAAATTCGCAAATTGGCACCAGCTTGATGAATGGTAGTTTGTAAACCAGCTTTTCCCTCGATTTGTTCTAGAGCTTCAATTATTTCTTCTCGGTGCTCATATATTGTATTCACTGTCCTAGAATTGAAGTTCCATCTAATTTTTGAAGAAAGAGGTAAGCTTTTTCTTTGAAGGAATTCTTCCAATCTTGCAGCTCGTTGTGGTGAAGTGGAGAAAAATGTACATAATCCCGTCAGATTGGCAAACAAAATTCTGCAATTACTACTGCTCGATATAGCATGTGACATAATTAGATTTGTCTGATGTGCATAACAATGTACAAAATTAGCCCTAGGATACTGGTCTTGGACATGTCTTTGCACAATAGTTCTAAGTATTAATAACCTTTCTTTTCTTCTTTATTTTCCCTTTTGCATTTCGATGTCGAAGGGCCGAACAAACCGACCCGTAGTATCATTTATTTTATAACTCACCCATCTAGCAACTGACCACGGTAATGTATGTTTGAGTATGTCATGTGCAATACTGTTACCCTAACTACATTGCCACATTGTCTGCTGTCAGTTGTACAATATTATTATAGTTATATTGCCCCTGATTTATCCATGGCGTAGGAATAGTTAGAGTTGGTTATCTACATAATAGTACTCTGTATGGTAATCAAAAATTAATAATTTTATCACTGCAGCACACAATATGAATCCTTTCGTCATTGCATATTTTGCTTGCATGTATAAATGCCAAACTGGAGGAAAAATGACTGCATTTATTCAGAAACGAAAGATTTCTACCGCCAGAATAATTCATTCTCTGATTGCTCAGACTCCGTTGAATAAACTAAAGCAAAGAAAGGCTATAATTTGAAAATATCCATTAACTTGAATATTAGAATATAGATTATTTAATTTGTCAGAGTTTAATATATTTTCTTCCGGCCTTATAACCAATAGACCTAATTGAGTTGTCATTCGTGCAGATGGTCGTTAGTCATGTAACAATTTATTTATCGAAATTACCTGTAGTACTGTTTTGTCTTCACAGTAACACAAAATTTTGTATAAAGGAAGGTATACTAACATCTTTTTTTTTATTAATATTATCCCTTTCGGTCTTTAGAATTTATTTACAGTAGAAAAAATCTATCTTCTACGGCTAGCATAAATTCTAAGAACCTATATTTCTGGTTCTTCCCTTTAATATATTATAAACAGCGCGAAATGAAAAATTTTAATTCAATATTTTGAATATTCAGTTAGTTCTGTAATAACGATAAGATATAAGTGCTAATCTTCTAGTTTCCATTTTTTTTTATTGTAAATCCACTACAATATTGTTTCGCCATTCAATGGCTTCATCCAGTGGATGAAAAACTGAATATTTGAATATTTGAAATACAAGTTTGGATATTTATGTACAAATTACTGGGAAAAATAGTGGTGGAAACATTTTTACAATTTTGAATTTCGTAGAGGGGAGTTGTTTAAATCTAATTGTTCATTTAAAGCTAATCCTAAATTATTATATCTACTAATTAATGTTTTTTAACAAGTTAAGTTTTTTTCTCTTATCTTGAACATGTAAAATTTTGAAATATGTATTAAATCTATGATTGATATCTAAACAATGATTTGCGAAAGTTGAATCTGTTTTCTTTTTTTATGACTTCTCTCGTGTTCTTTCATCCGAATTTAGAACGCCCCTCCCGTTTGTCCTATGTATACCTTATTACAATCTTAACATGTTAACTTATATACACCAGAGTTTGATTCTTTGTCTATTTTATCATTGTTGTTTTTAATCATGTTCTGTATAGAATTGTCTGTTTTAAAATGATATATATAGTTCGTTATTAAGTTTTTTAATGAAAGTACCAATTTTTTCTGAAATTTTTCCTAAGTAAGTGATTAAATTGTAGGAATTAGTTACATTGCTTTTTTTATTTTGGGTAAACTAGAGAAAGGGTTTTAGAGTTTTGTTGACTATACAGGATGTTATTGATAATATAGGCGGAGCCGAGTTCGTTCCCAAATCCGCAGGTAATAAAATGATACAGACCGAATTCGTTCCGGAGTCTTAGCCGAATTCGTTCCCAAAGTTGCCGGTGTATACATTAAAAGGATTAAGCGATAATGAGGTATTTTAAGTGTAACACATTTATCATAAAACTATAAGATAGAGTAAATGTTATGTATATATAATGAGATTTTCATTACCCGATCAGAAACCAATATGCATACATTGCAGGTTTTATCCCTTCCTCTAATTACTCCTAAATTTGTCAAAGTTTACCTGGTAAGATATTTTGCAATAACAATCAGTTTTACTTTTGACGTTGTAAGTTGAAGTAATAATAACTAATAAGCCATGAGTGTTGTACAGTTTGAACAAAGTGAAAAAGGAAAAACAATGCTGGTGTTGAATGGTTATAAATTTACATTTCATAAAGAGTTGGCCAAAGGTATTAAAAGATGGACTTGTACGTCGCGTTGTAAAACAAATTTGTGCAAAGCATTTGTAAAAACCGAAGGTGCCGACAACAGTGTAGTGCAAATGTCGGCAATACATAGTCACGATAAAATTACACCTGAAATAATTAATAGAAATATATTAAGTAACGGTCTGAAACGTAAAGCAGTTGATGATTTGTGCGAACGTCCTATGAAACTTGTACATAAAGAACTGCAAAATAGGCACATTGAGACACTTACTGTTAATGACGTGAACTGTATTAGGAAGAATATATACCAAGCGAGAAAATCAGTTTTACCAAAATTACCTTAAAATGTTTACGACATACATCAACAGTTAAAGCAACTGCCAATAGAAACAAATAAACAGGAAACATTTTTATATGTGAACGATGAAGAAAATCACATCATAATGTTTTCATGTAAAACAAATTTAGAATTTATGTGCGAAAATATAACAACATTATATGCAGATGGAACATTTGAATATTGTCCTAGATTCTTTCTACAACTATTCACTATCCTTGGAATCAAGAATAACCACTATATACCTCTCGCGTATTTTTTACTCCCAAATAAGAGATTTGAAACTTATCAATCGGCGTTTCGTTATTTGGCGCAAGAATGCCAAAAACTTGGTTATAATTTTTTTCCCAAACTATTTACGGTAGATTTTTAAATTGCGATTCATAAAGCTATTTCTGCTGTTTTTCCAACAACTGTCATTAAAGGATGCCGTTTTCATGTAGGTCAGTCTTGGTAAGTAATTATTGTGGTTTCTTAAAATAATTAATTTTAATATTTATGTTTTCCAATTATTGACAGGTGGCGCAAAATTCAAGAATTGGGTCTCTCCACTGAATTTCGGAATAAAGACTCAGAAACATCACATTTTTTAACCTACGTATTTGGTCTTCCCTTTATAAACCCCAAGGACGTTGGAGAATGTTTTATTGAAAATTTCATGTCGTTGCGACCAGACAACGCAAGTGTAATATCATTTTTAGACTATTTAGTTGATACATATATTTCTGAGGATGCTACTTTTCCACCACAAATTTGGGCAGAAATGTCGTCGTCGACACAAAAAACCACAAATGCGTGCGAATCTTTTCATGCTAAATACAACTCATGCTTCTACATACCACATCCTAACATTCACCAATTTCTTAGTGTATTAAAAAATGTTCAAATTGATTCGTATATAAAACAAAAAAGTAGCGGTTGTGAAACCAGTATATGACCATTCACTAATAAAAAGAACGGAGTTTGTAGATACGAAAATTAAAGATTTTATAAATGGAAAAATCAATAGGTTTCAATTTGTGCAGTCTATTTCATACAGATTTAAAATACATGCAAATGTGCATAATATTAACGAAAAGTGAATAAAGGTAATAAATATTTTGACATAATTTTGCACGTTGTATATATTTGCTGTATAATATGTACATATAATGTATTTGAATGTTTGACTATTTTAAAAAGTGCCATGCACTTAAAATATGTGTAACCGACAATAACCACGAGATTGCACGTGTGTATATATTTGTTATAATATGTACATTTGTAAATATTTTTGTATATTGTATTTGAATACATACATGTTTGCTATAGTTTGAGTATTTTTAAAAACGCCTTCGTCCTTATCTTTTAATCCTCTAATGTATACACCTACAACTTTGGGAACGAATTCGGCTAAGACCCCGGAACGAATTCGGTCTATATCATTTTGTTACCTGCGGATTGGGCAACGAACTCGGTGCCGTCCGATAATATTTATAGAGTAACCATGGTTTAATGCTATTGTGTATATCCTATTTACTACGAAGACGAAATTACTTTTACTCATAGGTACGTTAGTTAATCTATACACCATTGATTGGTATGCTGATAATATTTGTGTTATAGGATGAAATAAATTAGCGTGTATTGTGGTATCTGTATGTGTTGGTTTATGGTATATAGCCAACTAGTGTTTATTAGTTTTATGTCTTATGGTGAAGTCTAGAAAATTAATAATTTTATTTATTTCTGTTTCTTTTGTAAAACTTATTTTTGGATAAGTAGGGTTGATATAATTATGTAAAGTTTTTAATTATCTATCTAAACCATTAAAGCAAATTAATATGTCGTCAACATACCTTAACCAATATACACAATTACTAAACAAGTGATATATACTTATTTTAATTTCTAAATTGTTCATGAAAATGTCGGCTAATAAGGGGCTTAGTGGGTTCCCCTTCGTTAGACCTTCTGTTTGTTTATAAACTTTCTTATTAAATTGAAAATAATTTTGTTTTAGACACATTTCTAAAAGCTTTAAAGATTCAGTAATAATTTGTACACAGGTAAGTAATTCCACGTGAAACCGCTTTCGTGTAGTCATATTCGTTTAATGTAGTTTAGTTGAATTAAGTAAACTAAGCTTCAAAAGAAGATTGACTTTTAATATATTACACACAGAGGTAAAAACCCCGTTTGGGAAATAAATTAAAATTTTGTAAAATAGAATAATTTTTCTTCATTTAATCGTAGTGTTTATTGAAGATAAATTCTTTTGTTTATTAATCTTCTTCTATGTGTTATTTGTGCACTTACCTGTTTATCGATGATACGCTAGGTACATTGTCTTGCGAACAGATTCCCTCCGCGAGCAACCTGTCTCTGATCTCCCATGCGAACATCGTAGGATTCTCTCTTTTGTAGTTCGCGATCGCATCGACCACCGGCGGCGTCGCCACTTTAGGCTTCGAACCGCCGATGACGCCCGCTTTGAAGCTACCCGTTTCGTAGTACCTGAAAGCGAAAAGAGAAATATCGTATAAAATATATTCAGAAAGGTTATATCAGTTTTCTATTGTATTATATTGATAGAAATATCACTTCTTTAGTAAAATCTTGGGCATTGTATAAAATAAGATTAATAATATGACGTAAAAGTTTTGATTTAAACGAATGCATGATTTGTTATTGATTTCTATTTCGTATTGATACAATAAAAATATAGATTGTATTATGTAGATGATATTGAAAACGAAGTCACAACTAAATTATCATTCGGAAGAAATTTCGTATTGCAGATTTACGAATCTGTTGAGAGTCAAATTTCAATTATTAGGATTTGTTCGCTTTACTTTTTAAGGTGCTGAGAATTCATAGGATGTATGTACAACAGGTCAATATATATTTAACTCCATGATATATTTGGAACAGTTGAACGGACTCTGGGACCTCTGCGTAGGATTTTGTTTGGACGTAGCTCCAGTCATTAAAGATTTCTGTAGCCTCGCTAAAACATGAAATCTGAACATCATAATCACGCATTGTTTTTATACATAGGGAATCTTTGGATTCTAAAACTTTATCAACCTAATTAAAATTTATGTTACAGCAAGTAGTGTCTGCGGTCAATTACATCAAATCCAGACCATTAAACTCGTCTGTTCAAACAGCTTTGCAACTCGACGGAAACAAAAGATGGGTGCCCACTTTTTCACACCGAGGCTAGGTGATTAACAAAAGGCGAAATGTTATTTCGCATTTATGAACTCAAAAATGAATCGTTGGCGCTTTTTTAAGGAGTTAACGAATTTTTTGTCAAATATTTTGAAAGCAATATTTGGTACCTATCCAAAACTGGGGTAATTGGATGAGATTAGTAACTATTTAAATAGCGTCAATACAACCATTCGAGGAAAAAATTAAAATATGCTAACATGTTGGGATAAATTGCAAAAATGAAGATCCAATGAACTTATTCCCATTATAACAGACGATTTGTCTTTATTAGAAGAAAATATAGTTAAATATTTTTTATCTTTTCATATGGAAAAATATGACTGGGCACTAGAGTGGACCAATCCGGAGCGAAAGCAGAGGCGTGACTAACGAATTGGTTCACGATTACTTAGTATATTGTTCACGGTCATCGTGTGTACACGTATAATAACAGCAGGAAAGTATATTCTGTGTATTTAATAATGTTGCACAGCTATGTTCGATAGAAGACGCAAGAAATGAGTGTATTTTAAGTAAGTTTGAAAGTCACGCCTCTGCTTTCGCTCCGAATTGGTCCACTCTACTGGGCACAATACGTAAGGTGATTCGTCCAGTAGCGAATTCTTTGTGCAAGAAGACGGAGATTTTATTTCGAATGGTCCGTTTGTTCACGCCAAACCGTGGGTCTTGCCCTTTTCTTACCCATAATCAAACCATCATTACTACTGTAAATTTCCCCGTTAAAATGAAAATAATTTTGATTTTAACAGGCATTTAGTAATGCCATAATATCAGCATGAAGGGTTAACCCTCTTTATTTAGCTCAAATAAATTGTACTTAATTGCACTATTTATTTTCTTTAAGTAAAAGTGATACATTTCGGGGGCGTTGGTTTCCGGTCATAGTTTATTAAGCATTTCTTACTAGCTTTGTAGATCCTGACATGATAGAGCAAATTTTAAATCAGATTCAGAATCAGCATGACAAAATACATAAACTGCACGTATTGGTGTATAAGAAGGCCAATCTGCGTTGGCCAGTGTTATTAATTTAATTAATTCAAATATTTTCTTATTGCGACATTAGTTGCTTCCTAGAATTATAATAAATTGCAGTATTTGTCTTAATAATTTTACGTTAACAAATTTGACAAACATCAAGCAAGCAAATCATTAAAAAAGAGTTTAAATTAAATTTTGCGTTCTCTGCGATCCATCACATCAAAGGCCTTTATGCCACCGCCCTCTCGCCAACACGCCAGCTGCCGTTGCGGTGGTGGCGGCGACGGTGGAGACCGGGGCCCTTTGTGAATGGCGCGTACATCACAGAGAGTGCTTCTGACTGCTCACTGCTAATAACAGGATTAACTGCAATAATGCGATTCGGCAGCGATGTGCGTGTGTTTGGTGTGCGCGCGTCTGTGTGAGTGTATATACGTATATGCATATGGTATGGTGGTTTGTGGCGGAACGAATTTATATTTGCGGCGTTCGGGGACTACCCGAATATCGTCCGTAATGGAATTATATCATTTATTAATTATGGGGGATGCGGCGGGTTTAAATTGGCTCTCTGGTTTTTGACATTACTCATATTTGACTGTTGCAGTACTTTATGTATCGTGTGTCCTTATATAACGAGATGTATCTGTTTCGTTGTAGTTAGTTATTATAGAATGTATTGTGGTGCATTAGTTTTGAATTTCGCAAAAATATTATATATCGAAATAAATCTTCTGAAATTCAATTAAAAGTTAGTCTCTCTTACTTCAATAGGATATCTAGATATAGTCAGATTTATAAATGATGACGCACTTAATACAAATAAAACACAGTACCGACACAATATAGCATATCGATGAGTAAATATCAAGCGTATGTACACAAACAATGCGAATATTCATAAACATATCTGTATGTGTATGGATGTACAGTTGCGAGATTTAGTACCGCTAGGAAAAGTAATAGAACAGAGCGAAACTAGACCGTACCTAGTTGAAAATTGAATGCTTCATCGCAATATCGAACTGGACGACTATATAAACCCCTATAAACCCTTTGCACCCAGGTAGAATAAGAATTATTTCGGTGAAACTATATTAGTGTAATTGTTAGATACGATACGTACCCACCGCTTTATAGAAATATCTTAGTATGCATGGTATTTGTATTTAGAAAAGTTGTTTTCTTCAGTTTTGTTATGTGAATATAATTCTATTTAATTTTCACTGCATTTTATTACTTGCTAATAGTAATTAGTAAATACATGTATGTATATTTCTATTGAATTTAATTGGAGTGAGAAATAGCAATTATTCAAATCTCCTCTCACATGCAATTGTCGCTAAATTTGTTGCGTTGATTCTACAATCTGACAAGATTACTCCTGCCGAAGTACGTAGACGCAAACACGTCGTGACGTCAGCCATCCAGCTGTTCGGATAATTAACATGTGTATGAAAAAAACCACATCCGTCCAGAAGCGTGCAGATATCGATATTTCACTGTCGTTACAGATCATCAGTACACGATATTCGGACATAGACATGATTTTATTTGTATACTTTCGTGTATATATACGAATTATATTGAATTTAATTGGAGTGAGAAATAGCAATTATTCAAATCTCCTCTCACATGCAATTGTCGCTAAATTTATTGCGTTGATTCTACAATCTGACAAGATTACTCCTGCCGTATATATACACAAAAGTATACAAATAAAATCATGTCTATGTCCGAATATCGTGTACTGATGATCTGTAACGACAGTGAAATATCGATATCTGCACGTTTCTGGACGGATGTGGTTTTTTTCATACAAATGTTAATTATCCGCACAGCTGGATGGCTGACGTCGCGACGTGTTTGCGTCTACGTTCTTCGGCAGGAGTAATCTTGTCAGATTGTAGAATCAACGCAACAAATTTAGCGACAATTGCATGTGAGAGGAGATTTGAATAATTGCTATTTCTCACTCCAATTAAATTCAATATAATTCGTATATATACACGAAAGTATACAAATAAAATCATGTCTATGTCCGAATATCGTGTACTGATGATCTGTAACGACAGTGAAATATCGATATCTGCACGTTTCTGGACGGATGTGGTTTTTTCATACAAATGTGTATATTTCTAGCCACTTTAGAATCCTATATATTTTAAATAATTACAAAAGTTTACAAATTCCGGTCAACTTTTGGATCAGAGCAGATGAGAACAAATCTTGACGTTATTTGAGGTGCTGAATTCAAATTCGGGTTTCGTTTTTCAAAATTGGTTCTACTTTGTGAGTTCGCGCATGTTGGCAGCACTGCGCTATCATAATGACAGTCAGCTGTTGGCGTCGCTAGAAACAATATTTAATTTGTATTTTTAAAGTTTTTTTTTTAATCCAAAACGTGTGAAAATGCAAAGACAGAATTATAAAGTTGATTCAAAGTGTTTTTGTTATGTTTGCGGATGTTATATGATCAGAAAAAGTGGCAAAGTTATTACTAATGTGATCAGAAATGCATATTTTTATTATTTTGGTTTCTCTGTATCAAACACTCACAAGCCGTGGATACCGAAATTGTTTTGTAACGCGTGTAGCACAATATTATACAAGTGGTCACGCGGTAAAAAAGTATGTTTTTCATTTTCATTGCCAATGTTATGGAGAGAGCCGAAAAATCATGTAGATGATTGTTACTTTTGCTTGATGAATATCGTCGGTGTAAATGCAAAAAAAACTATCAAAATATAGATATCCTGAAGTATCATCAGTGTCATCATACATTCGGATCGTTGCGTTTGCTCAGAATGAGGCGGTATTCGATTAAGATTTCAAAGTTAAAACGTGTAATCTTTCGCTTAATTAATTAGACAATGAATTATTTTACTTTTTTACATTCCTTTGTAATGCTAATATGGACCTTGCTTGGGTTCTGCTTCTACATACTTTTTTACTTCTTTTCATCTTTTACTAGTTCCCTTACTTCCCTTATCTGGCCACTTTACTAGTCTGCTCTCAATTTGATTTTTTTTTGTGCCAGCAATCGCAATCTCTACATGATTTTTCCTTTTCTTTTTTGAGGAATCTCATTTCTAAACTATTGAGTTTGCCTATTTGTCTATGTTTTGTTGTTCATGATTTGCATTCATATGTTAAAGTTCGTCTTACCATTTACCTTCTAACCTCTACTTTTACCTCCGCTCAAATATCTTTCTTTCCCGGACAGTCGAATTTGTTCCTATTGACCAATCTACCAGCTACAATGATTCTTCCATTGATCTCATCATTCATTTGTAAAGGTAACTCTGCAAGCATTCTATCAGTAATGCGTGCTTTGAAAAAGTGAATGTTCGCAGCCGATGTTATAGTCCGTAGATCGTCAGTCAGCTATCATTTTTCTTACCGAGCATATACTTCGTATTTACGATTATTTTTATTGTATTAGGAGTTTTGGACGGTTCGGTTTAATAATGTTACAATTACGAATATCTATGAAGCCATCATCGGTTCACAAAGTACATAAGTTTATTGATGAATTTTCCGATTTAATATATGACAGAAGTGTGAATTTATTTGTAGAATTTGTGACAAAGATGTTAGTGTTCCGGAATGGATTTAAATATAAGAAACACGTGGATAATTCACAGCGCAAAAGATGCAATAACGGCATTGGGTTGAACCGACAATTTGTATTCGATTAAGGCTTCAAATCTAAAACGTATAATCTATCGTTTAATTTATTAGATAATGGATTATTTTACTCTTTCTCGAATAAGAACTCTGACTGGAAATTACCTAGTTGGGCAATTTTAAGAGAGCGATAAAATTGAAAATAGTATTAAATCAGAACTAAAAAGTCAAAAAATTATGTTCTTAATATCCATGGTATGGACAATGGAACCACTGAAGCCATCACTCTCAATTTGACAAGCCTGTTAGATACTAGAAAAATGTACTGACGAAGAAATTACAATGGAAATGTTAAATATAATAAAGGAATTTGAGATTTCAATAAACCAACTGTTAATGTTTCACAATTGATGGTACCGTAGGCTTCCTTTCCTTGGACCTGTCTTAAATAACATTGTGGCAGGTAGCTTGTTACACAAGACGTAAAATTACTGGTGCAAACAATAGCAATGTTTCTCAAATCTCCAAAACGTATTCGCGAATTACACAGACAATGTTCCGACATCCCTGAACCTCCACAGTCGAGTCTTACACGCTGGGGTATATGGTTACATATAATAGAAGTAAATTTATATGTGGAATTTGTAACAAAGGTGTTCCGGAATGGATTTCAATATAAGAAACACGTGGATAATGCAGAGCCCAAAAAATTCGAAAACGGCGCTGATTTGAACCGACAATTTATATTCGATTAAGGCTTCAAATTGAAAACGTATAATCTATCGTTTAATTTATTAGATAATGGATTATTTTACTCTTTCTTGAATAAGTACTCTGACTGTAAGTTGACTGACTGAGTTGGGCAATTTTAAGAGAGCAATAAAATTGAAAATAGTATTAAATCAGAACTAAAAAGTCAAAAAATTCTGTTCTTATAGTCAATATACTATTGTTTGTGAAATATAAGGTGTTTTATTTAAGTTTAATAGAATAATTATTAGGTTATTGTAGGAAGCTATTGATATTTTAGGCGAAATTTCGTACCCAGTATATAAATAATTTCGGTTTTGCAGTCTGCACTAAGTTCGCCACTTAGATCTATAACCAAATTCTTTAATATTTTCAAACAGCTTAGAAAATCAAATGCTAAAAGGCGAGTTGTTGATTAATTTTTGCGCATCTTACTATTTCCCTCTTGTTATTGGATTATGAAAACCAGGACCCGTGAATTTCGACGTGCTTAAGTAAATATAAGCAACAGATGCATGAGAGAAGGATTGCGGAGATTGCGTTAAAAAATTTATCACCGCGCACAAAAAAGTAATGAACACCATTGTGTTGCCACAACTCTTGTCATATATTTAAGGAAGACAGCTCGCTGTATTCTAAAAATATTACCGACAAATGAAGGACGTCATAATTTATAACGAAACGACTCATCAGCCAACCAAAAATACATCTCAATGGCCACTGTTATGCTTCCACTACATATGTTTAATAGTAAACATGTGACAACGTAAGGGTATTTACAATGCCGCCTTGATCTTTTGCGACACATGCTAGGCATTTAACTGGAGAGGCTCGTTTGTATTATGGGAGAATGAGCGTGCTCTGCTTTATGCGGTCGCAAAATTTGTTAACACTTATAATTGGTAGTTATTGGAGATTTGGTGTTATTTAAATATATTTTACTATAAATTTGGTTGTAAAATACATTCTATTTATTTAAAATAATATCCGAGTCTATAAATATTTAAATATGGAGTCATTATAACAACGAATGGTTTAATCTGTTTGACATTAACTTCTTTAAAGAATATTTCAAATAACTGAGCTGATGATAATATACAAGTGTCCCGTATCGTTATGTTCAAATTTTAGGAGTGGAAAGTAGACTTCATTTCAAGTAACAAAAACGCAAAACTTGTATATCCATTTTTATTTGTTTCAAAGTTACAGACAGATCTATGAATGTGATTGTCTGATCATGAAAAAAAATGTAATCCTAAAGTCAATACAAACAGATTTTATTTAAAAAAAAAGTTATACGATTCAATAACAGTCCTGTGATTGTTAACGTCGCATAATAAAATGTTATCCTAAAATAAATAAACACGTGTCGTAGTGCATACAGTAATTTCAGTAATTTCTTGGAGATCTACAAAAAAGAGAACTGGAAATTGATTTATAATAAAGAAGGTTCTTACTTATTTCGTAAGTGCTGAACCATGAATATCATACAATAAACAAATGTTTAGATGACTGTTAACGTTGCATTTTTTAATAAAGGATTACATTACGTTTCAGTTCATACAACAGCTTATTAGTGAATGGACACGTTTTCTTTATTCCAAATGCCTTACCGATTTTCTTCTCAAGAGTATGCGGACATTCATTTTGTTTATGGCTACTGTAACGGCAGTGCACGTCAAGCAGTTATTGAATACCGACATCGACTTCCCGATAGACGCATTCCTGATTACAGAACGTTCCTGGAAGTACACAGACAATTTCGGGAATGCGGACTGCGTGATTATCTTTTCGACCGAGGAGTAAATTTGCCAGCAGTTCTAGAGGACGAAGCAGTAGCTATTGTTACAAGGGATCCAACTTTCAGTGTACGTCGAATCGCTAGATAGCTAGGTCCACGAAAGACAGTTTGGCGAATTTCCATGCTCGTCTTTTAATTTTATAATTTTTAACTCTTGTAGGGCTATCCCACTCACACAAAAAACCAGCAGTGTTTTGTATATCATAATTGCAGCCTTTTGTAAATGACGCTATTACTTTTAAATCTGCAGATATGTTCTATCTGTGATTTTTGCAATTTTTTTATATTTCTTGATTGATTTGAAGACAATTTTAAAATTGTCTTCAAATTGAGCATGACTGATTCTTCAATCTTAAAATAACATGTTGTAACCTAGAACACACTGTATATCCTTGAATGTTTAGAGTAGTCAAAATTCCCTTTTTATTTTATTTACATCAATCCCACAATATGTTATTTTTACTGTGATACCATCATCAACAAATTAAAGGCAGAAATTATAAGGGTGACTGAAGTACGTCGCATGTAATTTACATCACATTTAGAAAATATGAATCCTTCGCCAAGCACTTAAATCTATTAGAGTTAACTCCAATAGCACTAGAATAGTTCCTTTTTGTTGTGTGGAGATGAGACACGTGACTTGGAAAAAACTACATGAAAATTGCATAAAGCCGCGGACTGGGCGTCCGCTTTCTGTTTGTCGACACTCGTCTGGTCGTTCCACCCTTCTGAGGGTTGTATAATATATGATTTTTTATATGACAAAACACTTCTATTACACATACATATATACATATATATATATATATGTATATATATATATATATATATATATATATATATATATGTATATATATATATATATATATATATATATGTAGACAAGAAGTCTTTGCCGTTAAAACAAGTATGTAAAACAATGAGTGTTGGGGAGTCCGGCAATAAAAAACCATTAATTAGTTAATGAGAGTTCTTTATTTTTTTTTACCCTATATTTCGCTCTGAGGTTTAGAGCTTCTTCGGGGGTCAAAAAGTGAACCATTTGTTATGAGAAAATTATACATTATAAAAAGCATAACCGGTCGATAAATTTGCCAATTGTCCCACGTGACACAAACAAACCGTCATAATCAATTTAAAAATCTTAAAAAACTACTACACTTTACACTATAACAAACAATTACAAAAAAGAGGAGCAACGTGTAGTGAAGTAGTGAAAAATTCCATACAGTTCCTTTTCAATATCCTAAATGACAACATGAAATATTGTATCATGATGGGAATTGCTTCACTACACTACACTACACTCCTCTTTTTTGTAATTGTTTGTTATAGTGTAAAGTGTAGTAGTTTTTTAAATTTTTTAAATTAATTATGACGGTTTGTTTGTGTCACGTGGGACAATTGGCAAATTTATCGACTGGTTATGCTTTTTGTAATGTATAATTTTCTCATAACAAATGGTTCACTTTCTGACCCCCGAAGAAGCTCTAAACCTCAGAGCGAAATATAGGGTAAAAAAATAAAGAACTCTCATTAACTAATTAATGGTTTTTTATTGCCGGATTCCCCAACACTCATTGTTTTACATACATATATATATATATATATATATATATATATATATATAATAATAATATATAATTATTTCTTTTTCTATTGTTCTTAGTCGTTCTCTTAATTATAAATGGCTAATGTGTTCCTGGAATTTGGTTTGATAACTATTCATTGAATAAAAATACTCATTTTAACGTTTCGACTTTTATTTTGTCTTCATCTGATTCTGATTCTTCATATTATTAACTAAATTTATATCTATTTATGGTACTTTCAATTTGTATTATTCCTTTTTATTTTTTTAACAGTTTGAACTATTTTACTTACAGTGTAAAATTGGCACATTGTACATTCAACTTTTGACTTCATTTCCGGTAACAAAAACGCAAAACTTCTATATCCAATTTTATTTGTTTCAAAGTTACAGATCTATGAATGTGATTGTCAGATCATGAAAAAAATGTAATCCTAAAGTCAATACAAATTGATTTTATTTAAAAAAAGTTATACGATTCAATAACAGGCCTGTGATTGTTAACATCACATAATAAAATATTATCCTAAAATAAATAAACACGTGTCGTAGTGAATACTGGAAATTGATTTCTGATAAAGAAGGTTCTTACATATTTTTTAAGTGCTGAACCATGAATATTAGACAATAAACAAATGTTCAGCTGACTGTTAACGTTTCATTTTTTAATAAAGGATTACATTACGTTTCAGTTCATACAACAGCTTATTAGTGAGTGAACACGTTTTCTTTATTCAAAATGCCTTACCGATTCTCTTCTCAAGAGTATGCGGATATGCATTTTGTGTATGGCTACTGTACGGCAGTGCACGTCAAGCAGTTATTGAATACCGACATCGGTTTCCCGATAGGCGCATTCCTCATTACAGAACGTTTCTGGAAGTACAGAGGCAATTTCGGAAATGCGGACTGCGTGATTATCTTTTCGACCGAGGAGTAAATTTGCGATCAGAGAGGAAAAAGCAGTAGCTATTGTTACAAGGGATCCAACTATAAGTGTACGTCGAATCGCTAGACAACTAGGAGTGCCACGAACGGCAGGTTGGCGAATTTTAAAACGTGAGGGCCTATATGCATATCACCATCGCAGTGGACCCGGTTTGCTTGAGGCAGACCACTATGCTCGTCTAGTTTATTCTATCTGGATATTAAGACAGTCACGACTTCATTTTAATTTCTGCAGAACAATCCTCTGGACAGATGTATCTACGTTCACGAGAAGTGGTGTTACAAATCTGAGAAATCGGCATAGGTGGTCATCAGAAAATCCCAAAGCTATACGCCCATCTAAATTTCAACATGAATTTTTTATTAACGTTTGGACAGCCCTAATCGATGACTTGTTGATTGGTCCTGTCGTTCTTCCTGGGAGATTAAATGCGGACAATTACCTTCAATTTCTTATTGACGAACTGCCAGGCCTTTTAGAGGATGTCCCACTGAATGTTCGATGAGACATGTGGTTTCCCATGGATGGGGCACCACCACATTTCGGAATTGCTGACCGAAATTGGGTTAACGTCAATTATCCAAGATGGATTGGTCGAGGAGGTCCTGTTGCATGGCAACCCAGATCACCCGATCTTAATCCCCTTGACTTTATTTATGGGGGTACATGAAAAATTTAGTCTACGCGCAAGTTTCGAACACAAGAGAAGATTTGTTGGATCGGATTCACCTGGCTGCCGAGCAAATCTAACAAAACAAGTATGAAATTCGGATAAGTACTTCTTCTGTTGGCTTGCGGGCACAAGTCTGCATTCAACAAGGAGGTGGATATTTCGAAAATATTATTAATTGAACTTTTTAAATAAAATCAGTTTTTATTGACTTTAGGAGTACATTTTTTTCATGACCTGACAATCACATTCACAGATCTGTAACTTTGAAACAAATAAAAATGGATACACAAGTTTTGCGCTTTTGTTACTTGAAATGAAGTCTACTTTACACTCCTAAAATTTGAACATAACGATACGAGACAGCTTGTATAGTAGGCTAGGCAATTATCAAGACTCCTTCGCACATTAACGTTATGGTAATGTATTAATTAACTTTCTGAACTTGTATGGCCCTACGAAACATCTTCGGAACCAGATAATACAGAAAGCTCATCTGAATCAAGTACATCACAAACTTTAACCGCAATAATAACAATAGTTATAACAATAAAAAACATAAGTTCGTTCCATAACGACGGCAATTGTCCTGATGATAAATGTTCAAGAGCTACATGCGGTCCTGGAGCGCATAAAAGTTCTTCTTTTACTATACCTCTCTCTTTCTCCTTCTATATGTGTACGTGTTTTTTTTTAGATTCGTTTTCGTCTCGCAAAAGGGCGAAATGGGGAACTCTACAGGGGGGGAAACGGGAAAACATTACCAGCAGGTCGCATGATCGTGTTAGCCGCGCCCGGCAGATTCACCGGAACCAGGAAACAGGGTGGATTGGGGAATTATGGCCGGTCGTGAACCCCGCGGTTAAGTGGGAGACGAAATCGCATTTTGAAAAGATAAACTCAGGCGGAAACCGGTGTTATTACGTAATGCGAACGCTGAAATGGTGTTGCGGAATTTTTCGGGACCTTTTGTGAAAGGGATTAAAGAAAGATATTACTGGGAAGGCATGCAAGCCTGTAGTTTCAATAAAAATCCATTGTGATTCATTACGTCCTGCCACCTGTTAAAATAAGCAAAATACGCCTTAAATATGTACTTAGATTGCGTAATTGACGTGATTGGCTACCTAAATTTATCTCTCAAGTGGATAAATTTAATTTCTTTCGGGGAGAGATTTTTTTAGAAAAAAATGCTAGTTTCTTTTAGCTGGTGTCGTTTTGCAATTCCGCGTGTGGCTACTTTGAAGCTATTGGGTCTAAGGTCAGATTAGTATTGTTTAGTTAAGTTACTCTTGTATTTTTGATAAGTTTCTCGTCATTCACTCTCGTCTATTATTCTCCTATCTTCTATTGTACTTATTTTTAACATTATCCAACAATATTTTTGTATGTATTGTACTGTTAATTTTGGTAGGGTTTCACCAGCTTCATAAATGTTTTCTAAAAATGCAATGAGGAATATACCGACATTGCGAAAATGATTGTCCTGATCCTACACCACTTTCCACGGCGCGTATGATCCATTTTTCTCTCTGAAGTTAGCACCTTAGTTATTTCTAATTGATTTAACAAAATAATATTTTCTGTTCATAGTCGTACGTACGTTAGGTGTATTCTGTGTCGATTAATATTTATTATTTTTACAAAAAATTTGAGAAAAATGTCGCCTACGTTAGAGCACGACCAATTTAAATTAAAATTAAGTTATGCTTGATCACATTCATCACGAAAGTGTCTAGTAGGTTGACTAACCGCCCATATTTATAACAAAACATAAAGAACATTCTACGCCTATGCATAACCGCGCATCACAGTGGAAGGAAATATTGATAGTGATTAGCTGAAGGTGGTGTAGGATTAGGACCACCATTTTTGCTCTCTCTGTAATATATTTATATCTATTTTGAATCTATCTTTAATATACAGGCTGTTCCAGAACTTGTGCCCCAGAGAAATCTGACAAATACCGACGACAATCTGGTTTTCAAAAATGTAAATGAAGAAAAATTTATTGCTAACGTTGTCGTGCTCGGTAATGTTTGATTCTCGTATTCATTCCAAAATGAAATAAATTAATCATTACTTAACAAGGTAAACGGCAGTGTACAACCAATAATTGTTACACATAGTTCATGCATAAACTGTTGTCGATTAATTTTGTTATTATTGTGCTTCGAACTGCTTACGCGTTCTTTACAATGTGTTTTTGACCAACATATTAGATATGTACACACTAAACATTTAATTTTTGAGCCATCGTATATTAAGTCCGGGAAATCCATAATAAACTTATTCACTTCGTCTGACAACGGTCGTTTTCTCGGTTTATGTGTCGACGACATTTTATTACGTATGCTTACACTTACATGCAGTCTAAGCAAGTACCAAACATATACTGAATGCTTTTTATTAGTTCTGATGCAATACAATCATCCTCACATCGGCGCACATGGCGCGAACGGAAATTGGTTTGCTCTAATTATAAGTATTTTTTTATTTGCATATTTTTATCAATTTTGTACATATTTTGACTAAATGATTTGTATATTTATGCGCATATTTTTGGGTTTTCGACTTGCATTTTTGGGTTTCCCAAGTAATGAATAAAAAAGACGCAGAAAAACTCGAAATATGGGAAAGGAAAATTTTAAGGAGAATTTATGGAGGGATTGAAGAATGGGGGAATTTAGAAGAAGAACAAACAAAGAAATCGAAGAGCTGTTCAATAAGTCAAAGATTGTCCAAATAGTTAGAATGCAAAGAGTCGGATGGTAGTGACATATAATTAGAATGTTTGACGATTGATGGTCCTAAAGTATTTTAATGGGAGGCCGCGCAACGAAAAGAAGAAGAGAACGACCCAGGAAAAGATAGTTGGAGGAAATGAAGAAAATTATGAAGAATGTAGGAGTCATGAACTAAAGAGAAGGAAAATGGCAGTTCAGAAATAGAACTCATGATAAATGACACTGTTACTCAACGAAGGTACACAAGAAGATGAAATTTTGCACGTTAAGCTGAGATACTCGAAATTACCGTTTGTAGGTTATAACTCATTTCTATCTCCACTATTGACACAGTGGCATTGTTGAAGACCTTATTTATCAATCCGTCTTCGTATATAGTGAAAATAGAAACGATCTCAACATTATAAATGTAGTGTTGGAAGATAATTTGCGAAACTCAAGAAAAAATGAATTCAGTTTGGATAATGAACCTTGTTTTGAATAAAATGTATTTAAGAAATGCAGGATTGATATCAAAGACAACTACTTTGAGAAACAACAAAATCGTTTACTAAATTTTATGTTTTTTTTATCACATACAGAAATATTTGCAGTGGCACCAGTAGATATGTTTAGAGGTTCTACGGCTGCAGTGTAAAAGTCAGACTTCGCATTTAACTAGCTAAAGTCACTTAAAAAAACGCTATTTTCTCATTTGCTCATTATCTTGTTTAGTTTATTAATGGTCCTATAAATTACAATGTCAAAACAATATCAAGAATTAATCGTGCCAATCCATCACTAATTTACGTTTAGAGCAAATGTAGCCTTTCTCTAGAAAATTTACTTATAACGACGATTCTTGACTCTTTAAACGTAACTATATACATACCCGTACATATAAATATGCATGCAGTATTAATTTCTTCGAGAAAACCACACCTATGTGATTGAACTAATTGTGCGACAACCCAGCAATGAATCGGTCCGATCTGTTAACAGTTTCTCTTTTTCTTCTTCCTCCTTTATCTTCCACTCAGCACTATCCGAGTAAGCTATTCTATTTTAGGATCGGCCACAATAAATAACGCGTATGTTATTAAATGAGTTAATTGTGAAAAAAATAGGTGAGTTACTGCATCCAGCCGAGGAATGGAGATTCATTATAGTTAATTACCCGGCCGTGGCGCAGTAGGGGGGCAACCCGCGATAGTAGAATCCTGGAACGATCATCACCGGTGGGTTTTCTGTTCTTCTCGCCATGTTTACTTTCAGCATACGCCGTAATAATTAACATTAAGCAAATAACTTTATAATCAATTATAGCATTTTTACCGATATTTTATGCGATTTTAATCTAATTAGAAGTACATTATTATACTAATCTAGTAGAACTTATGTACATACCTACCTGCATGCGTGTGAATCACTTGGAAAAAGTTTTCGTTGTTGTTTTAGTCTTTATAGCATCTGTTACTAATAT